>OY728127.1:1732083312-1733333312 GCA_963277665.1 Viscum album
TTAATTATGCGATTGAGACAACATATCCATAATGATAAACCATGCAATTGACATAAATAAAATAAAGGAAATGGCATGATCATAAGATTTTCTAATGGGTAGTTTATCTATAGGTTGATAAACTAACCCTGACCTAGGGGAGAAATACCTTGAACCTTTTGGGTTCATGTTTACATCTTTCCACCTGTCCACCTTTGTATCTCCTGGGAATGGTTTTGTCTCGACTCCAACTTGAACTGAATCCAATAGATTGGGTGTTACATACATTACATATGGTTTTTTAACTCACATATAGGTGAGGGGTAACAAGGTGGGTTTACATAAAAGAAACCATGGGCACACAGTCCCTACATAATAATGAAGTGGGATGGATCACATGCCAATAATCAATTTAATAAATAAATTTAAAGGAAACCAATCACATACAAAGGTCTTGGTTTAGCTCATGATCACCCAAATACATGCCACAATTTACATATTTAATAAAAATAGTATTCAATTGTTTAATCATTATTATTAAGATAAACTACGCTTGAATCAATTAATTATTATCTTTAATTAATCAATCCTTTTATCTTAATCCTTTTCTGAATTTCCTTGAGATTCTCATTGTTGTACATAAATTCACCTTGGAGGTAAGCTAGTGAATACCTGTTCAATTCTACCTGACATGTATTATATTCATATACTATTTTAATATTCTAAAATATGGAATACATGATGCTTTAATGCATAGAATTACAACCGTTACTATGATTTATACATGATGAGCAGTTCTAAACATTACATAAACAATAAAGTTTTAAATTTGTGTAGTTTGGTAAAGTACACAATGTGTAATTCTGACTACACAGACTACACTACCTTTAGCATCTGTCTCGAAGTACACACCTTGGGACTTGGCGTGTGAAGCATAGTTTGGAAATTTCAGAGTACACGACATGTACAGTGGGATACATGCCATGTTTTCTTTGAGTTACATGGTTACCAATCAGATTATCCATGTATGGAATACACAGTTTGTCCCAAAACTGGAGAGACTGCACACCATATCTAGTGGGACACATGACGTATAATCCAGTATCTGTGTGACTATCTGCCCTGGTAAACATGTGGTGTAAAATTAACTACACCACGTGTAATAAATTCACACGAATTGAGTAATTTCCAAATTACTCTCGATGTGTTGTACAAAACTACATGACGTGTAGTCTAGATTAGATAGAATGTATACAAGAGAACATGACATGTAAGTACAAAGACACGGTGTGTACTTTTGTGACACTAGGGTAGAATATTCGACACCTCCTAATGTGTTCTTTATTTTAATTTTAATTAAAAAATCATTTGTTTTTTGTGAAATCTGTGAGAAACGAAAAAGGGAGAGAACATATCTCAAAATAAGATTACAAGAATGGTTAACCTTGAATTGAAACACTAATTTATTAAACTGTAAATCATCAATGAATTATTAAATTAATTATAAACTATGATGTAACCCATCTTGTACCAGTTGTAGGTTCTAGGAGTAGCTGAAGCACGGTTGGGATGACACCCAACTTTATTTTTTACCATCATCAATGATTATTCCGGGATCAATACGACGATGAACGCCAGTCTCCACAGAATAGAATAAATGATTTAGATCAAGAGGGAAGAGTCCTAAAACCTTCATAGAGGATCTTTCACATCATCTTTATAATTAATTTAATTAATTTCATAAAGAAAAGAATACTAGGATCTTCAGTACTTTCTTCGTTGATGATGTTTATCATCCGAAATGACCCTTTTAGAATATCTCATTACGCTTGAAAGGATCCAAACTAGAATCTCTCTAGTGGTGATACACACATTCTCTAATGGCCTGTAATTGACACCACTCATTCTCCGGGTTCTAGTGCGGTGAAACGAGTGTCTTTTGTTGGTCATTTTTGATCGCTCATTCATTGTCCTTGAAGAACGTCTCTTGTTCTTGAGAGGAGAGGGAAGAGGATTCATAAGATAAATCGCTTAGCTCAACAATTCTCAATTCAACGGGCATGAAATTCACTCTACGGAACAAAAAACATACATGTCTATTTATCGATATGGGGCTTTGGTTATAATATTCAAATATGTAACAAAAATTAAACACACTCATAACCTTATAGAAAACACATTCTCTTAAAAATAATACCAAATCATTTTTATTGTGCACTAACTTGAAAAAAAGGGAATTATAAATAAAATTCCACGTCACTAAATAATAGAAGTGTCGTTTTTATTTTAACTTGTACTGACTAGTTAAATAATTATTTACTGTATAGAAAATAATTATTTTACTACTGGGCCGGCTTTGGTCCGCTCGAACTCTATCTATATTTACTGAACACCCAAATAAATAAAAAAATAAATAATTTATTCTATTAAATAAATATTTTATTTACAAACCTGTAAATAAATATTTATTAAATGTTCAATAAAATAAATAAATATATTTTACTCACAATCTGGTGAATAAATATTTATTTAATTTATGAGTTCATTTTAACTTGATTAAAATTATTCCATAGTATTGAGAATATTATTAATTTCATATATTATATTCAAATAGAATTTTACCAAGACCACCAGAAACACTTAGTGTGTGACCCTCTAGGATTCTTTCTTATTGGCATTAGGCAGGCTTGCATAATGTTTAAGAGTAATATCTAGCTATGGGTCAAGACACCCAAAAGAAAGGACTTAAGGTCACAATAACCACATCCAAAAATGAACGCTCACTATATAATATAATCCCTTTATCTCAATTTCTCATTAAGATGGTTTCATGATAGTGTCATCAACCTCTATTCTTGATATGTCGTTCTTTAACTACTTGAAATAAACTTATTGTAACACCATGGCCATGGAATTTCATGAAACATTTCTATTTTAATCAGAGGGATGAGATATAAATTTCCATAAATGGATGGGACAAATCCTTCCTCGACTTATCCATTAATAACATGACACTTTGGCGCTTCCATTGTACCTTACTTCCCACCAACATACGGCGTGGCGATTCTCATTAGTAAACAAAGTGCATGAGTCGTGAGATGTATTAATGATAATATAAATGTCTAAGGACCATTACACACGCTCGTATATTGGAATACCCGATGACACCAAAACATGTGGAATTCCAACTAGTAGGTCTGTTCTCATAATCTCCCACCTTAGAGATTACCAAGTGAGAACTTCATGAGAGGAAGTCTCATATGCTTATGAGTACTCACACCTGATGGTATGTATACTATGTGTCCCATCATAGTATTTCATCCCATCGAAGAACTATGTTTAAGAATATTTTTATTGCATTTCAAGGTTCTCATCATAGTAGGGAACTACCGGGACTTTATCAATGCAACATATAATCTAGGACATTATTACATCATAGTCATGAAGAACAATGAACAATATGTAATAATATGTTTAATATTTAAATATATTAAATATTCATGTAATCAAAGTATAATGAGTTTGTTCTAGGACACTAACTCTTACATAGTCCACTCACCATGTTGACATGGATGGGGATTAAGTTATTATAGACAGATGAATACATGGATAATTTCAAATAACTAAAGGGGAGATTCTTTATCATGACTATACTTACACTACCCTGTAGTGGATAAGGGTTTATGATCTATAGTGATGCATCAAATAAGGTACTAAGATAAATCCTCTTGAAAAATTATATGGTGATAAATTATTCCTCCCACCAATTAAAAATTCCGGATCAGAATTACTCGACTCATGATTTAAAGCTATAAACAGTAATTTTTTGAATAGAAGATATAGAGGAATTATCTATTTTGTAAAAGGAATGTTATATATACTGATCATAAAATCATTAAGTATAAATTTACATATAAATAGTTGAATATGAATAAGATAATATGGTTAGAGTTGATAACGGATTATGACTGCTCAATACACTACCACCCAAGGAAGGAGAATAGGGTGGATGATGCTCTAATTTAGAAATATATTGCAATTTAATCTATGATGAGGATTGAAAGAGATCCAATATTTAAATATTTTTAAAATATTGATGTTGAAATATTTATGATAGGGGACATATCTTATCCTTCTCAGAATAACGTTCAACTATCATTCCTTGATATGATTAAGAAGGTAGTGATAGAAGACGTGAATTTGTAGAAGAAGGTGGGGAATGTTCATGAGTTCAACCATGATCATGTTGGAATGATATGATTTAGGAATAGATTGTGTATCCCAAAAATACTAGAGTTGAATAAGGGGATGATGTAGGAATCATATAGTTCCTCATTATCTATTGACCCTGAATGTAAAAATATGTATAGAGATCTGAATGAATATTTCTAATGGGATAACATGAAAAGGTATATTTCTGAGTATGTTTCTCGATGCATAGTGTGTAAAAAAATTAAGTCCAAGAGATGGAAGTCTAAGTGGGCGTTACAACCATTAGCCATACTAGAATGGAAATTAGAAAAAACTACTATGGATTTCATCATTATACTCCCCAAAAAATCAAAATGGCGTAATACTATTTGGGGTTTAGTCAACATTCTTATGAATTCAATGGATTTTATCGTTATTAGAAAATATTTTTGTCCATACCAACTTAGTCACTTATACATTATGGAGATTGTGATATTTCATGGAGTTCCACTCTCAATTTTATTTGATCATGATATGAGTTTTACCTTGAAGTTATATAGAATCCTTTAGTAGGATCTAGATATATATTTTTGTTTTAGTACTTCTTATAATCCTCAAATGTATAGTAAGTCCAAGGGGACCATTAAGACTATATAAGACATGTTGATAGATTTATCCATATATTTCAGAAGTGTTTGGAATTAACACCATTGGTAGAATTTTATTACAATAATATCCTTTAATCAATCATTTAGATGGATACTTAATTGTTGGAGAGATCAAGAGTAAAAAATTTATGACAAGGTATTCCTACTAATATTTACCTGGAAAAAAGTTTATGATATTTATAAATAACTGAATGGTGAGCCCTAGATATATTGGTCACTTGGAAAATCATAATTGTATTAGGATGATATCTTATCACATAGTGCTTCAACCAAATATCTCTCAAGTACATGATGTGTTATATGTATCTTTCTTGAGAAAGTAAATTCCCAATCCTTCAAATGTACTAAACTTAGAGGCTATACCACTGGAGTAAGATTTTTCTTATGAGAAAAATCAGTGGAACTTCTAGATCATAGAGAGAAAGTGCAACGAAATAAGACCACTCATCTGGTCAATGTTTTGTGGTGAAATCCTAAAATTAAAAAATCATGATGACTTAAGGATGTGATGAGGTATAAGTATCATTATTTATTTGTATCATTGTGATGTAATTTTGGGGTTGAAATTATTATATGGTGGGTACAATAGAGCCTTTTAAATACATTTTTTGAATAATTTTTAAAAATATGTCAAGATTTTCTTTTTAAAATTTAGGCTAAATGGAGGAATTTCCGATGTCACCTTTTGGATATGTAGAAAGGGGGCATGATTGATACTACCTTTTCTACTCATCGGCCTAGATCATTAAAGTGGAAAAGGTAGAATCCAAGATACCTCCTTTATTGAAAATAAATGGGAACATTGACATTGGCAATGGCCCCATTCCTCGAACCCCCTATAAATAGGGCACCTTTGCCTCCCCTTTGACTCACTCATTTCACACCCTCTCTATCTAATCCCACTCCCTATATCTCTAAAATTATACCAGTGCTTCTTCCTTTGTGAATGGTAGTTTCAATGTCCTAAATGGAGTGCTGAATTTGGGAAGCATTATTTAGAGATATTTTTTATTATTTATTAGAATGTTATTTTTTTATTTAATTATTTTGGTTTTAGTTAGTTGTAAATATGTTATTTGGTTAGTAGTTTAGTTGGTTAGATATAGTTTAGAAAAATAATGGTTTACTAATAATTAACTATTAAAGAAGTAATGATTAACTAATGCTAAAGTAAAAAATTTTGTATTGATTAACTAATGAATAAAATTGGATTAACGAATTATTAGATAATTATTAGCTAATATTTTACTAATATATAACATATTATTAACTAATGAGTAAGGAATAATTTATTAACCATTATATAATGTTTAACTAATTATTATATAATAATTAACTAATTAATAAAAAATTATTAACTAATGATTAACGAATGATAAACTAATGATTAAATAACGGTTAAATAATGATTAACTACTGATAAAATATTGATTAAATAATCATTACATAATGAATAAATAGTGATTAAATAATGATTAAGGAATGATTTACTAATTAGTAAAGAATGATTAACTAATGATTAAATAATGATTAAATAATGATTAAATAATGATTAACTAATGATTAAATATTGATTAAGTAATGATTAACTAATGAGTAATGAATGGTAAACTAATGATTAAATATTGGTCAATTAATGATTAAAGAATGATTAACTAATGATTAACTAATTATTAATGATTGATTATCTAATGATGAAAGAATGATTAAAAAATGATTAAATAATGGTTAAATAAGGATTAAATAATGATTAAATAATGATTAACTAATGATTAATAAATGATTAATTAATGTTTAACTAATGATTAAATATTTATTAATTAACGATTAGAGAATGATTAGTTAATGATTAAATATTTATTAACTAATGATTAAATTATGATTAAATAGTGATTCAATAATGCTTAACTAATGACTAAAGAATAATTAAATAATAATTAACTAATTAGTTAATAATGATTAACTAAAGATTAACTAATAGTAAACTAATTATTAAAAAATGGATAAATAATGACTAAATAATGATTAAATAATGATTAAAGGAGGGTTAGCTTATGATTAAATAATGATTAACTAATGACTAACTAGTGATTCAATAATTGTTAACTAATGATTAATAACTTATTAACTGATGATTAATGAATATTTAACTAATGATAAACTAATTATAAACAAATGATTAACTAATTATTGACTAACCATTAACTAATGATTAAATATTGATCAACTAGTGAATAAATAATGATTAACTAGTGATTAAAGAATGGTAAAAAAATTATTAAATAATGGTCAAATAAAGATTAAATAATGATAAAAAAATAATTAATAGATGATTAAAGAACAATTTTCTAATTATTAACTAATGATTAAAGAATGATTATCGAATGATTAAATAGTAATGAACTAATGATTAACTAACGATTAAAGAATCATTAACCAATGATTAAATAATTCTTAACTAATGATTAACGAATGAATAACTAATGATTAACTGATGATTATATAATGATTAACTAATGATTAACTAATGATTAACTAATGATTAACTAATGATTAAATAATTATTAACTAATGATTAAAGAATGTTAAACTAATGATTAAAGAATAGTTTTCTAATGATTAAAGAATGGATAAATTATTATTAAAGAATTATTAACTAATGATTAACTAGTGAATAATGAATGGTTAACTAATGGTTAAAGATAGATTAACTAATGATTAAATAATGATTAACTAATTATAAACTAATGATAAAAAATATTAAATAATGATTAAAGAATGATTAACTAATGATTAAATAATGACTAATGAATGATTAACTAATTATTAAATAATGATTATCTAAGGATTGACTAGTGACTAAAGAAGGATAAACTAATGATTAAATAATGATTAACTAATGGTTAACTAATGATTAATGAATTATTAACAAATGATTATAGATTGGTTTACTAAATATTAAATAATGAATAACTAATCATTAAATAATGATTAAATAATTATTAAATAATGACTAAGTAATTATTAACTAATGGATAAATAATTATTAAATAATGGTTAAATAATGATTAAATAATGATTACATAATGATTAAAGAATTGTTAACTAATGATTAAATATTGATTTACTAATGATGTAAGAATTATTTTCTAGTGATTAATGAATGATGAGCTAATGATTAAAGATTTATTAACTAATTATTAAAGAATGATTATCTAATAAATTATTCAAAAATTTATCTAAATCACACAGAAGGTTAAAATTCAAAAAAAAAGTTACATTATTTCAATAAATAAAACTTTCTTCTTAAAGTTTAGTTGAAAACAAGTTACAATTGTTTTTAAATGTGAGGTAAAAATACGACAAAACATAAAATCAATCTATATCTCTATGATAACATGAAAATTATGATCATATAAAGTGAAATGGAAAAGAATAAAATCATTAAATAACACATTAATGATTTAAAATATATAAGAAAAACCATGATATTTTATAGTAGAATAGAGTTGGGATTAACTGAGCCTGACTTAAGAAGTGAAGTAAAATCTATCTTATTTTTAATTGAAAGATTAATAACATATTATAAAGGGATGTACTTAACTTTTTAATTTTAAAAACCATTCAGCCTTCTAATGAAATCTTCACTGAATGGGGAGGCCAATCATTATAAGGTTGAAAGATTTTGAAAATTCAAAAGTTATGTATATCCCATTAGAAGAAATTATTAATCTAACTGTTCAAAATAAGATCGATTTTACTTCACTTATGATGTTAGCATCATCTCATCAAAAATCTATTTTGATGAAAAATTTTATGGAATTTAATTTCTATTGTAATGTATTCAAGTGTTATTTAATGGGGTTTTCTTAGGAATTTCACTTTATATGATCATAATTGTCATTTTATCATGGATAAATAATTGATTCAATGTTTTATTTTCTTTTTAACTCTATGAAAAAATATATCTTATTTTTTAATAATGTTTTAGAAAACTAATACAAATTTTAAATATATATAAATATATGAAACAATATCTTACAAAACACCCTTTCCAAGGTAAAACAATATTTAAAACCTCTTTATAAAAATTATTTAAGAAAACTAAATAGATTTCCATTTCTTATGGTAAGAAAACATCATAAAACAATGGGAACAAAAATGTTATGTCTTACATTCTACTATTCATAACATTTTTCTAACCATAAATTTATTTTTACATTTTACTATTTGGACTTATTTTATTTTATTTAAATAGATATGGATGATATTAAGCTACTCACATTGTAGTATTGGCATCTTTCACGTGAATTTCTAGTGGGTCATGAGTTTTAACAGATCAAGGTGTATAGATCACACCATTATCATCACATTCCACCTCCAGATTCCATTATACAATACCTACAATAGGATGGATATATGGAACTTGTGAATCTGATTTTACATTCATTGACCATCACCTCTTTACTATTCTCACCAAGAGATAGAGTCTTGATACATACACAGTCCACTTTCTCGAGGGATATATGAACATCACCTTTGAAGATGTGAAATTTAGTCTTGGTATTCATATCTAGGGGGATGCTTTTATAGGTCCCACCCATAGAGTCCATAATGAGCTTTTACAATTATTTCTAGGCATTGAAATTAAGGGTTTTGATGATGTAATAAATGGAGGTCGATATTCATGAGGTGTCTTGAAATGTACTTTCTATAGTAACCCTCTGATGCTAATGAGTAGACTGTTATACATCACAACCAAGGATATATCTTGAGGCTCGTTGGAGGTTCATTGTGTCATGATCACTCTATTATGCATGTGGGCATGACATATCAGGGGCTACAGGAGGATTTGGATTAGGTCTGAAGATATAGCTATGGTTTACTTACATATAATTATGTATGACATGCCAATTAGATCACATGGATATCACAGGATGTGTCACCCTTATTAAGATGTGGTCATGAGAGAGAATCCCCCCCTCTCCCATATTAGTTCCAGTTAGGAGCTTCATATAGATGTGTTGCATGATGCTCTACATGGACACTGATACGATCACTCATCCTTTTTTTTCTAAATATACTATTGTTATTATATTTAATTTCTTATTATTTGTCGCTTTATATGTCATACATTTTAGGTTGAGTTAGAAAAACCACTTTTTCAGGATACTGATGCCCAACATGGGTGCATATCATCTCATGTTGGACATTCTAGTACCACCCGATGTATGTATATACAGTCTTCCCTTAAATAATCAATTTCATAATATTATATTTATTTGGTTTTTAGTAACAATTTTTTTATCAAAAGTCACATGTAATTTTAGATTGTTTGGATTCCATATTGA
This sequence comes from Viscum album, assembly GCA_963277665.1. Lineage (NCBI taxonomy): Eukaryota > Viridiplantae > Streptophyta > Magnoliopsida > Santalales > Viscaceae > Viscum > Viscum album. The sequence goes on from OY728127.1 coordinate 1,732,093,502, forward strand.
GATCTATTAGACTAGATATGCACATACTACATAGATGGGATTCATGATTCCATGGTTGCAGTGCCTCTCCTTCACTTTACCACTATTAGGTGGCACCAGACTGATAAAGTCATGTGTCATTTTGTATTTGTTCATTATATTCCCTTTCCATTGAGATATCAGTAGTGCTTCATTTTGCGAAGCTAACAAAGAGGCATAATGTCAACTAGCACCATTGAAATGAGGAGTATAAGGAACTTTAGAATAAAAAATCATAATATCATATCAAGGGTATGCATACTATGCGATTCCCATTAGCAGAGCAGCTTGAGTACATTCCATGGTAGAAACTAAAGTCTATACTATATCTTACTCATCATGGTAGAGGGCTCTAGGATATGGTAAGTTAAAAAATTTATATTAGTTTTTTATTGTACTTTTTTAATTCATTTTGATTCTCTTTAAATCATTCCTGACTAAATCATATTATCTGTAGGTTTAATCTAGGGGAGGAGGAGGTTTTTATCTAGAAAGCATGAAATGATACAGTACAAGGGATAATGCCAATGTATCATGTTTTACATGATATAATATTTGATCATAAACCCTAGGGAGATGACATTTATACTTAGGGAGTGGATGTTCCTGCTTAGTATCCTCCAACATTAGATACTTATGTTGATGATCTAGGACAACAATGATGTAGACTGTATCATGCTGCAAATGAGGCCTCATCTATTCCATAGGAAGAGGTTTTTACTCTAGAATTCTGGTCTCAGTTGATTTGGGAAGTGATTCTGTAGAAAGGGGACCCATTCTTGTTATCATTATATCCAAATTATTCTCTGGGTATAGCTGATCAATGATTCTATTAGGGTTTATTTTTCCATTCCTAAACCTTTCTGGACCGAGCCTTCATAGGCTATAAGGTTCTCCCAGAAGATGATGATAGTTCCTTATAATCACATAGTGGGAGATGGAATAGTTGAATATAAAGGCAGCTAGCTGAAACAACCTCCTTATAAGTCAAATCCAAGAATTATACATTTAAGCTTCCAGTGCACGGGGAAGATCCCTCCCCAACTCATCATAATCTGCCCAAACATAGTGGTCAATGATCTCAATATGAGAATCCTATTCACACACCATCATGTGGGATATGAACTCATCATAGATACTTATTGTATTAATTTATTTATATGTTTTATATTCAATTAAATGATTTGAAAAGATAATGTATTTTACCCTCTACATTATTGTATATATATTAAATTGATAAAATTATTTTTATTGTCAATCATTTTTTAAATATTTAGCTAGTGTTTTAATCTTCATTTATATATTACTTATAGTTTAAATTTTATAATCATTACAAGTAAACTACATGAAAAATAGGAAAACATATTAAATTTCATCTAAGTAACCTTAAAATATTGTAAAATATAAACAATAAAAATATATATAAAACATAAAACATAGCCTAAAAAAGTAAACATTTTTTTGAAATTAAAAAGAATTTCATAAATATAATAAAAAATTGGAAATGAAAGGTATGTGAAAAAAAAACAAAAACAAAAAATGTAATGGATTAAAATAAAAATACATTGTTACACTAAAATTACATTTCAATAACTGTTTTTATGAATTTTTTGTTTTTTTCAATTATTTTTTATATGTTCAGTAAGTCTTTCAAATTTCATTTAGATTATATTTATACTTTAATATATATAGACATTAAAAGAAACCAACTTCAAACACTATTATGTTTCATGTAGGTGACATTGAAATCATATAACTATTAAAATATAAATTCAATCTAAATTATATTTTACAAAATGACTCAACATATAAAACATAAATAAAATCAAATAAAAATCCTAAATATAATAACTAAAAAGATAATTTACATGTCACAAAATTTATTTATTAAAAACACAAAATTTTCACATTCAAATATTATTGTAAAAAATTCAAAACAAAATAAAATAAGCATAATATATATATATATAAAAATATACAAACATATATATTTTTAAGAATACAAACATGTATATTTGAAATAAGTTTTTTTTGTTGAAAGGATGCATCACTGATGCCACCTTTTGACTAAATAAAAATAAGGCATCAATGACACTCTTTTCCACATCATTTTTCAAAATATTTTTAACCTATACTTTTTTAAATAATTTTAAAAATCACATATATTAAAAACACTCAGGTAGAATACAACATCCTAATATTTTAAGATCTATCCCTCTTTGAATAAATTTATTTGAGAACTTTCTTTACACGCAACATAGTGTTTAAACGAATCTTGTAACCTATTGAAATATTATTTTGTGAAAATTATATCATTTTTTTAATTCATGAAATCAATATTATTTTTGGTTGATTTTTTTATTTTTCTAAAAAGATTGATTTGTCAGTGAATATTGAACAATATAACGATTTTTATAAATACATAATTTATTTTAAAAAAGACTATAATGATTTGAATTTAATATTAAATTAAAATAAGTTTTATTTAGTTATAAATAATCTAATACATTACATTGTAATCATTATTATAATTGATTTTGGTATAAGTTTATTTTTGACTTAAGACACATTTTTCTAAAATAACTATTTTTCGTCACATTTTGAATTTTTATATTATATTAATTTCAACCCTTTTTATGAATTGAATTTGATAAAATTGATCATATATTTTTAATTATGTGTTTTATATTTTTTAAATAGATCTCATTTGTTTTTAGTCAGTATAAATAGTAACCTTTGTAAATATTTGTCACATCGGTAAGGAAAAATGAGTAAAACATGGTTAAATATATGGGACAAGGATTTATAATTACTATAACACTTTATCTTAGCCAATTGGATTAATGAATTTTGAAAATTTATATATAAGTATCTAAAATTTGGCCACCTAGTTTCCTTCTTATTTGATATTGAACATTATATTACTTTAAGAAAAGAATAAAAAAAGCCATACTCTTGACTTTAATAAGTAACATATTTTTCCATAGGATAATAAGAAAATATGTTTTGTTTCAAATGTTAATTTGAAATATTAATTAATTATTTAAATCATGTTATTTTGTTTATTTTTTTATTGAATAATTTATTTAAATGCTTAGGAAGGCCGATGAAGTATTCTTTTAATTAATAAAAAATAAATGATTTTGCAAATATTGAAAGTAAAAAAATTTGGATGAATTATTATGTTACATGAATTTTATAGATACCTATGAAATATTAGGGATATTTTAAAGGATTTTATTATATTTATATCTTTTTATTGATGTATTTAAAGTAAAATTAAATGGATAGTGTCAAAAATAAAATTAATGACATTTTTTGAAAATGTTATTTTATTAAATTATTCTAAAGTCATAAAAACATTTAAAGAGAACACATGGGATAATATATGGTCTAAAAATTCATCCCTTATAAATATATTATCCAATTTACACATTATAGGTAAAATTAGAAACCTTTAATATGTAAAAAGGTATTACTAGGGATGAAGATCAAGTTGGTTAACCAAGGGGTTAATCCAAATGATAAGGATTAAAATGATATATAAACCTATCTAATTTTTTAATGATTATATTAAGAAAAATTAGTAATTATTTTAAATTAAATTCCATTTTTGAACCATTTTACCTAAGTTAAAAAGAAATTATAATATAATATTTCAAAAAATTTCAAAAGTACCCATCCCCTCATGTATTAAAGTACACCGATTTTCTATTTTATTCACACAAATATAATTAATTTATATTGAATAAATAATTAAAAATAATATTATAAACCTACTTATACATGTTATGTAGGTTCTGGTCTTCCAAATATATCTACCTTAGGTCTATTAAGTGGAGATCTAAAGAAGGTATTTTAAAGAATATGTAATCATCTTCACCGGGAATTATCATTTTCTTTATTATTTTCATATACTATACTATGAATTAACCATTAAAATATAATAACACTAGTATATACCATGTAATAATATTTTATTTGGTTTATTTCATGATATTTATCCATCTATTTCTCCATCAAATGGGTAAAAATCATCGCTTACATGCACGATGGACCACCGCCTTGCGAATCGATGTAATTTGTTTTCCATTACCACCTAAAATGGAATGTTATAAATATATAAATAATTAATATTTATTAAAAAATTATACATATATAATTATAATATATATATATATTATCTACAAGTCCATTGTAAATCAAAAACATCACTCATGCATACATGTGGACAACCACGTCCACAAAGCGATGTGTTTCATTTTTCTTTTACAATTTTCATTGATGTCATGGATATATTTAATGAATTTATATAATATATATGATATTATAATGATTTTATAAATGTTAAATATTATTTAAATTTATTTTTTTTTCTATTTATTGTATAGTGAAAACAAGGTTCATGCGCATGTAAGACATACTATCTCCATGAACAATGTAATTCATTTTTCTATATATAAATTTTATATCGAATTCTATGGTGATAAAAAATGAATATATAGAAGATTTTATCATGATTAAAATTTGGGATATGGTGGAACCATAGTCAAATTACAAGGAATGGAACTACCAAATCAAAACGTATATGAAAAACTAAGCGGTTAACAACCAAAATAATGATAATAATAGAAGATTTTTAAAAATGGTGATAAGATATTATAACTAAATAAAATATGATATTATAAATATATGTGGTTTTTATGTTATTATAATAAATCTAAATTTATTATACAGGTTGTTAAAATCACTAATGAATAAAGTGTAACATGAGGTAATGGTTTTCTTAGATCAATTTCCATTCACCTAGTTTCACTTTTAATTCATTGTCTATGTTTTCCAATGATTATGTGAAAAATTAAAAATGATTTCATTATATTTTATTCCCATTTTTTGTGGATTTATATTTTTCCCACATAATCACTATATTGATTAAATATCAATTCAATGATGTGATCTTTTTAAGCTATTTTGTCTTAATTTCCACTCTATTGAGACATATTAGGTTTTATGAACCTATTTAAATTTATGTGGTGTATATGATACACCGTTAAAGTATTTAATTTCAATAAAAATTTATTTATGATGAATAATGTTTGAATTTAATTTTATACTTAACTCTTTGGATTTAGTCCTTTTTAAAGGAGGTTAAGCCTATAAAGGATGGTATTTTGAAAAAAATAGAACCTCTTAAAGTTTTCATTGATTTTTTATAGAGTTTTTGGTAGAGTTTTGGATGAACTATGTGTGTTGTGGTGTGTGATAGAGTTCCCATTTTATATGTGAAATGGGATGATATTTTTGTAAATACCAAAAAAAAATTTACAATAAGAATTCACTCTTAATAAAAGTAGATATTTTGTTTGAAATAATAGAGAGGGGAAGATACAAAGGCCTAAAAAACCCATTCCAAAACATTTTATAAACATGTTTTAATTAATTACCATTATATTTTTAAATTTTACCAATTTAATTTTTATAATGGTAAATATTTTTTTACCTAGGTTAACATGTCATTTATTCCCCAAAATAAAATATCCCTTATTAAATAATTCATACCTAATGATTCAAAATTTTAAATCCATTTTTTTATATTATATTTATAAAAGTGACAAAAATTAATTTTAAAACACTAAATGTATATTATATTGAATTTTTTTAATAATAAAATCATTCTTATTCTAAAATTTCAATTATAGGTTTTAAGAAAATAAAATATTTTTTAATTTTCAATTTTACTTATAAAGACTATATTTTCTCAAGAAAATGGTTTTCATAAATGTTAAAATCATATTTATATAACAATAATTCCATAAAATAAACAATATTTTTGAAAATGGGGTATATCATTATTCACCTTAAAATAAATATCTCTAGAAAAATACTAAGAAACTATCCTAAGATAATATTTTTTTATTAAGCCCAAAATAGAGTTTATTTTTTCAACATAATATTCTAATTTTATAAAATTGTCATTTAAAAATATACAAAACATTGTGAAAATATCTTTTTATAGGAAACTAAAATGTTCAAATACAAGTTTTTCATGTTCTAAATTTCTATAAAAAAATAAATATAGAATTAATAAATCATTATTATATTTTATTAACATCATCATTTAATAATAATATACATAGTTTTGTTTTAATAAAAGTGTAGTGAATAAAAAGATAAATTCTTAAACACAATAATGAATTAAGTAAATTTTTCTAAGATAACCTATATTTATAAATATATATAAATATATTTTATATTTATTCACTCCTGTTAATACATACTAATTAAATGGATAGTTTTGGTATCCATATTTAATATTTACTAAGGTCCTATAGGTTACAAGTAAAGGAAATAACACACACACACACCCATGCCAGTAAGGATAGGCCACACTACCTAGTAAATGTTGACCCACCACATAGTTGAACCATTACAATTTTATGGCTAGAATTCACAATTACATTAAATCCATTAAATAAATTGTCCGCTCATAATTTCAATTCTTATTAACTAATGAATGTTGCTAAGGGTACTCCTATCATATTCTCCATTATATATATAAATTCTAATATGAAATCTAACTAACTAATTTGGGCTATATCAAGTTATTTATATTTCCAAAAATAACATTATCCAGTCATATAATTATGTAAACTAGTATGTTTATAACATTATTATTTTAATATTCTTAATGAAAAAGATAAATTTATACCTCAAATTTTGGATTAACTAATTTTTAATGGGAGCTAAGACTCTATGGGGTGGTATTGTGAGAAAAATAGAACCTATTAAAGATGTATATGAATTTTTTAGAGAGTTTTGGGTAGATTTTAGGATGAACTATGTGTATTATGTTGTGAGTCAGAGTGAGTAGATGAGATCCCATTTTTTAGGTGAAAAGGGATGACATTCCTGTAAATACCAAAACAATTAATAATATAATGTAACTCTCAAGGGAAGTAGATAAAAAATTGTTAAAGAATATAGAGGTGAGGATATAAGGGCCTTAAATACCCATTCACACACATGTTTTAAACATTATTTTAAATCATTACCATTAGATTTTTCACTTTTACCATTTTAACTTTTATAGTGGTAACTAGTTTTTAAATAATGTAACTTATCATTTATGCACAAAATTAAAATTACCCTTATTAAATAATTCACACATAATGATTCAAAATTTTAAATACATTTTATTTTATTAAATTTTTAAAATTGATAAAAATTAATTCTAAAATATTTAAACTATAATGTTCTGAAAATATTTTTTTTAAAATACCATTCTTATTCTAAAATGTTAATTATAGGTTTGTAAACAAAATAAAATATTTTTTAATTTATAATTTTACTTATAAAGAATATATTTTTCCATAAAATGGTTTTCATAAATTTCAAAATCATATTTTCTGAATAAAGGAACAATAGTTGTGAAAAAGGTATATTTAACTATTCACCTTAAAATAAATCTTTCAAGATAAAAAACAAAAGTTTATCTTAATATAATATTTTTAGGATTAATAAAAAAATGAAGTTTATTTTATCAATTTAAGATTATATGATATATAAAATTAATATTAAAAAAACTTTATTAAGAATTGTGAAACACTGTATTTATAGGAAACCTACTTGTTAAAATACAAGTTGTTCTTAATCTAAATTTCTATAAAAAAACTAAAAATTATAGAATTAATAAATTAATATTATATTTTATTAAAATCATAATTTATCAATAATATACTTAGTTTTATTTTCATAAAATATTTGTGTATGAAAAGATAAATTCTTAAAAAATATAATGAATTAAGTTAATTTGTAGAAGATGACCTTTATATATAAATTTATATAAATATATTTCACAATTTTTTCACTCCTATTCATACAAACTAATTCAATGGATAGTTTTATTAAACATATTTAATATTTATTAAGGTCCTATTAGTTACATGTAAATGAAATGATGCACACACCCCTAGGCCAGTAAGGACAGGCCAAACTCCCTTGTAAATATTGACCCACCCCATAATTGAACCATTATAATTTTTGGGATAGAATTAAATATTTCTTTAAATCCATTAAATAAATTTTATATTCATAATTTTATTTATTATGAACTTATGAAAATTGGTGAGGGTACTCTTAACATATTCATTATTATGGATATACCTTCTAATATGAAATCTACCTTACTCTCTTAATCTATATCAAGTTACTTATCTTTCCCCAAAAATCATTATCCATTCATACGAGAATATACCCTAGTGTGTTTATAACATAATCACATATTATTGATAACATACCACTTACAAAACCATTTGAATTTTCATGACATTAATCCACTATGAGATTATACATTCCCCCATAAATTAACTATATATTTAACCATTTAATTTATTAATTTCTAGTTCATAACGTCACAAAATAATAAATATATATCATAATACCAAATATTAGATAATTTTTATGAAACATATCATGGTTTACTTTTTTATAAATAAATAATCAATTCTAAGGATATCAATAATATCTAACTTTTTTTTTTCAAAATCAAAAACCATTTATACCTCAACATTAGGAATATATTAAACCAAAGATTTTTCCATATCCAAATCATGTGTCCTCCAATATTTATCCCAAAAAATATAAACTTGTAATAAAATAACTTTTCAAGGATATTTATACCATTTAATACATGTTTCTAATCCATTAAATAATTTTTTTGGATAAAAATCATTTAATGTTTCACAAAATTCTCATAACATTTACAACATACCAGAATACCATTGATAAATATCACTCAAAAATTAAAATATTTATGAGTATCAAGAATTAATTTATATTATGATATAAACCTCAAAACCTTAGTTAATATTAGGAAACATATGTTTTTAATAAAAATATTAATACAATAATATTCTCAACCATTTAATTATGCTCCCTTATTTGGAAATAAGACATAGTGGTTTCTAAATACACAACTTTTTATGATTCATTTTAGTGATCATATTTTAATTTAATAATAAAAACCAATATGGTTATCAGTAATATTAGTGTAGATTATCATATGAATATGAAAACTCAATCCAAATATATAATCTCTAATTACACATTTATTTTATCCTTTGATACATTCATTTCAAGACACTTTAATTATACTCATATCTTTTGTACTTATTAACCTAATATATTAAAGTAATAAAGAAATAAATCCTTTATAATAGTTCATAAAAAGATTATTATTGACTTATAAATACCCCCCTAAGAGTACCAAATCAGGTGTGCAGTTGAGCTTCCTTTTCAAGTGTAAAGTGATGATTGGGTTAATACCCAATAAACCATTTCTAGGGTTATTAAACCTAGGTACAACTGTTCTAGATCCTACATACACTTGTAGTATACATAAAGGGATTTTATTTATAGTAAAACTATACAATATATACTTTACTTAAATTTTAGGATGTTTTCCTATACATAGAATTATCTCTAATATTTTTAACAAATATCTTTTATCTTATTCCCTATAATATTATCTCATTTACGAATACTTATATAATGAGATATAAATAATTAACCAACACATTGGAGGGTAATATAGGACATCACCCATCATTCATCCATACATATGAGTTCCAGTTGGAGAAAACCATTCAATCATAAAATCATAAATAACCCATCGAAACAATGTGGGTTTTATAATACATGCAAATTAAAATCATTAAATATTTATAGCAAAATAACCCATGGAATTAAAATGGGTTTCATTAAACAAATCATGAAGAACCCATGAAAAAATGGGCTTCATATCCTTTTTAAATGGATTCACATAAGGAAATCGTTAATAATTCCATCAATAATTATAACATGATATACCCATGGAAAATATATGGGTATCCAATAATATTCAGTAACATTCTATGTATTAACCATTAAATCAAGATAATAATGTATATCATATATAAACTATATATATAAAGGGTAAAAAAATTGAGATTATAATTTCCTCAATCAATGAATGAATGAAATCTTGGTGAACACCCTTTAATAAAAGTAATGAAAAATAGGGTATTTAAAAAGGAATGGCATTGGAAGAAAAGTTATACCCATTTATGGATGATGGTTTGGTAAGAAAAAGTTAGTGATGGATCATATATTTGATAAAAACTAACATTACATAAGATATCCAGAGAAATAATGTGGATGGTTACAAAAGAATATATCCCAAGTGTAGAAAAAGGAAACTTAGAAGGATATTGACATAGATGAAAAACATACTTGAAAAATAATGATTCTAAAGGTGTAGAACTTAAAGCGATCAAGAATTAAATTGTTTTATACCATGAGTTCAATCCTAATAATTATAAATATATATTTATTCTTGAATAAATATTGTAAAATTAATCCCATGAGTGTAAATAATTTTAATATGAAAAGGAAAATAGAGGTGAAAATTTAAAAGATATATTAGGAAACATTTTTAACATTAACATAAAATAAAAACTACCATAACACTTTCAAAATTAAATTTTTAAAAGGTTATGTTAAGTATTTTGAAACATTTTACTTTTAATAAAATATTTAATAACAAATCCTTGAAAATGAAATAATATTTTTTATGTGAAATGTAGAGTGAAAGATAACACATTTAATCATGAAATTAACCTTTTTAATACATTAAAATTATTTCTATTTAAAACACACATTGTAAAAAGAGAAATGAAACCTTCTTGGTATTAAATACTAACTTTCCCAAATAGGATTTTAAAATACCATATAACATAATATTATGGTGGGAGAAACCATGAATAGAAGAATAAGGTTCAAGATAAATCTTTATAACTCAATGAAAGTAGATTTCAGTTATCAATATACCTTATTTTAAACATACTCCATGAAGAATGAAATATTTGAAATAGGTTTTATGTTTTAATTTTTTATTCAATGATATAATACTACATAACATAATAAAAGGTGAGAATATGAAAAATATATATGAAATGATTTCAAGAGAATAACCATAACTTAATGAATAAAAATTGATTCATCGGAAACTCTTATGACTGGGGAAAAAATAGATTCAAATGAAATTTAAATAAAATAACATGATTTGTATTAGTATATATCAAAAATTAAAAGGAAATAATTCATTTAAAATTCATGGGATATCAATTTGATAATACACTATATAATTGAAACATGATGCCAAACCTATAACATATATCAAGGAATCAGAACTGAGACAAAAAAGATTACCTCAATTCCCACTTAGTCGGAATGAATTATAACCTCTTTTAAAAAATAGTAACCATTTTAATCACTCATTTAATAAAATTTATCACATGTATAAACTTTTTTAAACATAAAATATAATTATTCTATACATGTATATTAGTTATTCATTGTTTATTCTTGATATAGGGTGTGAGTAATCCTGATCATTTTAAAATAGTTTCATAAAAGTAAAGTGCATATTAATTATTATCAAAAACATTATTCATTAAAAGATAAAACAAGGTATTTTAATTTATTATTTTTAATTATTTTTAATTTTATAATTTCATTTAATGTATTTTTTTTATCACAATCCTTAAAGATAAATTTGGAAATTGGCATGTTTCGATGATTCACAATGAACAAAGAGTTTTTTATTAAATACTGAGTCAATTTTTTATATTAAAATTACATAAATTTTTTTTATTTAATTCTTTATGTCACATATTACCAAAAATTAAATTCCCATTTTCATCCATGATAAAAATTTATATCAATTTTCAGGTTGGTGGTTAAACCAACCCAAAAAAGAGCATACCTTAATTAATAGATGATTATAAAGTGATTTGGTTGTAATATAATTATTCCAAAAGCATAATCACCATATTTATTATTACTAAGTGTGTTATATTATAATAGGAAATAATTATAAGAATAATATAACCTATATGGATTTGTTTCATAGTATGAAGAAATCATTTTTGTTCATAAAATGCTCTTTTAGACTTTTGAATTTAACACAATTGTTTATTTCTCATATTTTAAATAGGTTGAAAAATTTACATCTCACAAAAATAATTAATTTTATAAGGATAATATTTATCCATTAAACCCATTTTTATGACCAGTAGTGTAATGAGGTGATGAAAATAAAAATGGAAATCAATTATTCCATGGTGCAGGTATTCCACATGTACACCCAGATAATGATTTAATTTTACCAAGAATGAGGAAAATGAGAAATATTTTTTATCATTTAAGAATATAAAATATTAAATAAATATCATAATTATATATTTAATTTCCTAATATGAATATACCTGTAATATGGGTAAGGAAAATGACACACTTTGCGTTGTGGTGGTGGTAATCCACACTACACACAAGTGATGGTTTCATTTTACTTAATAGAAAAGGAAAAAGTGATTAATGGATGCACCATTATGATAAAAAATATTATAATAATTATATTTTATTTATCATTTTAATTTTTTTAATGGAATTTAAAGAATAATAAATGCACATAAATAAATAGAAATGATAAAGGATAAATTAGGAATTTATACCTCATTTCTTGGATTATCTCATATTTAAAGTGGACCAAGACTTAGAGGGATGATATTTTGATAAGAAAAAAAATTATTGAAGGTTAATAAGAATTTTTAGGAGAGGTTTGAATATATTTTAGGCTAAAATAAGTTGTTTTTTTGTGAGAGGAAGTAATGAGAAAAGTTCCCATTTTAGATGTGAATAGGGAATAAATTTTTTATAAATACCCAAATTGTTTTAATTATTGGTAGCAAATATCATGTAAAGTGGATAAAAAGTGAGAAATAATAGATAGGGGAATATATAAGGTCAATCTAGGAATCAAACACCAATTACATAAAACGTTTTAAATACATTTTCAACTCATTATAATTATATTTTTGTCTTTTTCCATTTTAGTTTTTTTTGTGGAAGCTAGTTTTTTCCGGGCGTAACCTATCATTTATAGAAAAAATAAAATGTCCATTATTATATAATTTATAATTAATAACTTCAAATTTTAAATTCATTTTATTTTATTCAATTTTTAAATGTGATAATAATTAATTTTAAATTACTCAATATATAATGTATTAATATTTTTAGAAAAATATCACTCATATTCTAAAATATTAATTATAGGTTTGTAAACCAAATTAAATATTTTAAATTTTTTAATTATATTTATAAAATTCATATTTTTCTATGAAAATGGTTTTCATAAATTTTAAAATCTTACATGTATAAAAATAATTCCCTTAAATGCATTATGTTTGTGAAAATTGTATATTGTACTATTCACCTAAAAATCAATCCTTCTAGAAAACTATTAATTTTTTTTCCTAAGATAATATTTTTATTATGAATTAAAAAGGAAGTCTATGTTTTCAATTTAATAGTCTAATATATATATATTTAAAATTTAAATAAAATTATAAAGTATTTTTGGAACCAAGTTTAATAAGAAAATAACTTTTTAAAATACTAATTGTTATTATTATTAATTTCTATAAAATTTAAACAATACTATAATTAATAAATCAGTAATATATATATTTTTAAAATCATCATCTAACAATAATATACTTATCTTTCTTTTATAAAATGTTTTGTTCATAAAAAGATATATTCTTAAACATAATAATGAATTTAGTATATTTTTATAAAATAACATCTGTATAAAAATATATTTTAATGTATTTTTTATTTAGGATAATCCTATTCATAAAAAATACTTAAAATAATAATTTTAGTGACCATATTTAATATTTATAATATATATATACTCACAAAATGTAGTTTCATTTTAGTTTGGTGTTGCATGTGGAGAAAGCTATTGAATATATTTGACTTAATTATTGAAAAAAATATATTAAAATCTTGGGTTGTTACCTCATGAATCATATTAGAAAAAAAATTGGGCACTGGTAAGACTGTATGTCATCTCAAAATCTTGCATGAATATGGTTTAATAATTTTTGGAATTAATTATAGGTTTATGTTATCCAAAACATTAAAAGTAAAAAATTGGGTTTTCCTATATATTTATTATTAACAAGTTGGTCATTATGATTCAATAGTTGAATATTGAATGTAAAAGTTTTTTTTATTCATATAGATAACTGGGTATCAGAGCTTGTTCCTACCTATAAGAGATAGTGGTACCCAAAGTGGATAATGTTGTAATTGTGGTCCTGAGATTATATAAATGGAATCATAGTGAGGCCCTAAATATTATGCTAAAAAGTACATTGGCCCCCTAGGGAAATGGGATGAGCCTTTTTTAAAATACCAAATAAAAGGATAATTACAACGAATCACAGATTTTAATGTGGCATGGATACTTATCCCATCATAAAGAATTTTCTATGAGTTCCTGAGAAAAATAGAACCGTGAGGGATAATGGACCCAAAGCATGCAATATTTTAATCATGGGACTAGGCTGTTACATTTCATATGATATAATTCTTGGAATTATATGATGTATCATTGATTTATTATTTATTAAAATTTGTATATCATCACTTATTCATGTGTTACATATTGATTACATGGGATTTTAATGATAAATAATATCTTAGAATAAAAATTTGAGTTTTCCTTAATCTATGATCATCATAGAATCATGAAGTAAAAGGATATTTTTCCATTAGTGTGATTACTGAATCATATAAAGATAAAATTCTCACTCATGGTATATAAATATGGATTGTTTTCTAGATTGGTTTATCATAAGCATACTACATGGAATTTCATACATATATATGATTAATATACTCTTGGTTTTTTACTTTAGGTAAATACTTTATACCTACAGTTAACAAAATACCCTACATGTAAACCTCTATAATTTGATACATTTATTATTCCAATATCAAATAATTATCTTTTTAAGGGTGATTGAGCTTTTTGTTGACTATGCAGTGGGTTGTGATTTATAAATATGAGATTTAACCTCTTATATAAAGGCTATGATATCTTGAATAGTAGTTGAAATAGAATAAAATAGTTCATGTCCATGATTAGATTCATAACATTTGATGTACTCATCTACTTGGACTAATAACATATTATGTACTCATCTATATAGGATGATTTACTTAGATAATTGAAAATGTATGATTTAAAATACGTGGTATTGAAATTATATACATATTATAGATATAATTAATGTTTATGATAAAGGAATTATATTATTTTCCATGTGATGTATGAAAATTCATATAGCGGTCATTCTCATATCAATAAAATTGTGTTTGGTAGAGTTCATGCCAAATCCATTTAGATCTTGAGTACCAATAATGTATTTATAAAGTCTAATATTTTATTAGGTTTATAAAAATTAATAATTAAATATCATTTTCATTGTTCCAAAGTCCCACAATATTACAGATAAGTTTATGTCAATGGGGATTTATCTTAGTATAAAATATCCCTTTCATTTTTTGAGTGTTTAATTTATATATTTATCGATTGAGTATGAATATGATTAAAATTTTATTAAATTTATTTAGAGACTATGAGGTATTTTTAAACATATGAAACTAGTAGATAATAAATATCTTAGGTTTTGTTAGATCACTTAGTGGTGGAGGGAGTGAATCGCTCTTTTTGTTTAATGAATTAATTCCCCTTCATTTAAAATCTTTGATCCATTAAGATATCGATTCAGTAATATTCAAATATCTCAGACTTACCCAAATATTTATAATGTAAAATTCCTAAGGGAAAATTATTTACATGTTTTTACCTTCAAATACTGCTCCTTTATATAATTGGTTAGATTCCCAAATAATGGATTCTTCTACTATTAACACAAGTGGTTTCACGATATAGTCTCACACCATGCTTACATGACATCCCATCCTATTCTCTACCATCCCATTAGAGTGTATTTATACTACAACACACATATTTTGGACACTCACAAGTTCTTCACTATATCATATATCTTATTCCTCACAACTAGAGTAGTGTTCTTCAAGGGGCCACCACAACCTTCAAGAATAAGTCTTTGAATCCTTATCTATTCCTGTATAGTTGTTCATCAAAACTATTCTCCAACTGATCTACTTTGATAGTATTCTACTATGATATTGAGATATCACAGTACAAGATGATTTCCCATTTCTCATTCTTCTTCTTCAATAAAAAAATCCATCATGATACAGTAAGCTTCACCTTAAATACATATATGTTCTTTTGGTAGACATAATATCAGATTCTTAATATTTACTTCTTATTACACACCTAACTCATTATATATTCCCAAAATATCATTAAAATATTATTTCAATTTTTAATTATAGAAAATAATTGATTCTCTAGGCTAGTTTATCATCTCAATTTGAATATCTTAAAACCCCAATAAAGGTATTCCTTGAAATCCCCCTTAACACTCAGGTTGATTTTCCTCATAATATATTTGAATATCCGAACCTTCTTCTCCATAATATGCATACATTTAATTATTTTGAAATATTATATTTGTGCATAGAAGTATAAATATTTTTGATGCAACACCTATTCTGTGGCATGGAACTCTCAAACACCAACTTCTTCCATAGCTGGTTTTTCATCAATATCAACTTGAATCACAAAATATTATTATTATTTTATTTTATTTATGAACAGTGAAAAAGAATTGTATAAATTAATTATTCTATAAAATATATAAATCATGATTATCATTTTTTTCACCTAGTTATATATCTTATAATGTAAGAATATACTATGAGAACACTTCATATATTACCTGACTTCCAACATCTTACAAAACTAATGTATAATAAAAAATGCCAATATATTATAAAAACTCATATCTTATGAATTATCATGTCTTATGAATTTTGGATATCTCATGAAATTAAATATACTATGAAATTATCATATCATACGATGTTTAAATATAATTCACACGTGAAATATCTTATGTAAATGAAATATCTTATATGACATAAACTTTTCTTATGAAAAAATTGTCTTACTAGATTTAATATCTCATATAACAGCAAACATATATTATGAGAAAAAAGGGATATTTATTACTCTAGATATCTTATGAAACCACATTTGTTACAAAATACCTTAGTATATTATAGTTTTCTCAGGATTCTTACATTCTCAACATAGGTCTTACAACCTGAAGTGATGTATTATGAAAATTACTTAAATTCTTTTGAGAATATACTTTTCCATTGTTTCTTTCCTCAAACCAAAGAGTCTTATGAGATCAAAAACTTAGGAATTTTCTAGTCCAAAAATTTTAGACATCACTCAAATCAATTTAGAGAAACTTAAACTCATACATAGGTCTTCTCTATCACTCAAAATATTATCCAAAAATTTTCTTCTTATTATTATATATGCTTCTAGAATCTAACCATATTTAGAGAGATTCAAAAAACTTCAACAATATTTTATACGTTAATATTATACCTTAAATATAATAAATAGATAAATTACTATAAATTTTTTTCCAAACTATTATAGACAATTTTTACTCTTCAACACTTTTCATTATCTTGAATAATCTATCAAAAATCATCACATTTAGGAGATACTACTTGAATCTATCTAGCCAATATGTCCAAGATAACATTTGATCACCTATATGACAATCATTTTTCATATATGAATAGAAAAAAACTTCACCAAAATTTTCATTCTATTTTATATTTATAATGGTAATTACATAATAATATTCATTCATATACTTTGAATTTATATCTTCACAACCTTATTAGAAACAAAAAAAATGTATCCATTTGGGAACTTCAATATTTCCCTTTTTATTTGGTTTCAATACCACTTTCAACTCCAAAGTCAATGTTTTTAAAATCAAAATTATTAAAAATAAATGAAAAGGGTATATTGGTACTGAAACTCATTTAGATTCAAACTAATTCTCCTCTTATTTATTATTTATTATTATAGCTTGAATAAATTGAGAGAAGGATGAAACTTCAAGTTTTCTTAGTAATGTTCCAATAATTAATTGTTTCTAAGTCTATTTGGGATAACCCTTTATAGAAAATAAGTGTGAGTAACTAAGGTTTTAAAAGATGACCATAAAATTACATACATGTGATACCATTATTAGCCATATTATTAATGGAGCTTTATAAACAATTTTCAAATGACAAGATAACCTATACATACTCTATGAAATATATCAAAAATTTCAAGGGTAATACATATTAATCCTACTTTAACTTATTTATCCATCAAACAACACTCCCCCTTCATAAAAAATACTTGATGAATTCAAAACTAGGGAATAATTGCATGGTTGGAATAACCCATCTTCTGGTTTGGAACTGATATATTGAAATTCAAGATTCATAATATAATGATGTTTGGACAACTCATTTTCATGTTTTCTACACATCAAGCATTAACCTACTATATTTATCATGGAATATAGAAAATTAAATGATGGGGAAAATATTTTTATATTCTATACTTATATCCATATCTAGTTATCATTTTATTATCACTTTAAATTACTTTCATGAAAATACATAAAAAAAATAATGGTAATAAGGTGAATACTTTGTTAGTTCTCCAGTAGAATAAGAAAGGATATGACTTCAATCTATTACTATAACCTCTTTTAAATTAAAATCTAGATTTAACATAACTATTAAAGCTTTATCTATTTATTTCTTTCCAATTTTGAAATTCCTTAGGTAGTATGGTCTCCCCCCTTCTAGCTTTACTCGTGTGTGGAATAGGGATATTCACCTTTGAAAATAAAAAACAATCAACCACAAGAGATTCACCCTTTTATCAAACCTTATTAAGTATTGTATTTTGATCCTTAATAAGTGGAATATAGTTTTAAAAGGCATGTAATATTTATTATCACCTTATGCATAGTTGTTTAGAACTTCTAGGATATATCTATCATGTGAAGAAATCAATTTTCATTTAGAAATTAATTGATACTTCTATATTTATTTACCCATTCTTAATTAATTTGGCCAAATATCTAGGCACTCCTTCTTGAGATATTTATTTTTATTTGATGTTTCACATGGTTTATTCACCACTTTACTTTTTTACTTTCTTTGGTAACACCCCCACATTTTATTTTAGAATATAAGTCACAACACCAATCCCCTTATCCCTCTCTTGGATTGATTCAATTTTTGGGTTTATATTTATTATTTTTATTTTTATTTATATGGAACTTTTTTAATGATCCACAGTGTGACCTTTCCTACCTTTGTATAAGCATATCCAATTTAGTTTTTCAAAATCCTTATTTTTCATATTGGGTGTATTTTTCAAGGTATTTTTCTTTTGTCTTACATTTTTCTTCACTTTATTACCTCCTAAGGAATATTCATAAAATTTTGATAATTTGTTTTTTGTTATATATTTTTCTTAATATTTGAAAATTATATGTAACTATTTGTAACATAACAACATTAATAGTAATTATGTACACTTCTATATCAACAGTTATAGAAATTCAGCAAACAACCATATTTATTATTGGTAAAAAAATTTCCACCAATTTTTCAATATTTCTTTTTAAATAGAAGGTTCTATTCATTATTCATTTCCAATACCCTTTATCTAGGCCTACCATTTCTTTCATAAGTTGACTTGTTGTTCTCACAGTTAATTGATTTATGTTCAAGACTCAAAAAATACCCATAGTTTCTAATGAAAATCTTTATATTTCTTAGTGAGGAAATATGGATTGAAATATTTTATTGTTATTTTTTAGTAGATTCACTAATATTTTTGGATTTTCATGGGGGGATGTTTTTATTATATATTTTAATATCAATATATAATTTTATGGTGGATTTATTTTCATTTTTGTCCAAAAAAACTTGTTTGAATTTTAATTTAGAACCTATTCTAGCAGATTAAACTTCATTAGTACAAATAGATTCATTTAGACGTTGGTTTTTCTTTTCATATGAGATTTATATAAGTTGATTTGTGGATTATTTCATGGTCTTATTTCCACTGATAATGATCTTTTTGGGTATATGAAACTCAATATAAGTTTTTTTGGAAGAAATCTTATTTATTAAAAATTTTAATGTCCATGTTTTTATTAATTATAGATACTTTAATTTCTAATTAATCTCATGACGCTTCATATGGAGGGAGTTATTTTTATCCTAAATAGATCTTATTTTATCTTCCAAATATTTTTTAACTTATGTATTTTTTCTTCATGAAATTTTTATGATTCCTATAAAGATATATCAAGATATTTTATTCTTTTTTATTAAACCCTCATTTGGTAATTCTTGAAATTCATGGAGGTTTTGTATAATTTTGTCTGTGTGTCGATCAGTTATTCATGAAAAATATCTATTAAAATTTCCTCAAAACCATTTCAATGGAATGTTTCTTTAATTAAGGAAAGATTTTTATTAGAATGTACTAATTATTGTTCATTTACTTAAATAATTTTTGTGAGATAAGTTCACTTTCTGAATTTCTTACTTATCACATTCTTTATTTCATAAAATTCTTCTCATGTTGTTATTTATCATCAAGAAGTCCCATGATAGAACCAAGTATATAAGTGACTATTTATGAAAGAAATTTATTTATATAACATTCAATTTGTTAGTAGAAGTATTCAATAATTTTGATATACTTATATTATTTATACTCTCCACAACATGAACATCTCTCTTCAAAAGGACCGTTTTCAAGATATTTGATAGATAAACACTTTCCTCTATGATTCGATTCAGGTAGTTATTTTGGAATATTTTCCCTTAACATATTTTTCTACTTTGCCTCAGTTTTCTTCTTAATCTTAAATGTTCTGGTTGAAATATATATTTTAGATCTAAAGGGGATTGATATTGAGTTCCCCATATGAGGAATATCCTAATTTTCTTCAAATATTTACTTTATGTAATTATTGGTAAAGAAAATAGGTCTTTAAAATAATTAATTTCATATGGAATCATAGTTAACTTTGATACCAATTAAAGTAATTGGATTATATTATATCATTGAGAGTGAGATGGGATGAATTAGAGATCTTTTTATTTTATGAATTTATTCTCATTAGTTCAACTGGAATGATTTACTAAGATATCAATCCAATATTATTTTACCCAAATATGAATAAAATATATAGAAAAAAATATAGTGATTCATAAGGTTCAGCCTTGAAAGTGTACTCCTTACAATTATTGGTCAAATAACCCAAATATAGATTCTTCCATTATTAATGCATGTAATTACCCAACATTTACTCATACCTTGGTTACATGACATCACATCATGTGATATTACATCCCCCTGGAGGATATTTAAACTACATAACACAATTTCTACCCTACCATTGGATCTCTTCTATCTAACACAACTTATTCCTCATGACTAGAATGGATTTATTCAAGGTTACTCTATAACCTTCCCGAATAGTTCTTAGACTCCATATGTCTTCTTTTATAGTGGTGTGTTTACATTGTTCTACTATTAATCTAAATTATAATTATTTTACAATGATATTGAGATATCATATTATAGGATGTTGTTCCTGGTTCTTACCCTTCTTTTTTATGCATAGGTCCACAAGGATATAGTCAACTTCACTTTCGATAAACATATTTTCTTCAGGTAGGAGTAGTATCAAATTATAAATATATCCATATTTAATTCCTATATAATTTTATATTCCTAAAACATTTTGTGAATATTATTTACATACTGAATTATGGAAACTCCCTGATTCTTAGGGACATGATATCTTATGTTTTCGCATCTGAAAAAATCAAAGTAACGTTCTTACTTTGAATACTACTTTATAATTGGGTTAATTTTCATAAAATTATATTTTAATATCAAAATATTTCCCTCCACAATATCCATGTATTAAATTATTTTCAAATATTACACACTTGAATGGTATCATTCAACTTCATGATATAACACCTCTTCAATGACATAACACTCTCAAAATCCAGCTTCTTCCTTAACTATTTTTCTTTAAAATAATATTGAATCAAAAAATCTTATTGTGATTTGTGTTTCCTTTAAGAAAAATGAAGATACATCATTATAATTGATCATTATCTATAATATATAATTATAAAATTTATTTTTTTCACTAAATGATATAGTTTACAAATTAAACATATATTAAGGGAATAATTCATATCTTACACGACTTCAAGCATCTTAAAAAACTATATAATCCAAAAAATTTCCAATATCCTATGAAAACTAGAATATTATGTAGTCACATATCTTAAAAAAACTGGATATATTATGAAATAAATCATCATATGAAATTACCATATAATACATAGTTTGAATAACATATACACAAGGAATATCTTATGTAACTCAGATATATGATGTGAGTCAAATTTTCCGAATAGGTAAGGAAAAAACAAGACTCACTATCTTATGAAGAAATCCAAAATATCTTACAAGGATACATACATATTTCATACTTAGGATATATTATGAAATATAATATCTTATGAAATAACTTGGTATCCTACGGTTTTATGAATAATATTACATACTCAACATGAGTCTTGTGAACTAAAGTGAATTATCATTACAGTAACTTGATGTCTAATGAGAAATTTCATTTTCTTAATTTTATTTCCTCAGATCGAAATTTTTTATAGAATCAACACTAAGTAATTTTTTAATATAGAAATTTCAAACATCCCTCAAGTAAATTAAGAAAATATTCAACTCATTCTATGGCCTCCTTAATCATATAGAATACCTTGAAATATTTCATTCTTATGATTATAAATGATTCTGAATTATATCCATATTTGGATTCATTCACAATAATTCATCTATCCTTTCTTCATAAATACCGTTTATCAATTCCATTAACTAAATATATTCCTCAAAAAAATATTTCTATGAAATTATAGGCAATGTATCTTTAGTGAAACTATTCCTTATATTGAATATAAAGTCAATAATCACAATATTTTGGGGTTGTTAATTTAATATGTCCATCCAAGATATCCAAGATAGCATCTGATCAGTTATCCTGATTTCTTTGTCCATAATGTATGTGAAACTTCTTCATTAACCTATTCATTAACTTTTCCATTTATTATGGTGGCATAACACTCATCTTCACCAATACAAATTGACATTTCATCTTTATAAACTTATTGAAAACAAATACAAATTCTCTATTTGAGAACATCATATACATATACAAAAAATTATATATCATAGACAATGATATATAGTATTTAATAATTTGGGATATAGATGGAATCATGTGGTATTTCCATATGAGATATCACCTTATTTATAACTTCTTTTTATATATAATATATCCCATGTATCTATGATGTATTTCAGGTGCCTATACATTTTATGACATAGAGAAGAAGAAGAAATATATTACAAGTTCATTAAATCATTAAAACGATCAAACTATATTATGACTTAATAATCAAAATGTTATAAAAGGTTGTAGTGATAATATTATTGAGAATTTATTTGGTTTAAATGTTTAGGTTCCTAGATCCTTATTCATTTTGTTGGGGATGACTATATAAGGTGGCAGGATTATAATTACAAGATAAATATGGGCATTAATGAAAAAAATTATATTTCTCTCTCTCTTTCACTCTCTCTTCCTTTACTATAGAGGTGGAAGTACACATTAGTTGTTGGTAGATATCCTATTAAATATTTTTGTGATTTCATATATTGTGAATCAACTAGAAGAAATAACTATTGGTTATTTATTAGTAATCTTCATAAAAATCACCTTTCATTGGATATCATATCAAGGCATGAGGAATATTCATTATTTTATTAAAAATATTATTCTATAATTATGATTATATGTAAAATTAATATTTTATTACTTTTATGATATATATTTTAAATGTTTTATGTTTAATTAAACTTTTAATATGTGTAATTTATAATTTTAAATAATTATAAATTATAAAAAAGAAAATTATTAATTCAAACCCCATATCTTGTCTTTTATATGTCTTTAGATAGAACACTATTTTTTTTGGGAATTCATAAGATGATTATACTGATTAAAATATGAAACTATTCAATGTTTTAAATTGATAAGTTATTATATTAAGTATTCCACACTTTTATCTTATCAAACCAACACAATACTTTACTAAATTGTTTTATATTATATTTTTAATATCTAGAACATTTAAAAAAGTTAAAAATATAACCAATAACTTCACATATACTCATTTATCCATATAAATAAATATATTTTATTTTTTATAATTTATAATCTAGTTTCAATTTCAATAAAAAGGGAATTTAGTGAATTAATTTAGAATCAATAATCTTGACCATTATTTTTTATCTAATTATATAATTAAATATACTTAATCACATATTCAATGATATAAAACTTTTCATTCATGTATATAGAATAACTCCTATTATTAAATATGAAATTAAATAAATTATTTTAAATTTAAAAAATATTTTTTGACACCTATGGGAGATAAAATTTTTAAATTTTTAAAAAATACAATAGGTATATATAAATCTTATTTGCTACCTCACTATTTTAACCTTTTTCTTTATTTTATGAATATATATTTACTATCACGAACTAACCTGGTACACCCCTAACGCATGAAATCAAGATGGTCAATGGTATGGCCATAAGGGTTTCCAAAACCTCATGGGCTAATAACTAGTGATTGGGAATCAAGAATACTCTTTGGGAAGGTATTTTATAAATAAACAAGTCATCATGGTGAAAACAATTACCCAACATGACATTTTTATACATTGGAAAGTCATCCAGTCAATTCACATATAATAGTAATCATGAAAATCACTTATAATAATATCAAATAACATAATATAAAAGAAACCCATAATATTCCAATTATAAACTAAATTATAAACTACAATTTAAAATCTAAAAATAATATGGAATGAGATGAGTATTCTAATATGTGATACACCATGGGTATGAAAATTCTACATAATGAACCAAAAAATGAATAGAAATAATCATCCATGAATTACTGTGTAACCTGAGGGATACCACCCCAGCACATCACCTCCAGAAAACCTAATTTAACAAGTCTAAATACTCACTACCACGATGTGGTGACTTTTTTTCATTAAATAAAAAAAAAGTCATGTATAAAACCATTGGGTGTATGCATGGTGTGATCATAAAAATCCTAATAGTATCCCACCATGTTTTAAATGAACATACACCATTAGATAAACTAATACATGAATATCTGAAAATAATTATATAAAAATAACTTTTGTTAATATTTAATGAAAATAAGTAGCATGATATATAACTTTAATTCAATAAATCATATAAATGAAAACCACTGAAAAAAATTTTAATATAAGAAACATTAGAGAAACAGCTAAGGTTCTTATGTTCAAGTGTCACCTAATGGAATTACTTAACTAGTTGGAGAAATACCCTAAAATACTGGGATAAATCTCAAAAAACTTCCCTAGCTAGTGGGGATGAATAAAAATTACTTTACTAGGAAGTAAAACACACCGAACTTGTGAAAAGGAACCTCTGCCCATTCTAGGATCTCTTAAAAATGAATATGAGTTCCCAAGAAGTTTAACTAATTGAATAACCAATAATAAAGTAAATCAGGTCAAGTATTTTTAAACATTCTTTATATTAATTTCAAACATGATTTAATAAAACTTTACTAATCCATAATAAATAGAGATATAAAAAAATTATTTTAAAAAAATTCAATCCTCAATACATAAAAACAAAAACATAAAGTATTTATAAATTTCAATTTTAAAGGATTAATCACATAAGATTAAACCTATAAAGGGTGACCATGGAACCACCTACCTCAATATGATGTGAAAAAATTCTAATAATGAGAATCCACACAAGGAGGAAGTAAATACCCTAAAAAAATAAATGAGTATCCTTAAACATCAAAATACCATCTTTAGAAATTGATTAAAAAATAATCCGGATACTATATCCATAGGGGTTGATGAAAAACCCATAATAAATAAAGAATATAGGTGATGAGGAAGGGATGAAACACTTAATTAATGATGTCCTAGTGATCTATGGTAAAAAAACCTATTAAAAATAGAGTGAAGATGGAAGGAAATGATAAATATAAGCATAGGGGAACAATAGAGTTTGAAAATAAGAGAAACTATGGGAGAAAAGGGCTAAAATAAAAAATGGGGAAATTTTGAATTTTATTTTTTATGAAATTGTGTGATCCACATAGGTTTTCTATACAGTTTATAAAAGCATGCACCAACCATGTGCATAAACTGAGCATACCTAGGCATGTCACATGGTTTGGTCATTTGGTTTGCAATACCATGTGCTATCCCTGTAGATGCATTTATAAAAGATATAGTCTCGTTTTATAATATGATTGTATGGTTTTCACTAATCATGTGAAAATCTCATGACAAATAATGTATCATAAAATTCCAAAATTTCAAAAAAAATACCTATAAAAAACTTGAAATAAAAAAAATCAATAAATAAAAAATCCATATCTAAAAATTAAAGGGTGGGTGTTATAATTATACCCTCCATATCACTTTACACCCCATGAAAGTTAATATAATGTTTTATTTGTAAATAAATAATGAAATCACTCCCCAATGAATAATTTCAATTCCCATGTCTTATGTGAATCACTATCATGTTTCTATAAGATTAAAATCTGTGGGATATATTTTAATTTATCTCTGAAACCCAAGATTCAATGATATGACATCATTTTTTATGACTGATACATATGGTTCCAACTTGATCTCTTTCTAGAACCTTATATTTGATGGACCTAGGATTTATCTCTTCAATTGAGAAACATGGAGTACATCATGAATCATAAAATATGGTGTAAAATTTAATTGGTAATAAACCTTCCCAATCCTCTTGTTGATCTCCAATGGCCCCACTTCTCTCAAGGAAATCTTCCCTTACATACCCAACCGTCGATTAACTGTTACATATTAAAAAGTATAATGAAGCACAAAAAATATTAAAATAATGCATTAAATATATTTTGTTCAATTTCATACATCACCAAATAGTCATGGTCCTCACAGTCATCTCTAAGATAAGGCTTGGTCCCACCAAAGACACTTCACCAACCTCATCTAAACAGATATGGGATCAGCAGGGTTGAGTGTATAGATATTTCAATAGATCCATTAATATTGTAGGATAATAACTATTATAATAAGTAAATTTAATTAGTACTAAATATATATCCCATGAACCTTTGAATTATAAAACATAGGTTTAGAGAATATATTATAGGATCTGAATGGGACACTATGTTCAGAAATTAGTTTGAGGGTGGTGGGATTTTCTTATCTTTTCTTGAGATCCCATGACATCTTGGAGGAATTTATAAAATCATGAAGTTAAATAAGGATCTATGTAATAAATAATGTTAGAGGTCACACCCTATAGTCTCACAATATCTTGAATGCGGAGCTTCCCTATATCATACACTTTTAGACTATCTCTGATTGGCCTAAAATCAGATGATTTCTTCAGATGGCCAATGATGAAAAAATAAAATTTTTCTTTGAGGGTTATGTGGTATTATAATGATAAAATCCATGGACACATAATACCATTTACTGGTAGGGATAGGAAGGGGTTGGAGAAAACCACATGGATTATAGTGTTAAACTTTATAGCATCTCGTAGATATGACCTACTAAATGACAAGAAATAAAGAGAATATCTCATTAAAATACATTCCTAAGACCTTTTAGGTGTAGATTTATATTGAATTGGGAAAATCATGAACTAATAAAAGTAAAGTATTTTTAAACTAATGGAAAATTTTCCACTACATAAGAAACTACTTAGTCTATAATAAATCTCTAACATCTCCCAATAATTTTTCATATTAGATAATTTTATAGACATTTCATACTTTTATTGTCTTCATAACCTTAGGAAATGGAAACATAAAAAAGCGGTGAGAGTAGATTTTCAGTAAGGGTAAACATAAGTGATAAAAATAAAATATCATTAGTGAACATTTGGTGAGAATTTTGGTATAATCAAGATACATTAGAATTTTATACCCAATGAATCATAGATTATAAATCATGGAATAAAAGAAGAATAGATCCTAAAAATTACACACATCATATAAATAAGGAATACTTTTGGACTGTGGCACATCCATAGGCTTAAAAATAAAAAACATAGTATATCAGGTATTATAACTTATTTCACTTACTGGATCGAACATCACTCACATATTTACCTTTTTGGATTAAACATCACACATATTTTGTAATGAATCCATTTTTTATATGTAACACTTTCAAATATTTTAAAAAATATTTTTTAGAGCTAGGAATAAAGTTTACATGAGATTCTAGGGCCCATTGTGCCTCGATATTGATATGTTAAAAATATTAAATTTATTATATCACATGTAAATATTTTTTATAAGTAATTTAATATCTTTAAAATAGTTTCTATAAAGGAAAAAATGGGACTTCTATTTATTCCAGAATATTGTTATTACCCTAGATGTGACATAATATTGTTCATCATTGGGCATTCTAGTATAGTATAGTTTTTAGTCGAAATTAGATAACATTAAATAATTAAATTAATTTTTTTATTTTGTAATTATATTTATAAACCTATAAAACACACTATTTATATCCATTTTAGATTAATAACCCTAAGATATTATAAGAGGAATACTATAGGGGGAGTCTTTGGGTGTGATCAAGCATATTTTTGAAGACGATAATGGACACATCAGATTCATGAATAACTTCGCACTCGAGAACTTATTCCTCAATGATCAATCTAATTCGAGGTAGGATATTTGTTTTTTTTGGGTTTAGCCCTATTTTAGATTTATCATTATAAATATGAATAGATTCTTAATTATATATTAAGGGATCAATATTGGATAGATTTTTGTAAAATAACTTCTTACTAGAATTAGGAAGGAAATTGTTTTTTTTCAAAAAAATCATATATTTCTACATAAAAAATGATGGAAAACCCAAAATGTTTCCAAAGATCAATTCTCATATTTGGGTTTCATGATTTTCTCCCTTCGTTATTTAAATTTTCATCATCATTTTTTATTTGAATGATTGTTCCACAATACCTAGGAAATGATCATTGTGCAGTCAATATTTGGCATAAGCGTTAATTTCTACAAGTTTAGATTTTAGATTAAAGGTAAAATAGAGGTGTGATGACAATGATGGGGGTCAAATTATGGATTGGGTGATGGATATTTTTTGGTATAGACCATTTGGGTGATTTTGGTTAATTATGAAAGGCGATTTTCATCCAATCAATGAAAGAAATCTTTCCACCGTTGATGTTTCAGGCTTAGTCAACATAGATTTGAGTTCTATGGTAAAGATCAAAACAAAACCGATAATGTTGGTGGCATGGGTGAATATAGATAAGATATATAGATTGAGGGAAAATAAAAATATACACAGTGTGTAATTCAGAAGAACACACACCATGTGGACTCCCCTTCCATGGAGGACTAGGTTTACACATGAAGATAAGTATCACACAAGCCTGTGACGAAACCACTTTTCATGAAAACCAAAGCTGGTGACCTAACATATACCCTTATTTACATGAACATGAACATGGAAAATGTACGTGGGAAAAACTTGAGTATACATGGATGAGTTGAAGTAAACATACGTGAAGAAAGATATGATCTGACATAGTGGGACATGTTGTATGCCCCTCATACATGCCGTGTACCCCTTCATAGAGATTGTGCAAACCCTTTTTCCCTTGGTCTATTATCCGTATTAGCATGGGTGAGTTCTTTTAGTCCATCAAATAGAGGGTAGAGCGAAGTATACCATCTCAAGTATAGGATGAGATATCCCATCTATGAGTCTGATCTAGATCGAGTCATGTATCCCTCCATGTGGCCCGAGGTGTGATAATATATCATTATTTCCTCGGTTAGGTCAATTGTCACATTTCTGAAATCTAGGGTTTGTGATCCCTATTCTAGTGGATTATCCTAGATATGGTTAGGTGTCCCCGATATGCACTGGGTGTGATCCCCTACCCATATATTGATATCTTATGAGTTCCAATTGTTTACTTAATCATGTAAAGGAATGATGTGTGTGACCTCTTGGATGAGTTCTATCAGTGTTTGCGAGAAATGCATGGTTGTAGTGTGATGAGGTCTAATTGAATTTCAATTTCACTCCCAATGAATCGTTCTGGTTGACCAGGTTTTTCTGTAAAGGAGAAGGGTTTGTGAGTATCACTATCCTAGAACTTGTGTATTTTGTTTTTCTATTTTTTAAAGTAGTAATAGATAATTCTTTATTGTTTGATATGTTTATCGAATGAGTTTGAAACGAATGAAACTGTAGTGAAACACAACAATGGGTTAAAGGGGTGGGATCTAGGGTTAAAAAACACATTAATCATCATTATGTAGTTATCATCTAAATATGGAATCAATATCATTATTCTATTTATATCCTCTATCATATTTTTTTCTTATGAACATACATTAGAGAAATCTATTCTAATATATATAGTTTAACCGTTTCCACAATGAAGAGGCAATGAACACACTTGAACAAGGCATTCATTATCTCAACACCCATCTCCAACTTATGTTGTTCATCCCTCAATCCATAGGGCTCCATTTTTATGCACTGTGAATTGAGATAGGGAGGTAGCAATGATTTGATAAATTTTTGAATGCACCAACTCATCAAGAAGGGCATATAAATGTCATAAATCATATTCTTTCCATTTTTATACTTCATGAAGGAATAAATATATAAATAATTAAAGAATAGGGTTCCCGTGTGACCTACATAGGGGGCCTATCCCTCATGTTAGTTCTCTATGATTTGGATTTAAAGAGATCAAATTATTAACATGACCTATAGATTTAATAAAAACATATAGAAATGGGGAAGAAGATAAGAACACATCGTTAATAGAAGAAGAAAAAAATTGAAATTGAAATTAAAATACAGAAATAAAATGTGGATTGAAATTACAAATAGGTTTGGTGGATACTGAATGGTTTCAATGGGTGATAAATAAAATTATTTATATAAGTTACCTTCTTTGTACTCACATTTAGTATCTATAAGAGATTCTAAGATGTATTACACATGTTCAAATTTGATTGTTGTGATAAATTATTTTAGGAGTATCTCTTCCTGTGGTCACACTCTGTTTATTCTGATGATGAATAAATTCATTACATCAGAACATAATGGATATTATTCTTCACATGAAGGAAATATTGGAATTATGATTTGGATTTCATCCGGCCTTGGGAAGTGGTCCTGGATATTAGTGTTGGAAGATTGGGCTTTGGCCGGGGATGTCATGAACATTGTGATGACAAGATCTAGGAATACAGTGGGGATTCAATGGTTCAGATTCATCCAAAAATAGAATGAGCTTCCCTCTCTATGGTGGAAGGCAGTGATTCTATTGTGATATTCAATAGGGAAACATCAATGATGGTGTGACTACTCCGGTCTTTACAGGCGAGGGAAGAGTTTTGTGGTTCAGGATTGTCATCCAGAATGGGTTCATGGAGAAGTGGGTGTGAACACATGATCATTATGGTGACCATGAGAGGGGAAGAGATGTGGAAAGGGAAGTGACAATGGAATATTAATTAGTTGATGAGGGAAATCAAATTTTGTTTAGTGAACATGAGGGGAGGTGTAGTGAAAATTTTATCATGGTAAGATATCTATGGTCTATATACTAACTGTGGAGATGGTTTTTGATAGGTTGTTCGGCTAGAAGTTCCTCATGGTAGGCAGATGGGGTGACCATGAATGAGATCCACAGTCAAAATACTAACCATGAGGAGCATAATCAGTTCATGAATTTTCATTTATTTCTAACTAATATTTTAAAAAAATCATTCCAGTGTTAAATTTTTAAAATTAATTAATTTAAAATAATGATAAAAAATTAAATTTCAAAATTTAATCCCTTCGAAAAAATTAACTCCAAATTCAGTTAATTTAACATTTATGTCCAAAATTCACAGTCACTAAAAATAAATGAATTAACCAGTATTTGAATTAAATGTAGGGGCATTTTAAATTAATAAAACATAATAAATAAGTAAAATTCCTTCTCACATCACTCCTTAAACTATAAAATTGTCACTCCCACATAATAATATCATTGAGTTTTATTTATTAAAAATAGAAAAACAAAGAAAGTAATCCTACTTATATATAAATTTAATAGACATAATAAGAAAACACAGATTCAGTTTATATTTTAAATATCATTCCTCATATATGATTCAATCTAATTCCCCATTTCAATTAAATAATGTTTTATTTCTGGAGTGGATCAAGTTAGATTTAAGTGGTATCATGTTTTTAACAAAAACACTTCCATTTATACCTCTTTCATATTTTTCCTGAAACCAATGTTTTATTCTCTAATTGATACAACTTAAATTAATGTGTTATAATTAATTTCCCACCTTTTATGGGTTTAATATTCCCATCACTTAAATGAATTCATTTTTGACAAGGCAATTTATCTGAATTTTTTACCTTCTATAATTTTTTTAACATCATAGTTCATAACACTTTATATTATTTAAAATGTATTTATTTAATTATAGAAATGCACCTAGTCCCTTGGTCTTAGAGACTTGACATGGGATACCAATTGGACATTTTTTCTGTATTAAAAGGACTTATATTATATTCATTTTAGCTATCTCCCTAAGGATTTCTTTATCATAGAGGTAAAGTTACAATATATTGAGTTAAAAATTCCAATAAATTTAATTTATAAAATTGATTCCACAAAAATATTTTCACTCAAAATCCATCCCATAGTCCTAATACCAAGATTTAATAAAATCAGGGACAATTTCCACAAAACAATAATCTAAGTCTCAATATTTTAGAAGTAATGAATTAATCAACTATAGTATAATATTTTAAAAATAGGTAGAACATTAAATATGTTCAAGAAATGGTTGAAAAATAAAAATAATGAAATATATAAAAGGGTTTATCTATAGAATAGTATTTACATAACATATATTTTTATTTGAACTATAAAAAATCTAAAAAAATACCTACAAAACTATGTATATATTCCTGAAACAAAATTAAGATTTTGTTGTTGTTTTTTCTTCAATTTTAGTCAATTTTCTTTGAATAAAAGACAAAACCTAGATTTAAAATTGAAAAAATATATTTAAAACATTTCCAAACATATTTTTTTTATTTCTGTTTTTCTAAGTTTAATTTTTGAATTTTGAATTTTTTATTTACTTTAAAATTTTGTAGAGACCGAACCCCAGATGTCCTGGATCTAGTGTCTACTATCAATTACATTGGCCTGGTTATAGGGAATGAATTACAAAAGGGATGGGAGTTTAGTAGTCTGGGTAAATCAGGTTACACACATAAGAAAAATGCACTAATTATAACTTTCTTTTCTTTCATTATAAATTAATAACTTCAAGGATGGAATTATTAAATCTAGTAAATCCCCACATATCATTCATTGTATTTTTCTTGTATTCATGGGGAAAAAACCTAATAATAGTGAGATCAAATTCTCAGTAAGAAAAAAATATAGCTGAAGCAATAATGAATCAATGAAAATAGTCAATATGGAAAGGTAAATAATTTAACACACATGCCTTGTAATCAATGAATTGAAAATGAAATGTATCAATTGATATGTCGATCCAAAATATCATGAATGAATAATAAAAAAACTTATATGAGGTAAATTATCTATTAATGGATGTCATGTATAAGGCACATAAAAACCTATACCATCAAGACCTTTCAAAATATGGTTTATATCTATGGATAGAAACCCATTGAATTTTCACAACTAATTTTTCTCATGAGAACATATATATGCATCAATAATATATATATAGTATAAGATCCTCCAGTAATTTCCTATCCAAATCACTACTCAAATCTAATAATCAAAATAAATAATATGCATTATCAAATATCTATATTGATTAAGGAATTTAGAATTATCAATATTTCCCAAAATAATCATATAACTATCAAAGTAGACATTTTATTTAATACGGTATACAATTTAAGCAATATTAATATCCATGTTAAATGAAATTGGTAATTTAGGGTAAATTCAATGTTTAATGATTATAGGAGATTGAATATTTCCAGAGGAATAAAAAATAAATAAAGTGAATGTGAATACTATCCCTATAAAAATAAATCATAAACCATCCAAAGGAATAATAATAATGGTATTAAAACAACATATCCTATGTGGAGTAAAATAAAGGGTTATTACTGTTTATAAATAGAAATATAAAAAGATATTTTAAAAACATTATTGAAGAAAATAAATTTTTTAGAAATTTATTTCTTTAATATATATTATGAATATATTTTCTTTAAAAATTATCCTTTTAAATATTAAAATAAATCTTCAATGAAATGATAGTGAGTAAATCCATAGTTATCGTATGAGGTAAAAGAACACTCCTTTTCTATGGTAAGAATGACGGTGAAATGAATTGTTGAGAAATCGATAAGATGATTTATTTGAAAACATTGGTAAAAGATGAAAATGGTATAAATTACATTACTAGATAATTTTAAAATCATTTATGAAAACATTGAAATAAAACATGGTTTTTAGAAGAAAACATGGTCTCTGACTAAAGAGAGTAATAAAGTCATGTTTTCTTAAAAACTTTTTCTAAAAAAGTTTTGAGTACGAAGGAGTGGAAAAACTGACCTCATACTTTAAAATGGTCTTTAATAAACATATGATAGTAAAATTAAAGGTTTTATTAAAAAATGGTCATATAATTTCATTAAATGGAAATACCATTGAAACATCATTAAATTTATTATTGATGAAAATAATTTTAAATCAATACAAAGTGTCCCATATCACATGGGAAAATTTAAATCATAAAACCCATGAATGAATAATATTAAATGGAGATTTTAAATACCAAAAAATATTAATAATATAATATAACAAAATGTTAATAAGATACAAAAAATAAGAAGAAGTAAGTGGTGAACATGAAATTTATCTCATAGATGTAGAAAGTGAGATGAAAATCCCTTACCATGAGTTTCCTTTCAGGTGAACGTCCTTTAAATTCTTGTATAATAATATTATTTTAAATTTCTAATTTCCTAATAACATTTTTTAGGTTTATAATTAATTTTATTTCACTTTTTTTATGTTTTATACAACTACTTAAACAATTGTGTTAAAGTCGGTTGTTTTGACAAAATTTAGTTTCTCTGTCAAAAAGGACTTTGGTAAGTCAACTATGGTCAGAGGGGTCATTATATAAAATCTCCAAAATAATAATAATTAAATAATTATAATACTTATACCTAAATTATACTTTTATAATCAATCATTAAATATGGTTATGAAAAATGAACCAACGTTACAATCATGGAGACGGTAGGCCGTACACCTGCATGTATAACGTTCCCATCTTTCAATCATCATTATGGAAAGAAGGTAAGGAAAAAAATATCTTTCTAGAATGATAATTATATCATAAATAAGAAATTATTTAATAATATATACTTATGTATATAATTATTATGATTTAAAAGGAATCACATCATTTCGAGGAGGTGGTAGTCCACATGTCCATGAACGACGTTATCACATTTTATGTGTGTGAAAAGGTAATAATGAATATGATATATATAGTATACTTATAGAAAGTTAATTATGTAATGAATAAAATATATTGTTTTTTATGTCATATATATTTAATTTAGAACATCATTTATATGTTTCATGTATAGTGTTATCAAATCACATTGCTTCGATGGGGTGGTAGACCACACTTCCTCAAATGATGTTATCTTATTAATGAAAATTGAAAATTACTAAAGGTGTGTGTTATAAAAGGATTATATAAGTACATAAAAATAAAAAATATATTATATATTATATATAAATACATTTTCTATCATAATTTTCACCATGATAGGTGGTAGAGAAAAAAATAAACAAACATCATTTTATGAGGCAGTAGTTCACCGTAAACAAAAACAATACATCTGTTACCCATTAGATGGAGGTGTGTGTAAGTGTAACTCGAAATATATAAATAAAAAAATCCAATTATATTTAGTATACTATTTTTTTTATAAAAAAATCTAATAAAAAGATTTTTTGGGGGTGAATAATGGAAATGAGACTAGAGAGTTTGAGAGAAGACGTTACCTCTTAATCGGGTAACTTCTTTTA
The DNA here is from genome assembly GCA_963277665.1 of Viscum album. Lineage (NCBI taxonomy): Eukaryota > Viridiplantae > Streptophyta > Magnoliopsida > Santalales > Viscaceae > Viscum > Viscum album. The sequence continues at coordinate 1,732,129,807 of OY728127.1, forward strand.
GTTTGTACCAAAAGGATTACTTGGAAGGATTTATACCAAAATAAAGGATTAAAGGACTTTTTAGGGATTTTTTGAGTCTATATGATAAGATATTTTCTGAACCTAAGTGGTTTGAGAGGTGCTAGGAATGGGGAAAGGTTGTGGCCTTTTATAAGGGTGGAAAATGACTCACTTGGTATTTTTGAAAAGAAGTTAAGTGTACCCACGTTTTTACCTAAAAAATGCCTTAAAAACAATCCCAAATAAATAATAGAAGGTTTATGGCCTAATTATAACCATAAAACGGTTTTTGGATAAGTGGATAGGTCATTTGGGCCCTTAAATTAAAGGATTAGTCCTTTAGGAAGCTTAATTTCAATCTAATTATTGAAATTAGTTATAATTAATTTCACTAATATTTTTGGTAATTTTTTTATATGATTTGAAATTATATATTATGTTCATTTAAAATATGGAATCCATTTTTACTAATTCTAACCATAGAAGTGGAAAATATTAATTTTAATTTAATCCCACATATCGGACGCCCATGCGAGTTTTTAAAGAAGAAACTCCTAAATGATTACTGTTTTTTATAGTCAATTTCATTTTGAAATTGATTAAAATGAAATAAATTATATTAATTGGTAATTATTATATAATTAAACTTTTAAAACAATTGAAATTAAAATTTATCCTTATAAATAAATTACATGAAAAAATAGTTTTCGACTAAAATTCTGTATTTCTAACTATTAATTAAAAAATTGAAATGTTTCAGAAAAATATAAAAAAACCACCCTAACATAATTATTATGTCTAAATTTAAATTATTAAGTTTATTTTGACATATTAAATCAAGTAAAGTGTCAAAATTCATATTTTAAATGGGTTCTCCATTAAAAGGCGGTAAAACTGCCTATAAAAAATGTCGGTATTTATGTGTAAAGTATGAGTTTTTCTTATATTATGCATATCAAATAGAATGGATGAATATAAAAAATATTTTATGGAATATTTATCATATATATTTCATTAAAATCCTTAAATAATTGTAATTAACTATGTTTATTTGGATATAACTCCTTTGTGAGCTTATAAATAATAATATTTCTTTTTTATATCTAATTGGTTCTTATTTTTGGTTCTCATTAGTTATTAAAAAATGAATTAATTTTATATTTATATAAATAATAAATTTCCATATGTTAGTTAATAATATTAATAATTATTAACATAATGTCTATGATATATCATATTATATTAAATAATAATATGTTATTAATACATTGTTATTTGGTTAAACTTGGTCTTGTGTGTAATGCAAGACAAAAAATAAGGTCTCTATTACATATTACACAAGATATTGATGAATTTTTCTATAGCATGAAATAAAAGAAAAATTTGGTTTGCATTCATTATAGGCTCTATCATGTATTGAATATATTTAATGTATTAAATATATATTAGAGTATCAGAATATTATATTCCCTTATGCACGTGGTGATGTATGTCATACACGCTATCGAATAAAAAATGTTACTTTAGAATTTTGAGGTGTTACATTCTCCCCACATGAATTAAATTGAATTCTAACAATTTAAACAAGATTTTTTGATATATTTTTTGATGTTTCTAATGTTTTAGTCCCACATTGGGAGAAGGGTTCATAAAATATCCTCATGAAAAGAGAGAATTTGAAGCACAAAGTTAACATGGAGTAAAATATATCTAGGTCTCTAAGTGTCATATCATTAGTTGAAAGTAGAGATACATACTTGGAAAAAAATAATAAATATTTATAATGAGTGAATGAGGTGATCAGTTACAAACAAGTGAATGACCAATTGAAATATGAGGGCCACAAATCCAAAAGTATTTGATGATTTAAAAGACCATATGTTCAATAGAAACTAATGTAGTAGGACAATTTTTTTATTTAGAAGTAATTTTTTAATGTTGCATAATTATTTTACATTCTATGTGTAATTACAAGATATATTACTATAAACTGAATTTCAATATTTGGTTATGATTCCAATAATTTTTCAATTCATTAAAAAATTAATTTTTATTCCAAAAGCTCTAAAATACATTTCAAAAATATTTTAAGGCCCATAAAAGTGTGACAAGTCTAACTATTTGTCTCTAACTATTTTACAAAACTTATTTGGTTAAGAAATTAACTTCTAAACATAAAAATCAACACTACTGGTAAATCATAAATATTTATTCCACAAATTGATTAACTAAAAAAAATGAAATTTTAACTAGGACATTGTGCAGGTCAGTGGTTTGCATGAAATCATTTTCATCCTTCGTTCATGGGTTCAAGACCCGTGTCCTTACTAGATTTTATTGGTTGTCACCCAATATATAGGTTTTCCTTTTCTAAAATCATATTAATTTAATGTTAAAAATAAATATGATGTACATCCTTGAAATTAGGTTAACAAATAACTAGCTTTACTTAATATGGTTTTGAATACAACCTCAAAACATAAATACTTCATCCGGTTTATTTTAACATAGGTGATTCCTTGGTCTAATTTTTAAACATAATATCATCTGTAAGATTTATAAATCATGAAATTCTATGTTAAATCTAAAACACCATAGTTTTAACCTAGTTTATTTATTATCAAAATTATTCATAGTAGTTTGTAAAGAAAATGTGAATTATCCTAAGAATATCTTATGGGAGTGAAAAAAACGGAGCATAGTAAGGCCTGTTGTTTTGTACCAAGTTATCCTGAGTGAGACTCAAAACACCTTGTTGGAGTTATTACTCCTAGGTGCATCTATTCCATATCCACTTCCGCTTATAGTATACAATCAGAGATATATTTTTAAGACGACCAACATAATATCTACCATACCAAAATTATATAATGTTCTTATATAATCCTCCTGAAAGTTTACCTTAGGGTTCTGTTCTCTAACCTATGTTTTCCTAAATCTGGTTCCGAAGGTTGATAATAATATTTATTTGATACCAATTGCAGCGACCCGAAACCAAAAGGCTCAGAGTCGGTGTTTGATATCAATTAAATTGACACAATTACAAGGAATCCAATCCTGATGGGCTAAGAGTTTAGTTGGTTTGGTAAACCAGATACATACATGAGAAAGGAATAAAGGAATTAAAACATTTTTTATTCTTTATAAATAAATAAATTCAAGTATAACTTTATTCCTTATAGTAAATCCCTATATATCTTTCATAGTACAATGCTTGGATTCCTGGGGAAAAGAACATAACAAGGTTGATATCAAATGGTCTGTAAGGGGAAAATATTATGGAAGAAATAATGAATCAATGAGAATAGAAATACATAAAGGTAAATAACTAATCATACATGACATGTAATAAATGAAATTAAAATGAAATGTATCCATAAATATGTCGATGAAAATTCTCATGTATAAATAACAACTAAAATTAATATGTGGGAAATGATTTCTTTATAGAAGTCATGTATAAGTCACATAAAAAACCTATACCTTCAAGACCATTCCCAAGAGAGTTTATAACTATGGTTAGAAATCCATTTAATTTGTGCAACTAGTTTTTCTCCGGAGAAATTGTCAAAGAATTGAGAATCTATATAAATTTTAGTCTCCTATTATCATTTCCTATCCAAAGCATTCTTCATATCAAATAATCAAAATAAATAACATTACTATTCAAATATTTATATTGAATAAAGAATAACTAATTATCAATACTTCCCTAAATAATCAAATAACTGTAAATGTAGAAATCATATGTAATACAGTATATGGTTTAGGAAATATTAATATACATGATAAATGAAATGTATAATTTAGGTGAAATTCAACGTTCAATGATCATATGAGAATGAATATTTCAAGGGGACTAACAAATAAATCATGGAAATGAATGCGAATACTATCCTTATCCAAATAATTCAAGGAAGTGAATGGGAATACTATACTCATCCAAATAAATCATAAAACATATAGAGTAAAAAGAAGGATGGTATTAATACAACATATCCCAAGTGGTGTAAAATAAAGGGTTTTTGTCACTGATGAATGGAATTATAAATATACCTTAAAAAAACCTTTAAGATAAATATCCATTTGTTTTTAAAAAACTTTCAAAAAAAATTCATTGAAAAATCCTTTTGAAAAATTATTCTTTAAAAATAAACCTTTTAAACAATAAATGAAATATTTAAAGAAACAATGATGAGTAAATCTGTACTTCTCATACAAGGTCGGAGAACATTAATTTTTTCACGATAAAAATAATTGAAGAATGACATGTCAGGTAAGTAATAGGAATATTCCTTTAAAAAAATTGTTAAAATATAAAAATGTTAAAAATGTCATAACTAAATCATTTTTAAATAATTTTTAGGAAAATTTAATCAAACATTGTTTTTAGAAGAAAATAGGTTTTCTTACTAAAGAGAGAAATAAAGTTGTATTTTCTTAAAAAAATTTATAAATAATTTTGATTACCAAAGAGTGTAAAAATGATAACAATAATTTAAACTGTCAATTAATAACCATATAATATTAAAATTAAAGGTTTTATTGAAAAATGGTCATAGAATTTCTTCTAATTCAAATACCATTGAAAGATGATTAAAGTTATTTTTTAGGAAAATTATATCTAAACATTCTAAAGTGTCCCAAACCAATTAGAATCATTTTAAAAAATAAAACTCATTAAGGAATAATATTATATGGAAGTTTTAATTAAAAAATGATTAATGAAATAATATAACAAAAGTGATAGTAGATACACCACAAGAAATAAGTATGTGGTGAACATGAAACTTATCTCATGGAAGTAAAAAGTGAAATTAAAATCCATTTCCTTTAGTTTACTTTCAAATGAACACCATTTAAATTCTTGTATAATAATATTATTTTAATTTTATACTTGATTGAGGACCTTTTTCATGTTTATAATTACATTTATTTCACATTTTACTATGTTGTATACAACTACATAAACAATTAGTCTACATCGGGTGTTCTGACCAAATTCAGTTTATGTGTCCAAAAAAACATTGGTAGGTCAACTATGTTTAAAGTGTTAATTATATAAAATCTCTAGAATAATAATAAGAAAATAATTATAATATTTATGCATAAATTATACTTTTATAATCAATCATTAAATATGGTTCTGAAAAATGATCCAACTATATAATCACAGAGACGGTAGGTCGTACGTACACATGAGTAAGGTTCCCACATTCAATAATCATTATGGAAAGATGGAAAGTAAAAATATATTATTAAATTATGATCATTATATCATAAATACCATATTATTTAATAATATATAATTATATATATAATTCTTGGGATGTAAAAGCAATCACATCATGTCAAGGGATGGTAGTCCACACTTCCTCAAACGATGTTATCGTATTAATGAACAATGGAAAGTATTAAATGTATGTGTAATAAAAGGATTAAATAATTATAAATAAATAATAAATATCATATATGTCATATATAAATAATTGTTCTATCATAATGGACATCGTGATAGTGTTAACTGAAAAACAAATAATCATCTATTCGTGAGGCAGTAGTTTACAGTAAACATAAATAGTATGTTTGTTTCCCATTATATGGAGGTGTGTGTAATTTTAGGTCAAAAAATTTTCCTATAAAAATGATAGTACATATATTTTAGCAGTTTTTATATAAAAATGGAATGAATATATTTTAATTGGTGGATAATGGAAATGAAACTAGAGAGATTGAGAGAAGACGTTTCCTCTTATGTGGGTAACTTCTTTTGGTTTGAACAAAAAGGCATACTTGGAAAGAATTATTCAAGAACTGAGGATTAAAGGTCTAGGTAAGTGATTTTGTGAAGATATATAAGAAGGTATTTTCCAAACCTAAGTGGTTTTAGTGGTGTGAAGAATGGGGAGATGTTGTGGCCTTTTATAAGGGAGGAAAATGACTCAAATGGTATTTCTGAAAATAAGTTAGGTGCACCCAAATTTTAACCTAAAAAATGATTAAAATAACAAAATAACTCATTAGTGGAAGGTTAATGTCCGACCTATGTCCATACAATGGGCGTTGGGAATGTTTCTAGGTCATTTGGTCCCTTAAATTAAAGGTTTAGTCTTTTATTAAGCTTAATTTTACATTAATAATTGAAATTAGTTTTAATTACATTCACTAATTTTTTTGGTCAAAAATAAAATTGGTATTAGTATAAGTTATAAATTATATTTATTAAAAATATGGAATCCATTTTTTTAAATTCTAATCACAGAATTTGTAGAAATAAATTTAAATTTAATCCCGTAGATGGAATGACGATGCATGTTTTTAAAGTAAAAACATTCAAAAGTTTACTATGTTTTTATGGTCAATTTACAAATGAAATTGATTAAAATGAATTAAATTTTATTAATTTTTAAAATTATTATTTAATTAATATTTAAAAATAATTAAAATTATAATTGATTATTATAAATAAATTAGTTGAAAAATCAGTTTTCAAAACAAAATTCCTTATTTTTAACTATTAATTTAAAAAATGAAATGCTTTAGAAAAATATCAAAAATTCACCCTATCATAATTCATATGTTTCTATCCCAAATATGATGTTTATTTTGACATATTAAATCAATTAAAGTTTCCAAATTCATATTTAAAATGGGTTCACTATTAAAATGTGGTAAAATTGCCTTTATAAAAATATATATTTTTAATTGTAAAGTACGATTTGTTCAGATATTATGAATTTTAAACATAATAGATGAATATCAAAAATATTTTATAGAATATATGAAATAAATATTTCATTAAAATCATTCACTAATTGTAATTAACTATTTTTATTAAGAAAAATAATCCTTTTGAAGCACATAAATATAAATATTTTTTTATATACAATTGGATATTATTTTTGTTTCTCATTAGTTGGAAACCAATGAATTAACTTTTTATTTATATAAAACAAAAATTTTCATAAGTTAGTTAATAATTTTAATAAACACTAACATGACATCTTAGTTATATCATATCATATTAAATAATAATATTTTTATAATACATTGTTTTTTTGGTGAAAATGAGTCTTGTGTGTAACATAAGCCATCAAAGAATGTCTCTCTTACTTGTAATAACATAGCTATTGGGAATGGTATATCTTTCTTACAACACAAGATATCTTGGTTTTGTGTTCATTACATGATATATCAGGTATTTAATATATTTAAAATAGTAAATATATAGTAGAGTCTCATGATATTATATTATCTTATGCTCTTGGTGATGTTTATCATAAACGCTATCAAATATAAATTTGTAGTTTAGAATTGAGGGGTGTTAAAAATTTACTAAAAACTAATTTTTCTACCGATTCTAATAAATTAAATAATATTAATTTAATGACCACTCTAAAAAGGTAATATCCACCACCACACTTATTTATAACTTTCCATTTATGTTACTAGTGACATGTATCAATATTATAGTGTATGAATATTGAAAAAGGATATATATAACTTGGTGTTTATTTTTTTCAATAATTCTGAGTTGAGATCTCCCCTGGTGCACTATAGAAAACCCTGATCTATACTCCAAAGTTCTTTCCACTAAGTGAAAGACAACAGAAAAATATAATTAAACATTAGAAATTTTTTTATTTAAAATCAAGGAAAATAAAATATAAAGGAAATGGGAAAGAGGATAGACTTAGGTTACCCCTCCCAAGAGGGGATATAGTTAGACTATCCATAGTTGGATAGTCTTGTGACTATACCCAATCAATAGAGGCATAAGGTTTTTGTGATTTGAAACACTAAATTTGGTTCTATTAAATTTTTTAAATCTACAATTTTTAAAGTTCCCCATGAACGGAGTGATGTAGCGAGTCTAGTGTGTCCAGGCCCTTGGTAATGGAATACATGATTAAATTTTGGGCATGAATGATTAGGTATGGGGACTCCTTGTAACACCCCGATATTTTATGAAAAATATTCCTTTTAATTTCATTAAAGTCTTGTGTTGTACGCTATATCAAAAGGAGCTTGCACAACACGCATCTCTGACTTGGCTTGCATTACACGCAATCACGACCTTACACGATATCATGTGTTGTACGCAATACTGAGTTTCGCTAAACAATGATATGTTATATGAACTACCCTTTATGAATAGTATCAACTACATTTTGAATTTTATAACATTATTATTCATCTTACACATTTTTTAGAACATGGTATGAGAACAAAAACATTTTTTCGAGTAAAATAAGTAATTTTCAAAAAATGTAGTTTTGCCGCCTTTTGATGGTGAACCCACTTTAAATATTGTTTTTGACTTTCCTATAAGTTAAATTTGAAAAACTAAAATTGTTCTTTGGAATCAGGATATAAAAATTTACTTTGTATAAATTTTTCATATTATTCTGATAACTTTCATATTGTAATGAATAGCAAAAACACACTATATTTTAATTAAAAACAACTTTTTTCATCAAAATAATTTATATGGTTATATTATCTTCTTAATTGGGTTTAAAGTGTAATTATAATATATTTTTATCATTTAATCCAATGTTGTTCATTTGAATTAATTTCACTTTGTAATTGGATATAAACAAGTATCAATCTTTTGATTGTTTTTGTTTCTTAAAAACACGCTATTTGTTTTGATAACGAGAATTAAACATAAAATTAATTAATGCCACTTATATGTTATGAATTTGAAAAAATAGACATTAATTTTGAATTTGGAATATCAATTAATTATTAGGCTGAATATTTGGTATTTTTCTGAAAAACTTCAATTTTTGATGAATAGTGAAACCACTTAGTGGTAGTTAAAAAACTGAATTTTTTTAATTTAAATTAAATTTTACCACTTATGTGAATTTAATTTCAAAAATCTGAGAGACATGGTTAATATAAAGGACTAAAATGTGGTTCAATGAGATGAAAACTATTTTTGGTGAATAGTAACTTTTTACTTTTATTTACCACGATTAAAAGTAAATAGGATAATTAAGGGTAAAAATGATATTATTATTACCCTAACGCATGTCATAATTATATTGGATAAGTTTAATTCGACCAAAAACAACCTTAGGAATAAAATATGACCATTTAGGCCCACTTGGATTAGATTAGGACATTTATTATTAATTTATTTAAAGAAGGGTTAAAATAGTTAAAATCAAAGTTTAATAAGTAATTTTTTTTAATAAAGGGTTATACATAAGATAAATTAGACTATAAATATTCATTAGAAAGCTAAAACTATTTCCTAAATAATGGTACTTTATTTGTAATTTTTGGACATTAAATAATTTAATTTATTTCTGACAAAATGATGATGCAATAATTATCTTATTAATGAAACATTGACATAATTGATGTTATAAATACCCAAATAAATGTAATTGGAGACTTTTTATGAATTAAAATAATTTTATATGTTAATATGACATGTTAGTATTGATTTAATTAACTTTTTTTGATCTAATCATTCTGTTATAATTTTCACAAAAATCAATTACCAAATAGTGTCAAAATTGACATAAAATAGTTTTTAAAAATATATTATATTATTAATTGTTATTATATTCCTTAAAATCTCAGGTTCGGCCAATATACTTATATCATGATAGGTGTATTTTTAATGGACCACTTATGGGTCTATTGGATGTATATGGTATGTTTATTAACTATATAATATAAAAATACAAAGTGACATGGTAAATGTCAATCAATTAACTAAGAGTTAAAACTAAAAGATAAGGTTAATATAAAGACGTAAACGTGTCTAAATTCTATTGGATGAGAGTATTGAGACCCATCCACACCTTAGATTATAAATAAACCAATTTGGAGCTATTAAAAACCGAATATGACTTTATAATAAAATAATATGTTTAGTTTTTCCAAAGGTGCCCCTCTCCTCCATTATAAAAGGACACCTCCTCCCTCTCTTCCTCACTCCACTTTGAGCCTTCAAGCTCGGCCAAAACCTGCCAAATTCTCTTCTCCACTTCCATAGAAACATCAAAGAGGTTCTGGTCTTCTTCAAAGAACAATTTTAGTGCCCTAAGAGGAGGTCTCAAAGAGTCGCTTCAAAGAAGAGGTAATGTCTGTTACCGATTATTTCAACTCTATTTCTTCTTCCACTTCTTCTTCTTTAGTTGTTTCATTATGAAGTAATAACATCAGTATAAATCATATAATGATATGTTATTATAAGTATTAAACAACCATATTTCACCATTTATCCATCCTAAGGAAAACGAAATCACCTCGCGTGCGTACGTACAGAATACCGTCTCCACGCCGTGGTGAAATATGTTTTTCCACCAACACCTTACATGTATGGATATAGTGGTGTAAATAATAACTATATATGGTTATTATAACATCATACTGATTCTGATATATTATACCATCCACTCCAATTCTATTCAATAATTATGGAAATGATATCATCGCTTGTGCGTACGTACGGACTACCGTCTCCACAATGCGATGAGATTCATTCTCCATGTTAACCATACATGAATGATCATAAAGTTTATATAATGAATAATAATGAAATATATGAAATTATAATGCTACTGGATTTATGTATATATATATGTATTTCATCTATTTAGTTTCATTCAATTCAATAAGGAAATGAAAACAACATTCATGCGTACGTACGGCCTACCGTCTCCATGAACGGTGTATTTCATTCCTTGTATCGATCTATAATATATATATGTATATGATGAATATATATATAAATAATGTTTTAAATTTTATAATTATGTAAATCATTATATAAGTAATAATATCAAGAACGACAAGTTGAAACACATTCGAGAAATGAAATGATTTTACCCAAAACGCTGCTTTAACATTGAATTTACAAAAGAACGGGTAATATAAAGTCATAAGTGAAACATATATGATATCATAATAATGAATATGATTCTGTAATAAGTCAATGACATTATTTAAATCATTATACAGGAGGTTCGGATACGTACGAAGCATATCGGACCTAAGGTAAGGGATAAATTTGCAAATCTCATTTTTATCCGAGATTGTTTATTCGTAAGTATTTTTGGGGTTATTGCTATCATCCATGTCCATGTTTTATAAAATTGTTTTCATGTATGTTTAAATTCCTTTTTACACATTTTGACTTTTACCCCACGGTATGGAAGGAATCTTTCTTTTATTTACCCTACAAGGTACTTTTTGAATTTTCTGACAAAAGTACGAGAAGAATGTTTTTTTAACATATACGGCATGAATGGATTTTTACAGTTTTATAAATCCTTATTTTCATGAAGCTTCCTCCAAAATATTTCATTACTATTTTGAAAAAATAATTTGCTTTTAAAATATCATGACATATTGTGAAAAGAAAATGATTTTGAAGAAGAAAGTATATTTTCCTCAAGAATCCATTTCAAGTGTTTTATCAAAACCATTTTTCATCTAAGATGAAATTATTTCATATGTGTATGTTTTAAGTACAATGTCTCTATGATTTACACAGTTTCACTTTCCTTATTATGAAATGATATACATTTCTTTTATATGGATTATGTAATGATGGGATGATGTTTATGAAACCCATTTTATTTATTGGGTTATTATGAATGATGTATGTTTATTTTGTGGCACAAGTAATAATGATTTCATTATGATATGGGTAGGACCTATATCTCCCTCCAATGCATTGGGTAAAGATTTATATCTCATGAGATAGACATGGCTGGAACGGAAAATTAAACCGGTTCAGTAATACAAGACTGGAATGAGGAGTGAACTCGATTCAGAAAGGGACTTTGTCCACTAATATGGTCTTGGCAGCAATGCCTTGGCTACTATGGAAATAATATCATGTGCTTAATGGTTTTCCACAATTACATGTTTAATTACCATGCTATTTTAGCATGATTAATGTTTCTTTATGATCTATGCCTTACGTACTTCCATTATTTATGTCATTGCTAAAGATTCTGATGTTTAAATATTATGTTCATGTTTTGAAGTTCAAATGTATATGATTTTTTTTATTTTATCAATGCTTACCCTTAATGAGAATTTGAGATCACCCTTTATATGTTTTCTTTTCCCCAGGATTTAAAGAAAGGTTTTAGGTAAGAAAAAAAGGGGAAGATCTTATGGGAGATGTTGAAGATCTTTCACCATGATTAGAAGATTATATTCTGAGTTTCCAAAGACACTAAACTATTATGATCCTTGTGTGTCTATTTTTGTTATGTATTAAGTATTCTGCTAAAGTAATGTAATGTACATGTACATCAAGCTTTGGGTCTCTACAGTTGGTATCAGAGGAAAGTTTTAGTCAACCTTTGGAAACTAGGATGCAAAAACATTAGTGAGATCCCTAGAGATATTTCTAAGATATGTCTAGGGATGTCCCTAAGGATAAATATATGTATAGGATATAGTCCTGGAACTATGGTAACGATCTTAGAATTTAACCTAAGATGTTAGATATTGAGGGTGCTCCCCTTTACTATGTTGTTTTCCCTAGCATGATTTTTGCCTCTCACACTATTCTTTTTGGGTTTTAGAAAATGGCTGGAAACAGGAAGATTCATGATAATGGAGGATATGACAGACAATGGAATGATATTATTCATGAGAAACCAAATGAAACGGGATTTTCAAGTCCAAACATTGTTATTATGCCTAATCAGAAATCTCATAATATGATCAATAATCTCAACTTTGGTAAGTTTCCCGACTCAGATAATAAGAGAAAGATGGAGTTTCATGATTATCATAGAGGAAATGAAGTTCAATTTCCCTCATGTAAATCATGTGGGAAGAGGCATCAGGGAGATTATTTCAAAGGAACTGAAAGATGCTTTGGGTGTGGAAAATAAGGACACAAAGTCAGTAAGTGCAAAGGAAAAGGTTCAGTTAACACCATGTATGAGGATAATGGTATTGCTACGACATCAACAATGGTTAAATGTTTTAAATGTGGAATGTACGAGCATTATGCAAACCAATTCCCTAAGGGAAAGTCTCATGAAGAGAATCAGTATGGTCGTATGGGTAGTATTTATGTTGATGATGATGAAAAGACTACAAATGATATATGAGATGAAAGAATTGTTGAAGCTTGATAAATGGTTTAAGAAGTTAGTGGAATGATTACATGTTTATCAAGTGTAATGTTGTATAAGAAATCTCATGGTACTATGGAATAAAGAGACATCTAAGGATTGTTACAATGTTGTCTTTCCTTAAGTTTTGAAAGTTTATGATTTATGGTACCAGTAACCATGAAACGTTATTCAGATATTTTTGGAAGGTAGATGATATGCGCATAATGAAGGCATAAGGAGAAAATTAAATGTTTGATAGTATTCATGAGCTCATGACTGATATAAGGAGAAGGTTATATCATGGTTTGAGTATATAGAATTTTTGGATTTTGGTATGTGGAAAGTGTTAACTTTTGAAAACATTCATGTTTTCACTAAGGTTTAATGGGTATTCATTTTTCAAGAGAATACATGATTAAGGTATTCACATGATTGGAATGTGACCAACAAGATATATGGGGGATAAATTATGGTATTCACATGCTTGGTTGATGACATGTCAAGTAATAATTTTCTTTATACTATGAGCTTGGACCAATGTATTTTAGATAAACCTGAAGATTGGAATGGATTATGTTGGACATAAGTTAGTATGGTTTAAGGATAGATTTTTTTTTGATATTATTGATGGGATGTTATAGTAATGTAGTTTTAGAAAAAGGACAACCTGCAGGACGAGTGAAAACCCATCGCATCAGACAAGGCTGTGGGAATCAAACCCACAACCGAAGTGCGACTGGCCTTTATCGCCTACCACTGGCCTATAGGAATTCACTGTTTAGTAGAAACTAGTTTTATTAAATTAAGCAGTATGATATATGAAGTATACGTCCATTTTAGGAACCATATATGATTAATCTCACTATAGATGGACTTATGTATTTTTGATAACTTTTATAACCTTTTGTTTGAGATAGATGGAATGACCAATCATTCTATCACATGATCTGCTAACACTTCACAAATGACAAATTCAACTTCATTTCTTTAAGATATGAAGTGGAAATTGTCCAAAGAACAACCAACGGTGAGACTGTACCAAAATCACAAAATTATTTCTTCTAATTCCAATTCCATCAACTTTAGGGAAATGATCTTGAAAACCAAAAATGTTTTCCTAGTGCCCTTATATCCAATGAATCAGATGGTACCATAGATCATCACAAATCTATTGCTTTGTGATTGATGGATTTTTCATAGCCATGTTCTCTACCACTCTCCATCAGAACTTGATGGTTAGATTTTTCTTCCATATCCATATTTTCACCTATGTTCTCCTACGTGGAAACCCAGTGATGAGTTAATTTGGGTAACCGTTACATTTCATACTTTAGTTTTTAATTCCATGTTTTGGTATTCCTTTTTACGATGTGGGTTTCTATTAAACAAACTTTCTAGTAGTAAACCATTTATAACCCCGAAAAATTTCGATGGAGAAATTCATTTTAAGGGGGGTAGAATGTAACACCCCGCAATTTTATGAAAAATATTCTTTTTAATTTCATTAACGTCTTGTGTTGTACGCTACACCAAAAGGATCTTGCACAACATGCATCCCTGACTTGGCTTGCATTACACGCAATCACGACCTTCCATGATAGCTTGTGTTGTACGCAATACTGAGTTTTGCTAAACAACGATATGTTATATAAACTACCTGTTATGAATAGTATCAACTACATTTTGAATTTTATAACATTATTATTCATCTTACACATTTTATAGAACATGGTATGATATCAAAATCAATTTTTCGAGTAAAATAAGTAATTTTCAAAAAATGTAGTTTTGCCGTCTTTTGATGGCACACCAACTTTAAATATTGTTTTTGACTTTTCTATAAGTTCAATTTAACAAAATAAAATTCTTATTTGGAATCCGGATATAAAAATTTACTTTGGATAAATTTTTCAAATTATTCTGATAACTTTCATATTTTAATGAATAATAAAAACACGCTATAATTTAATTAAAAACAACTTTTTTCATCGCAATAATTTATATGGTTAGATTAACTTTTTAATTGGGTTTAAAGTGTAATTATAATATATTTTTACCATTTAATCCAATGTTGTTCCTTGGAATTAATTTCACTTTGAAATTGGATAAAACAAGTTTCAATCTTTTGATTGTTTTTGTTTCTTAAAAACACGCTATTTGTTTTGATAACGGGAATTAAATTTAAAATTAATTAATTCCACACATATGTTATGAATTTGAAAAAATAGACATCAATTTTGAATTTGGAATATCAAATAATTCATAGGCTGAATTTTTGGTATTTTTATGAAAAACTTCAATTTTCGATGAATAGTGGAACTGCTTAGTGGTAGTTAAAAACTGAATTTTTTAAATTTAAATTAAATTTTACCACTTTTGGGAATTGAATTTCAAAAATCCGAGACACACGGTTAATATCAAGGACTATAATGTGGTTCAATGAGATGAAAATAATTTTTGGTGAATAGTAACTTTTTTCTTTTATTTACCACGGTTAAAAGTAAATAGGATAATTAAGGGTAAAAATGATATTATTATTATCCTAAAACATGTCCTAATTCTATTGGATAAGTTTAATTCGACCAAAAACAACCTCAGGAATAAAATATGACCATTTAGGCCCACTTGGATTAGATTAGGACATTTATTATTAATTTATTTAAAGAAGGGTTAAAATAGTTAAAATCAAATTTTAATAAGTAAATAATTTTTAATAAAGGGTTATACATAAGATAAATTCAACTATAAAGATTAATTAGAAATATAAAAATATTTCCTAACTAATGGTATTTTATTTGTAAATTTTAGACATTAAATAATTTAATTTATTTAGGACACAATGATGGTGCAGTAATTATCTTATTAATGATATATTGACATAATTGATGTTATAAATACCCAAATAAATGTAATTTGAGACTTTTTATGAATTAAAATAATTTTATATGTTAATATGAAATGTTATTATTGATTTAATTAACTTTGTTCGAACTAATCATTCTGTTATGATTTTCACAGAAATCAATTACCAAATAGTGTCAAAATTGACATACAATAGTTTTTAAAAAAAATATTATATTATTAATTATTATTATATTCTTAAAAATCTACGGTTCGGCCAAGATACTTATATCATGATAGGTGTATCATTAATGGACCACTTGGGGGTCTCTCAGATGTATATGGTAAGTTTATTAACTATATAATATAAAAATACAAAGTGACATGGTAAATGTCAATCTAATTAACTAAGAGTTAAAACTAAAAGATAAGGTTAATATAATGACCTAAACTTTTCTAAATTCTATTGGATGAGAGGATTTCGACCCATCCCCACCTTATCATAGAAATAAGCCAATTTGGAGCTGTTAAAAACCGAATATGACTTTATAATAAAATAATATTTTTAGTTTTTCCAAAGGTTCCCTTCTCCTCCCTTATAAAAGGACACCTCCTCCCTCTCTTCCTCACACCACTTTGAGCCTTCAAGCTCATCCAAACCCTGACAAATTCTCTTATCCACTTCCATAGAAACATCCTAGATGTTTTTTTCTTCTTCAATGACCAATTTTAGTGCCCTAAGAGGAGGTCTCAAAGAGGCGCTACAAAGAAGAGGTAATGTCCGTTACCGATTCTTTCAACTCTATTTCTTCTTCCACTTCTTCTTTTTTGGTTGTTTCATTATAAATTAATAACATAAGTATAAATAATAAACTGATATGTTATCATAATTATGAAACAACCCTATTTCACCATCTATCAATCCTATGGAAAACGAAATCACCACGTGTGCGTACGTACGGAATACCGTCTCCACGCCGTGGTGAAATCTGTTATTCCACCAACACCTTACATGGATGGGTATAATGATGTAAAGAATAACTATATATGGTTATTATAATATCATATTTATTCTGATATATTATACCATCCACTCCAATTCTATTCAATAATTATGGGAACGATATCATCGCGTGTGCGTACATACGGACTACCGTCTCCACGACTCGATGAGATTCATTCTCCATGATAACCATACATGAATGATCATAAAGTTTATATAATGAATAATAATGAAATATATGAAATAATAATGCTACTGTATTTATGTATATATATATGTATGTCATCTATTTAGTTTCATTCAATTCAATAAGGAAACGAAAACATCGTTCATGCGTACGTACGGCCTACCGTCTCCATGAACGATGTATTTCATTCCTTTTATCGATCTATAATATATATATGTATATGATGAATATATATATAAATCATGTTTTACATTATAGAATTATGTAAATCAGGATATAAGTAATAAAATCAAGAACGACAAGTCTAAACACATACGATAAATGAAATGATTTTACCCAAAACGCTCCTTTAACATGGAATTTACAAAAGAATGGGTAATATAAAGTCATAAGTGAAACATATATGATATCATAACAATGAATATGATTCTTTAATAAGTAAATGAAATTATTTAAATCATTATACAGGAGGTTCGGATACGTACGAAGCATATCAGACCTAAGGTAAGGGATAATTTTGCAAATCTCATTTTTATCCGAGGTTGCTTATTCGTAAGTATTTATTGGGGTTATTGCTATCATCCATGTCCATGTTTTATAAAAGTGTTTTCATGTATGTTTAAAGACCTTTTTACACATTTTGACTTTTAACCCACGGTATGGAAAGAATCTTTCTTTTATTTACCCTACAAGGTACTTTTCGACTTTTCCGACAAAAGTACGAGAAGAATGTTTTTTAACGTATACGACATGAAAGGATTTTTATTGTTTTATAAAGCCTTATTTTCCTGAAGCTTCCTCCAAAATATTTTATTACTATTTTCAACAAAATACTTTTCTTTTAAAATTGCATGACATTTTGTGAAAAGAAAATTATTTTGAAGAAGAAAGGATATTTTCCTCAAGAATTCATATCAAGTGTTTTTATCAAAACCATTTTTCATCTAAGATGAAATTATTTCATATGTGTATGTTTCAAGTATAATGTCTCTATGATTTACATGGTTTCACTTTCATTATTATGAAATTATATCCATTTCTTTTATATGGATTATGTAATGATGGGATGATGTTTATGAAACCCATTTTATTTATTGGGTTATTATGAATGATGTATGTTTATTTTGTGGCACAAGTAAGAATGATTTCATTATGATATGGTTGGGACCTATATCTCCCTCCAATGAATTGGGTAAATATTTATATCCCATGAGATAGACATGGCTGGAACGTCAAGTTAAACCGGTTCAGTAATATAGGACTGGAACGAGGAGTGAACTCGATTCAGAAAGGGACTTTGTCCACTAAGATGGTCTTGGCAGCAATGCCTTGGCTACTATGGAAATAATATCATGTTCTTAATGGTTTTCCTCAATTACATGTTTAATTCCCATGATATTTTATCATGATTAATGTTTCTTTATGATCTACGTCTTACGTACTTCCATGATTTATGTCATTTCTCAAGATTCTGATGTTCAAATATTATGTTCATGTTTTGAAGTTCAAATGTATATGATTTGTTTTATTTTATCCATGCTTTCCCTTACTGAGCATTTGAGCTCACCCTTTATATGTTTTTTTCCCTAGGATTTAAAGAAAGTTTTTAGGTAAGAAAAAAAGGGGAAGATCTTATGGGAGATGTTGAAGATCTTTCACCACGATTAGAAGATTATATTATGAGTTTCCAAAGAAAATAAACTATTACAATCCGTGTGTGTCTATTTTTGTTATGTATTAAGTATTCCGCTAATGTAATGTAATGTCCATGTACATCAAGCTTCAGGTCTCTACACTCCTCAGGTTCTAAAATATCTTATATGGACTCTTCATCCAATGGATAATCTATAAATGTTTATATTATTAAAAACTAGGGGAGAGTTAGAAAAAATATATAATTGGATAAAATCAAAATGATGTTAGTTTAGATCAATGTTCTCCACCTCATAGACAATAAATTTTTATTCTATTTCATCATGAGTAAAAACCACTAAGAATAATTCTTCTAATATTGTGACTCTCTCCAATTTTTTCTTATGGAAATATTGAGGGAGTAACTAACTCTCCATAGGACTCGTGACTTCTTCTTCTTTAGATGCTTCCCTTAAGAAAGTATCTCCCAATTTTTCAATAGAATATACTATAATTCTATCAATGTAATCCTCATCTAGATCCTACTTCTCATCATCCTGGGCATTCTCATGATCAATTTCAATAATCTCTAATTTTTCTCTATGTGGAGCTACAATAGGTTTTTCATCTTCAATATACTAGGATAGAAAAAAAGTTTCCCATTCTGGAATTTGAAAATTAAGTACATAAAGTTATAGAAAAGATTTTAAAAAAACAAAAGAGTATAAGTATAGATTCTCTCCCTTAAATAACACTATTTCTCATACAACACTCTTGTAATGTCATTTATAATTCTAATGGATCATGTTTAATTAATTATATCCCAAACATATTGTCACTTATATTATATTTCTTCATAATCTTGGAGAAGTATCCAATATATAGATCCCGTGGTTTCATTAACAACAAAATGGGGATCAATAAGCAATTGGGTTTTAATCAAATCAACAAAAGTGATGTTCAAAATAAGGTCTCCTTAAAAAATTCTATCATGTACTTTATTAGCTCAATACATGATTTTCAGGATGACATGATCAAGGGTGAAGAGTAGAAAATGATTTGATTCTAAAAAATCTTCCTTTTCTTCTCGAATATCTTGTTTAGAAAATACCAAGGGCCCTAACACTTAATCTTATTATTGCTTCCTTTACTCTTCATGATCTTGGAAGGTAGTGACTATTTTATCACGAATCCCTATAATTATTTAATCATTTCTCTATGTTCCTCGAATTTTTTTGTTCCCTTTCACTTGAAAATTGTTCAATATAGAAGAGTTGATTTGAATTTTCTCTGATGTAACATCTTCTTCAGTTTGATGGTGAAGCGGAAAGCTTTGTTTATGGTAGTTAGGTTTGTTAATATAGTAGTTTCCATTCAACCACCAATTGGTATGTACCAAAGGTTGTTTTTGGTACTTCTATTTAGAGTCTATATGCAGGGAAACTTGGGGGAATGTGTATCGAGAAAAAGATTAGCGATATATTAGATATTTTTCTCACATCTATGTTTATACCAGTATGAGAAAAATATAAATAATAAATAAAAAAATAAAAAATAAAAAAAGTTTTAATTATAGTTTTGTTAAGGATAGTAGAAACTCAAACATTATCCCATGAAATGACACTAAGTAGATCATGCTATTTCCATGGTCTATGGTCAAATATAATTTCCATTTTACTCCTAATGTAGCCTATTGGATGACCAAGGTTGTCTGTCAAGGAGAAGGTTTTGGGAGTCTCCCTATCCTACCATATATGTATTTTTATTTTTGTTTCTTTTCTTATTTATGGAAATAGTTAGAGTCGATGATTATTTTTTGGGTATGTTGATCGAATGAGTTTTAAATAAATGAAACAGAAGTCAAACAGAACAATGTGTGAATGATGTTTGATCTAGGGATAAACACATAGATTCTTCATCATTCTATGGTTCTTATCTGATAATCGTGTCAATATCATACTTATATTTATCTCCTATATCTTATTTGTACTTATGAATATACCCTGGACAAATTCCACATAATACATCATGTTATACTTCCTCTACAATGAAGAGGAAATGAAAACACTCGATCAAGCAAATCACTATCTGACCACCCAATTACATTGTATACTCCTCATCCCTATATCTACAATGCTATGTGGGTAAGTACTATGAACCAAGAGAGGGAGATAGATGATTTTATAACTTCATGGATGAACTAGATCATTGTGAAGATTGTATGAATATCACCGATATTCTTCTATCCATTTTTTTATGACATCAAGGATAAAACCAAAAGCAATTAAGGAATAAAGAAATTATTTGATCTTCTATATTGACCTAGCATTAGGTTAACTCTCTATGATCTGGAGTCAAAGTGATCATGTTGGTAATAAAAAATATATATTTAAGAAAAACATAGGGAAATGTGGAAGAATAGAAGAAAACACAATTAAAATATGAAGAACAAAATTAAAATTGAAATTAAAATACAGAAAGAAAATGTGGAAGGGAATTATAGCTAGGGTCATTAGATACTGAATGGTTTCAGTGGGTGAGGAAGAATATTATTTATAGTAGTAAACTTCTTATTACTTCCATTATGTGTCAATTAAAGCTTATCATATGGATACCATGTGTTCATCTCTAACGGTTCTGATCAATTATAATAATATTTTTTTTCGAAGATCAATCTATGTTTATTATGAGGGTGAATCAATTTAGTACATCAGAACATAATGAGTGTTATTCTAAGCTCAGATAAAATTCCGGAATTCATATTTGGATTTCATCGGGCCTTTGGAAGTGGAACTGGACATTAGTGGAAAATTTGGGATGACTTAGCTTGGTCTCAGGATATCACACGCATGGAAGTGAATGGAACTAGGTGTGTGGTGGGGATTTAGTGGTTAGTATTCATTCACGATGATGTTATATTCTCCCTTGAAAGAGGTAGTAGGTGGAGTACATTGAATCTTGAATAGGGGAAAACTCGATGGTGGTGAGAATCCTTCATTATTAATAATTGAGGGTGGAATTTGGCAATTCAAGAGTCTTAGAAAAAATGGGTTTATGATGAAGTGGGTGTGGGTGCATGATAATTATGGGTACCAAGATAGAGGTGGAGATATGGCAAGGTATGTGACCATGGAATGATATGTAGTTGATGAGGAAACTCATGGTTAATGTAATGAACATGAGTGGAGTTGTGGTGGATATTACCTCTTGGAATTCAATCCATGGTTCATATACTGACAACATATATGGTTTTCCATATGTTTCACGGTAGGTAGCGCCTCTCAATAGGTAGATGGGGTGACTGTGAATGAGAGCCATAGTAGGCATACTAATTGTGAGGACCACAATCAGTTCATGAATTTTAATTTTTTTATGACCTGTATATAAACTAAATAAATTCATTACAGTGCATAATTGTTCCAATTAACTAATTTTAAAGAATGACAAAACAATAAATTTCACAATTCCATCCCTATGAAAAAATTAATTCCAAATTCAATTAATTTTACATTTAAGTAAAAAATTAAAAAATTCATAAAAAATGAATGAATTACCAAGTATTTGAATTAAATTTAGGGATATTTTAAATGAATAAAAGACTATAAATTTTGAAAATTCAAATTTACATCATACTTGAGAAGTTAGTTTCCTTAAAAAAATGTGACTTTTAGCTTCTAGTAGAATCTTTGGAAGTTAATAAGGTCGTGACCTTACATTGAGACTTGGTGTCTTTTTATGAGAATATTTGGGTTCCATAAATCTTTAATGGATACTCTCCCTTTTATGAAATTTATATGAAGATATTTTATTATTATATTAGGTGATTTAGGGGTTCCTACTGGGCATATTTATACTCACCCCTATAGGGAATATTCTCGCATGTCTGATGTCTTATGAAGATGTTATAACTTTCTATAGAGTCCTTAGAGGACTATGAGAAGGTAGAGTTTAGTTGTTCTAGATAGACCAATGATGGTTCCAAGAGTTTAATCTTGAAAATATTCTAACTATGTTAATATTTTGGGATATTTTATAGTTCTAGGTTTATTTTCCCCTTAAATTTTCCATATTCTTTATCGTACTAGGATGCGGGATTAGTTGTGTGCATGCATATTTGGTATCAACTGTTTATCATTTTCTATTTATGGTGGTGTAGAGATATGTGTGTGTGTGTGTGTAGAAGTACTTATTATAAGTCTTATCAGGGATGTGATATGCCTACTTGGTGCAATTTTCCAGCCCTTGGCCAATGGGAGGTGGGATTGGGGTGACACAGCCAGCTTACTGGCACCTTTTAGGGCCTTGGTGGGTCGTGTTGTGACAGATTGGTATAAAATAATATTTTGTCTTAAGACAAACTTTTGGAGAAATGTAGAAATGGGAATTGGTTTGGGAACTAGGGTGAAATTATTAACGCGACTCAAGTTTGGATTTTAGGCTAGGTAACTTGTGATTGTGATGAGGATGATGTATCCATTCTCCAAGACCCTGATAACATTCATCTTGAGTTGGTACATGTAGGAACTTGTTTCCAGGAAACAATTTTGTACATGCATCATATAGGAATGGGTTCTGGTTTTCGAGTCCTTAAGGATTTAACTCCCTAGATATTATCATTTATCATGGTTCATCTTAACTATTTCAATATTCATCCATAATGACATCCAACTATGATTCTGTAGTAGGATCTTGAGGATGATCCACTTAGCGATGAGGCTTTATTCCTGTAACCTATGAAATATGAAGTTCCTATGGGTTGTTTTTCAATATTAATTCCAATTATCATGTATCCAAATGATCCAATAGTACTGGAAGATGATGTTCACAAGATGACCACAATTCATTAGTTACATTAGTAGATAAAACATACGATTGAAGGAAAGCTATACCCCTAGGTAGTAGAGGAATGGATTGAGGTTGTTGGGAGAGTTTTCTAAATTGTTAGGACCCCTCCTGATTATATAGAGGTCGTAGAAGTTAGGCTTCTCTATGGACAAATAAGGTTATGGTGGATATTGGTGACAAAAATTTAGGAAGTGGTAAAACTCACTTGGATAGGGTTAGAGAACCTCTTTAGAGAGGAGTATTATCCAACAACCTAGTGGGCAGTTTGTATCTAGGAACTTATAGATATCCAATTGTTTATAATTTTGGTTGTAGAGTAATCATTTAGTATCACTAACATATTATGGAACTCCATGGATATGGTTTGTGATAGATACTTTAGTGCATGAACCTTTAAGAATGCCCTTCACTGAGATATCTAGGATGGAGTGATATCTATTTACAATCCTTCCTATATTGGGGTGGTGGATCATGCCTTGGTCATGAAGAGATTTCTAGATGAGCATTTGTCTATGGTTGGTTCTAGATGTGGGTACCCTTGAACTGAGACCTCAACAATTGGTATATGATGTTAGAATCAAGGGTCCAAGATTGTGAGGTAGTTTTAGAGGTTGTCTTAGGACATCGAGTAATCCACTCAGGGATCTCAGAGAGTTTCTAGTTAGACGAGGGAGATGCGGTGTTTCTCTTGTGATGGGTGAGGTTATATCACATGGAATTTCTTGAACCATCATACAAATCACATTGATATTCTTGAATAAAAACCCAAGAAGACGAAACAACTTGAGTAGGGAGGTATACAAGAAGAGGATCTAGAGGAGTAGTAGGTGGTGGTCCACATTATGATTTGTTACCACCAATACCACCTCTTGGTAGACCCATCTAGGATTAAGGAGCTGGTGGTCAATATTTTGGACAACTGAATATAGAAGAGCCTTATATTCCAGAGGTTTCATGTATGTTTCATGTTATGGTCTACATCTTCTCTACTCTAGTTTCATTTTTGACCGACGTAGGAGTAAGTCACAATTTCTATGTCGCATCCCTTATTCAATATTTAGGGATTTCAATGGATTATTTGGATAAATATTTTCACTTAGAGACTCATATTGAGGAATATTCAATGATCACATGTTTTTTCTAATAGTGTGACCTCACTCTTGGAGGAGAGAGACACATTTAGTATGTATTTGTAGCCATGACGAGGCCTTATGATTCCATTATATATATGTAATGTATCTTGATGGTTCATGTGCATTTTGACTATTTTAGGTGGAGGATGTGATGTGTCTAAGTTTATGAGACAAGAGTTTAATTCATTGGTGAGATGAAATCCGAAGAAGAGTAATATATGATCATACAGATGAGGAAACAACCGATTTATCATTTTAGGAATAATATGTTCCTTGTAGAAGTAGACTATATGATCTTTTAGTTTCCTATAGTGGTAGAGGAGTATGAGAATATCTTTCAAGAGGACATACCAGGATTATATCCTTAACACGAGATTCAATTTTTCAAAGACCTTCACCTAGGGACTACCCTAACATCTATTCCATCATATCAGATGGTCCTCATAGATCTTCATGATATGAAGGTGTAGTAAAAGGATTTTTAGAGGAAATTATTTATTATACCAAATGCTTACCCATTGTAAGCACTAGTGTTATTAACTAAGAATTAGGTTTAGAGATTGATGATATGCCTATATTATCATCTATGGAACTAGGTTTCCATCAGTAATAAATATCCACTTCTATGAATTAATGACCTCTTCAACCATATGAATGTTCTAAGGTAGTTCTCAAAGATTGAATTCATATCAGGATATTATCATCTCCGAGTTTGAGGGGAGCATTGAAAATATATGATATTATAGTTCCACTATAGTCACTATGATTACTTGTTGATTCCCTTTTTCATGAATAACGCCCCATTAGTATTTATGGGACACATGAACTAGATCCTTAATCCCTTGTTAGACCGGTTCAAGGTAGTATTTATTATAAGATCCAGAATTTTTAGGAGGTATTAATACTTTTAATTTCGGTATAAACCATTATTTTTATCTAAATGGAAGTTTCTAGTAGGTTTATAGAGATTTCAAAATAATTTAGGATTGGTTCGAATCCCATAGTTATTGTTTTTGGAGAAATAGATTGAGGTGCATTGTAGGCATATGATTAGTAATAACCATGATTACTAGTGAAGGGAGGAGTATAGTTAAGGAAACAGTGCACCATGGGCCACATTTACATGCGAGATACCAAAAAACTAAAGAGGTTACACTCATGGTTTGTTTAACCTTC
This sequence comes from Viscum album, assembly GCA_963277665.1. Lineage (NCBI taxonomy): Eukaryota > Viridiplantae > Streptophyta > Magnoliopsida > Santalales > Viscaceae > Viscum > Viscum album. Next base: position 1,732,155,736 of record OY728127.1, read on the forward strand.
CACATGAACCATGCAGGGGGGTGTGAGTTTGGAAAGTAGGCATACACATTCCATGCACAGTTTTTCTAACCATGAACCTTGGACATGAAAGGTGTGTCCTCCCTTACATAGACCATATGGTTGGTGTATGGTTTGTCTAACCATGTATCCAAACCATATGTCCCATTAAAAAGTGATAGTTTACTATTTTACCTGTAACACTTTCCATTCCTCTATTTCTTTCCTTTAATCACCCAACCACCTAACCATGGGAGCTATTCATTTTTTTCCTCCTAGTATTTAGCAGATCATCTTCATCCAGGCTCATATTTGATAACTGTTCATTACATTTGATCACCCTTGGAAATTATATGATTCTTTTTTCTCTTTTTTTCTATGTTTTCTTCTCCATATTTGGAATTATCTCCATGAAATTTTATATACCCTATTTTCGAGTCCTCTTTATAATTTCACAATTTTCACTTATTCTAACCTGAATCAATGGAAAATATTGGATATGTAGTTTATTACCCAACTAAGGTAGGTGGTCAATTAATTTTCCCTCAAAGACATGATGTTTATAATTTTTCACCATTGTTCCACACACTGGAATCTCTTCTCATTGATCATAAGACAAGTAATAACATAAATTAATTATTCATACCATAAACTTAATTATCCTTAGATATGTTGTCAGGGTTGGAGTTTGATAAACTCATCTCAAACTTACCCTTAGGGTAGGTTTTATTAAATACCTACTTCTACATTTCTTTCCTTATGTCTAGAGAACCCCTTGAATGAGTTTATTTTTCCACATTCTAGAAGAATCCGTGAATGAATTAAAAGAATTTAAAATTTCCATGGACATTATCATTTCAATTTTTATCACTTTCAAGTGTGTTAACTAATGAAATGTACATTATTATTTTAATTGATAAATGTAATATACATTAACAATGACTTTTTATTACTTATATGTTATCCTTGAATCAGTAAATGGACTTGGAACACTTTAGAGGCATGTTATTACTTGTGTATGACTTGGATTTTTGATGTGAAATTACATGATGAAATGTAGAGGTTTCCCGTTGATTCATTTATATGACATCCAAGTGACACACTACCCTTGGTCCAAATCATTTTCATCAATACATGAATACCATGGTATGTCACCAATGATTCATTTTAATATTTTAGAATTTGGGTGACACACATTCATTACGATATTCTAATTTATGGATTTTATACCATCAAACAATATGGAAAGGAAGCATTAGTTCATGAATCTTCATAGGCACTTACAGATTTTTATTTCATGCATGTTCCATGCCATGTTTATTTTTTATTCCTTCATTACCTATTTTATATATTATTTTCCTTGATTTTAGTTCTTATGAATGTGCTAACATTTCTTGTTAGGAATAAATAATATGTTATATAATGTTTATAAATCAATCTGAATGGTGTTTTCTCTCAATGATTTATGGTGGAACCTTAACTACCTAATCATCACATGTTTAAGCCCTGAAATTTTATTTTCATGGATGAATCATTAGTTGGTTTCAATTAAATGGATTCCAATTGTAATTTTTAGAGTTTGTGCCTTTATAAATTGGGAATTATGATCCATATAATTGAAGTATTATAACAGTCATCTTAAATCATGATACTAGATGTAAAAGTATGGTTTTAGTTACATGATATACCAATTTTAATTTATAAATACTAGGACTATATAACAAGGGAATTGTAACTCATCTAAAAAAACATTATATATCTAAGCTTATTCAAAATTGAAAATTTTAAAGGAAAGGGTTTCCATTAAATAAAAATTCCAATTACATCTTAAAGGGAGTTTTCTTCCACAACTTGCAATTGAAACATGAAATAAAAGAACCTTCATGATTAAAGAGTTGAATTTCACCCTTGGTGTGGAAATAATAGTAGGTATTTTGGTTAGTGTATCCTAAAGTAGTGAGAATTTATACTAATTTTTTTTCATATTAGGAATTCCATATATCATGTTTCTTGTTTTGAGGAATGTGGTCATAATTTTAGATATATTCCCCCACAAAGGCCTTAGGTAAAATTATAGGAAGGGTGGCGATGACCATGCTCTTGAGGTGGGGGGACCTGAACCTCCAGTGGTTCCACAAGTAGCACTGCAAGTAGTACCACATATTATACTTGGACTGGAAACATATGCTTTTCTTTGAGAGGGTTTCTTATGTCTAGTGTAGTCAATGTAGGGAGATTCATGACCATCACCATCTATGTTTGACTTGAATAGAGAATTCCAACAACAACATCCACCTATTTTTAGGGGATGGTGGACCCCAGGATTCTCAGTCATTAATATAGAACATTATTTTTATCTTCAATCATCTAGATACACATCCCTAATATAGGGTCAGGATTTTGGTTTATACGCTTCATGGATCACCCAAGCATTAGTAGAATGTCCTAAATTAGTCAGATCACTACTTGGACATGGTTTGGGAGGATTTCAATCTAGTTTCTATGATTACTTATTTCTAGAAATATGATGATCTGATCGATCTTGTAAGTTTATACATATGGAGTAGTTTTCTATGTTTTTTATATACTATACATCTTATTTCACTAATCTTTATCACTTTATACTGAATTTTTGTGACAAAGATCTATCCAGTGTAAGAAACATCAAGGATGAGCTTAGGTATTCCATATATTCTTAGGTGAAAATCTCTTAATTGACTACCATATCTGAAATAGTAAAACATGAACATATATCTGAGCATAATTAGATAGAAGATAAAGGTATATGGAGTGGTGGTTCTTCTTCTAGACTATGTGTCACATCATTTAGTTGTAGTAATCACCACATTGAGTTTTTTGGAAAGGTTTTAACTAGTCAGAGTGTGTGTACTGGAAGTTTTATGGTATGCCATTATTGTGGAAAGCTGGGACATATGAAACCTTAGTGTAATAGGAACCCAATTAAGTGATGAACTTATATATGAATGGGAAATATCTTGATATTTTTATAGAACATTCCAATGGATTACAGTGGAACACTATCCAATCATGATCCACTTTTAGTAAAGGGATTAGTAACTTCCCTCTAGGAAAAAATCTATAGTACTACCAAATGATTATGAAAAGGTAGCTATCAAGGTCATGGAATCCAACATTATGATGTGAATATTCATTATAGAGGACCTTCTTAGGGGGGTTAGGTTGTAGCTCAGGACTGTGGATTAGACTAGTATCATGCAACGAATCGTATACAAGAGGAGAACAGTACCAAGTCATATACAGTGTGAGTTATGATCATAGTATCATTGAACATAGTATTTACATTGTTTGACATAATCTCTTCACATTCTATTATATCTGTTACTATTGTGGAAATTATGGGGGACAAAATTGAGTACTCTTTTGGAGTGATGAATCTTGATACTCCATTGAGAGTATGGTAAGAAATTATTCTATGATTCATGGAGTGTCCCCTTGAGGTTGGCAATTTCCATTTCTTATGGATCCTTTTCATCCTCAAGTTTTAATGTTTTGAAGTAATTAATAAGATGAATTGGTTAGTACCTTATCAAAACCATATTGACTATTATTTCTAGTGTGTTTCCTTTGTATCCCTTGTAGGAATTAGTTCTATCCATAAAGGAGAGTTGGATGTACAAGAAAGTGAATATTTACCTGAGAATCATGGGATGATTGGAGTGTCATACCAATTTTCTAGTTTCATTATAAATGATTTAGAAGTATAATAAGATATATTTTCTCTAGTGGTATATCCGTACATAGTTGTATCCTTAGATTAATTTTCATAGATACCTACTAATAGAGAGGTAGAATTTACCATTTATCTCATTCCCTGGGATGAGTTGGTATATATCACTACAGGAAAAATACCCTATACCAATGGTTTGTAACCGTTGGTATAGGTCCCCAAACCGTTGGTATACGCTATACCAACGATTTGGAGGACCTTTGGCAAGTAATCCGTGAAAATAGGTCTATACCAATGGTTTTGGGAAAACCGTTGGTATAGGGTCTATACCAACGGTTCTGAAAACTGTTGGTATAAGTAATTTGAAAATCTATACCAACGGTTCTCAGAACTGTTGGTATATGTATTTCAAAAAAGAAACATCTGGTGGGATTTGATCCCAGGAACTCTAGTTTATAACGGAATGACGTAACCACTAACCTAACATGACTTTTGTTAACATTATTTCATAAATATATATATGTATTGTTCTAATTATTTTAAATTTTGATTTATATAATGTTCTCTGTAGGTAGATTCCAAAAAAAATCAAAGGACCTTTCCGAACGGTTTGCAAAACCGTTGGGAAAGGTCTTGATTTTTTTGGGGTATTCTGGCCGAAGGTTGAATTGTGGACACCCTTCCCCAACGGTTTGGGAAAACCTTTGGGATAGGCTACCCTTTCCCAACATTTTGCCCAAAATGTTGGGAAAGGTGGTCCAGAATTCAGCCTTCCCCAACGGTTTGGCCAAACCGTTGGGAAAGGGTGTCCAGAATTCATCCTTTCCCAACGGTTTGGCCAAAACATTGGGAAAGGTGGCAAAAAATGGGCTTTCCCAACGGTTTGGCCAAACCATTGGGAAAGGGTACCTATACCAATGGTTTTTACAAACCGTTGGTATAGAAGCATTGGGAAAAATCATTTTTCCAGTAGTGTATTATTTTATACAAGATGATCGTGACTGATCTTTAATAACATAAGAGGTAGTTAAAGGACCCATAATCTAAATGGTTTATATGTCCCAATACATATCCTTGGAATTTATATAGTTCTTTTCTAAGGTGTATAGGATCCTCAGGATGTCTATGGATTACTGGAGGATGAATCAGCTTAAAAATAAGAACCTATAACATCTTCTATGTATATAAAATATCATTGATTAGCTCTGAGGAGCAAGAGAATTCTCAAAACTTTATTTGATATTGGGCTATAATTAGGTGTGAGTTAGGCCCTTAGATATACTATATGAGAAATCCTGAAGTTGATATAGACTAAATAAGTATTTGGTTATTCCATTCAATTTAACAATTACAACAATTGTTTTTTATCTTTAGTGAATCTATTTTCCACCCGTATCTAGATGGTTTAGTTTTTTTGGATGATATATTGGTGTACTATTATACTCGATATGATCATTCCCAACACCTTAAAATTATTTCGAGTTCACTAAGAGAGAATATGATTTATTCTAATAAAAAAAATAAACTTCCAGATTGATAAACTTCACTTATTAGTTCACATAATATTAGAAGTAATATTTTTTATGGATCCATAGAAGGTGAGATATATTGTTTCCTAGGAGTAGTGTAATAATTTATTTAAAATAAATAGAATCTTAGAGATACATCATTACTTTTGTTATTTTATTTTTAACTTTTCTAACCTTCTATAACCACATACAAGCTTGATAAGAAAGGTGAATAGTTCACATGATCAAAATCTTATAAGATGGACTTTTCGGATTTGAAAAGAAGGTTGAGCTCAGTACCGATCCTAAATTTACCAAATCCTAATAGTGGCAACATGGTTTATTGTGATGTATTAGGAATTAGAGTAGGAGCCATTTTGATGCAAGAAGATGAGTCATGGTATACATGTCTCATCAGTTGAGGCCTCATGAGTGTAATTAATTGAAATGTTTTTCTTGAAATTGCAATTGTGGATCATTCTTTGTGTTTTTGGAGACGTTATGAAATGACTATAATTTTTTTGGATTAATCCTTTGAATATTGATATTTATATAACACAATTTTTCCATAGAGTCAGTGATGGGTTTAACTGTCTTGGGACCTTGGAGCTAATATATTAAAAATATTAAAAATATTATATCACATGCATGAATTATTTCAGTATAAATGGTTTTCTCATTATTTGGGACCTTAGATGTAATATACGATACTATGGTTGGGTCAAGAATGTTGGGTTTAACCTAGGTATGACCTAAGTTTGATCGATGCTGGAAGTTCAGTTAAGACAGTCATTGGTGGGTATGTTATGTGGGTTAATTAAGTTATTTAGTAACCCTTAACCTAATCCTCCCTTATAAATACTCAACTATGAAAAACCATTAGGGTTTTCCATATAGTGCTGGGATTATTTGATAGGAGGAGGGAGATTTATTCATTAGTATCGAGAATCTAAGAACATAGATAAATGATAACATATGATGGTGTAACAAATGTTCTTCTATAGATTTTTATTCACTAATGAATTTCATGGATCTCATCAATTATAAGGGAACAAACCCATTCTTCATCAATTATCAATACATAATAAATTCATGGCTCATTATTTTTAGTTTTTACCCTTTTGATTAATGATTATGAATGGATTTATATATTATTTCTTTTTCTATTTATTTCAATTATTCACATGATATTAAACATAAATTTTGTTGTTAAACCTTGTATATTATCATGATTCATTTGACTAAATCCTTGTTCTTATTATGTTATTTTTGTATACGACCAAATTGGAATATAATGGACTTAATTTATTCATGTTATTTCCCCCTAATTTTATTTTTAGTTTTCTCTATTTTCCCAAAGGGTCATGGCTTTTTATTTTTGGGATGGGTTTAAGAATGATCTATCCCCTTGAGTCATGGTGATAGCATAAGAAATATGTAGATTTATGGTTTAGGGATGGATCAAGGTTATATTTGGTATGTGGGTGTTTTCTTCATCAATATTAGATTCTATGTAGTTGAAAACATATGATGGATTCCCATTTGGGTAATAAAACTTCCAATTTCTGACCAATAGTGGTCGGGAATTGATGTTTGGTGTTGTTTCATTATATTTTAGTAGATTAAAGTGGTAAGAAAGCATGAATGATAGTTGAAATATAAAATCTAGGTTCCATATGATGAAACTGGGTTTCCAAAAATTTCCCAACTACACACCATGTATCTTGGGGGAATAAATGTTGTATAGTCCCCAAACTGTGGTAGCTAGGGTTGGAACCCACCCCCAAGTGCACTAGGGATTGGGTCCACTATACTCCATATCAAGGATCAGGGGTACCCTCTTTTCACACTAGGGTTAAGGTCCTCCATCTTCCAAGTGGAACTCCCACTTCGCACCAGGGTTCCACTCCATAATCAATTTAATGAGAAACCCCTAATGCACTAAGACACCAGTCCTCTATTCATTGAGTGACACCCCCTTGACACATATGGGAACAAGTACTCTATTCATCATGTGGAACACCTATAGCACTATAGAACATGTCCTATATTAAATATTGTGACCCTTAGGATAGGGATCATAGTGGCGAGGTGTATGTCCTCCACACAGGTTTCTTGTATGGATATGTGAGATACATTGAATTCGATATAGACCTTTGGAGCTAGAGGTAGACACATTATAATTGGATGGGATGTAGAGATAGTGATACAATTTCTCTCTTATCTAGGTTTCTTTATGAATATATTCATATTGGGTTTTATTTCCCTCTTACTATGGGTTGATCTGACTTCTTTTATATCATTCTATTTCTCCCATTGTGTTTTTCAGGTCGGCCTACTAGGTATATATACACTCACCCTTATATAGTATTTTTTCCACATGTGTCATGTCTTATATAGAATACATGGAGATTGACGGTGACATTGTTAGAGCATTGTGATAATTGGGTGTATTAACTGCATATGGTGGTCAAACATAGAGACAGGGAGCTGGGATCTCTTCAGTTTCCCCTCTATGAAAATTTTATCATGTTGGGACCTCATTTTTCATTGGTCATGTATTTTCTACCATTTTATTTGGTTTATATTATCTCACTGTGATTTAATTTCTAGAGTTACTTCATGTATGATTATACTCAAGATATCATAGTCATTTATCATTTTATGCACTTTTATATGAAGATGGTTGGGTGCGTGCTTATAGTTACATTATGATAAGGAATAAAATATCAGTCTATTCCTTCTAGAAACTTTTCTCTAGCCCCTAGTGTGATAAAGGAGGTCTTGGGGACGTCACACAAGGTTTTCCACCATCCAGATGGTCCCTGATGGGTCTATTAGTGATAAAGTGGTATTAGAGGTGGTTTATCCTTGAGTGAGTGTAGTTTTGGATCCATGTTGTGGTTTTTTGGGAAATTAGGTAAATGGTGTTGAGGTTTCTAGAGTATTTATTTTTGTATTGGGAAGATATTGTTGGTGCAGTTATTGATGTATCCATTAACCCGAAGTCTGATTACCTACTTATCCACTAAACATAATGAGACATCAATTTCAAGGAACCATTGCCACATAAATCATATAGTATTGAGTCCTTCAAATATAATTCTTGAGTAATATCCCCATATATGCTCATTTAATTATGGTATATATTGATAAATTATAATATACATTTGTGATGATGGAACACCAGGTTTCAGATATAGGATCTTGAAAATGATCAAATGATCTATAAGGCCTTAGTTCAGAGTCCATCTCATGAGGCGGTTCCTCTAGGAAGGTAAAGAGTAGTGTCATATTCTATGGAGAAGTGGATAATACTAGCAGGTTAGTGTGATTATGTGCATAGGCATAACACGCTATGCGGGATCCAATGCTAGAGACGTATGAGGTTCTGTGGTAAGCTAGATCTCCTAGAATTGTAGGAATGACTTGAGTCAGTGATTCATGTTTTTAGGCTTCTTAAAACCATGACCAATTAAATGGTTGTGCTAGTATCTAGTATTTTTCATGTAGTAGTAATGTTATGGTGGAGTCTGAAGAGGAAAACCCATGATGAGATGATTATCACATGGTCAGACATCTGATAGTTGTTAAATGATGAGGATTACCCTTCATGCTTGTACCCTATGGGGATTCCAGAGACCCCTGAGCTGTAACATGACAATATTACTATTTATATGTATGTCTTGAGGTTCACTGACCTCATTTGTTACTCCATTAATATGGTGTGATTTAGATTCTTCTAAGAAATTATGTTTTAGAAGGGTCTCTAAAGAGAAGTTCATACATGTATAGTCTCTTTATGTCTACCTACTTATATGAGAGTGCTAGAGAAATCTTTGGTTAGAGGGAGATTACTTGAAGGGGTAACCAAATGGTTAGAGGAAATGGTGTACAACATGTGGATGATTCATTTTCAATGACTAGTAGCCAATAGTCATTAGGGTATTGGCATAGGATACCTTCCCTTGGTCAGACTCATCCTTGTTGATTTTTAGTGCATGGTATGCACAAAGGATCTCATCAGCGAAGAGGGGAGAAATACTATGCATGTGATGTTAAAGATCACATGGGTCAAAATTTATTGAGATATCATTCTATGTAGGGTAGGTAGGCAGTGTATAGACCACCATGACAAAGTATCACCATGATTAGGGATCCTACATGAATGGTCAGGGTGGCCCATATGGATGATGGGTTAGAAGAGGAGTATGTGGCAGTCCCGATAGAGCAGCGGCTGGTAGATGGTGATTCTTTGATCTACTTCCACCAAAACCACCACCACCAGGTGTCCCATTATTGGCTTAAAGAACTAGTAGTCAAGGCTATAGGTAGCTGCCGGCTATAGAGGTCTATGATAATAACTCTGATGAGATGATTCAAGGTACTATCTATGTATTTTTTACTCTAAATACAATAATTTCAGACATATGATCGATTCAATCATATATCTAAATATACCCTTTTCATGATATAGAAGTACCCATTTTTACCATATCCCAAAAACTATTACTATAAGTTCCTAGTAGGAGTGGTTCTTTGACATCGCATATTTACTAGTAGTGTGAGTTATCACTCGATGGTGAGAGTTTATCATGGGACCCCTTGTTTATCACAATGAAAACTTACGACATCATATTGGGTATGGAACAATTTTCCATGGTTTGGGCCCAGATTGACTATCATCATAGGTGATTTAGATTCCTTATGATATATGGGAAAATATTATCTTTTTGCGGGTGAGAGGTATCTCATGGCTAAGAAAGTGGGTCTTGTAATAAAAAATATGTAACTAGTAACCCATCAGATAGAGATATTATCCCATTTTTGTAATGGGATATTTATACATCTATATTACATCATAAGTGGAGGACTACATGCACAAATTGATCAAATATTTTCTGGGACTACCTCCAAGAAGGGAGATAGACTAATACATCAAATTTTACCTTGGGACCACACACATATATTAAACAACATATCATATTCCCTAATAGAGCTCTAGAATATAGGGGTGTGGTTGGAGTAACTTTGAGATAATGGTTTTATTAGACCTAATGTGTCCCCCTAGGAAGATCCAGTTTTTTTTGAAAAAGGTAGACTTAATATTAAGGATTTGTGTCGATTATTATCACCTAAACCAAGTAAAAATAAATAAAAAGTACCCTTTTAATCCGATTAATGACCAATTACTATAGTTTACAGTAGTGGTTTGGTTCAGAAAAATTTATCGCGGGTCCTGCTACCACCAGTTGGGGGTTTATAATGATGATATTCTAAAGAAGGAATTTTGATGTCGTTATAAACACGATGATTTCCTGTTGATTCCATTAGGTGTGATAAATTTTCCATTATTTCCATGGATCTTATGAACCAGATATTACATTTATACTTCAAATGATCCATAGATATCTTCATTAATGACATACTCACTTACTCCATGTTAGAAAAGGATCATATAGAGCATTTGAGGATGGTCCAAGACGTTTTCCAGGAGCACTTTCGTTATGGGAAGCTCTCAAAGTGCTAGTTCTAGACCTATGAGGTTTACTCATTTGGGATTTTCATATCTTAGAATGGTTTATCTATATACTGAATTAATATTTATACAGTCCTTTCTTGGTATCCACCCAATAGTGAGTTGGAGGTACAAAATTTTCTTGGCTTGATGGGGTACTACAGGAGGATTGTGGCATACTTCTCCATGATTGCACCCCCTTTGATGACCCTGACATGGAAATGGTAGAAATTTACTTGGGATGAGAAATTTCATAGATCCTTTGAAGAGATTAGGTTAAGACTAACCGGTTCTCCTCTATTTAGAATACTAGAGGATTTCATTGAGTAGTTTGTGTTTTGTGATGACTTTGGAGATCATATTGGTTATGTATTGGGGTAGAGGTAGGTAGTTATCATATATGGGTTGAGGCAGTTGAGACCCAATGAATGAAACTATGTAACTCAAGTCCAATATTTAGTAGTGGTAGTATTCACTATGAATAAGTGGATACACTATATCCGAGGTGAGCATTTTTTTGTTTATTTAGACCACCTGGGACTTTGGAACATATTTACTCAGAGAGATCTTAACCTGAGATAGAGGAATTAGTTGGTGTTCCTATAGGACTATGAATTCTAGATTTTCTATACTCATGGGAAGGGAAACATAGTGTTATCTTCCTTGAGTAGGAATTCCCATTCTCTCTTAGTGGGGGAGGCATCTGAGCAGTTGGCTTTGTTATATCTAAACATGATGGAGGAGATATGTGAAGTTTTTCTTAAATTAATGTTGATAAATCATCATCTTATTTATAATTTGAGAGAGTATAATTTAAGAGACATTTTATATTAGGTTCTACATGACTAGATATCATCAGGAGACACAGTAGAAAAATTTTCATAAGTAGGGGAGCATGCCAACCACTTCCAGGGATAGTTTGTGGTTTTGGTCACATTGCGCGAGGAGGTGATAATATAGTTTAAAACCCCCCTTTAATTTATATCCCATTGTGTTAAATATAAATAATTACCTTAAATGTATGTTTTTTTGATATGTCATGAGGTGAAGTGTCATTAATATCGCATTTTAGTGTCTCACATGTCAGTATGTAAAGGATGAGCATTAAGTTTTAAAATGATTGACATACCCTCTTGAGATCCCAAAGTGGAAGTGGGAAAACCTATATATGAAATTTTGAAATCGATTTTATGGATAGTGAGAGTACATGATGTGATATATGTGACTATTGACCAACATAACATGTTGGAACACTTCCTTTGCATTAGGGAGTAGAGCTTGATTGAGAGTTTGAGACAATTGTACATGTGGGAGATTATCTTTATTCATGGGGAACCATCAATTATTGTCTCTGATCGGGATTCTAATTTAAAATAACGGTTTTATAGAGGCTTTTAGAAGTCCTTTGGGAATAATTTTTGGATGAGAAAAAAATTTCACCCCATAAGGATGAGTAGACTGAGAAGGCTATCTAGGTGATGTAGGATATTCTAAGAGCATGCGTTTGGGACATCAGCTGGAGAATAGGTGATCAATTTAATTTTTTTGAGTTTTCTTATAATAATAGACATCACTCTAAAATCAACATGGAACTTTTTTAGGCCTTGTTAAAGAGACCCTTTAGGTCACCCTTATATTGGAATGTTGCCAGAGATGCTTCCCTTGTTGGGCCCGAGATAGTGTAGGAGATGATAGAGAAATTAAAGGTGATCCATGAGTGTTTTAGAATATCCCAGAGAAAATAAAAATCTTTTGAAAATCACCATCATGTGACTTTCAAGTCTAAATAGAGAGACCATGTTTTCTTGATTTTCTCCCCACAATGACTATTTTGGAGGTTTGGTTAGGTGGGGCAATCTATCCACAAGGTTCATCTGGTTGTTTGAGATCCTAAAGAGGTTTGGTGAGGTTTATTATCACATTCCCTTTACCTCATAGTTGGAATGACTGTATGATGTATTCCATATTTCTTAGACGAGGAGGTAGATGAAAGATATTATCAATTTTATTGACTTTGGTGATCTATACATCAAGGATGGGTCCACCTTCACATATTACCTAGTGGTGATCAAGGATCAGTAGGAGGTGATCCTTCATTGACCATCCATTCCTTTGGTTTGTGTGCTTTAGCAGTACAGGATTATGAAATATATCTACTGGGTTCATGACAGTTAGATACATACGCAATACCCCCACCTTTTTATGTAGCTTTTTGATTTTTGGGATGAAAATCCTTGGGGGGGGGTAACAACTTTGGTTTTGTTGGATTAGTTCTTTTAATATTTCAATGTATATATCTAGACTTTTCTAAAGAGTTATCATGGGGTATGGGTGTCTTAGGACCCTAGATTTAATATATTACAAATATTATATCACCTACGTTATTCATTTCAGAATAAATGGTTTGCCCATTGTTTAATTTATCATGTGGAAATCCAAGTCCATAGTTGATTCCAAAATGTAGGGTTTACCCTTGGAATGAATTAAAGTTTATTGGATACAAAAATTCAGTTGAGGCAGCCATTGGATGGTACATTAATTGAATTAATTAATATATTTAATAACAATACACCTAATCCTACCTAATAAATACCGGGTAATATAAAATTTGAAGGGTTATCCACATAACCTTGAGAGTATTTATGATGAGGAAGGAGCGTTACACATTGGCATCAATAAAATGAAAAAATGGGCCGACAACAACAAATTGTGGTTCAATTAACATTCTTTGAGGGATTAATATTCACTAATGAATTTCTTGTATATCATGAATGAAAACATATAAAACCCATTATTTATAAAATATTAATAAAAAATCAAGGAAGGTCTTGTTTTTTCTGGTTTCTACACTTTTGATTAAAGATTAATAATAGATTTTTATCTTCTTTATTTTAATGGTGATTTAAATTATTCAAATGATCTTGATCATAAATTAAGTAATTGAACCTAGTTTGTTATAATTATTCATTTGAATTCATCCTTGTTCCTATTATGTGATTTTTTCCCAAGAACTCATCTACCAATGATGGATTCACCTTGTTCTCATGATTTTCCCACACTATTATTCACAGTCTTCACCATTGGACCATTAGGTTTCCATTCAAAAGTTTTGGGGTGGTATCGAGTGTGATCAAACCCCAGGATTCATAGATGTTTCAAAAAAAATATATGGATTGATGGTTTGGGGATGGATCAATGATTGATGTGTAATGTGGGTGTTTTCTTCATTGATTTTAGATCTGGAGAAGCCTAAAAAATCTGACAGATTCTCACATGGGTACTTTAACTTTGATTTCCATCCAAACGAGGCTAGAAATTGATGGGTGGTTGTGTTTCATTCTATTATAGTGGATTCGAGTGTTAAAATAGCCATAAATTTTTTGTATAAATAAAATATCTTGGATCCACATGAAGAAACTATGTTTCTAAAAATTTACAGACTACACTCCATGTACCATGGAGAAGCACACACCTTGTAGTAACATTTCTATGGTGGATATGGTTTCGAGTTGAGATAAATATCACACATTGTTTATAGAGATAAAAACACTATGTGACCCTGTGGTAGACACAAGATGTGTACAATGGGAGTACATGAGCACATATACAACCAGACAAATAGGTATGAACAAAGTACATGGTAACAACCATGTACTCAAACATGGCTAGGGTATACTAGCATGGGATAAGGGGACATGGGTGGCCAAGACATGACATGTATCACCTATACATGCCATGTATTATGAAATTGATTCACAATCCCCATCCATGGTATACTATGAATGGGTAATGGTGTGAGGTAACATGCTATGGGACCCCATATACATTTGTTTTACTTCTTCCAAGAACATCTACCATCCATATCCCCCTCTTTGGAACTGGGATGTTGCCTCGTGAGTAGCCTATCCAGAGTAGTTTTATATTCCAAATGAAATGGAATCCTACATAGTGGATTCATAGATATGACATGATGTGCTATGAGAATGATTCTTATTCAAGTGATTCTTATATAAGAGTAGTTAATGTAAAGGATCATCAAAGACATGATCAGGTGGGATCCCCCTGCCCGTAACACCAGGGTGCAGGTACCCCATACTCCTTATCCAGATTGAGTGGTACCCCCTATTGTACTAGGGAATGGTTCCTATAACTACTGAGTGGACCCCCCCTTTCACACCAGGGTGTGATTCCCCTATCTATTGAGTGGAACCCCACTAAAAACTAGGGTGAATGACCTCCATTTATTGAATGGAACCCCCTAAATTAGTAGGAAGTGGGTTCTATATTCATAGAATGGTATCCCCTACCACACCATGGAACATTTCCTCCATTGGATTTTGTACCCCCTCAAGATGTAGAGCATAGTGGAGAGGTGCTATTTGTCTACACAGGTTCCTTGCATGGATACATGAGATTTTTGCAATCAGATAAATCCCTTTAGTGATATAGTAAGACTCATCATCCTTTAATGGACTTTAGATATGGATATCCCCTTTCTCTCACTATTGGGTTTCTTTATGATAATATTTAGGTTGGGTTTTGTATACCTTTTACTATGGGTTGAGATGATTTTTTTTATTTATTAATATTCCTCACTTTGTTGTTTTTAGGGAATCCTATTGTGTATGTACATACTCTCCCCTTCAAGGGATTTTTGTATATGTGTCGTGTCTTATGATGATGACATAAAAATCAGAAGTGACATCAATGGTACATAGAAATAATTGGGTTCATTGACCATATATGGTGGTTGTACATAGAGATCAAGATCGAAGCCCTCTTCAGTTTTCCTTTATCTAGTTGTTGTCAAGTTGGGACCTCATTTTGGTTAGGGGGTTCATTTTCTCATTTTATGTTTGGTTTATATTTTCATAATCTGATGTATTTCCTAGAGTTATTTCATTCATGATTATACTGTACATGTCACGATATTTAATTACTACTATGCACATTTTCATGAATATGGTTGGGTGCGTGTGTATAGGTACATTAGTATAAGGCATCCCATTTCAGTTTATGCCTTATACATTCTTTTATATAGCCCCTAGATTACTATAGGTGGATGTGGGTTTGTCACACACAGTTTGTAGCTGGCCAGTCAGGCCACAGTGGGTTAGGAAATGACACAATATTTGATGTGAGAGAGGCTTATTGTATACATAGAATATAAAATAGTCAAATACATATTAATTAAATGTGACTTAAATCTCCGAAAAATAATATGATTTTAATACCTTTAGTTTTTCAACTTTTATCTATTTTACATTCCTAGTAAGGGTAATACAATAGCTAATTTTCATTGCCATAAGACTCGAATTAAAGTTGTTAAGGAATAAATATGTAAAATAAAGATGATGTATATTGTTCCTAAAACATATCTGGATGTTGAAGAGTGTCACAAGTATCCTTTTTTCAGATTTATAAATGGCCTCATCACTTCTAGATAGGATATAGAGGAGATAAATTTCAGATCATAATGGCTTAGTCCTAAGGGAAGGTGTTTTAGGTGAGGACCCACCACTTAGTTGGGTTATTGATGAGGATGAGATATTGCATATACATGGGAATGTATTGGTATATAAAGACATTTTATTGGAGATTATATAATAATATCTTTATTCTCAGTTGGAAATACATCCCATAATTACCAATATGAACCATGATTTATACCTCTATTATTGGTATCCATAGATGAAAAAGAAGATAGATGGTTTTGTTATTCGGTGTTCCACCTGTCAGCAGGTGAATGTGGAACACCAGAGACCATATGGGACGTTACATCCATTACCCACTCCAGAGTTGAAATGGTATGAAATCACTATAAATTACATGATGAGATTACCAAAATCCATAAGACTTTGTGACGATGTATGAGTGATTGTGGATAGGATGAGGAAGGTTGCCCACTTCTTACCTATTTAGGAGAACTTCTAAGTGGATGATATTGGGATTGTATTTGAATGAGAGATCATAAAAGTTCATGTGATTCCATTTTCCAACATATATGATAGGGATTATCAATTTACCTATGAGTTTTAGTAGGTATTATAGAGGTCTTTGAGTTTATAGTTAAGTTTGAGTACAAAATACCACCCTCAGACCGACGGTTAGTCCGAGCGTACTATATAGGTGTTATAGGAAATGATCTAAGCATGTTTACATAATTTTGGAGGTTTTTGGGAGAAAAATTAACCTTTTTAGAGTTCTATTATAATAATATCTTCCCGGAGATAATATTTATGTAATTTTCAAGGTCTTGTATAGTAGGTCTTGTAATTGCCTAAGATTTGTTAGAGGAAGGGGAGAAAACACTAATCGGACCATGTCTCATTGAAGAGACATCAGAGTGCATACAATTGATCAGGAAACATATGGATATAGTGTATTATACATATAAGTATTATACCGATCATCATCGCAACCTATAATGTTTGGGGTGGGAGATTAGGTCTGCCTGCATGTTTTTCCAAGATTGGGACATTTATGAATTTGAAGTAAGTGTAAGATATCACCTAGATTCATCAGTACTTTAAAAATATGAGAGAGAGTTAGGTTGATATCCTATTAGATAACTCTTCCTTAGAGGCATCAGGACACTTACGATATGTTCCATGTTTCTTAGCTTCATTGTTATCACTATGACCCATCTCATGTCTTTGATTATAATGATGTTGAATTTGAGGATAATGATTATTTTGACAAGTTACTAGTTTGTATCATTTATTATAGAATGATCGATCTCTGAGGAATGTTTGTTCCTCCCATATGGGTTATATGGAGGCATTAACACAAAAATGATGACACCTAGGATTGAGATTCTAATATTCATTCTCAATGGCTAGAATTATTCATGGATGCTAATAAACTACCCTTAGAAGGGAAACTCAGGGATGAGTTGTTTTTAGGAGGGGAGTTTATAAGATCTTTTTTTGATAAGGCATGAATACATTTAATTTTGGTTTAAAACTTTATTTTTATCTAAATAGAAGTTACTAATTGGTGTATAGAGGTTCTGGGAGCATTCACAATTGGTTTCGAGTTTGGAGTTTCCATGTTTGGAGAAACATATAATGTTCATGGTTGGAACACAGTTGGTTGTAACCATATGGCTCAACTATTCAGCCCAGTAATGGGAGGATCATTTTTAGGGAAACTATGAACCATGGTTTAATTGTCCATGTGATAAGTACAGTAAATTGAAGAGTTAATTCACATGGTTTATCCATGGTTCTTCTAACCATTAACATGAACCATGTGAGGGGGTTAAAGTTCCTTTGGAAAGTAGGAACATATGGCCTACTCACATTTTTTTAATTGTGTTTCTTGGACATGTGATGTTAAACCTACCTTATAGAGGAGGCTTCATGGTTAGCACACGGTTTGGCAAACCATTCCCCTAATCCTGCAACCCTTAAAATTTGGGAATTTATTATTTTTCCCTTTAATCCTTTAACCATTTCTTCTCCCATTATTTCCCTCAATCACATAGTATCCCAAAAATGTGATCCTTCCCTTCTTTTCTCCTCATAGTATCTAGTAGATCTTCTCCATATAGAATTAGAGTTGATATACATTCATCATGTTGGGTCACCCTTGGAATGTCTATCATTCCTCTATATTATTTTCAGTATTTTCTTTTCCACCTTCCACATTTTCATTTTATTAACATATATAACCTATTTACAAGGTATTTTTACATTTTATCCATTTTTCACATTATATCCTGAATCAAAGTCGTATACTAGATAATGAGTATACTACCCATCTAATGTAGGTGGTCTATTACTTTTCCCTAAAATTAATAATGTTGATAATTTATCCCTGTTGTGTTGCACACTAGACATACCATGAATTACTTATAGAATAATTAATATCATAAATTAATTTTTTAGACCATAAAATAGATATTACATAGATCATTCATCATGTTTGGAGGGTAAAGATCTCAACACGAACCTCCCTATAGGGTGGGTTAGATTAAATTCCATTAACTATTATTCTTGCCTTGTGACTAAACCATCCCTTGGGTGTGTTGATCTTTCCACCTGATAGTGGAATATTTGAATTAATTAAATGAATTTTAAATTGTAATGGACATTTACATGGATATTTTTATCACTAGTATGTGAGTTGACTAATGAAATGAATGTGATGAGTTAAATTTTTAAATGGTGTAAACATTAACATGTCCCTTTGGTTATTTATAAGATAAGATTAACTTTGGATATTGACTTGTATAACTTTACCGGTGTGTCCTGCCCTTAGTAAGTCTTGGATTCTTAATGTGGGATGATTTGATGAATCTTATATGATGCGAACTGATTCATTGACATGACCACCAAGTGGCACACTAGCCTTAGGCTTGATCAGTGGATTAGATACGTGATTAACATGGTGTAGAACTGACAATTCAAAAGAATATTCCTAAATTTGGATTCCTTTAATTATATCTTTGGATATGGATTGATATCCTTGGGAAATATATTTCCTCAGATTATCTCATTGGGATCTAATCAAGTATTTATCAAGTTTACCAAGAATGAGCTCCTAAGAATCAAAGTGGATGCATTGGTCCTTAGACTTGGGTTCCTAAACCATTGTAGGTATAATAATTTTATATATCTATCATATTCCAAAGATGGTGGTTTTTATTTAGTATAATTTTAGTATATATTTTTACTTATTTATAGACTTCTCCTTGTTAAAACATATATTCTTGGAATGGATAATAATACACTTTCATTTTGTTGCCTTGACTCTATTTTATACTTCAAACGGTTACAATTATATTCACTAGCTAGATTTTTATAGGCACCATTGGTCATGGCCTACTGAGATTTACTCACATCATATTCATGTCATCGATTGGTACATGCAAATAATTCATCGATTCAGGTAGTGATAAAGGGAAACACCAATCCATTGATGATTTATTTCTATTCTTGGTTGGATTATGAGAGAAAAAACAGATATGGTTATCAAGGTTCTCATGGGGATAGTTTTTGGCCTTTTTTATTTTTTATACATATATTATATGTATTCTTATTTCCATAATTTATTTGATATTTTGGATGAACATGAAATCATTTATATTTGAAAATATTTTTCTTACATCTGTTAATTATTATTTGGAATGTCTATTATTTATGCTTCTATATTACTACGTTCAACTTCTATATTATTTACAATGCTTATCTATTATTTAATAATATGCTGTAACCTGATAAATAGGTTATAGTATCCCCACTATACCACAATAGACCATCACTACTATTTTAAAATCACTAATGTATGGGGAGGCATGCTTGAGGCCATTTGTCCAATCCGATTTGGTCACTTATAAGTGAACTAGGTCTGAGATGTCACATTAATCATTGAAATTCTCATGTACTTAGCATCAGAGGAGAATACCATTAGAAACATGAGGATGGTATTGTACATACTCCAAGAGAATTATATTTATGAGAAAATATGAAAATCATAGTTTTTAAATTGAGAGGACAACAACATAGGGAATGCCACCTTAGAAGATAGAGTGCTAGTGGACCCAATTTTTTTTTTGTAACTGATAGTTTGGGAGCTACCCAAGAGAATGAATGAGATAAGGATATTCCTTGGGTCGAAAGGCTATTATCATCAATTCATGGATGATTTTTCTAGGATTGCAGAACCTCTTACTACTTTGAACTAAAAGAGGTAGTATTTTTCAAGGATAGAGAAGTGATAGAAGGCTTTTTAGGAGCTATGGATTAGTTTGATGAGGGACACCATATTCAGAATGTTTGAGGAGGGTGTTTCATATGTGGTGTTCTACGATGCCTATAGAGTTGGTCTCAGATGCATATTTTTTTAGAGGTTGGAAGTGATTTATTTTGGGTCTCAATAATTAAGGCCACATGAGAATAAATACATGAACCATTACTTATAGATTTAAATAGTAGTATTCACCAATAATTCATATAGAAACTATCTTATAAGAGAGATATTAATTATCTATTCTAACCATAAGACTCTCAGGCATATCTTTTCATAGAAATATCTTACATAGAGGTAGAGGTAACAACTAAAGTTCCTACAATTTTATGAATATTAGATAGTCTATAATCCAAGTAAGGGGAACATAGTAGAAGATTATTTTAGAATGAAATACCATATGAAGATGTTGGGTAAGTCATCAGAGCGGTTGGTCTCATTCAGGTTATCCTTAGTGGATGAGGATGATTCAATTTACCTAAATATGATAGTTTTTACCCCTTTTATTCTTGAACATGTGAGGGAGGCACAACTTGGGGATATCAATTTCAAGGTCTTTTATAACAAGATATACACCGGACATTATCTTGATGTATTTTTTGAATTAGGGTAACACATCATTCTTATTCATGGACATATGATGGTACAAGTAACATTGTTGGAGGAGGATATGAAGAAGTTTTACACACCCCATTAATGGTGCATCCAAGAGTGTAAAAGATGCACCGTGACCTTTAGAATTTTTTTTGGTGGTCTAGGATGAATAGTTGTTTTTCGGAGTATATCACTCAATGGATCACTTTCCAGTAGGTGAAGGCCAAGAATGATGTTTCTACAGGTTTAGACTAACCCCTTGAGGTTCCATAGTGGAAGTGGGATAATATGTACATTTACTTCATATTTTAAATTCTATAGTTATCTAGAGGTCATGATTCTATATGAGAGATCATAGACTGACTAAAAAATCCATCCCACTTATTAAACATCTGTGATTAGGGTTAATTGGAGAGTTTGGGAGGCATGTACATGCAAAAGATAGTTTGAATTATTGGATCCCCCACAATTATAATTTTATAAAATTAAGATATCTTCACATGATGATTATGTATAGGATTATATGATGAATTTGGGACTTGTTTTTGATTTATAAAGACAGTCCAACCCTAGATAGATGTCTAGGAAGAGAAGACTATTTTGGTCTGGAGGACATGCTCCGGCCTTATGTATTAGACTTTGGTTATAGCCAGGATGATCATTTAACCTTGGTGGATCATGTGTATGAAAATATTTATCATTCCACAATTATTATGGAACCATTCAAGGAATTATATAGGTGACTCTATTGTTAATTTTTGTGATGGAAAAATCTAGGGGAGACATCACTCATTGGCCCTGAGTTGGTGAAAGTGATGAAATAGATGGTAAAAATCACCCAAGAGTGGATGAGGACTGCAAATAGAAATCAAGAGTCCTTGATGGGCTAATTATAAAGGCAATTAGAGTTCTAAGAGGGATAATATGTGTTCCTAAAGGTCACACATAGACAAGGATTGTGGATATTTTGATGATATTATAATCTATCTCAGGGATTCATTGGCCATTTCCAGATACTGTGAAGGGTTGGAGAGGTGGCGTACCATCGAACCTTACCCCCAAAGTTATCCTAGGTGTGTGATGTATTCCACATGTCATAGATTCAGATGTTGATACCTTTATAGAGTACCCGATGACCATCAAAGAACAATACGATAATATCCTTTATAGGAATTTTTTATTTTTGTATATTTTTATTGGAAGGACAATAATATTTAGGCGAGAACCTGTGAGTGAGATAATTGTTGAGCCCTCTAGAAGATTGTTGATTTCATGTCTATGATTGATGTTTTAATAATCAAAAATCATCACATACCATTAATGCTTAATCTGGTTTGATTTCTCATAAACTTAATTACAATCTGTTAATGAATCTGTTATCATGTTTTTGTCTATGCTTATTGACTTACAAAGTATTTTGGAAGTCTTCTGGATTAAACAGACATCGGAAGCACCGATCCAATATCAACAGACATCGGAAGCACCGATCCAATATCAACAGACATCGGAAGCACCGATCCAATATCAACAGACATCGGAAGCACCGATCCAATATCAACTGACATCGGAAGAACCGATCCAATATCAAAGGACAACGGTCGCACCGATCCGATATTAGAAGACAACAGACTCACCGATGCAAATGACTCACCGATGCAAATGACTCACCGATGAAAATGACTCACTGATGCTGATCAAGATAAGACACCGATTGCATGACTCACCGATGCTGATCAAAATGAGCCACCGATCAAATGACTCACTGATGCTGATCAAACAGACTCACCGATCAGATGACAGACCGATGCTGATCAGTCTGATTCAACGATGCTGATCTATCAAAGTCACCGATCATTACTCACTAATACTGATGACCTACCGATCACTTGATTCTTCAATAGTCATAAACAACTGTTTGAATTTATTTATCTTTATCTTTAATTAATCTAACCAACGGTCATATTAGGTATATTTTAATGCTCTGACAATTAATTAATAAAGGTTGTCAGATGTCAGGAAACCGTACCTCGTACCTACTGAAAAGAAACCTCTTCTGTCTTCCGGAGCACATGATATAAAGATCAGAAGACTCTACTGAAAAAGAAAAGAAGGATATTTTTCAGAGAACATACGAGGAATACAAGAAGTAAGTTGAGCAGAACTAAGTAGAACAGAAGACACATATCAAGAGATTACACAGAATCTAATACACAATCAAGCCTACTCAAGAAGAGTTATGTGCATACAAAAGAACATTTAAGAACTTCATCGACTAAATCTCACTACCTATGAACCTGATGCATACGACAATCTTCTTCTCAAAAAAAAAACGAGAAGAGGACTCAGAATTACTTCTGATCAAATCCAAAAGAGTCCAGAGCTGCACTGAAATCACCAGATTCATTTCTAAACTCTACTTCTCTGCTCTATGATTCATTTATTCTACATTTTGAGCAGTGTGTGTTATCTGCTATATTAAACACACACACTGACTCCTGTACTCTAACTGGAGGATCTGTAAATACTCAGCAAACCCTTTTTATACTACATTTCCCACTGTGGATAGTGGTAGAGGTCGTGTGTGACCTGGACAGCTGGTTGCTGTTGTTTTGTTTCCCACGAATAATAGTGGTAGAGGTCTTGGACCTGAACAGTTGTAAACTGTTGAACCCCGATCAAGGGTGTGGATCATCTTTATATACTTTTGAGAGGACTAAGTCTCGGCTTGAGACTGAACCTCTTGGTTAACTCATCTGTGTTTTTAGTTAAAGTTTATATCCATACTATATATATTTATTTCATATTCCACTGCTACTACTTTGAAATATAATTTATTTTCAAAGCTACTTTGAAAGTTAAACTCGCAAGTGTTTATATTTATTATAAACCAGTAAGTTAGTTTCAAAAGTTAATTTAATAATAAGATTAAGTTAACTGAGAACTAATAAATCTTTGAGAAACTAATTGAACCTTTATAATCTGTATAAATTCACTACAGTTTAATCTGTTTTTTGAAATAGGGGGATTTTAATAAACATTGTTTTTAACAGAAAATTTTAATTGGAACTCAATTCACCCCCTCTTGATTGTCCACTCCGACCAACATTTGGTATCAGAGGTTCGAAAATATTTTCTAAAGTACTCTACCTTTCAACTATGATTTTAGTTGTATTTTAAAGTTCTTAAAATTTCTGTTATTTCTAAATTTTTATCTCTTTAAAATTCTTTTTGTGATATCATGGATAATAGACTTGAGGGTACTTCTACTAACCAGCCACCTTTTTTCAATGGAAACAACTATGCTCAGTGGAAACTCAAAATGAAAATTCATCTTGAAAGCATAGGTTTTGATATTCGGACTGCTATTGAATCTAAATATAAAATTCCCATTACTGCTAGATCTACTTGGGATGAACCTACAAAGACTGCTTACAATAATAATTGTGAAGCTATGAATGCCCTGTACTGTGCTCTAGGAGATGAAGAATTTAATAGAATTTCTGCTTGTAAAACTGTATATGAAATTTGGGATACCTTAGCTGTTTCTCATGAAGGAACAACAAATGTTAAGGAGATGAGATTGAATACCTATACTATTAAGTATGATAATTTTAAGATGAAGCCTGATGAACCCATTTCTGATATTTATCTCAGGTTCAATGAAATTGTCAACAAAATGACTTCTCTGGGAAAGGATGTTCCAGTAAAGGAACAAATCATGAGAATTTTGAGATGTCTACCTGAAAGATGGAGAGGAACCTCTGTCTCCATTAGAGAATCGTGCGACATTGGAGAACTGCCAGTCAAGGAACTAATTGGCAAGTTGATGATGTATGAAGAAGAACTCAAGGTAAACAAAGAAGAAGATGATGAACCTAAAAGGAAGTCTATTGCCTTCAAGAATACAACCTCAAAGAATAAGGATAAGGAAAAGACTCAAGCTATCAATGAAAGCTCAAGCAGTGAGGAAAGTGAGAATGATTCTGAAAGTGATGCTGAGATGGCTCACATTGCTAGAAGATTTATGAAATTCTATAGGAAGAAGAAGTTTTTCAGAAAGTCAAACTACAAAGGCAAGTATGATAACAAAGGTCACTGGAAAAAGGATTGGAAGAAGTCTGATAAATCAGATGAAGTTGTCTGTTATGAATGCAAAAGAAAAGGACACATAAAAGCAGACTGTCCAAAGCTGAAATACAGAAAGAAGTATGAATACAAGGATAACAAGTACAAGAAAGCCATGAAGGCTACTTGGAGTGCTTCAGAAGACAGCACAAGTGAAGCTGAATCTTCAGACTCTGAAAGGAATCGAGCCAACATGTGTTTCATGACAAACACTTCTGAGGTAACATCAGAAACTCCTGCTTCAAATTCTTATTATTCTGGAGATGATTCTGAATGTGATAACATGTCTAAATCTGAACTGTTTGAATATTGTGATATGCTTGAAGAAACCGATAATGAGCTTAAAGATAAATATAAAGGTTTAAAGAAACAGTATTCTTTAAGTGTTAAGCATAAATCTGATCTAGATATTGAAGTAGAAAAGAATGCTCAGTTTCTTAAAGAGAATACTGAACTAAAATTGTCTAATGAGCAACTCAGAAAAGACTTAGAGAAGTTCACAAATGGAAAGAATACTCTAACACAAATGATAGGAAAGCAAGTTGCACCTAGATATACTACTGGTATAGGATACCAACCTGGAAAAAGAAAAGTTTCCAAAACTAGATTCATTCCTAAATCTGGACAGAAGATAGTTAATTCTGGAACTTCATATGCCTCAACCAGTTATATTCATAGTTATGGATCTAATAAGGTTTATCTTTCAAATAATGTTAATTCTACAAATT
Source organism: Viscum album (assembly GCA_963277665.1). Lineage (NCBI taxonomy): Eukaryota > Viridiplantae > Streptophyta > Magnoliopsida > Santalales > Viscaceae > Viscum > Viscum album. The sequence continues at coordinate 1,732,181,668 of OY728127.1, forward strand.
ATATAAGACCCATTAGACAAATATGGGTACCTAAAGTATTATTGGCTAACCTGTCTAAACCCAAGAAAATCTGGGTACCAAAATCATTTCCTGTTTAAATCTGTTTTGTAGGAAACCTACTTAAAGAGCTCCTGTAAAAAGACCTGGTACTTGGACAGTGGATGTTCAAGACATATGTCAGGAGACTTTTCATGCTTTAAAATCTTAGTCAGAATTGATGGAGGTTTTGTTACATTTGGTGACAATTCTAAAGGGAAAATCATCGGGTTAAGCCAGATTGGTAACACTAACTCAGTATTGATTTCTAAAGTTTTATTTGTTGACGGCATTAAATACATTTTATTAAGTTTCTATCAGTTATGTGATGATGGTTTTTATGTTAAATTTGAACATGATTCTTGCAATGTTTTTAATTCTAAAAATGCTTTAGTGTTTTCTGCATTAAGAAATGAAAATTTTTATGCTGTCGACTTAAATTCCTTAGCTAAACAAAACAGTACTTGTTTAAATGCTTTTCAAAAAGAGTCTTGGCTTTGGAACAGAAGATTAGGACACTGCAATGTGCATTCACTTAGAAAACTTGCTAGGAAGAACTTAGTAAGAGACCTACCCAAACTTGAATTTCCAGCAGACAAAATTTGTAATCCTAGTCAAAAGGGAAAGCAACATAAAGTCTCTTTCAAATCAAAGAAAGAAGTGTCAACTTCTCAACCTCTCGAGTTGGTTCACATGGATTTATTTGGACCTTCTAGAGTTTCTAGTTTAAATGGGAAGCACTATGTCTATGTTCTTGTAGATGACTTTTCTAGATATACTTGTGTATATTTTTTAGCTCACAAAAGTGAAGCTTGTTATTACTTTGTTAAATATTCCAAGTCTGTAGAGAACCTCAGTGGACTTAAGATTAAGACCCTGAGAAGTGATCATGGTCGTGAGTTTGAAAATCATGAGTTTGAATCTTACTGCTCACACAGTGGCTATAGTAACAATTTCTCTGCCCCTAGAACACCTCAACAGAATGGTGTAGTAGAAAGAAGGAATAGAACCCTGCAAGAAATTTCTAGGACTATGCTCAATGAGTATGACCTACCTATTTACTTTTGGGATGAAGCTGTAAATACAGCTTGTTTTGTCATTAATAGAGTTTTGATCAGACCAGTTCTTAAGAGGACTCCTTATGAGTTGTGGAACCATAGGAAACCTAAGGTTAACTACTTCAAAGTTTTTGGCTGCAAAGTCTTTATTCTCAATACTAAAGACAATCTTGACAAATTTTCATCCAAGAGTGATGAAGGAATTTTCCTAGGTTACTCTATCTCTAGTAAAGCCTATAGAGTTTTCAATAAAAGAACCAAATGTGTGGAAGAATCTGTTCACATCAAATTTGACGAAACTGATCCACATGAACCTAAAATCTCCCTTGAAGATGATCTCTCTGGTTTGAATCTCAATGATAAAGACAATGGACCTATAGTTAAAACATCCAGTTCTGAAAATTTTCCAGAACCTGCATCTGTTGAACCTGAATCTATAGATGAATCTGAAATCTTTAGCCCTATCTTTTCAAGACCATCTAGGACTCTAAAGAACCATCTTTTAGATGCTGTTGTAGGAAATCTAGATATAGGAACACAGACTAGAGCTTCTCTAAGAAATCAGGTTGAACATCAAGCTTTTCTTTCACAATTAGAACCTAAAAATATCAATGATGCTATCAATGATGAATTTTGGGTAATGGCTATGCAAGAAGAACTAAATCAATTTGAAAGAAACAAAGTCTGGAAATTAGTAGAAAGATCTAAGGACACTTTGACCATATGCACAAAATGGGTGTTTAGAAACAAAGTTGATGAATCTGGAAACATCATTAGAAATAAAGCTAGGCTAGTTACCCAAGGTTACAATCAAGAAGAAGGAATTGACTATGAGGAAACCTTTGCACCTGTAGCTAGATTAGAGGCTATTAGGATCTTACTTGCCTATGCATCACATCTGAATTTCAAGCTATATCAAATGGATGTCAAAAGTTCTTTTCTAAATGGTTTTATTGTTGAAGATGTTTTTGTAGAACAACCACCTGGTTTTTTAAATCCTCATTTTCCAAATCATGTTTTTAAACTTTCTAAAGCTTTATATGGTTTAAAACAAGCTCCAAGAGCTTGGTATGAAAGGCTTTCAAACTTTCTTATCTCAAAAGGATTTACAAAAGGAGTAGCTGATCCCAATCTTTTTATAAAAAGGATTTCAAAAGATGCATTAATAGTACAAATCTATGTTGATGATATTATTTTTGGATCTTCTAAAAATTCCTTATGTACTGATTTTTCAAAGGTTATGCAAAATGAATTTGAAATGAGCTTAATGGGAGAGCTTAAGTATTTTCTTGGTTTTCAAATTTTTCAAACTAAAGATGGAATTATTTTAAATCAAAGTAAATATACAAAGGATCTTTTAAAAAGTTTTGGATTGGATAATATTAAGGAAAGTGATACACCTATAAGTACTACCTGTAAATTGGATACAGATGAAGCTGGGAAACCAGTGGATCAAACCAATTACAGAGGTATGATTGGGAGCCTACTTTATCTTACTGCTAGTCGACCAGACATTATGTTCAGTGTATGTATGTGTGCTAGATTTCAAGCTAATCCTAAATAATCACACTTAATGGCTGTTAAAAGGATTTTTAAGTATCTTAAGTATACTATAAATTTAGGTTTGTTTTATCCAAAAGGACAATCATTTAACCTAACTAGCTATTCAGATGCTGACTTTGCTGGATTTAAGTTAGATAGGAAGAGCACATCTCGAAGATGTCATTTGCTTGGAAAATCCCTAGTATCATGGTGTAGTAAGAAACAGAACTCAGTTGCATTGTCTACTGCCGAGGCAGAATACATAGCTGCTGGTAGTTGCTGTGCACAAATTCTGTGGATGAAACACACTTTATTGGATTATGGATTTGATTTTAAACATGTTTCAATTAACTGTGACAATACTAGTGCAATTAACATATCTAAGAACCCTGTGTCTCACTCTAGAACTAAGCACATTGATGTCAGACATCACTTTCTAAGAGATCATTATCAGAAAGGTGATATTTCTCTAGAATTTGTTAGTTTTGAACATCAATTAGCTGATATCTTCACAAAGCCTTTATGCTCTAAAAGAATGAAATTTATTAAACAAGAATTGTGTATGATCGATCTGTGAAACCGATCTGTGAAACTGATCTATGAAACCGATCTGTGAAACCGATCTGTGAAACCGATCTGTGAAACCGATCTGTGAAACCGATCTGTGAAACCGATCTGTGAAACCGATCTGTGAAACCGATATGTGAAACCGATCTGTGAAACCAATCTGTGAAACCGATCTGTGAAACCGATCTGTGAAACCGATCTGTGAAACCGATCTGTGAAACCGATATGTGAAACCGATCTGTGAAACCGATCTGTGAAACCGATCTGTGAAACCGATCTGTGAAACCGATCTGTGAAACCGATCTGTGAAGCCGATCTGTGAAACCGATCTGTGAAACCGATCTGTGAAACCGATCTGTGAAACTGATCTTTGAAACTGATCTGTCAAACGGATCAGTGCAACCGATCTGTCATACCGATCTATTTTCTATTACTTTTTTTATTATATTGTAATTAATTAGTAAATTTCTTTTATACTTTTTATGGGAACCCTAAATGATAAAATAAATGATATGCGGCTATTTATCTTCCCTAAACCTTTGACCTTTCATTTCCCGCCGAACCTTTCAAACTCTCTTCCCCTCTACTTCGAACCTTCGAACTCCTGCCTTCCCAAAATCTTTTAATGGCTAAGCAAAAGAGACCGAGCAAAGGATCAGACAGTCCTGTACCTCCAAAGCATGCTCGAGGCGAGTCGAGTAGTACCTCTCAACGATCAATAAATCCGAACCTGGAAACTCGGATTGTTGCTGTAGAAAGAGAAGTTAGTTCCGTCTGGCTTTTATCAAGTAAGTCACTGTTGCTGCAAGTTCTTGAATCGCAAGGATGGACAGACTGGTTTTCAGACAACTCACGAGTGGACTACCCGAAGCTGGTACATGAGTTTTATATGAATCTGAAAATCACTTTAGATGGTGTGGAGGCTGCCCGGATGTCGTCTGAAGTAAAAGGAAAGAAAATATCATTTTCATCTAAACAGTGGGAAGAATGCTTAAATATACCCCATGAGGGTCGGTATGAGGATTATGCTGGGAATATTCCTCCAATCACTGATTACATCTCTTATGAATTAGCTCTAGAGCTTCTGACTGGAAACAAAGAGTTGAGGAGAATCACATCCTCAGAGTTGGATGGTGAATGCAGACTTCTTTTCAAGTTTATTCAGCACCAACTTTGCCCTAGGAGAGGATATTTTGCTGCTGTAAAGTACCAAGATGTTTTCCTGTTGTTTCTTCTGAAAACCCATGAGAAGATCAATTTGTGTAGATATGTGATGGTGCACATAGCTGGAATGGTAAAACCGTCCAAGAAAGCCACTGCCTTATTTTACTCCAAGATGATCTCTACCATGCTCAAGAATCTAGACTGTGTTGATGAAGATGATGAAGTAGCTGAAACAGATCATCCTTTCTGTCTCAACAAAGAGATCTGCAAGAGGATGAAAATCAATTGGAATCCATGGAAGAAGTGTTGGGTTGCTGATGAAGAAAAGCTGTATGAAGCCTACAATCCCACAGATCATGGAAAGAGACCTAAGGGTTTGAGAGACCCTTGTTTGAAAGCAAATGAGGAACCAGTTTATTCTGATGATGAGGAAGAGGATGAAAGAAATGAAGCTACTAAAGGTCAAAGAATGGAATAAGCTGAGATAGAAGATGGAAGTGTGTCGCCTCCGGATGATAGGAGTGATCTTGATACAGTGAGTCCAATGAAAAGAATAGTTTTTGGACCTGCTAGTCTACCTTTGGCCTTACCTGAATCTGAACCAATTCTTGGTGATGAAGGAGATACTGACACTGAAGTTTCTACCAGTGAAGACTCTGAGAAGAGTAATAATGATGATGGTGATGATGATGATGATGATGATGGTAATAATGATGATGGTGATGATGATGATGATGGTAGTGATGATGGTGTTAACAGACCTGTAGATGTTCTTGTTGTACCTCCAACGGAAACACATCAAACAATACCAGGAACAGATGCCACTGGCAAGAGAGAATCACCAGAAATCAGTGGAACAACAAGTTATGAGAAACTGAAATATACCTTGTGTGCTGCTATTTGGGATGACTACCCTGGTTATGCTGTGTTGGGCTTAGAATATTCTGAAGGAGAAGAAGAAATGCCAGAATCTGCTGTAGTTGTGAAGAGGAGCCTCCCAAGAGAAGCAAGGTCTATTCCTGCTGTTGATCCTACAAATGTTAATTTACCTGGTTCTGGAATCTCTCAAGCTGATCTAGATAAGTTTAAGATTGAGTTTCTAACCGCTGTGAGAGACATAGTTAGAGAAGAAATTTCCAATGCCCTTACTCAAGTGTCTCTACAAGTTTCTGAAAATTCATTGGAAGCCTTCTGACAAAGAGTATCTAATGCTGTGAAGCCAGACCTGACCAATACTGGTGAACTTATTGGCAGACACATAGCCTCTTTGAATCAGACTATGAAGGATCTTCACACCGGATTAGTATCTCTATCAAGCGAATTCAGATCAACCGTCTCTGGTATGATGGAAGTTTTGAGAAATCTTATTGAACATCTCAACACGTCTGACCTGAGGAAGTTGAAAGTTGAGATAACTCACATAGTTGGCCAAGCCAATACAACCAAGGTAACCAAGATCACTACCCGTGATCTAGAAGATCTAAGAGAAGTTGTGCATGATGAGTTAGCTGCTGTTAGACAAATTCTTGATTTATAATCTTTGTGGAAGATGAAAGAGCTCTGTGATAACAGTCATAAGATGGCATTGGTGTATTCAGCAGATGCTAAGAAAGCTCTGCAAGAGATCAAAGAGAAAGTTGATAATTACTTTTCCAAGATTTATACAAAGCATGAGATGGCTGCAAATTTCAAGGTGTTGGTAGAGAATCTAAAACTACCTCCAGTCACTCAAGCTTTCAAGGCTCAAGTTCGTCAGTTGCAAGACTTTACTCCTACTTTGGCACAGTTCATGGAGAACAAAGATGATTTCGAAAAGGCTATGTAGTATGGTGCAGAAGTTATTCAGAGTTTCATAACTCTTTTGAAGCCTTATCTGAATACCCAAGCCACTGCCATTGTGCTTCCTACTGCTGACCCTCTCCCTACCTCTGATGTAGCTCCAAATCAGCTATCTGTTGCTCAAGCTCTATCCCAGTTAAGACCAGTCCCTCAGCAAGCTTCTCAACCAGCTCCTGTTTCTCAACAACAACTCTCTGTGGCACCTACTCCTACACCTGCCAGCGTTGTCCTACCACCTGTTCAGATTCGCCAAGTACAGCCTGCCTCCAAGCCTTCAAACTTACCCACTATTGATCCCAAAGACAAAGGCAAAGCCCCTTTGTATCCCAACAAATAGTTGTGTATTGTTTTTGATAGGGTGAACAATGTGATGCTTCTAATATTCTTTACTTTATAAAATATTTTTTTTCTTTATACTCTATGCTGACTGCTTTTACTTTCACTTATATGTTTTCCCTCCTTTTTGATTATCCCAAAGGGGGAGAAGAAAGATGTATGGGAAAGATATATGGGGGAGAAAAGATGTTTATATCTAAGGGGGGGGGGAGAAAGATATATATATATATATTAGAGATGTATATATCTCAGGGGGATAACTCTGTATAATATATATGGGAAATTTAAATTAAGGGGGAGATTTATATATCTCTTTATATTTATTCTATTTATGGTTTAATTCTCATCATGTTTCTATTGATGATATATCATATTATTTTTATTTTATGATAAAGATTTGTGATTATCAAAAAGGGGGAGATTGTTGAGCCCTCTGGAAGATTGTTGATTTCATGTCTATGATTGATGTTTTAATAATCACAAATCATCACATACCATTAATGCTTAATCTGGTTTGATTTCTCATAAACATAATTACAATCTGTTAATGAATCTGTTATCATGTTTTTGTCTATGCTTATTGAATTACAAAGTATTTTGGACGTCTTCTGGATTAAACAGACATCGGAACCACCGATCCAATATCAACAGACATCGGAAGCACCGATCCAATATCAACAGACATCGGAAGCACCGATCCAATATCAACAGACATCGGAAGCACCGATCCAATATCAATGGACATCGGAAGCACCGATCCAATATCAAAGGACAATGGTCACACCGATCCGATATCAGAAGACAATGGACTCACCGATGCAAATGACTCACCGATGCAAATGACTCACCGATGCAAATGACTCACCGATGCAAATGACTCACCGATGCAAATGACTCACCGATGCTGATCAAGATAAGACACCGATCGCATGAATCACCGATGCTGATTAAAATGAGCCACCGATCAAATGACTCACTGATGCTGATCAAACTGACTCACCGATCAGATGACAGACCGATGCTGATCAATCTGATTCACCGATGCTGATCTATCTGAGTCACCGATCATTACTCACTAATGCTGATGACCTACCGATCACTTGATTCTTCAATAGTCATAAACAACTGTTTGAATTTCTTTATCTTTATCTTTAATTAATCTAACCAACGATCATATTAGGTATATTTTAATGCTCTAACAATTAATTAATAAAGGTTGTCGGATGTCAGGAAACCGTACCTCGTACCTGCTGAAAAGAAACCTCTTCTGTCTTCCGGAGCACGTGATATAAAGATCAGAAGACTCTGCTGCAAAAGAAAAGAAGGATATTTTTCAGAGAACATACGAGGAATACAAGAAGCAAGTTGAGTAGAACTAAGTAGAACAGAAGACACATATCAAGTGATTACACAGAATCTCATACACAATCAAGCCTACTCAAGAAGAGTTCTGTGCATACAAAATAACATTGAAGAACTTCATCGACTACATCTCACTGCCTATGAAACTGAAGCATACGACACTCTACTTCTCAAAAAAAAAAGAGAAGAGGACTCAGAATTACTTCTGATCAAATCCAAAAGAGTCCAGAGCTGCACTAAAATCACCAGAGCCATTTCTAAACTCTACTTCTTTGCTCTATGATTCATTTATTCTACATTTTAAGCTGTGTATGTTATCTGCTGTTTTAAACACACACACTGACTCATGTACTCTAACTGGAGGATCTGTAAATCCTCAGCAAACCCTTTTTATACTACATTGCCCACTGTGGATAGTGGTAGAGGTCGTGTGTGACCTGGACAGCTGGTTGCTGTTGTTTTGTTTCCCACGAATAACAGTGGTAGAGGTCTTGGACCTGAACAGTTGAAAACTGTTGAACCCCGATCCAGGGTGTGGATCATCTTTATAAACTTTTGATAGGACTAAGTCTCGGCTTGAGACTGAACCTCTTGGTTAACTCATCTGTTTTTTTAGTTAAAGTTTATATCCATACTATATATATTTATTTCATATTCTGCTGCTACTACTTTGAAATATAATTTATTTTCAAAGCTACTTTGATAGTTAAACTCACAAGTGTTTATATTTATTATAAACCAGTAAGTTAGTTTCAAAAGTTAATTTAATCATAAGATTAAGTTAACTGAGAACTAATCAATCTTTGAGAAACTAATTAAACCTTTATAATCTGTATAAATTCACTACAGTTTAATCTGTTTTTTGAAATAGGGGGATTTTAATAAACATTGTTTTTAACAGAAAATTTTAATTGGAACTCAATTCACCCCCCCTCTTGAGTGTCCACTCCGACCAACAATAATGATACAAAATATCAATACCCTCCTCTTTTTTAGTAGGATTTTACTATTCAGTATGAGAATACCAATGATGGGGAGAATGTAATGAATTTTTCCTCCATGTAACATAGTTGAATATTTTAACGAAAATATTAGATTTAGGCATGATGTTGGCATGGGAATCAAGAGACTATTGACCCACAATATTGGATTTATTAAAAATATTAAAAATATTATATCATGTGGGGATAATTATTCAAAAATAATGGAATATCTATCAAATGGTGTCCTGGATGGGATGATAAACATTTCCATTATTTCCAAAATGTGGGTTTCACCCTAGGCATGACATAATTTTGGTTGTCATTGAGTGTTTTAGTAGAGTGGAGTTTCTTATGGAAATTATAATTAATAGATGAGTTAAATTAATTAATTAATTTATTGTCTAACTAAACTTATAAACCTATAAAAATATCAATATATATCCATGTTATGGGGATCTATAAGGTTAGATTTATAATCCTAAGATATTGAGGGAGTAATATCACTCGAGGAACCTTTGGGTGTGATTGAGGAGATTTGAAAATACAATAATGAACACATAGTAATCATCAAAGACCTATCATGTGAGCATATATTCATCAATAATGGATCCAATTAAATGTAGGATGTTTTATTTTTTTAGTTTAAACACTATTTTAGATTTATCATGATAATCATTATTAAATTATTAGATATTTATTCATTGATAATTTTGATAGTATTTTAATCAAATAATTTCTTTCAAGAATTAAGAATGGTTAATTATTTCGGTTTCTAGGAAATAATTGATTTATCGATAAATTAATGAAGGAAAAAATGAACAATGTCCAATGTTAATTTCTCACTTTTATGTTTTTTGATTGTATTCATTCATTCATCAAACATTCATTGTCGTGTTTTGATGGATGGTTGAAAAATATCTATGAATCAATCATTGTATATAAATAGTTGGTGAAGTAGATCATTATAATAGGTTCAGAATCTGTATTAAAGGAATAATTGGGGTGTGATGATATTGATATAGTTCCAATGATGGTGTAGGTAATGGATATCTCATGAGAGAAATGGTGAAGGTGCTTTGGGTTTGTGAAGATGGTCTATTTACAGACAATGGGTGACCTGAATCTAGCCACTAGTGATGTTATAATAGTGAAAGACCCAAATATGATTTTATGGGGAAGATCATAGTGGAGAAGAATATTATAAAGTTCCCACTTTTTTTATGATTTTTATTTCTTCGCAATGATTGTTATTGGTTTTCTATAGTGGTCAATTCGATAAAAAGATTTCAATGTTGTCAATGTATCCAAGAAATTAGAAAGAAAGATGTTGTTGGAAGTGAAGTATCCAAGATATCCAAGATTAATATCAATATTAATTTATCATGGATGAATGGATGAGGATTAAAGTAAACATGTACTATTATCTTAAGGATGTTATTTTCAATACTTTGAGTTTATAAGTTTGATGAATTTTGAACTAGTCTTTAGTTTAAAAGAAATGTGTCACTACATGATTTTACTAGAAACATTATTTATAGAAATGAATAATATAAGAATATTTGAGTTCATTATATGTTTAATATTTCTCTGGAATTCAGATTTAACAAATAAAAGAAGAATAGTAATTTCATAAATCCATGATATTTTGTTATTTTACATTAGGGAATAATAAGGTCTCTGTGAATTCATTTTAAATAGGAGGGAATGCATTTTCAATGAATGAGATATCTTATTTTTCATGATGGTTTGTGAAAATGTTATGTAATATAAGTGGTTTGGTAGTTTTTGAGACTTATAAGTAATACGAAATGTACATTATTTGAGATGGTATAATTATTTTTGATAGAATTTTTTAAAATAATAATTTCAACCACCAAGCTAGACCAGGGGACCCCACAAACATTGCATATGTGGGTGCTGGCTACCCTTATCCATCCATTTTTGTGGTAGTGTATTTATGGAAGAAATATATAGGGTTCCAATATATCTAGTATGGATAATGGTTGGTGTGTGCATAACACACATGAGGCTGATCATGGAACACAAAATGGTATGGTGTGGCCCATGTGGGTGATATTTGTGATGTGTGTCTGAGTACTGACTCTAGTACTTTGGCTCAAAGAAATAATGGAACAAAATGGTTTATATGGGATATATAAACTCAAATAATGTTTTATGTGGGATGGGGTGAATGAATGTATTGTTCTTTCTCTTTAAAAACAATGGACATAAGCATTACTATCCAATTAAATCAATCAAAACCATCTGATTTCCATGGGAGTCATCTTCTATATCTAATAACTCATGATTATACTTCTCTTCACCAATGTTTTTGGACTAACCTCCATTGATCGATCTAAAGTTTTACATGATTGTTTTTTGATCATGATATTGAGACTATGTAGTCATGAACCATCATGCATTCATGCTATATTTTTCATGAAAACAGGACATCAAGGAACATGCTTATGATGAATGGAAATGAAATTGCAGATGATCATTCAAGTATCCATCTTCATAGATGAGTTTGAGATTATAAAAGAGTATAAAAGATCATTATAACATGTATGTGATATACTCACGACAAAATAAGAATTCATCATCACATAATAAAATTCTCCATGTTTTTAGTGTATAATATTTGTGAAACCAGCATTAAAATATTTAAAATACCTAATGATTTGATAATATAATGGCCTAAAATATTTTTTTGGGTATTTAAGAAGGTGTAAAGGTGGTGTAAAATCACACATAAATAACATGGAACCAATACAAGGTGGGTTTACTTCAGCTAGTATTTTTATTTGTGATATATCATTTTCTAAAATATATAGAATTATCAAAGATTTTATTTTAATGAGGCAGGAAGATTTGAAATCCCCTGAACTATGCGAAGAGGGGAGTTCCATAGTCATCTAAATCTAGATGAGGAGATGTGATCATGTGGTTGATTTACTAAATCTGACTATGCTATGCAAAGAAAAAATGATTGAAGTTCCTCAAAACATATTGGTTGTCTGAAGTAGAGCTTTGTACCCCTACCCATTCAAATATTAAACAAGGGTTTGATGAATAAATGTTCCACAACTTAACTGGATTCCATGGATGAAGAAGAACTTTGAACTTTAATTTGTTCAAATAAGAGAGATTCAAATTTAGTGTATATACATAGAGCCAGTATTACATTTATGTTCAGCAAAACATAATATTCCAAAAAATTTAATACCTAAACCACACAATTTTCATTGTATTAATAAGGAAAAGAAAAAATGAAATATATTTTTTCTTATAAAAATAAGTTACAAGAAATGGTTTATACAACAAAAATAATATTATAAAAACATATATTTTCAAATGGTAAACTGTATACATAAAATAAAATATTTCAAAATTAAAAAAATAAGTTTTTTATTATAAGAAAATGGTTTTAATGAGAAATAAAATGAAAATATCATGTAATGAAATACATGCACACTAACCATGCAAATATTTCCAAGAAGTTAAAATAACATAAATCCATAAAATAATAGATCAATTTATTATATTTTATGTGTTGAATTAGAAATATAATAATAAATCCAATAAAAGCAACTTTTTTTCTTATGTATCAAATATTGGGAATCAGACACTGTAATTCAATATCTTATGTCAATTATCAAAGAAAAAAGTAATAAAATGAAATTTTGAAGATACTGAGCTGAAATTTCATTGCTTTAATAATCATGATGGAAATTTTTTTTATTATAGTAAGTTGAAGAGAAGAGGAATTGGCGAATGAATTGGTATATACACACATATATATATATATTATAATTTGGTTTGAATAATTTTTCAAGATTACCATTCCACAACATATTCACATTATCGTGGATGAATTTAGATGAAGAAATAAGAGCACCTTTCAATTTACTATTGTGAATGAGAAGAAGCATTTCTTTCATATTGTTAAGAATGTAAATAAGTAAGTATAAGAACAAACAATCACTGTGACATCCAACATATGTCTCATCTAGTTATAGAATTTATTTGGTGTTATAAAGTAACTTACAGAGAAGGTGACGCATTTCTTCATAGGCACTATAAATAACCAACCATGATCTTTAAAAAATTAACAATCAATTGAGTATAGTTTGACACAAGTGAATAGTTATTATTATTTGGATATAACCACAATTAATGGAATATTTTCTTGTGGTTTTGTTGTATTTTTTATTTCAAAACTATCCCAAGGACAAGTAAATTTTATTTAGTAGTTAACCATATAAAAATATCATGTTCTTTATTTACATAATTTTATATATAGACATATAAGAAGAAAAATAGAATAAGTGGATTAAGAGCCTGACATGAATATTAGGTAAAATTGATAAAAGTTATTATTGGTGAAAATGTTCCAAACACTGATATTCCCCCCTTTGTGAGGATTATATCCAATATTGGTTCTCTCAATAGATCCCTCTTTGTATATGAGTTGTATTTTTTTTCAATGATTGTTAGTGGTTGTTAATGGTGTTCAATGAAATAACAATATTTCCTTGATGTTAATATGTTGAGGAAGTTATAAATAAAGAAGTTCCTAGAAGTGGAGTATCCAAGAAATTCAATCTTATTATCAAAGTGAATATATATTGGATGAATGGATGAAGAATAATGTAATCAAGCCTTATTATATTAAGGAAGTTGTTTTGATGAGTTTGAGTTTATAATTTTGACAATTGTTGAACCAATCATTAGTTTAGAAGACATGTTTCACTAAGTGCATTAACCTAAAACATTGTTTACAAAACTGAAGAATAAGTGAAGAATTTAATTTATTTTATGTTGAACAGTTATTTGGAATTTATATTCTAAAATGAAAATAAGAAGCATAATTTCATAAATCCAATTTTTTTTAATTTTCATGAGGAAAAAAGATGGTGGCCATTAATTTATTTCAAATAGGAGGCCATGAATTTTGAATGAATGAGATTTATTATTTTCATGTTTTTTATTGATAATTAAAGGAATTTATGTTTCTTGGAAGATGGTGATACTTATAAGGCATATGGCATTCACATTATTTTTGATTAGACAAGTGTTTTTAGTTTAACTTACTAAAAATATAAGGCAAACCAGCTAACTAGCCAAGGGGACCCCTCAACCACTACTTAAGTGGAAAAATTATACCCTCATTCAACCTTGGTGGTGGTATAAGAACATTTGAGAATGTATTAACAGTGCCTGTATAGGTAGACTGGAGAACCCATGTTGTGCGCATAGTGCATGCAAGGGTGCATGTGGACCACACAGTAGAATGTGACGCTCCTTGGGGGCTAGGTGTGTGATGTGTGTTAGGGTGCCGAGCCTAGTTCTATCATTTTAATATTTGATAGAACATAATGGGTTATAGGGGATAACAAGATTTTATAAAATTATGATACTGGATCTAGAGAATGTGTGTACTTTTCCTCCCCATTATAACATATAGATCTAAGCATAACTCTCTAATTCAATCGATCACATCCATCTAATCACCACTTGAGTCATCCTCTACCTCCAGTAATGATTGAAAAATATTCTATTCATCTAATATCATGGTGAAACCACTATTTATAAATCCTTGTCTTCCATTATTATTTTAGTCTCTACATTTTGACATAATTATTTCACAAATCATTATGCATACATGATACACTTTTCATGCAAATAAAAAATTCTAATAATGTTCTTTGACTAAGTAAAAATGATTTTTTAAACGACCAATGGAGTATTGGTCTTCATCGATGAATATGAACTTATAAAATAGGATTAGATGATCATCATCACATTCCCATGAGATATTCACCACAAAAGAAGACTCTATTGAATAAGAAACATTCCATGTTTTGTTTATAAATAATATTTTATAAACCCACATATGAATATTTAAAATATCTAATGATTTGGTAATATCACGATATGAATTTTTTTAGGGATTTGAGGTAAATCTAAGGTAGTGTTCACTCACCTATAAATAGCCAAGAACCAAGCTGAAAAAAGGTTTCTACCACTCGTATATTTCTTTGAGATCTCACATTTTATAAAAAACAAATAAATCTCTGAGATTTTATTTATGAGAGGTTGGAAGATCCATGAGCCTCTTGGATATGAGAATAGGGGAGTTACAAACTCATCTACAGTGTGGAGTAGAGTTCTTACCCAGTTCTTGAGTTACTCACTCTGACTTTTCAACGAGAATAAATTTTGATTAATATTTTAAGAAAATTATTGGTTCTACAAAGAAGATCTGTGTACCCCTATATGGTTAAAGAAAACTCAAGGGTTTAATGAATTAAAGTTCATCAATACTTAGTTGGATATCATATAATAAGAATAACTATTCACTTTTAGATGTGTATACATTAGAGATATTTCTTCTGGGTATATACATAGAAATAGTATTATATTTATATTCCATTAAACAGAATCTTATATGATGTTGAATACCCAAACCATTCACTTTTATCTCTGTGAATAAGGATTACCACCCACTAAGAATATATTTCTGAAATGAATAAGAAACATTTACTAGTTTAATAAACACAACTGACATTATTAAAACACATAGTTTCACATTGTGAAGTATTTTCTTAAAAAAATACCGGTAAAGCAACACAATACATTCGTAAGTAAAATCTTACAATTTCAATAAGGAAGAAATTGAACATGTTTCATAATGTAATTCATGAATGGTAACCATTTAAATGTTTTCATGAAGTGAAAATAATATACATTCATAAAATAAGAGATGAAATTATTATATTACGTGTGTTGAATTAAACATTGAAGAATACATACGAAGAAATTATAATTTTTTTTCTTGTGTATTGAAGATTTATAATCAGAAACTACAATTCAATATCTCATGTTAGTTTTTGAATATGGAGGTAAGAATAGGTAAATATGATGATGGTGACTTCAACATTCATTATTTCAATAAATCATGTTGGACATTTGTGTTTATAGAAATAAGAAGATAAGTAATATTGGAAACTAAATTGATATATGTAAATTATTCTTTAGTTCTATGAAGAATTATAAGATAATTAGTCCACAAAATATTCATATTATTATGGATGATTTTACATGAGTAAAAAGTTCATCTTTCAGTTTTATACTATGAAGAAGAAAAAATGTTCCATTCCCACAGCTGTGTATGTAAAAAAGTAAGTGGAAGAAAAAAACAACACTATGACATCCAAAAAAATTCCCATTTGTTAGAAGAATTTATTTTTGTTACAAAGTAACTTACAAATAATGTGAGTAATATCTATAGATGTAGTATAAAAACCCATACAAGAGATATAAAATAATTACTGTCAGTTGAATATAGTGGGATGTAAATTAATGGTTATTCATTTCGTACTATAACCACATTTAAAGGATCATTTTCTAGTAGTTTTGTGATATTTTTTAATTTTCAAACCATTCCAAGTAGTACATATTATAATTTAATAAAAAACCTTGTAAAATATCATGTTCTATATTTACATGATTTCATATACTTGCATATAATATGAATAAGAGAATAATATTATCATGATCTTAATATGTCTAATATGTAAAAAGTATAAAAGATATAATTGGTGAAAAAGTTCCCAAGACTTATTCACCCTCTCTTGGTGCTGAGAATATCCTTATGTGGTCCTATCATATAGTATTAGAGGGATGGTTCACATATTATGGATTATCTACATTGAATTTATTATCTTTTGAATATTTGAGATTCTTTCTTAAATTAACAATGAAGTATAGTTTTGGTGATGATTTAGTTGTCTCTGATCATAATTCTATTTTTAATAAGACCCTGATGGATGAGAGAAATAATAGAACATAAAGATGAAGAAGATACCCCGCTTATCTAAAGAATATGAACTATTAATATCTCTATTATATTCCATAAATGAAGGCACATAAATCTTAAACAGAGAATAGTAGGTTCCTAATGTTTCCAAAATGGAGAAGGACAACATTCCCACCTCATGTGAATCCAAAATTGTATGTAATGATGAGGTTTGTAAACATTTTTTTACAAACTATCCTAAAGATCAATATTATAGTATAAATGGTGTTGTTGATAAATCTTTAACTTCTCAAGATATATCATTTGATTGATTTAAAGTTATTTTTCATTTTGTTTGAAAATAAAAATTATCTCTCGTTTGTGGAGTCATTAAAATTAGTTAGAAAGATAAAACCCAACAAGTAAAAGAAGAAAAAAATATATATAAGGGGTTTTTAAAAAAATATTGAATGTTTATATCAATCTATAATAATTGAAGCATTTCATGTAAAAAATAGAGAGCTTGAAATAAGTTACATAAAATTAATCAAAGGTGTTTATGAGAAAGAAGGAGTAAAAATATATGGACATGGTGAAAAGATGAAAATATAATTTATTTTTATGATTTTAAATTGGAATTTAAATAAAAAAAGATCATGTAACCTGACTATATTTTTTTTAAAAAAATTATCTTTCATGAAGAGGATTTTGAAATAATAAAGAAGACTTGTAAAGAGAAGGTGATTATATTTAAATATCATAAAAACCCTCAATATGAGTTGTCTTTAACTAGAAGTTTAGTTAGCCAATCTTGAGAAGCACATACTAATACTTAAAAAAATAGACATAATCTATTTTTACTCAAAGATTACTAGAGGATTGTAAGGTTAAAAGACATCAAACATGTGACAAGAAGACCATGAATTTATTTAATATATTATCTTAAGAATCAATGAAAAAATTGGTACAATCCATACCATTTTTTTAATAATGTTTCTAAATATTTTATTATGAATAATGTATGTTGGGGAAAAAATATATACAGGTATGGATGAATAATTGTGATGAGAAGCCTACCATGATGAATAGTGTAGACAGAAAAAAGAATATGGAAGTTGGTTCTCCAAGAAGAGACCAAAAAGTTATGGAGAAAATCCAAAAACATCCTACATAATATATCATATGATCATAGTTTTTGGGACAATATTGGTTCTGCATCATATTCAGGTATCGTGAATTAGAGTTTTGGTATAATCCTTTAAATTAAAAATGACAAAGGAATCCAATATCATTGGGGAGAAAGATAGGGATGAGGAAACATAATCCCTAGTTTAAGAAAAATCTATATAAATTAGTCAAATAATGAAAACATTAAAATATCTTCAAAACATATAATGGTAGTGGTGAAGAGCTTGTTACATGATCATATTGACATGTATCAAAAGTGGATAAGAAAAGAAGACAATTTAAGGCAGTCAATAAAGAAGATTAATTCTTGGGAAGAAATTAGAAGAATGTTGTAATTTTTTACCCCTTAATATTTAGTTTTTTTAAGATTATAAAACCATGGATTTAAAATCCAAGGAGCATAACAAAATATCATCCAAAATAACTACTAATATGGATTCACTCAGAATATCCCATGTGCAATATCCAAATTTGTTTCAAATTTTCCAAATATCTGTTTGTTATATGGTAGAATATTTGAAAATTGTATGATATATAGATGATTAAAAAGCCAATTCTATTGAAAAATTAATGTAAAAGATTCTACATTTTGAAGAAAATTTACTAGAGAGGTTGTTAACAAAAAAAAAATCTTTTGTTAAAGAGGTTCTCTATGAGATAAATGAAAAAGTTGGACATTGCACAAAAGTTTGTTTAACAACTCTTCCAATAAAATACACAATAATTAAAAGGGTTAATAATTATTAATATATTATGGTTGTTATGAAGATAAATTCCCCAAAAAATGTATAGGATAACGAGAGTATATCCATGATACCACAACATAAATTAGAATAGAATTTTAGATGTGCAAGTATGAAGACTGGAGGAAATGGAGAAACATGGTTGAGAAAACTATCTCAACATTTTTGTTCATCGTAAAAATCAAGGAAGATACCAAATATTCCCTTAATATATTTTTTATTATATTTATTTATTATATTACATGGAATTGAAGGTGAAGTAAGTTCTTAGTGGGAGAACATGAGAAGTAGTGACTTCTCTCAATTCTCAATATCAAGGTTTAATAAGTCATCATCCTTGACTGATTCCTCAATTAATATTAAATCAAAAATATGATTGAGGACCATTTTTAATGATGTTTAATATTGTGATTCCATATCCAAGAAAATAAAGAAAAATAACATGGAATTTTGGTTTGATCTTATATTTTGAATCCTGAAGATAATGTATTGAAGAAGATTATCCCTGGTAAAGTTGTGGATGTTTTCAATTCAAGATAGTCATATGTGGAAGATCCATATTTTAATATTATCTAAATTGGTACATCTTAAAATACATTAATGAATATATCACCATTATAATGAGGATTAGAAGTGTTTCCCATGAATGACAGGTACATAGAGAATGGTGAAGTTGCTACCTGAATCATTATTTCAATTGGTATCTAATCTAATTATTCTACAATGTTTTCTAATGATCATTTAAGTGGTAAATGTATTTTTTTCTCAATATATCATTATTGGTTAAAAAAATCTTAATAAAAAGGGTGATTAATTTAATTAATCAATAACTAAATAAAAGTAGAAGTATGGATGTATTACATGGATGCCTATCGTGATTATTACATGAAAATTTTCTGATCTATTTTATAAAGTGAGTACATGAGATTTAGGATGAAATTTCTATAAAAGTTTAGTATCTCATTGATGTATCTTTATCTAGGAATAAAAACCAATAACCCTTGAATATAAGTGTATGATTTCCCATTTTTTGAGGTGTCAAGATCACCTAGTAAAAGACATATTTTTTCTCTAAATAAAATCCTTTTATTTTCTACACTGAGCATGGATCATAAAGACATATAGTGAAATGATGTATTCCACAATACCTAAGTAATAATTTTTACCTTTTTCCAACAAAATTTTAATTTCTTGTTGATTAGGGAGAGATAAGGTGAAATAAATGTTTCAAAAATTAAATAGGAGAGATTCGCATATTGATATATCATTTGGAATTAAATTTATAGGTATTTCCAACAAATAACAAGGGGGTATTGAAGATACCACTTTTTTTACAAGTTATATTTATTTTCAATTATTATTTCTCATTGTCAATGGTGTTCAATGAGTGAAAATATTTTATTGATGTCAAAATGTTGAAGAAGTTAGAAAGAAACATGTTTTTTGAAGTGAAGTATCCAATATATCCAAGATTGATTTCAAAGGGAAAATAGATTTGATGAATAGATGATAAAGAAACTACTTAGGTCATTTTATCTTTAGGAAGTTATTTTGAAGACTTTTTTTTATAAGTTTGATGATTGTTGAACCAGTCATTAGTTCATAAGACACATGTCACTATGTGATTTTACCTGACACATTATTTACAAAACTAATGAATATGTAATGAATTATGTTTATTTAATGTTAAAGA
This sequence comes from Viscum album, assembly GCA_963277665.1. NCBI lineage: Eukaryota > Viridiplantae > Streptophyta > Magnoliopsida > Santalales > Viscaceae > Viscum > Viscum album. The sequence goes on from OY728127.1 coordinate 1,732,201,980, forward strand.
GTACTTTGGAATTTATATTACAAAAATATAAAATAAAGAGGAATTACCTAAATCTATATATATCTATATTTAATGATATATATTATTTTTCGAGATGGTTTGTGGACTAGGGAAGGAATTTAAGTGTCTTAGATGTTAGTGAGACTTATAAGGAACATGATATGTTATTTATTTTTGATTAGTTAAGTCTTTTATTTAGTCCATACTAAAAAAATAAGGGAAACTACCTAGCTCTCCAAGGGACCCCATAAACACTAATAAGGTAGGAAAATTATATCGTTACCTAAAAAGTATGGTTATAGAGGGGTGTTGGGGGATCTATAGAGGACACATGTATAGACTTGATGGAGTGTGCATGGTGTGAGAATAATGAATTCAAGGGTGTCCATGGACTACACAATGATGTGGATTAGCCTATAAGCACGAGGTGTGTGACCTATGTCTAGGTTCCTACCCCATCCCCATTTATTGAAGAACTGATGGAAAGGAATGGTTTGTATTATAGAGCGAGACTATACTGAAGTTTGATATGGGTTTGAGAGAACATGCATAATGTTCAACTATTTTAAAATATACGGACATAATTTTGGCCATTCGATTCAATCAATCATATCAATCTAATTTCAATGGGTTCAATCCTTTTCCTCCAACAACACTTGAAATTTCTTCTCCTAAATAGAGTTCATGGACTAAAATTTATAAATCGATCCGATAGTTTATAGGATTATTTGGGGCTTGAGATTTTTCTATGATGAAGGAACAAACCTTTAAGTATGCAGGTTATGTTTTACATGAAAATAGGAGTTATAAGAACTTGATTCAGAAAAATGAGATATGTTATAGAAGGTTGTTTAAGTATACATCATCATGGATGATTTCAAGATTATAAAATAGAAGCAGATGATCATTATCATATGCATGTGAGAGAGTCACCGTGAAAGTAGAATACCTCATCACAAAATAAAACACAACATGTTTTCTAGTGTATAATATTTTGGAAAACCATGTTTTAATATTTAAAATACTGAAATATTAAGTAATATCATGAGATGAAATATTTTGTAGGGATATGAGGCATTGGAAAGAAGTGTGAACTCACTTATAAAAAATCATATACCAAGATGATATAAGGTTACTTCCACACACATATATATTTTAGGGATCGAGTTTTCTGAAGAATAGAGTACTCTCCTTGATTTTATTTATGTTAGTTGGGAAGGTACACATTCCTCTTGGCTATATATAATTAAAGATTTACATACTAATATATAATTTTAAGATGATCCATGAGACAATGCTTGAGATACTCACTCCTACAATTCTATGTTAATAAATAGTGAATGGATTTTTATGAACCTTCTATATACAATTAAAGGAGATGCATACCATTTCATATTAATGGATCACTAAATTTTTTCATAAAGGAATATTCCACAAGCCATATATGGGTTTCACACAAGAAAAAGAACTATTAACATTTATTTTCATGGTGAAAAGTGATACTGCTTCATTGTATATACATGAATCCCGTATCATATTTATGTTCCGTGAAACATAATCTTCTTTGAAGTTGAAGACCAAAAAAATGAACTTTTAGTTGTGTGAAGAAGGAGGAGAACCCAGAAGCCATATATTTATTACATAATGAATACATGTGAACTTGTTCATTCAACACAACTAATATTTTCAACCATATTTTTCCTCATTGTGAACTATATACATAAAAAATATTTGTAGAGAAACCTGATATTTTTTATGTATAATAAAATAGTTAAAAGAAGTAGTAAAGTCAAAATGTTTCATAAAGGAATTATTTCATGATAAACATGAAAATAATTACATGAAAAGAGGATAATATAAATGAATAAAAAAGGTATTATATTTCATGTATTGAATCAAGAATAGAATAATCAATCCAATAAAATTACAATTGTTTATTTTGTGTATCAAACATTGATAATCAAACACATCAATTCAATATATCCTGTTGGTTATTGAAGAACAAAATTATATGAGGTAATTTTGATTATTTTGAGATAAACACTCATAGTTTCAATAATCATGAAGGATTCATTTGATTTTAGTAAGAATAAGAGAAGAAGAGTTGGTGAAAAAATTTATTTTTGTTAATTATGTTTTTAATTGAAGAATAATTAAGAGATTATTAGTCCGAAAATATTCATATATATTGTGAGTGATGTCAGAGATAAGAATGAGTAAAAATGTTAATCTTCAGATTTTAAGATAAAGAAAAGTTTCCTTCCTAATGTTGTTCAAGTAAAGAAGTAAGTGGAAAAAACAATATCCCCTTGACATCCAAAAAATTCACATATGGTGTAAGACATTGTATGTGTTCCAAAATACATTAAAAAGAAGGATAATACTGTCCTCAGTTATAATATAAAGAATTTTTTAGGAGCTATAAAACTAGAACTGTAAATATACTATAGTGTAGTCAATGTAAATGGGTATTCCTTTCCTTCCATAACCATTTTTAAATGATTATTTTATAGTGGTTGTGTGGTATTGGATTATTTTCAAAAAATGCCAAGGAATAACTACAATTATAGAGTAGAGAAGCTTTAAAAAATATTGTGTTCAATATTTACTTGATTTTATATACTTGTATACAAGAAGAAGAGAATATGAGAATAAAGATCGTAACATGTATAAGAGTTAAAAAGAATAAAATTCATAATTTTTGAAAAACATCCCAACACTGATTCACCCCCTCTCAGTGTTTATTATATCCCAAAAGTTTCCTTTAAAGCTTAAGAGACCACATTGTGTATAAGTCATATATTTTTTAATGATTTTTATTGGGGGTAAATTATTGTAAAGGAAATTACAATATCTCATTTATTCCTACACGTTGAAGAAGGTAAAAAGAAATTAGTTGTCATATGTTAAGTATCGACGATATCCAAGATTGATATTAAATTGAATATAATGTGGATGAATGGAGGAAGATGAAAGTAAAAAATTCATGTTATCTTAAGGATGTTATTTTTAAGGCTTTGAGTATATAATTATGATGATTGTTTAACTAGTATTTAGTCCATAAGACATGTGTCACTATGTTTATTAATATAAAAAAAATTTATAATAGAAAACAATATGTGCATAATTAATTTGATTTGATGTTTAATAGTTATTTGGAATTAATATTCTAAAGAGAAAAGAAGACTTGGAATTGAATAAATCCATGAATAATTTTATTTTGAATATGGGAAGAATAAGGTGTCCATGCTTAAATTTTAAAGAGGAGGTCATGCATTGAAAATGCATGAGATATTTTTTGAATGATGGTTTGTGGAAATTTTAAGGCATTTAAGTGGCCTGGATATTAGTGAATCTGATAAGGCATATGGGATATACTTTATTTTTTATTTACTAAGTATTTTAGCTATCATTTAATAAAAATATAAGTCAAAATACCAAGAAAGGTAAGGGGAACCCGCATACACTTCTGAGGTGGGAAGGGTATACGCTCAGCCATCCACACTAGCTATAGAGGAGATCTAGAGGATGCATAGTGAGGGAATGTATAGGTAGGATGGACTGACCATGGTTTGTGAATATCATATGAAAGGGTGCCCCTAGATCGTCCAATGGTGTGGCATGACATATGTTAGAAGGGTATGTGATGTGTCTTTGGGTGTTGACCATGGGAATGGGGATTAAATTACTAATGGAATAAAATGGTTTATATGAGAGAGAGATACCACAATAATGTTTTATGTGGGATGAGTCCAACATGAATATTTTTCCTCAACTTTAAAACATACAGACATAAGAATGATATTCTGATTCAATTGATTAGTCATCTGATCTCCAATGGTGTCATATTCTACATCTAGTGACACTCAACACTAATACTGTTCACCAAAATTCGGGGAATAAAATATCCCAATCAATCCCAATGTTTCCATATTCATTCTGAACTCAAGATTTTGAGATTATTAAGGAAAAAACCTTCAAACACACATTCTAAAATTTTCATTCAAAAGGGAATTAGAAAAAAATTATTTGGAAAAATGAAAATAAAGCTGTAGAAATACATTTTAGTGTCCATATTTATGGATGAGTTTGATCTTAGAAAAGAGGATCACATGATCGTTATCAGGATTAGATGATAAAATCTCAATGAAATAATAATTCTTCATTTAGTAATAAAACATTACATGTTTTTTAATGTTTAATATTTGAGAAACGTACATTTGAATATTTATAAAATATTAAAATTTAGTAATATCAGGACATGGAATATTTTTTGGTGATTTGAGGTGGTGCATAGGTTGTGTACACTTTTCCATAAATTACTAAGCACCAAGATGAGAAAAAGTTAATGTCTCTCACAAATTTCATGAGTGCTCTTGTTTGTTGAAAAATAGATCATTTTATGGGATTTCATTTATTGAAAGTTAGGAAGATTTATTGGCATCTCCACTACATGAAAATGTGAGTTTCTAACTCATACATAGTGCGAAGAAGTCTTGTGATCAAGTGATTGAATTAGTCACTCACACTGTTATATACAAAGAAAATATGAATGAAGTTCTTCCAAGTTTCTTGGTTCTATGAAGAAGAGCTTTGTACCCCTTCTTATTCAAATAAAAATCAAGGGGTTTTGATGGATTGTTTCATAATAAATACATGGATTTCATAGAAGAATAAAGAGAGTTTAATTTTAGATGTGAATAGTAGAGAGATACTACTTTAGTGTGTATACATTAATCCAATATTATATTTATGTTCCATGAAACATAGTCTTACACAAAGACGTGGACCTAAATCATGAAATTTTAGTTTTCCAAAGGAGGAAGAGAAACCGTGAATTATATTATACATAAACATATAAGATACATGAACAAGTTTCTGAAGAAAAAACTTATATTATTTAAACTAATGTTTCATATTGTGAACTACATACATATAAAAAAATACGTAAAAACTAACACATTATGTTTATAAGTAAAAGAAAATAGTTATAGGAAAGATGAAAGTGACCATGTTTTATAATGGAATCCATGCAAAAAAACCATGAAAACATATTCTTGATGTGAAAATAACATACATTAATAAAGTAATACATGAATGTATTATATGAAAAGTTTCGAATAAACCATATAAGAATCAATCTAATACAATTATAGTTTCTTATATTATATATCAATGATTGATAACAAGATAATGCAATTAAATATCTCTTGTTGATTTTCAAAGACCAAAAGAATATGTGGTAACTATGAGGATGTAGACCTAATATTTTATTAATTCAACAATCATGAAGAATATTTGTGATTCTAGAAAGAATAATAGAATAATATATTAGAAAAAATTGATATATGTTAATTATAATTTGGTTCAAGGAATAATTTTTATATTATCAGTACACTATATATTCATATTACTGTGACCATAATCAAATAGAGAAAGAACTGAAACTTTAATTTTTCTACTATAAATAAGATGAAGAGTTACCTTCCAGCTACTATGAATGTAAAGAATTATGTGGAAGAATAAATAAAAACCATGATATATAATAGATGTCTCTTCTGGTGTAATTATTTATTGTATTTATAGTGTACCTTACAAATAAGGGAATTCTATATTTAGAGGTAGTACAAAGAACCATCTAGGAGCTATAAAACAAATACTCTCAATTGACTATAGTGTGACATAAGTGAATGGTTTTCCCATGATTACTATCAAAACATTTAAAAGATTATTTTCTAGTGGTTGTGTGGTATTTTATTATTTAAAAACCATTCTAAGTATGATCTAGACTTATTGGGTAGTAAAATTTGTAAAAATATCATATTCCATATTTACCTACTTTTATATACTTGCATATGAGAAGAGTAAGAAAATAAGATAATGAAGGTCCTAACAGTTCTAAGAGGTAAAATTTAAAACACATTATAATTGGTGAAAATCTCCCAAAATTGATTCATCCACTCTTAGTATTGATCATATCTCTAAGTGGTTCTCTCATGTTGTATCAGAGTGATGATTCACCTATATTAGATTCTCTAAATTTCTTTTCATATGAACACACATCATGTGGAGCACCCTTCCATAGTGGATATGGTTTATTCATGATGATAAGTATCACATGGTTCATTACCTGACCACATGTCATGTGACCTGAAGCCGACGACCTGGCATATAACTTTGGGTACACAAACCCATACGTGTATAGTGAACATGAGAATAATAATAATACATGTGCATGGGATGGAGTATATGGGAATATAAATGGATAATACCTGACATAGTGGGACACAACATGTTCCGCTTTTACCTACCAGGTACCCATTTTAGGGAAGAATTCAACCCTTGTTTCCTTAAGTTCAATATTGATATTTGTGTGGGTGAATTCCCTTGGCCATCCCTAAGAGGGTACTATGGTGTATATTTTATTATGTATATAATGATAGATACCATATATAGGTTAGATATAGATATATTTAGGTATCAATCCTTATGAATTGGGGTGTGATCCTCTATCATTATTTCCTAGGTTGGGTCTGGTATCCTATTTTCAACATCCAGGGTGTCTGATTCCCATCCTTGTGGACTATCCCAAATAGGTTCAAGTATCCCACATAGGCCCTAGACATGTTTTCCTACCTCTATATAGATATACTATGAGTTAAAATTGAATACATATCTAGGGAAATTCCAAAATAGTGTGACCTCTCATATTTGTTCCATCAGTGTAATTGATACTAGAGAGGTTAGTTTCCCCAAATGAATGTGAATTTGAGCCTCATGCGTAATACTAATATTTCTTTGAGTTGGTGATCTTATTTTGAGACTTGGTGTCTATCTATGAGCATATATGGATTATTTATATCATACCTGGTGACCCAAGTGTTTTTGATATTGAGATTACTATGTTGGAGGCTTATGATTTTTAATTTCAGGTTATCCTACTGGGTATGTTAATACTCACCCTAACATGGGATCAGACTATATGTGTTATGTATTATGAAGATGATGTCTATTTAACAAAGTATGAGTAGGTCTTGGAGTTGGATGATTTTAGTTTTGATGGAATGAATGTAGATGGTTCCAAAATTTTCATCTTGATAGTAGTCCCCTTTTGTTTACAATTTAGACTATTTTATAGTTACTGTGAGCTTGTATTTGGAAATTTTCTTATCCATACTATATAACATACTCTAATGTGGGATTAGTTTTTTAATTTATATATGGAACTAGTTTTTAATCCTTCTCACTTTATAATTGTATAGGGAGACATGTGTGTGAGTGGGTATTGTTACTCAGGCTAAGACCTCCAATGTGTGTGATATGCCCACTCTGTGTTATTTTATAACCCCAATCCTATTGAAGGTGGGATTGGGATATAAAAATAAACTTACTACTGGCTAGATGGGCCTTGATGGTTTAATTCAAGTCATTATTCTCTTGTTTTATTAGGCTTCACTAGCATTTTTCCAATTTTTGGATTAAGCATCACAAATCACTCCACCATTATCCAATGAGATTTAAAGACTTACCCAATTCATTGGAGGTATATATAGGTCCCACTCAAAAGTTAAAGATTAACCATACATATGTGTTCCACAAGAAAATATATAACTATAAAATATTTAAAATCTAATAATAAGAATGGGTTTCAAAAAATGTTCAAACAGAAAATATTAAATTTTATAGCATAAATAACCCATGTAAGGAAAATGGGTATTTAATGAAATCATTTAAAATTTTAGGTAAATTCCATTAAATAAAGATAATATAGAATATGATATTTACACCTTATATGTAAAGGATAAATAACTAGGAAAATCAATTCCACAATCAAATGATGTATGGATCCTATATGAACTACCACAAATAAAAGGACTAAAAAATAGGGTATTCAAGAGGAATGATATTGGAAGAAAACAACTGTGGTTATAAACCGAATATGATTAGGAAAGAAAAATAGTGTGATAGATAATCATCCAAAAGATAAAATAATTACATAATCCATATAAATAAAGAGTGTGTTTGTTTGAAAAAGAATATATCTTTAGTGTAAAAAATTATACTTAGATAGATGCTGACATTAATGAAAAAAATTCATGCAAAATAATTCTCCAAAAAATATCACATAACAAGGGATAAAGAATTGAATTTTCTGATACATTGTGTTCAATCCCCCAAATTATAAATATATATATTTATTAGATAATAAATCATGTAACTCAAATCCCATAAGTATAAATCCTTTTTTATGTGAAAAGAAATATATATGATCAAACATAAAAGTTATTTTTAAATTTTGTTCGACAATGTCATAAAATAAAAACATACATGTCAATTTCAAATGTAAATTTTGAAAATATTAAGTAAAAGATTTTGAAAAAATTTACTTTTAAAAAATAATATACAACAGGAGATAATTGAAAATTACATAAATATTTCTATAGGAATTGTGGAGACAAGGATAAAAGATTTTGCAATGAAAGGAAAAAATATTTTTTATACTTTGGAAATGCCTTTGTTAAAAATTAAAATTAAAAAAAGAGTAATAAAACCTTATTTTTGATAAAATTTATTTTCTAAAATAGGATTATAAAATAAAATACAATAAAATACTAGTGTGATAGATCCCAAATATGGAAGAACAGTGTTCAAGATAAAACATTGTTACAACAAGAAAAAGATATGTGATGTATCAATATCCCTTATAAGAAACAAAATCCATAAGGAAAGATATATTAGAAAAATATTACTGAGGTAGAAATAAAAGTCCATATAAAAAATGATATAATACCATATAACATAGTCAATGTTAGTATTCACCCGAAAAATATGAAATAGTCTCAAGAGAATGATCATAACTCAACGAAGGAATGTTGAGTTACCAAAAATCATTACAATTGGGCTTACAATTAAATAAATAAAAATTCAAATAAGGTATTATGATTTATATTAGTATATCCTGTGAAATGAAAAAGATTTGATGTAAATAAATCCATGTGTAGTAAATAAACCATTAAATTAAAACATGGTGTACAAAATTTATTATGTCTCAAAGAATATTAATTTAAACCAAGAAAACCATTCAACCATTGTATCTTTTGAATAAAACCACATGAGAGGTATAAATTTCAATATAACATTTAAAATAATGAAATCAAAGAGAATAATTTTACGAAATTACATTGGGAAATTATTTACACCATTAAAATAAAAACATGGTGTATAATATAAACATATCTCACAGAATTCAAATTTTAGAAAAATAACCCCTTACCTGAATTCATGTCTAGTCAAAATGATATATAAACCCCTATATAAAAAAAATTAACTATCTTCATCACCCATTTAATAAAATATTTCATACCTATTAACCGTTTTAAACTTCATTTATAATTATTAATTTCTAGTATATTTTCTAGTTATTATCTATTTTGGATATCATGTCTGAGTAATCCTGATCATTTTGAAATTATTTCATGATAGTAGTTTATTTATTCATTATTATACAAAATTAAATCATTCATATATCATAAATCTAACTATAAATTTTTTTTATAATTTTTTATAATGTTATAATTTCACACTATGTGAGTTTTTGTTATGATCCATACATATTAAATTAGCGATGTGCATGTATCAATGATGTTTAACAAACATAAATTGGTATCTTAACTAATGAGTTTAATATTAATGTAACTATCCCAAAAATAAAATCAAATAATTATTTAATAATTTATCTCACATATTACCAGAAATTAAATTTCAATATTTATCCATGATATAAATTTATATCATTTTTCAAGTAGGTGGTTAATGAAACTCAAACAAGAATATACCATAATTAATGGTGGACTATGAAGTGATTTATTTATAATATTTCTATAGAAAAGAATAACTACCATATTTAGTTTTTATTAGTGTTTTATATCATAACTTTAAATTTGGATAATCTGAGTATACTATATAAGAATTTATTTTAAAGCATGAGAAAATAATTTTTTCTCTTAGAATTATTTTTTGGATTGTAGAATTTACCACGACTATTTATTTCCAATATTCTTACTATGTTTTTTGATTTATATTTCCATAAAATTAATAAGTACCTAAACAAAATATTTTACCTTAAAACCATTCTCATGGTCATTAATTTATGGTACTGATGAAAATAAAAATAGAAATTAATAGTTCTATGGAAGTTGTAGTCTACACATATGCATTGCTGATGATTTATTTTTTCATAGAATAAAGAAAAGGTGAAATATTATGTTTAATTATAGAATATAAAATATTTCATAAATATCATAATTATATATTAAATTCCATTTTAGGAATATCCTAGTATGGTGGTGAAGGAAAATGAAATATGTTGTGATGTGGATGTGGTAGTCCGCACAATGAACGGATAACGGTTTCGTTTTTATTAATAAAAAAAGGGAACAATGGTTAATTATCATAACATAATCAGAATAACATACCAGTATATGAATTATACTTATGTTATATTTTTAAATATTAATTAAAGTAATTTTTGTATGAATACATTCACATAATGAAATAGATAATATAAAGGAGCGGCTTGAAATTTATACCTCACTTCTTGGAATATCTCCCTTGTGAAGGGGATTTAGCCTTTAAGTGATGGTATTTTGAGAAGAATAGTACCTATTCAAGGTTTATAGAAATGTCTAAGATAATGTTTTAGTATATTTTTTTCTCAAATAAGGGTGTTTTAGTGTGAGATCAAACGAGGAGAGGAGTTACCTTTTACAAAGTAAAAAGTGATGACATTTTTTTAAATACCCAAATGTTTTTAATAATTGGAAGTCACAATCAAGTAAAATTGATCAAAAATTGTGAAATAATGAAAATAGGAAGGTTTAAGGTTCATAAATAGCTAAAAAATACATTCCCACCCATTTTTAAACATTTTTTTGTCTTTCCCTCTTGGGTAAACCCCTTTTACTCCATTTATTTTGTTATGGTAAATTATTTTTACTAAGGTAATTTATCATTTATGCTTGGAAATAAAATGATACCTATTAAATAATTTATACATAATGATTAAAATTTGAAAACTTTTTTATTAAAATATTTTTATATAACATATATAAATTAATTTCAAAATACTAATTGTATAATGTATTGGTTTTTTTGAAAAATATAACTTAAGTTATAAAAAATCTTATTGGGTTTTTAAATTAAAATAAATATTTCTAAAATAATAAATCAACCTATAAAAAAATATTTCATCTTATAAAATGGTTTAATGGATTTGAAATTAATACTTATATAATAATAATATCATTAATTTCATGCTATTTTAAAAACCTCATTTTTTTTCTATTCTCCTAAAAATCCAAAATATTAGAAAGATCCCAAAAATTTATACAATGATAATATTTTTATACAAAATCAAAAAATAAAGATAATTGTTTCAATTTAACATTCCAAGATATATAAATTCAACTTTTAAATAAAATTATATATCCTAGAAAGAAACTATTTTTATAAGAATTTTTTAAATACTAGTTATTCTTATTATTAATTCATATAATAAAATAATAAATCTAGTATTAATCAATTAATATTATATTTTATTAATATCATAATTTAACAATAATATACTTAGTTTTCCTCTATAAAATGTGCAAAAAATAAAATATAGATTCTTAAAAACCATAATGAATTAAGTAAATTTGTATAAAATTACCATTATAAAAAATATATATTATTATATTTCATAATTTGGTTACTCTTATTCATACCTACGAATTATTTAACTTATTTTATTAGCGATGTTTAATATTTATAATATATACGCACACCCATGAACACACACACACACAACACAATTTCATTTTAGTTTGGTGTTGTGTGTGGAGTAAGCTATCATATATATTTGAATTAATTAGAGGAAATCATATATTAAAATCTCAGGTCATTACATTTTATTAACATAAATAAACTAAGTCCTAACAATTTTAATTATTCATAACTAATGAAATTAGGTGAGGGTATTATTAACTTATTAATAATTCAAGATAGAACTTCTAATATTGCTTCTATATTATTTTCTTAGTCTATATCATGTTACCAATCATTACTCAAACAAAATTATTCATTCATAAAATCATGTACATGAGTATGTATATACCCTATCAATATATTCCCCAAAAAATACATCTACCAAAACCATTTTATTATATAAGACATTAAGCCACAATTTGAGTATATATTTCTACAAAAATTAACTTTATATTTAAACCTTAAATGTATTAGTCACTAGTTCATAAAGTTAAAAACTACTTAATATATATCAAACTCCAAAAAATTAGTTAAACTTCAAAAAATATAATGGATTAATTTTTCATTAAATAATTAATAAAATCTATTGTTATCAATACTCTCTAAAAGAAATAAGATTTTCAAACCTAAGAGTTATCTATTTCTCAATCACGTGTTCTGCAACAGTTATACCTAAAAATATAACCATGTAATAAATTCACATTTCAATGTTTTTGAAACCATTTTATATATTTTTCCAAACCATTGAATTGATAATTCTTAAAAATAATCCTTACGTGTTTTGAATAAACCTCAAAACATTTAAAACATACCAGAATATCATCAATAAATAGAAATTACTAATGAAAAAAATTATGAGTATCTAGATTTAACTTCTATTAAGATATCAATGTCACTATAATAGGTAAGATAATGAAACTCACCAATTTTCATTATAAAATTTTTTTTCTAAAATTATCCACCATTTAAATATGCTTCCTTATTTTGATAATATACATAGTGGTTCTTGGATTCATACCACTCTTAGATCCATTTTTTTATTCCCTAACTGAAATTTATTTTTTAATAATCAAAACAATTTTAGGGGGAAAGTGAGAAACCACATTTTCCAGAATTACAAAAAAAAATCAGAGAAGAAAAAATCCAAGAAAAAACTAGATCTGCCTCACCCCAGCAACAACGTCATGTCAACAAACCCTCACTAATGCATGACCCCTCAAACATCTATCCTATGCAATGACGGGCCCAAAACCAATGGAATAGCCATACCCTATCAACATCTAAATCCAAATGGAATGAATAGTTGAAGTCTTCATTCTTTGAACCACATCTGAAGTAGATCTAAGAAAGGATGGACGAAGCACCCCAAACAAAGAGAAAACACACAAAGAAAATACAGAAGCTACCTTCCACCAAACCAAAAACCATCCCAATAAAAACAATAACTTACACCACATTATCTAGTGTAATTGAAGATTAATTTGAGATTACCAGACTCATTTTCCTTAAATAGCTTCCATGAGATCGATGTTAACTGGGTATTTGGTGCCTCTATCACCCGATTTTGAAATGCAGATGCAAGTTGGTCCCAAGACTATATATATTCCTGGATGCTAGTCTTCACTTTATTGAAACCCCTGATAAGAAGTAAGTCTTGTTTCTCCACCAAAGAGTATTTCTCATAATTAAGGGTTTCACTTAAAGGAATCCCCATCATTTTATTTGCATCCTCCTCAGAAACATTTAGAAGTAGGACCTACTCAACCACTTCATCCTATGATATTAACAGTATATCCAAGGATTGATCACACTGGACCATAGGTATTTGATGGTTCATATCCTCAATGTCAACCTTTTTTAAGTTAGTCTTCCTAGTGTAATGGGTCTTAAAAGAGAATGTGATTGACTAAATAATATCCCTCGAGAGTGTTTATCTAGGTGTAGGGTCTTATTCCCACTCATCACACAACATAGTGAAGATCGAGTCAAAGCTCAATCATTCTTTTTTATGGGTTATTTAACCTAAATGAATCTATGCGACAACCACAAAAATTTTCTAGCATCCATACATGGATGTAATATCTTAGAGAACCGCATATGTTATACCTCACTAAAACATTAAGATGTAATTATATAATTTAATACATACCTTGTATTTTCCCTAATGTTCTCTTATCATATTCCCTAGAATACTAAGCTCAACTGAACTAATAAATTTTCCATTCCATTAAAATTTAAATCAGAATTAAATTTTCAACATTTGATGAAATTTTTAACTCATAATTTATACTAACAAATATCATCCAAGTCTCAAAGGTTATATAAACCCTACTATGATATCATCTATAACATCATGTATAGGTGATCGAATAAACTATATTACATAATGTAAATTTATCATTACAATACATTCCCATGACCATTTATGTTTATTGTTGTATAGAATTAGGATAAATAAATAACTAACAAAAACCATTCCATTTTCAAATAATGGACATTTTATCCACTTTATAAGAAACCTATTAATCCATAAAAATTCTTAAACATCTCCCAATATTTCTTCACATAAGGTAATATTTTATAAATTTTATTATTTATATATCATCACAACCTATGGAGATATAAACATAATAAATTAGTGAGATCAAATTTCTAGTAAGGGAAAATATAAAGGATAATATTCAAAGATCATAAGTGATTATCAGATGGGAATATGGGTATAATCCAGAAATATAAAAAAGATATAACAAAAAAAACATAGATCATAAATCATGGAAAAATATAATAATAAATCATGAAATATATATATATAATAGGAATAAGGAATAATAGATAATTAGGGAACATACATTAGCATTGAAATGATAACATAGTGGATCATGTTTCACAACCTATTTCTCTTAGTGGATCAATATTCACTCACTTGTTTCCCTTTGTGGATCAGGCTTCACTCATCTATTTCCTTTGGTAAACCAGGCTTCAGTCACCTATTTCACATTTCGGATTGAGAATCACTACTTGTTTTATTTTTATATCAGGATATGTAAATATTTACCCAATTCATTAGAGGGATATATAGGGATCAATCATCACTTAAATATTAACCATACACATGTGTTCAATAAGAATAAATCTAACCATCAAATCATTAAATCCAAGTAATAATAATTTTTTTTATAAAAATTTCAGATTAAAATCATTTAATATTTATAGCATAAAGAACCCATGTAAAGAAAATGGGATTCTAATAACATCATGTAACATTCTAGGTAAAAACGATTTAGTCAAGATAATAAATCATATTGTATTTAAACTATATAGACAAATAGTATATATTTATGAAAATAATTTCCCCAATCAATCAAGTATGTACCCTAGGTGAACACCGTTCTATAAAAGGAATAAAAAATGATAATCAAGTAGGATATCCATTAGAAGAAAAAAATTACGATTATGTACCCCATATGATTTTGAAATACAATGGAAATGATGGATCAATCCACCAAAATTGAAGAGAGTTACATAATCTATCTAGATAAATAAGGTTCTTGGTTGAAAAATAATACATATAGAATGTAACAAAGTATGCTCAGAATAATGTTGACATTGATAAAAAAAATTCTTGAAATATAATTATTTAAAAAATATAACATAAGAAGGGATCATGAATCAAATTATTAAATACCATGAGTTCAATCCCACAAATTATAAAAGTATATTTATTATAAAATAACTTTTAATGACCTGGTGAAAAATATTACATAATATAGTGAATTTAAACTCGAATTTATTTTCACATATTTCCAAATATATTCTAGTTTTATAGATTTAGATAATTAGTAAAGACACAAATATAGTAAACCTATATATTCCTAGTGGACACTTTTAAATAGTATCAATTTATCAAATAAAACAAAAATCATTAAAATAAAACCTGATTTCATTTCATGAAATATCTTTATAATTTTTATCTTTACTTCATAAATATCTATACTCATCCTTAAAAAATATGAAAAACATTTTAAAACAAATAATGTGAACAAAAAACTTAGTAAGGGACATAAAAATAAGAAACCATTAGTCCAGGGAAAAAAAATTAAAACTTCTAAAAGGTTTTCCTTTATCTCAAAGATCTTTAATCTTATTAAATTATCCATTTCCACATTAAAATAAAACATTAAAATCATAGAAATAAAATTAAAATAATTTTAAAAAACATAGAGAATCACATCAATAACTTAATTTAAACCCATGATAGAAATAACTGGATCTCAATTTATTAAATTAGAGAAACCCTATAGTAACTCCCTCTTTCCCACCTCAAAAGGAATGGTAAATTACCCAATGCATTGGAAAAATATATGGGAACACCCAAATATATAGTGGACCCATTAAGTTCTATTGAGGTGTAAGCCATGTATATTATATTTTGGGCTCACATGTGACCCATAATTGGGATCAACCCTTCGTATAAGCTGTATCAGGCTCCGAAGTTTCACATATAGTGATCAAGTACTATATAAAATTTTTTCTGCCTATAAATTTCCATAATAAATCTTTTAAAAAACCCTTTAAAAACCCTTATGATAAAATGGATATTAAAATAAAATTTTCTTTAGAAAATCTATTTTCAATACCAATATACCTAGAAAATGGGAAAGTGGGATTTTATTTGAAGAAAATATCCTTAAAATCATTCTTGTGGAAAACAAAATTTCTATTTTGAAATCAATTATTCGTAAAATAAATTCAAAATTATAAAGAATTTTTTTTCAAAAAAAAAATATGAAAAATTATAAAGGAATCTTCAAATTAAATATTAATCATTATGGTGTGAAAATATTCTTATGATGTATATGTAAAAAAATTCATTTCAGATTTTTTTTTTCAGAAAAGTCACAAAGTTCCTTTTTTGGGAAATGAAGAAAAAGATTCATTTGAATATATTTTATAAAAACAAAAAAATGTATAAAAATGAATTCAAAAAATCATAGGAGAATAATAAAAATATTTTTAAAACATTTTTTGAAAATATGGCTATAAAAGAAAAAAGATTTTTAAGGGGATCTTTTAAATATGATTTTTAAAAGAAAACCCCCTACCTTGAGTCCAACTCATGATATCTGTTATTTATATTCTGAAATAATAAAACTTGGTTAATTATTCACTTTATTATGAACCATTTTAATTCTTATTATTAATCTTATATCACCTATTATATTTTTATATAAAATTACTTAATCATTTATGTTCAGGTTAGACGTTTCTAACGATATTCCGCTCATATGTCAGAAATAAATAAGGTAGGTTGAAAATGGTCAAAGAGGTAATTATTACATCATATCTAGAATAATATTAATGAAATAATTATCAATTTTATATATCAATTATAATTTTATATCCAATCATTAAATATGGTTATGAAAAATGATCTACATTACTTTCATGGGGACGGTAGGCCATACATACAATGAGTTACACTTCCATTTTCCAATGATCATTATGGAAAGAAGGTAAGTATTGTTTTATATTTATAAAATATTCATAATATTATAAATATCATGTTAATTATTATATATAATTATATATATCTTCCCTGTAATTTGGTGATGAGAAATGAACCACATCTCTTCACGGAGGCCATTTTCCACACACACACCCAAACAAAATTATTATTTTATAGTGGTTGGAAAGGTAATAATATATATGTTATATTATCTTTATATAATTAAAAATATGTCATTAATATCATACATATATATATCATAAATACTTCTTTATAATAATTATTGATAGATTAGGATTGAAAATTAATTACATCTGTTCATGAGGAGGTATTCCACCATACACATGAATGATGGTTTTGTATCCCATTTTACAGAAGATGAGATGGATATAGGTTGTAAAAATACATTATTTTATGGAATAAACTAGTTTTATTATATAATAATTGATTAATAATATTTTAGGGAGGAGTAATAAGAAATAAATCTAAAACATGCGGTTAAAAATCATACCTCTACATTGGAAAGTCTCCTTTGATTAACTATTTATTCCCTATATGGTCAGTCATCTACAAAATATATTATATATAAAATGTAGGAAAGGATTATAGAGAGGTATATGGGTTGTTCTTCGAAAAACCAAATTGGTTTTTAAGTATGAAGGATTGAGAAGAAGATGTGCCCTATTATAAGAGATTAGAGAGGCACAATTGGAATTTTTCAAAATTCTAAATTAATAAAAATTAATTTTCAATTATAAATGAATATAAAATGAGTAATTTATAATATAAGATGTGTATTGGTTGAAATACCCTCATAAAATAAAATTTATAAAAATTTGACTATTTTCATATCCTCATCGTTTGGTTTTAACCCTTTGTTAACCCTTTTTAAACATACTCCAACAACAAAGATCTTATACATTAAGGGTCAATATAGTGACTATAAATGAAAAAACACACCATATATAGACCAATGATGATATTTTAAACAATATATTAGAATTTCTAATGAATATATATATTTTTTAGAATTCTATAACATTTAATAAAATATTATTTATTATAAAATACCACTAATTCCATTTTTAGAACTATTATTTTCTTTGACTTTAAGAATATTAACACAAAAATTATATCAAAAAATAATATTTTAACAACTTAAAAACATGCCACGTTAATCTATAAAATTCATGTATCACATTGATTATCTCAAATTATATTACTTTTAATATATTGTATATTTATTATTTTATTTTTCCTTAAATTAAATAATTACTATGTAAGCATTGTGAATGTATTTTAGATAATAGTTTATTTACTAAAAATCAATAATAAGTTACCATGATGTAGATGAATATTGTATCTTAAAAAATAAAATTTATAACTTTAGATATCCTTTGTTAATATCTATGTTAAAAATACTATATTTAATAACAACAAAAGGGTGGTATTTTTAACCATTATTTAAATAAAATATTCCAAAGGTCATAAAATAATCTAGATGGATAAGAAATTATATAACAATAAATACTGAATTTTTATATATGAGATAAAATAATAAACAAAAATTAATTCATTTGTTTTGGTCATTTTATAGTGCTTGTAATTTTATTTTTAACTTTAATTACTCAATTTACCTTTTACCATGGTAACAAAAAATCTTATTACTACTATTCATAATGAAAAAAATAAAATATAAATATAAACCAAATTTTTATTAAATGATTCCAAATCAGGAATCCAGTTTTTAAAATTCAAATTATTTAAGTTCTATAATTTTTATTTAAAATTAAAAGGAAAAAACATGAATAAAATGGGTTTTAAGTAAAATTGATTTTAAAATAAAAAAGGTTTTTATACTAACTTCATGTATTAAATCCATTTCAAAAACATTAGTTGGATTATTTAAAAAAAGTATCATTTTTTTTAAAACTAAACAAAAATATAATTTTACTTTGTAAATACTTAAAAATAATTTGTTTTTTTAATAAAAATTAGTGTTGTCACTATTCATTGAAAAATAAATCTTTTCAATTTTTTTAAAGAATTCTGCTTAAGATATTATTCAAATGATGAATTAAAAAATAGAACTATTTTTTCCAAATATATTTTCTAAAATAAAAACAATAATTATAACATTAACATATAAATGCAAGAAAACCAGTTTTTCATAAATACATATTTTTTAAAAATAAAATGACTTCACTAAAAAATCGAGTTATTATTTACAGATAAATAAATTATAAATGAGTAGGGAAATTATACTTATGTCATAATACTATTAATACTATTCATTCCAACCAATTTAACATTTAGTTTATAATGGTCACATTTAAATTACAATAATATTTCATGGTTTGATTAAGATCATCATTGCATATTTTATATACCACCGAACACAAGATACCTTTTAAAATATAAAGTTATTACATTATTCCCCACATCAATATATTAAATAATATCAATTTGAACTCCGGATCGAGAATTAAGAGTTTATCTTTTTAAAACACCTTCTCTGAAATCCCACATCATAAAAATGGTTGATAAAAATTCCTCTTGAAAAGGGAGAAAGATAAGTATGAAGGTCATCTAGAATAACAAAAATTTAGCTTCAATGTAGAAGAATATTAGTTGGAAGTTAAAAAAAAGATATGGAAGAAAATACTAACATCTTATACCTGACTGAGAGTGATAGAGATTGCGGTCATGATAAAGTTAACTATCACAAAACCATAAATTTTTGATGTTATAAAAGGCCATTGATTTCTTGGTATGAAATTTAAATAAATAATGTTTTTGTGTTAAAATAATTTTACTAAATTTTTGGAATTCCATTTCCATATTGACTAAGATCATAGATAAATATAATTACTTCCAAATTATAATTTCATCCATTAATAAATTTCCACCCCAATATCTTCTTTTTTCCCAAATGATGAGTATTCAGGATTATTTTTTTATTATTGAAGCACTTAAATAAAAATATAAGGATAAAAAAATACAGAAAAGAATAAAAATATATTCTCCCTATCTTTAGGTGTTACAAAGAAACCAAAATGTTTTTCATAGGGTATGATAATTCCAAAAAAGAATAATCCTTCATATGAAAAAATCATTTAACATCTAAAATTCAACAGTAATACACAAAGTTTAACATATATCATTCAAACAATAATAATCCTAAAATTCCTCAAAATTATCCCTTAATATGAATAAAATCCCAAATTAGAGGGATTTGATCACATAACCTTCCAAGATAAATTTAGTATTTATCCCTAAATAACATGCATAAATTTTAATATCTCATTCCAAAAATGTAATTTCCCTAATCACATAACCTCCAATATATGCTAGTCACGTCTATAAATAACCCAAATCACTATATTTTCATATTAAAATCATATCTTATTCCAAAAAATAATTCAACCATTATTCCTAAAATGAAATCCCATATTACTCTATTTACCTTAATCCTGTAATGCTCCCCAAAAATTTAATAACCCCTAATTTCGTCAAAATAAAAGAGCATATAACCCCTAAAGGTTATATAGACCATTAAATTTATGTCCAAAAAAAGGAAATTCATTCTTCCCCAAATAAACATTTTATCATTAAAAAAGGGTTACATGTACCTTAAACAGTTATAAAAATTCAATAAATATCTAGAAATTTTTCCACCTTTCCACTGGATCACATTTCAAAGTTTTGATTTCCACCTGAAATAAGTTTCCAAATTTTGAAAAAAAACATAATATAGAATATTCATTATGCGTTTCATGATTCTCAGGATAGTTATAATATATATGAATATCAATGATAAATAAATCCTTCATTCAACATCCTTCTTAAATATTTATCCTGGATTTATTGTCTTATTCCTTTATAATTTATTTCTATAAATCAAATATATGAAATATATCCTTACGATTCATCTATATCAACCCAACAAGTTTCATACTTTTATCATAAAAAAAGAATTAATACCTTAAATATAGATATCATTTATTCCTTTTTGTTTTTTATACATCCTTTATCTTTCATCATGAAGTTCATATATCTAGAAAACAAATAATCATGTCCTTGTTATAGTAACCTAATACTTTTACACGTATTTTTACATAATTTTATTCATAATTGTACATGAAATACAAAAAAATGGATAAAAAATTATAATATATTAGGAAGAATAGATATATAATTATAGAACATGAAACCATATTAAAAAATTATTTAACTAATTTCTATAAATACCCTATCTCCCTAGATCCTATAACTATATAGGATAACCTGGAAAATATATAAACAAAAGGGATGAGATAACAAGTCTAGTAAAGGAATAAACATGGGAAACAATTATAACACATGAGTTAGAAGGCATAACATGATAACCTAAATGAAATGGATATATATTGAATCATAAAAAATAGTACATGGAATCATATAATCATGGAAATATTCTAATGTGGAAATAATATATAACATGATGTAAACATGAGTCAAACCTAACCTCCAAGACAATATCACATGGTGGAGAAAGTCCGAAAATGGATTTGGTTTACTCCCTAATCCCATACATGTCATGTATTGAGTCTAAACATTATACAATTCATTTGATCACTATCTATGTTCACCAATCATAACATGTTTATGAATATGTTTTGCACATGAATAATAAAACATAAGGGTTACCCATGGAAATACATGGGTATCATAATAATTTCATAAGGAATAACCAATGGGTGTATCATATTGGTGTCTTTTAAAAAGGAATTTAAATCATTCTTTCACCTTAATAATGAAAAATTAATCATATATCATAATAAAATTTTTCCAACGAATGTGAAAACATGAAAAAAGAGTTGTCAACTAAACTTTTAAATGTCGCACTTAAGTGGGGTTTTAAGAGAAGATATAAAGAGTATTTCAAAGGGGTAAGAGAATAATAATTTTAAAAAACCCATAAGTGATCTAAAATGGTGTTTTTAATAATAAGGATTGTTTTTATAAATCATACATGTTTTAAAACATTTCATTGAGTGGCACTTTAAAAGATAAAATAAAATAGAGAAGTTCCTTTTAATTTACTCTTCGAATGGAATTAAAATTGGAAAATATAATATATTTATATAACCATTAAATAAATAAATTTGATATATATTTTAGAAATATATAGAAAATATATAAGAAGTATATAAGAATAATTAAGTGATAAATTGAGGCATATAGAGAGAGAACATAACTTAAAGGAAATATAGAGGTTGGAAAGATCCCTTACCTTATGCCTGAACGTGTTATGAACTTTCACTTAATGTCATAAATAGTCAAATTTAATTCATTTATTACTTAATTTTAACCTCTTATATATTAATTTTGTTTTTTATAATTTTATTAAGTTTTTTTATGGCCATTCTAATGGGTTATAAAGTTCAATTTCACTATTTTCAGAGCATTCATTTTCATGGTTTCATGGTCAGTTTAATTGTGTACAATTTTTTTAGATCTTTTAAAATTAAAAAGTTATCTAAATGTGAAATTATATGGAATTAATTCATTTCTAATAGTTTAAATATTTGCATATATAATTTTATTTTCTGATATGAGGATGATTTATTTGAGAAAACATTAATGATAAATGTTCAGTTTATTTTGGATATTTTTTGACTATCAAAAACTAGTTTAATTTTTATTTAATATTATCACTGTATTTTAGTTATAAAGCATGTAAACATTAATAATATACATATTAAAATCTTATTTTACCATAAAAATGTTTGTTTGAAAAAAATATTTTAAATCAATATATTAATTATAAAATTGTAAATCAACATTTATGTTTTACAAAAATATCATCACATAATCTATCATTTTAAAATATTTATTTAGTTATAACATAATATAAATGTAACACCCCAAGCTTCCACGGTATGTTTCCCTTTGAATAATGCAATGCCCTGCATTGTACGCAACTTCAAGATTCTAACACACCACAACCAATCAAACTAGCCGTTATGAATAGTAATACCTACTTTTTGAAATTTTATAAACTTTATCTCTCAAAATGGACTTCATTTTTGGATTCATAATATTGTATTTATCCTAGGGTGAAATTTTGGAACTTTTCGGATAACATTTATATTTTGATGAATAGTGAAAATTACTAAATTTTAATTAAAAACAACTTTTTTAATCGAAATAATTTATATTGATAAATTATGAATTTTAGTGGTTTTAAAGTATATTTAGAATATATTTTTACCATTTAATACAATGTTGGTAATTTTACATAATTTTACAATTAAACCGGACATAAATAAGTGTTAATCTTTTGACAGTTATTATCTCTTAAAAACACGCTTTTTGTTTTAACAACTGGAATTAATTTTAAATTAATTTCTACCACTTCTGTGTTTTGAATTTGGAAAAAAGGATTCTATATTTGGAATCAGGATGTTCAAATTGTGTAAAAAGGTATCTTTTATTTTTAGACATTTTGAAAAATTACTTCGGTAAATATTTTATTTACCATGGTTAAAGGGTAAATCCGGTAAATAAGGGTTAAAATATAATATTATAATAATACTAAATTACCCTAAAACGTGTCCAAACCTTATTGGTGGATACATTTCCGACCATGGGCATCTTTAGGTCGATTTTGGGATCCGATGGAGCCACTTGTAGGTGATAGGGACACTTTATTTTAATTAAGTTAAAATAAATACAAAAATAACATAAGCATACATCTTTTAGAATTTTTTTTTACATAGGGTTATATAAGTTGGATTTTCAAATATAAATATTCATTATAAATAGAAAACTATTTACTACATAATGGTATTTTATTTATAATTTTTATACATTATATAATTTAATTTATATATGACACAATGGTGATGCAGTAATTACCTAATTAATGAAAAATTAGAATAATTGATTTTATAAATACCCAAATAAATGTAATTTGAGACTTTTTATAAATACCAATAATTTTATAGGATAATATGACATGTTAGAATTTATTTAATTAACTTTGTTCGAAGTGATCATTCTTTTATGATTTTTTACAAAAATCAATTATTGAATAGTGTCAAAATTGACATAAAAGAGTTTTTAAAACAAATATTATATTATTAATTGATATTAAATTCATAAAAATCTAAGTTTCAGACAAGAGAATTATATAATGATAGTTGTATCATTAATGGACCACTTGGGGGGTATCTGGGATGTATATAGTAAGTTTATTAACCATATAATAGAAAAATACAAAGAGACATTGTAAAAGTGAAACTAATTAACTAAGAGTTAATACTTAAAGATAAGGTTAATATAGTAACCCAAACCTGTCTAAATCCTATTGTTTGAGTGGTTTTCGACCTATACCCACCTTAATCTTTATATAATATTCTTTGGAGCCATTAGAAACCGAATATGAATTTATTATAAAATAATATTTCTAGCTTTTCCAAAGGTTCCCCTCACCCCTCTTATAAAAGGGAACTCCCCCTTATCATTAATTCACACCTTAAAAGCCTTTTTTTTCAGAAAAAACCTACCCAAATACTCTCTAAACATCCCTCAATAAAACCTAGAGGCCTTCGTTTGATCAGAAAGCCAATCTAAGGAGCCCTTTTGATCAAATCAAAAGGAAGAACCCGAAGAAGAGGTAATGTTTTCACCAACCTTTTTCAAGTTCCTTTCTTCTTCCACTTCTTATTTATTTGTTTTCCCATTATAAAATAATTAATCCAGTATCCCATATATACTGTAATATTATTATAAATATGGTACTACCATATTTAGTATTCTATCCATCCTTTGAATGACATGTCACCATACGTGCGTACGTACGGCTTACCGTCTCCACGCCGTGGTGTAATTGTTATTCAATTAATTATTATTTTTATTGGTATAATAATGATGTGTAATTCATGTAAATAATAAATATAACCTAATAATGATTCTGTATATATGATATACCATCCAATTATATACTATTTTAATATCAAAAGAATTATATTGTCGCTCGTGCATACGTACGGACTACCATCTCCACGAACGCGATGAGATTCATTCTCCATCGTATCCATTCAAGAATAATTATAATTTTATGATTAAAAATAATTTTTAAGGACTTGATATAATTCTGGATATGAATAATATACAACCTATCCATAACAAACACGTCTTACGTAACAAAGAATTTAAAGTAAAACGAGTAAGTTAACACCAGAAATGACGATAATACTAAGATATTATTAACAAATCAATGTTAAAATACCATATATGATATCATATTAATGTAAATGATTCTTTTATAATTAAATAACAATTATTTCACCATTATACAGGAGGTTAACCTACCGTCGACCATGTAAAAAGTACAAAGTATGGGGTTTCATATCTCACTCTTAATTTCGTGAGAATTCCATTGTTCACCACTTATTTCTTGATTGTGGTGTATGTGTACTGCCCATGATTGTAATAATTGTGTAATGTAATTTAATTTAGGGGTATTTACATCCTCATTTTAAGATCTTTCTTTCATGGGTGTATGTTTCGTAAGTTACCTAATCGATAAGGGAATTTGAAATGTCAATTTCCACTCATTCAGCTTTATGCATACTTCATTGATTATTTTACTCCAAGATTATGTGTGGAATAACTATTCATTTGATTATGTCATAATTTCCACCTCCCTTTCTTTGGATATACTTTTTATACACATTATCACTCCATTGATAAATTCTCAAGTCATCGGTATGAACTTGATAAGAGTAATTTTTACTCAATCTCGATTTGTTGAGATAAACATCCAATTCATTGGTGTTGTTTTTACAAAAATATGTGTAAATGTCCTTTGATTGTTTTACAATGAATATCCAATAATATTTAGTGTATTTATATTTTTCATAGATAATTATGTCTTTTATTTATCCTTAACCTAAGGATACGGCCTTTATGAGAGATTTCATCTCAATTTACATTCCATTGAGACTTCATTGTTGTTATACACCAAATCACTTTTATGTGGTGTATATAATGTACTTTGACATAGTATATCATGAATCCCTTTATTCTCATGATATTAAAAAGTTTTGATTACCTCAATTATTTGTATTCAAGTGTCTCTCTTTTGGTTAGAAACTCAAACTAAAATACCATTTTCAAATGTTTTAAAGACTTATTCTTATAAATCTTTCTCATTAATGTCCATGTTTTAAAAATGGTTTTAAGGTTCTATTTATATGGAAATTAAAGTTTTCAAATCAAAATTCCTTTTAAATGTTTCAAAGTGGTATGGGACACTTTGATTCTAAAATATATTTTAAATGGATTCTTGACAAATAGTGTGACTTTTAAATGATTTCAAGAAAAAGGGGTATATTTCACTCTAATTGTTTTGATGATTATTTTCATCTATGACAGTATCCTTCATCATTCTCGATTGAGGTTAATATGATAAAATAAAATCTTCCATATTGTATCGAATGAGTTATGTTTGACTATGGATGTGCTATTTTTATACCATTCATGGTTTGCGGATAAAGTATTGACATTTTGTATGCTAGTTTTAATACAAATGTTTATGTCATATTTCAAACTTTTCATATGAGGAATGCGTTGAACTTAGTAAGTGATGGGTGGAGCTTGCTATAGATCCTCGATGCATTGGTAGGTCTCATGAGACAAACTAGTGTCTTGGAATAAGGCCTTGAAAAAATCATATTTGTAGTCTGGGCACGAGGCCTTGGCTATGTGGTTATGATAGTCTGGAATTATGCATTCCATCATTATGAAAGTGGTTATTGATATTGCATGTGATTTTTCGACTAATAGAATATCCATGTGAATAAGTAAATGGAATTATTTCAATTTATCTTTGCCATATTATGCTGAAGTTCAAGTTTAAAAGGCTTTTGTTTTAGTTATACATTGCCTTAAGTGTTTATGCTTATCTATGAAAGCTTCTGCTATATTGTTATCCTTACTGAGAATCTGAGCTCACCCCTTTCAATGTTTTATTTTTCCTAGGATGTAAAGAATTAATTTATTAATGACCTACAGAGATAGTATGAGGGGATATGAAGAAAAGATGTTGTTGTAGTTTATTTCCAACCTTATGATGTAATGTAAGACTTATGAATATAGCTAGTGTTTCCAAGACTACTAAACTAATCTGTCTTTCGAGACATGACCCTTTGTGATCATTCCAATGTTATGTAGTAATGCACCGACTCTGGGTAACTGGGGTCAGTGTGTTACATAAATATATCATTTTTTATAAGATACACAAATTTTATTTTATAATTTCATATGTGAGGTTACTATTCTAATGACCAAATTACTATTCCTAGTTGTAAGATTACTATTCAAATGGAAATATTTATAAAGGTCATATAGGTTCCTTAATTTATATAAATATAACTTATTTCACTAATTATTCATTGACTTATAATTTTATCTCAAGGTTATATATATTTTTATCTTGAATATAAAAATTATATTAGTAATGTTATGTTTTATTTCTAAATATTCGATCATAAGTGCAGTCATTCTAGTGGATCAAGAAAATACAAATTTTCATATTCTTATTAAATTATTTTCTATTTATTGTCTTTCTATAATATTTGGAATTATTACTGGTTTATTTAATGAAAAATATTTCATTATTAATTTATGATAATAATATTTTTATTGGTTTATCTATGAAATGTTTGTTTTTTATAACATTAGAAGGGAAATTCCATTGATAAAATAATAGGTCCTAATATTCTCCCCCCTTATGAAATTTCGCCCATGATATTTCATTTTACATAAAAGGTAAAAATAGGTTAGGGTATTTCTCCTTCATATATTCCTTTGGTTCTCATGTCACCTCTTCATACTTATGGTTTCTCTATAGTACATTGACTAGGGGAGTGATCTTTTTACATAAAATATTGTCTCTGCAGTCCAAAATCTTCCCTGAAAACTCCTCATAAGAGATATCATTTTACAGCTGTACAACCTCTGAGTTCAGAACATGTGAGGTATCTGACATATACTTCCAATGGAGGGATACGTGGAATACATCATGTACTTGAGGTATGGATGGTATTAGTTATAGTATACATGCCAAATCTCTAACATGATAAAGATTGTCGAATGATCTAATGTACCTAGGACTTACCTTACCTTTCTTACCAAATCTCCTGAGCCTCTTCCATGGAGATATTTAGAGGAATACCTTTTCACCAACCTTAAACCCTAATTACTAATGATTATTATATTCATAGATCTTCTATCGAATTTGGGAATCCCACATATTATTCTAGATCATGTTCAAATTTTCTTTTATTTCTTAACCATTTGAGGTCCCAACATCTTATGTTGACCAAAATCATACAATCATGTTGGTGGTAAACATATATTCCCATAAAGGGATTCATATGGAGACATTTGGATGCTTGAGTGGAAAATATTATTGTAAGAGAACTCAACAAGTGAAATATGTTGATCCCATCCTCCATTAAAGTCCATTGAGCTTTCTCTAAATATATATTCTATTTTCTAAATATTATTCATATATTGGACATTAGTTTGGAGATGATAAGCTATATTCATGTTCCAATCAGTATTTAGAACATGTTGGAGACATTTCTAGAACATATAGGTAAATCTCAGATCATGATCAGATATAATCCATAATGGTACTCGATGTACCCTCACCCCTCTCTGATGTATATCCATGTAATCTTGTTGAGTTATACATCCTTTCGATTCAAACTAAAGTGAGTAGTCACTGTAAGATTTTCCATAATGACCCATATAGTATTAATTTCTAACGATTTCTTTGAAAATATTTTGACAGAGTCCATAGTGATGTTTTCCCATTTCCACATAGGTATTTGTAATAGTTTCATCATCCAATTAGAAATTTTGCCTTTAATCGTTCACTTTATGACATACTAGAAACTTGGATAGATATTAAATGATATCCTTATTTACATTGTCCCACCAATAGTCCTCTCAGAGTTATTGATATATCTTTGTGCCCCCTAGTTGGATGGAGAATGTCGAGCTATGTGTATCATTAAAAATATCCCTCTTTATCTCAGTATCTAATGGTACAAATAATCATGACCCATATATTACAACTCCTTCCTAAAAAATATTTAACTTTGATGATTTCCCATTTATAATAGCTTCCACCTTCTTTATAATTTCCACATCGTAGCTTAGATTATCCATTATCTTTTCTAAAGGGTATGGTTGTGAAAAAGTTTGAGAAAGGAATGATGATATAACAACTTTTATGACTCCCATGTCTATCCTTTTCAAGTCTATGAAAATGTGGTCCTTCTCAATTTTCATCACTAATAATGTTAGAGGATCCTTTCTAAATAGATAATCTGCAACATTATTTTCATTATGAGGATCATAATGGATTTATAATTCACAATCCTTGATGAGTAATAAATATATTTGTTGAAGCATATTAATCTCCTTATATGAGAATACATATTTTAGGATCTTATGATCAATATATATCTCACACTTATCCTCATAGAGATAATGTCACCAAGTTCTCATTGTGAATATCACATTCTCAAACTGCAGATCATGTGTGGGATATATTGGTTGTTAGCACGAGTTCTCCTATTTCCATAAATTCACTAAATAAAGAAGAAAAATATAATTTTGGTGATTTAATAATTACCTAATGGGAATATAAAAATGAAACCATAATATTGGGTGGAATAACTTATAAATGAAAGGTATATCCTAAGTTATGATTCCCTAAGTTTCAATATAGGTTATTCATGGTTATAGAATTATCCCCTGGGTTATTACTAAATATTTCTTATAACAACCATTCTCTTTATTACACACTTCAACATGATTTATTATATAAAACAATGGACTTGATACAACCTAGAAGATTAAGAGGTCTAGTGTCTTTTGGGATTAGGATCATTACATGAAATCTTAAGACATGAAACACAACATCTTTATTGAAAACATCCTTTACATGACCAGCACATTCCCTCATACATAATATTTCATGGGATAACTTGAGGAAATCTATAAGAAAAGGGTGAGCTATAACGCCCTGTAAGGGAGTAAAAAAGCCATAACATGAATAATAAAATACATGTTAGGAAATAGGCATATCAATGGATCATAAGAGAAACATGAACATAAAGGCAGGATAAACTACTACAAATATGGCTTTTATCAGCACTAGAAAAGTGCATTAACATCGCTAAAACAAGTGATGTTAATCGAGGCGATGATAGGGGGTCCCTTTTATCAGCGCTAAAAAAGCGCTGATAAAAGTAAAAAAAAAATAATAATAATAATAATAATTTATATTCATGGGGAGATTTTAACAGAGCTTGACCCCCCTTTATCAGCACTAGGCAGCCCCTCCCACTCCCGCATGCTACCTTTTCCCGCGAGTCCCACACATGCGCAGACACTTCCTTGCTTCCACCCGAACTCAAACTCGCGACCTCCCCCTTGCGCGCTTGCACCTTTACCACTAATCTATTTTGTTTTTTTCTATTAAATGATACATCTATTTATATATATATATATAGTTGTATTTATTCTTATATTAATATAGATTCACATTAATGTAAATATATTTTGTTATATTTATACATATATGTTTATTCATATATTAGTATATACATATTCATTTGTATATTAATATATATTTATATATATTTATATATATATTTATAGTTACAATTTTTTATCCGTATATTTATTTGTATATTAATATATATTTATAAGATTAGTTTTAAATACATCTATAAAATATATTTTTTATGTGTGTTTATAAATAAATAAATAAATACATATATAAATATATACAACACACACACAAAGACACACACACACACACACATATTTACAAATAAATACATATATATGTGTATGTGAAAAGCCATATAATGTTAAAACAACCTTAAATTCTAATATATAAGCCCTTTTTAACTCCACAAACAGTCAAATCGAATAAAATGAAACAGTATTCGATATGATATGTGGTACAGGAATAACGGACATCCAGATCAGAAGTTATACATGTTTGAATGTTAACAAGTCGGGGTATCCCGACTAAAAACTCAATTTTGGAGGTCTTATGGGCCTTTTTGGCCTCGAAAATTGTGAAATAACCTTTATTTCTGTCACAGGAGTGTAGAGCTCATCGCATGCTTCGATATGATATGCTGTAGAGCTCAAACAAACACCCGGATCAAAATTTATGGTCATTTGAAGTTTGAGTTACATTTTTAACTTATTTTAGATCTTTTATTAATTGTTATGATTTTTTGTGTCCTCAAATTGTTATTAAATGATTTTTAATCGATAATAATTTGAAAATTATTAATTAATTATATTTTTTAAAATATTTTAAAGAAATTTTCTCTAAATTTATTATATATTAAATGTAATAGTCTATTTATATGTATATTTAAAAAAGATATATTATATTTATATCAATATAAATATACATATATAACAATATATTATTTTCCATGAAAAATTATTGTTTTTGAAACATAAAATTTATCAGCACTAGGAAAAAGTGCTGATAAAGCCCTCCTTTACCAGCACTACTAAAAAATGTGCTGATAAAGGGGTCCCCTTTAACTGCGCTAAAAAAAGTGCTGATAAAGGGGGGCCTTTATCAGCGCTAAAAAAGGGTTGATAAAGGGTCACTTTTAACTGCACTTTTTTTAGCGCTGCTAAAGGACCCACCTTTATCAGCGCTTTTTTTAGCACAGATAATGGACCCCTTTATCAGTGCTGTTTTTAGCGCTGATAAAAGGGTTGCGCTTCCCATTCCTGTTTTTGTAGTAGTGACATAGCATGGTTATCATAACATGGAAATGTGAAAACAACACTTAAAATTGTATTAGCATGAGACAAGGATCATTGTAGATGGATAATGGGTAAACCCTCATTTCACTTGAATTATCATCTATAAACCTTAATTCACATGAGGTATCATGATACCAATCTTTACCCATTGAATTAGAGCGCTATCAGGGCACACCCTTCGAAAACATTTCATTTCATGCATAAGTGTTCCACATGGATCATATAACATGGTTTCATTAAACATAATAATTTATTCCACGATAAAGTAATGTGGAATTAATACATGAAACTATATAATCCATATGTAAATTTTCATAAAGGTGAATACCCTTGATAGATAAATGGGCATGGTATTCAATACACAATGACTTTGGCTTGGATAATCATAGTACAATTTCGACAGCATAACGGCGTGACATAAGAGTTCATGAAAATGGTTGATGAAATAGAAAGGGGTATATAATAATATTTACCTGAAATAGATATTAAGGGGTCATATAGATACATTTACCAACATATTTTATGCAATTTAGATTCATAAAACAAAAGAATTTCATGAATCTAAACGAGGAGAGAAAATTTCCTTACGGAATTTCAGCATAGTAATGGGAGTACATGGGAGGCATTAATGAGAGTGAAATGGTTATATCATTATTTAAACATAAATAGGTAAATATGGGGGTGGTGAGAAATCATACCCCAACATATATAGTTGAAAATAAAAGGACATAACAATATTAAGAAACCTGGATAAAATGAGAAAGGAAGGAATCCCTTCCATGGAGGTGTGATCCCAAAGGATTGGGAGAGTCCTAAAAGTGGCTTCTTAGGAGATTAGGGTGCCTTCGGAGGATTCTAGAGATAGGTGGGTAGAGGTTAGTTGAGATTTAATGGATTTTCGTGAAGAGGAAGTGGTATCTTGGGTGGGTTTATATTGGAAAAGAGAGGGAATTCTTTATTATTTAGGTTTTGGACACCACACGTTAAACTAATCAAAACCACTAACCAAACTAGGGTTTTTGCCCATGGTTATTTCTAAAGGGGAGTGAAAAAAATATTTTATAAGTCCAATGGCCTGACTTCTTAAAATATTAGTATTTCTTATGTATAGGTGGGTCACATTCTCAAGGAAATCAATTAAAATGGTAAAATGTATTATAAGTCTTGGAGGGTCCACTAAGGCACCATAAAATTAATAAAAAAATATAAAATCACATAATTTTGAATATAAAATATATATTGGCCTAAAATATCATTTATTTTATTTTATTACATCACTATTGGGTCATTATGATGTCATAAAATACATTATATATATAAATGATATTTAATTTTTACCAAAAAAATTGACTATCTCAGAAAATTATGAAAAATTCACCGATAAATATTTTCAATGTCCTAATTTAAAAAATAATATTCATTTTATCTAAATTTTTTTCTAAATATGTGAATTTTTTCTTTTAAAATAAAAACTGACATTTATAAAAAATTAATGGGTTTTGAAAAAAATAGCTTTCAAACCTTAATAAAAATTTCTATAGTATTCATAAAAATTAGATGATAATTTACATTTAATAAAAATTAATTTATTAATAAAATTTTATTAAAATATTATTTAATTAAAAAATCCAATAATTCATCAAAATAGATTTCTTAATTGAATATTACCTAAACAAAATTCTATTTCTACTTCAAATACTATTTATAAAGGAACACTAATAAAATGAATTTATATTCCCTATAAAAAAATAATGAACATAATCTTAGTGCTAGGTACTTGTTACATAACCCCTTATAACACCCGCATAAGACTGAAGGGTAAGGTGTGCGATGGGGACAGACTCTTCGTGTGGCTTAAATAAAATCTCCCGGGTGGTAATCTCTATCAACTTCGACTTCTCCCATAGGTGGTTCCACTCGAGAATAACTTGTGGAAGCTCTTCTTGGGCTTGGTCAAGAGCAAAGCCCAATGATGCCACCTCCTATCTGAGCTCCAACAAATGGGCTTCATATGGAGAAATTCTACTGGATGAGGCTATTTCTACCTTTGTATGAGTAAATTGTATTTGTGAAAGACCTATATTTATAATAATAATGTGATCACTATTTAATAACTATATTAGCAACGGTCACATTTATTAATGGTATTTTAAAATCCAAAAATGTAAAACCATGGAAGTGCATAAGTTTTACATAACCATTTTTCATAATAAGACATTTAATTAGATCAATAAGAATTTTCATTAATGAAAGTTTGGTTCATTACAATCTTGCCCCCTTAAAAAAGTACATCCTCAAAATTTCCTTTTCCCACACTAAAAAAATGTGGGTAACTCTATTTCATCACTTCCTACGATTCCCACATTATCTCTTCAAAATTATGGCTTCTCCACAACACCTTGATGAGGGGAATTGTCTTATTATGTAGAACTTTTTCTCTACGATCTTAGATCTTCACCAGCTTCTCTTCATAGGAAAGTTCATTCTCTAATGGTACCATATCTGGATTCTGTACATGAAATGGGTCAGGTATATACTTCCTCAAGAGTGATACATGGAATACGTCGTTTATTTGAGATAGGTTCGTTGGGAGTAATAGTCGATAGGCCACTTCTACATTGCAGTCAAGTATTTAAAAAGTGATGATGTTCCTTGGAATAATCTTTCCATTCTTACCAAATCTCATAAATCTCTTCCATGGTGTTATGTAGAGGAATACCATGTCTCTGACATCAAAATCTAAGTCTCATCGACGATTTTCAGCATAGCTCTTTTATCGAATCTGAGCATCGTTAATGTGTTGATGGATGGTCTTCACCTTCTCCACCATTTCATTGACCATTTCCAGATCTATGAGTTTTCTCTCCCCAACATCATTCCATCATGCTGGTGTTCTACACCTCTTCCCAAATAATGCATCATAAGGAGCCCTTTGGATGCTTGAATGGAAATTATTTTTTTAAGAAAACTCAACTAGAGGAAGATGTTGACCCCACCATCCTTTGAAGTCCATTAAGCATGCTCACAACATTTACTCAAGTGATTGGATAGTCTTATTATATTGGCCATCAATTTAAGGATTATAAGCCATACTGAAGTTCATCTCAGTATTTAGAGCAAATTTAAGAATCTTTCAGAACCTAGAGGTGATTCTTGGAGCTCGATCAGATACAATCGATATTGGTAATCCATACATCCTTAAGACTTCTATGAAATATATATGTTCCAGTTGATCTAATGATAAATACTCATGAATGACAATAAAGTGTGAAGTCTTAATAAGACGATCCACAAAAACCTAGATATCATTGTTTCCTTTGGAATAATTTAAATGTATGGTGACAATGTCCATGGTGACGTTTTTCCATTTCCATACTGGTATGGGTATTGGTTTCATAATCCCCTTAGACTTATTCCTCTCAACCTTCATTTGATGACATACTAGGAACATTGATGTATACATAATGATCTCGTTCTTCATGTTGTCCCATTAATAAGTCTATTGGATATCTCAATACATCTTTGTATTTCCTGGGTAAATGGAGAAATTTGAACTATGTGGATCATACAAAAGTTCTTTCTTTAACTCTGGATTTTATGGAACACATAGTCTTTTCCCCAATATCAAATTTCCATATTCGTTAATATTGAACTTTGATGATTAACCTATTTTGATAGTTTCTAATTTCTTTTGAATTCACACATCATCAATTTGAGAATCTTTTAACCTTTCTAGAAGAGATGGTTGAGCAATAATTTGTGAATGGATTGATGATGTTCCCTTCTTTATGATTCCCATGTCCATATTCATCAAATCTAAGAAGATTGGATCCTTTTCAATTATCATCAATGATAAAATTTCATGGTCATTTCTACATAGAGCATCAGCCACCTTGTTAACTTTCCTAGGGTTGTAATGGATTGAGCCGTCATAGTCATTGACCAGCTCTAACCATATTCATTGGCACATATTCAACTCTTTCTGTGTGAATATATACTTGATTATTTTGTGATCCATGTATATTTCACACTTCTCTCCAAAGAGGCAATGTCACCAAATATTCAAAGCGGAGATCACTATATCCAACTTTAGGTCAGGTGCTGTATAGTTTTTATCATGAAATTTTAATTTCCTAGAAGCATAAACATTAAATTTTTTAATTTGAATCAACACATAGCCTGAGACCTTCATCAAATAGTCACTGAATACCACAAAAAGTTCTCAAATTTTGGGTAGTGTGAGTGCGAGTGAAATGATAAGCCTCCTTTTCAAATCCATGAATCTCTCTTCACATTCATCACTCAAAGTAAACATTATTCCCTTCCGAGTTATCTTAGTAAGAGGGTTTGAAAATCCTGAGAAATTTCTCACAAATCAACGATAATATCCAGCAAACCCAAGGAAGCTACAGATTTCTATTACAAATGTTGGCCTTGACTGTCCCTCAATTGCATATGTCTTGGATGGATAAATAGATATACCATTTCTAGTGATGATAGGACCTAGGAATGAGAATTCATTTAACCATAACTCAAACTTATTTTACTTTTCATAGAGATTATACTTTTTCAAGGTCTCTAGTATAGTTCTTAGATTCTCCTCATATTCCTACTTGGTTTGGAAGTATATTAAAATATCATCTACAAATACTACCACAAATTTGTCAAGGTAATATCTAAAGACTCTATTAATAAATTACATGAATATTTATAGATAATTAGTTAGTTTATAAGGAATTACTATGGATTCATAGTGCTCATACCTTGTATGAAAAACGTTCTGCAGGATATCCTCCTTCTTCACCCTTACTTGGTAATATCCTTACCGAAAATCCACCTTGGAGAAGTATTGTGCTCCATGTAGATGCTCGAATAAGTCATCAATTCGTGGAAGAGGATACTTGTTTGTTTTCGTGATTTCTTTGAGCTTATGATAATCAATGAAAAGGCGCAATGAGACATACTTATTCTTGACGAAGAGAACTGGTGCACCCCATGGTGAAGCACTTGAGTGTATAAATCCTTTATCCAGATTATTCTGTAGTTGTTTCTTCACCTCCTCAATCTACATAACAACCATTATATATAGAGTCTTTCATATTGGAAATTACCTAGGTATAAGGTAAATTTACAATTCCACATCTCTTCTAGGAGGAAGACCTGGAAATTCCTTGGGAAACACTTTAGCGAATTCCTTCACAATAGGCTTCTCTTCAAGGATGGTTTCCTCCTTAGACTCAATCATCTGAGCCAGATACGTGTGCTAATAGGGAAGTAATATCCACCCTTGAGAAGATGGTGATAAATAAGATTCATCTTATTCATTGCACTTGTATATAATCAGGAGTCCATTCTCCATATAGAGAGTGATTTGCCTCTCACAAAAATTTATGTAGTCTCTTTATAAGGAAATCCAATCCATGCCGATAATTGCATCAAATTCCACCTGAGGGAGTATGAAATGGTTTGATGGGAAGTTTAATCCACAAATTTTGACAGGGGATGAGTTATTTTCATGCGATACAATGATTTATCCATTGGTCGTACTCACCAAAATCCTCACTTCCATAGTTTGTGGGGGTGTAGGTATTATTCTACTAAACTTTTGGGATATAAAATAATGCGTAGAACCAGAATCAAAATGTACATTCTCTATTATTGACTGAATAACTAGTGTATCTATCAACACTTCGTTGTTGTGTTTCACATCAGTGGTAGTGATGGAAAAAGCTCACCTTTGCTGCCGTGGAGGTTGTTGGTTGCCTAAAAAAACCCTTGGCTTAGGGAACTAATTTTCAAGGTTCCCTGTTTTTCTGAAGTTTAATAAATGAAAAATGAGTTGATGGTTGAACGGATAATTACTCTCCCCTGTCACAGCTATGGGTTTTTTTCCGGAAATTAACGGTTATGTTCCCTTCTATTCCACACTTAAATCATTTCCTCACCTCCTTTAGGCAATTTTTGGGGTTCTTCTTTCCACACCATTGGAAATTGGGGTGCTGGATTTTCTTAGAACCATTGGATTTATCCATCAGACCTTTATAATTGAATTCCACCTAATGATTCTTATCCTCATGACACCCTTAAGAATCCCCAATTTCTATTTTGACCTTGAGGGAACATCAAAAAATTTCCTCATAGCTATCGAAGTCATGGATCACTAGGTATTTCTGTAGGGTAAGTTTCAGACCACCAAATAAGCATCCAACCTTTCATTCAGGGGTAATGAAAAAGATGAAGGTGTATTATGTAAGCATTGTTAATTTTTCCTTGTATGCTCTGATGGATTCGTAATCTTCTTTCTTGAGGGAAAGAAAGTCCCTTTCCATCTTAAGTCAAGGGGTGGACAGAAAATATTTTTCAAAATACATTTTTTAGAAATCCTTGCATCCCAATGCCTCGATCTCCTCCTCAGGCTTTGTATTTCTGATCAATGTCCACCATTGATCAGCTTCACCTTCCATATGATATGCAGCCATAATAACCTTCTCTTGTTTAGAACATTGAAGGACGGAGAAGATCTTTTCAATGGTGTTTATCCATTTTTCAGCGATTGAGGGATTAGATGATCCATTAAAAGTGGGAGGCCTTTGCATCACAAAGATCTCGATTGTGACTTGTTCTATCATAGGGGGGTTTGAACGTTCCTCTTGACCCATGTTTCAATTAAAATCTTTATTTAATTTATAGAGTATCACGACAAAGTTTACAATTCATGTTCCCATTGGACTGGGCATCTCATTTGAACAATCATCACATTGATCTTCACATCAGTTGTTAGCCCGTGTCCTCATATTACCAGCCATTGGCTGGAATAAAAGGAATTTCAAGGGTAACACATAAAGGGTAATCCAAAGACAAAAAAAATATGACTTATAAATAACTTTTATTTCCTTAACTTATGAATCTATAGGCTTCAATATATGTTATCCATGATCTATTTCCCAACATATATTCTTAGGGGAATTTTTTTAATTCCCTTAATAATGGTTCATACTAAGCTTTAGAATTTACCAAAGCATATCCCCCAAGAGGGAAGTATCCAAGAGTGTAGCAAGGCCCATTTTCATGTACTAGGATACCTCGAGTCAAGCCCTAAAGTCCTTATCGGAGTTTTAACTCCTAGGTACATCTGTGCTAGAGCTGCCTCTACCAGCTCGTATCCTGACAGGGATGTATTTTCATGATAAACCACTTACCCAATAATCACCAAAATTTAGGGATGTTTTTATTACACTTATTCTTATCTCTATGTATTTAATAGGGTGTTCTAATACTAATCCCAAAAATAACAAAACCTATCCTATGATACCAACTATAACAACCCTACTATTTATTACAATGTTAATAATGATTTATTACATAAAACTATTGACTTGATACAACATAAAATATTGAGAGGTCTAGTGTCTTTGTGGCTTAATATCATTACATGACAACATAAAACATGAAACACAAAATCTTTATTGAAAACTTCCATTACATGGCCACTATATTCCCTCATACTTAACATTACATGAGATAACATGAGGACATGCATAAGAAAAGGGTGAGATATAAATCCCAGTAAGGGAGTAAACCAGGAATAATATTAATAATGCAATAAATTTGAGGAAATAGGCATATCATTGAAGCATAAGAGAAATATGAACATAATGGCATGATATAGAATGGTTATCCAAACAAGGAAACGTGGAAACAACATTTAACATGGTGTTGGCTTGAGCCAAGACTCATTTCACCTGGAGCATGAGTAAACCCTAATTTCACTTAAATTAGAATGAGTAAAACCTCATTTCAATTGATGTGTCAGGATACAAATCATTACCCAATGAATTTTAGCGCTATCAGGGCGCACCCTTTGTAAATATTCTATTTCATGCATATGTGTGCCACATGGATCATATAACATGGATTCATTAAACATCATCATTTATTCCACAATAAAGGAATGTAGAATTCATACCTGAAACCATATAATAAATAAGTAAATGTTCAAAAATGTGAATACCCTTGATAGATAAATGGTCATGGTATTCACTACACAATGACTTTGACTTGGAAAATCACAGTGCAATTTTGGCAACATAACAGCGTGACATAAGAGTTCATAAAAATGGTTGATGAGGGATAAAGGGGTATCTCATAATATTTACATGAAATGGAAAGTAAGGGGGTCATATAGAGACATTTTACAACATATGTAATGGAAATTAGAATCATAAAAGAATAACTTCTTAAATGTAAATGAGGAGAGAGAAATTCCCTATGGAATTTCAGCATTGTAATAGGCATACATGAGAGGAATTCATGAGAGAGAAAGGGTTATATCATCATTAAAAAATAAATAGGCAAGTATGGGGGTGGTTCAAAATCATACCCCAACCTTTATAATTGAAAATAAAAGGACATAACAATATTAAGAAACATGGATTAAATGAGAAAGGAATGAATCCCTTACTTGGAATTATGATCCCAAATGATTAGGAGAGGCTTGAGAGTGGATTATTGGGAGCTTGTGGCACCTTGTAAGGATTATAGAGAGAGGAGGGTGGAGTCTGGTAGATCTCCAAAGGCTTTGAGTGAAGAGGAAGTGGGAGATTGGGTTGGTTTATATAGGAAAAGAGAGGGAATTCTTTATTATTTAGGTTTTGGGCACAACACAGTAAACTAATAAAAACCACAAACCAACCCATGGTTTTTTCCAAATGGGAGTGGAAGAAAATATTTTATAAGGCTAATGGCCTATATTCTTAAAATTTTAGTATTTCTTATGTGGTGGTGAGTCACTCTCTCAAGCGAAAACATTTAAAATGATAAGTTGTTGTATAAGTCTTGGAGGGTCCACTAAGGCACCATAAAATTAATCAAACAAAAATAAAATCACATTATATTAAATATAAAACATATATTAGCATAAAAACTCCTTTAGAGTATTTTATTACATCAGTATTGGGTCATTATGATGTAATAAAACACATTATATATTTAAAGGATATTTATTTTTTCCCCAAAAATTCGACTACCTCAGAAAATTATTAAAAATTCACCATCAGATAATTTCAATGTCCATATTCCAAAAATAATATTAATTTTATCTAAACAATTTTATAAATATTTGAATTTTTACTTTTAAAATAAAAACTGCCATTTAACGAAAATTCATGGGTTTTGACAAAAACATCTTTCAAACATTAATAAAAATTTCAATTGTATTCATAAAAATTATACTATCATTTCTATTTAATAAAAATAACATTAGTAATAATATTTAATTAAAATATTATTTTAAAATCAGAAAACGTAAA
This sequence comes from Viscum album, assembly GCA_963277665.1. Lineage (NCBI taxonomy): Eukaryota > Viridiplantae > Streptophyta > Magnoliopsida > Santalales > Viscaceae > Viscum > Viscum album. The sequence goes on from OY728127.1 coordinate 1,732,243,476, forward strand.
ACCAAGGATGTGAATCTGTTTTATATAACCATTTTTCATAATAAGACATTTAATTAGATCAAGAGGAATTTTCATTATTGAATGTTTGGGTCATTATATTTTTATTCCTAATACCCAAAAATAACATGATAATGATATGATACCAACTATAGTGACCCAAGAGTTTGGAAATAAATTTCACATTACTTTAAGAAAAATCATCCATGGAATACAAACCAAGGATGTATAAGTATAGTGTATTAAGAATACTAGGTATGAAATTAGAAGACATAAATCTTGTATAAAACCCCATTTTATTAATCTCCATAATTATGTCACATCTCCCTTTGAGATACAATAATTTCATAGGATAACCAGATGAATAAAAAAATGAATGAGCTAAAAATCCCTGTAAGGGATTAAATAATGGAATAAATCATAACACGAGAGTAAGAGGGATTAAACTGTTAAAATAAAAATAATGGATCATGACTAAAAATATGGAATCATGACATATAGAAAATGGAATCATATGATCATGAGAGTATTGGAATGTGTAATATCCATAAAAAATGACATAACAATGAGTCAAATCTTACTTCTAAGACAATACCACATGGTGGAAAAAGTCCTATAATGGATTAGGTTTCTCTATAATCCCATACATGATGTATCACAAGATAAAACATTAACCAATTCATTGGAGTGATATTTGGGTCATCCCCTCATAACATGTTCTTTCATATGTGTTCCACATAAAGAATCAAGCATAAAGAATAAACATAAGGGTTACCCATGGAAGGAAATGGGCATTACAATCCTAGAATAAGGAATAAATAAAGTGTATATCATATTGGTGTCTATGAAAGAAGGTATTTAAATTATAACTGGACTTTAATAATGGATAAATAAGTAATTATCATGATAAATTATGTCCAAATAAAGTGAAAAAATTAAAAATGAGTGGTTAAGTAACCTTGGAAATGTTCTGCTTAAGAGAGGTTTTAAGAGAGGAGGTAAAGAGTATTTAAAGGGGGAAAGAGACTAATAATTCAAATAAACCTAGAAGTGAAAAATTGATTGTAAAAATAATAATTATTTTTTTCATAAATCATAGATTCTTACGTCATTTCATTGAGTGGTACTTTAAAAGTGATAAAGAAAATAGAGAAGTTCCCTTTAATCGACTTTCGAAAGGAATTTAGAATGAAACATTTGAAAAATATATATATATCAAATAAAGACAAGGTACATATGTGTGATACATAGATATAGAATATATAAGAAGTATTTAAGAAGAAATAAGTGATAAATTGAGGCATATATAGGGAGAACACAACTTAAAAGAAATATGGTGGTTTGGAAATAACCCTTAGCTTATGTTTGAATGCATTCATCATGTGAACATACTGTACAAGATAATAAAATTAGGTTAATTAATTACTTAATTAGGATAATATACTATATTTATTTTAATATTAATAATTTTATTTTGTTAATTTATATCCATTTATATGATTTATAATGATCAATTTCATTATTCTGAGAGAATTCGTTTTCATTGTTCTATGGTTAGTTTACTTGTGTATAATTATGTGAGTTCATGTAAAATGAGAATAATATTCCAAAAATGAAATTATATGGTATTAATTAACTTAAATATGTTCAAATGGTCCCACATGGCCTTTGTTTTCTATAATTAGGATGATTCATTTTATAAAATATTAATGATAAATGTTTAGTTTATTTTAGCAGTTTTTCGATCATCACAAACTAGTTTCCTATTTATTAAATATTATGTCTATATATTTAATACATAAAATTAATATAGTTATAATATACATCTTTAAAAAATTTATACTTTAATAATGGTTTTATTAACATCCTTGAAGGTAGTAATGGAAAATGAAAACTCTTTATCCTCAGAGAAGGTAAACCACACTAATTTGGAAAATTATTATCCTTATTAGAATATGTGGAGATAATTAAAGGGGTGTTTAAAATATATACCTTTAGAAAAATAAAATTATAGTGTATTCATGATCCTATGGTTATTATTATTTGCTGGATGATGGAATTTAGGGGAACATAGAAGAAGAAAAGAAATTAAAATAAATTGTTTGAGAAAGATACCTCCTGAATATCAGCTCCTTAAAGAACCCCTTAAGGAACATGGAATTGGTATTTTGTTGAGAATATCATATATTGGATGTGGGAAAGAGGATTTGGAATTTAATGGGATAGAATATTGAAAATATTCAAGGCTTATATGGTGTGACGTGAAGGGGTAGTGAGGGGAGGTATTTGTAGGGGGAGGAGAGGGGTGTTTTATTATTATTATATTAATTTGTTTATTATACTGGCTAAAGAATTTAAATATTGTTGATTCATATGAATATATAAATTAAATGGTTTTGGAGAGTTCTAAACAATTTTTCTTACACCAACAATGTCTCAAAAATTCATTTATTAAGGTTATAATTTTAAATACCCTAAATTATCATATTTCATTATTTAACAAAAAATGAAACTATTTTATAAAAATAAAAAAGACACAATAATTGTTTTTTGATGTTTAGGTTTCAAAAATGGAATCAATTTTAAGAAAATATGTTTCTAAATATGATAATTTAGTTTTTAAAATAAAATAAACATTTATTAAAAAAATATAGATGTAAATATTATAATAGATATTTTTTCCCATTAAAAATTAATTAATGTCAAATAAAATTATATTATAGTTATAATACCAAATAATATCAATTTATGAATCTATTTTATGGAAATAAATTTTCTTTGAAATCATTATATTAATAAAAAATTGGAAATAAACATATACATTTTATAAAAATACAAACACCTAATTTAACATTTTTATTTTTTTTACTTATACCACTTTATAAATATATCATTGATTATCTATAAGATACCTAAATTTTATTTTATAATTTAATTAGTTAATTTACTATTCTAAGAGCTTGATTATTATTCCTAACATTCCAATTTATAATAGTCATATAGGTTCCTTAATTTCTATAAATACCACTTATTTCATTCATTCTTCATTCACTTCTAATTTTATCTCAAGTTTATATATTTTTTATCTTTAAATTTAATATTAAAATTTTAAAATATGATTTCTTTTCATGACAAAATATTCACAACCTTTCATCTTTACTTCAACCATGTCCCCAATCATCGTTAAAGAAGTGAAAAAAATTTTAAAACATGAAATGAGCACAAAAATATTAGCAAGGGATATAAAAAGTAGAAATATGCTAGTCTAGTGAAAATCATAAAAACTCATGAAATGTGTAACTTTGTCTTAATTATCATTTATAAGATTAAATCATCCATTTCCATTTGAAAATAACACACAATGTTTTCTCAAATAAAAAAAGTATCTTAGAAATAAAATAAAAACCATTTTACGAAACATTGAGAATAACATTAATAAATCACTTTAAACTATGATCAGAAATTAATGGAGCCCAATTAAATATGTTGGAGAAACCCTTATATGTATTTCTCCATATTTCCTAAAAATAAAAGAAACATTAACCAATTCATTAGAGCACTATTTAGGTGCAAACAAAGCTATAATGGGCTTAACCGAACCTATTTAGGAACAGCTGATGTATAAGCTATATCTATCTTAATTGTGATATAAAATGTCGATCAATAATTTATATAAGAAATACCAAGCTTACCAATTTCATATATAATTCTCAAGCACTGTATAAATTTTTTTATGTTTTTAACTTTTCAGTATAAAACCTTTAAAAACTATTTTATAACCAATATGAAGAACATATTTGATTATAAAAATACAATTTTATTTTAAAAAACCTTTTTCCGAACCAAAATAACCATAAAAATGGAAAAAAGGTTTTATTTGAAGAAAATATAATTAAAATCATTTTTGAGGACAAGAACCATTCCATTTCGATAGAACTTATTTTATAATGAACTGTGAAATTAAGAAGGAAAAAATTTTCATCGAGAATAACATCATTAACTAGTAAAATATTCCTAAAATGAAATATTATTGATGATTGTTGGAAAAACCATTCATTAATTATAGGTAAAAAACATTCCTTTCATAATTTCGTTGGAAAAGTGAAAAAATCCTTGTTTAGAAAAAGAGAAAAATATTCCTCTCAATTTTTTTATAAAAATTAAATCCTGGGTAATAATTAATTTAAAAATAATAGGGGAATAGTTAAAACCTTCATTAAAACATTTTTAAAAGATATAGATATGGAATAAAAATTATTTTTAAGGTAATGTTCAAAAGAATAATTTTAAAAGAAAGTCTATTACCTTGAGTCTAAATCATCACGTAAGTTTATTATAATCCTAAATAATAAAAAAGGTAAATTATTAAATTTATTGATAAATTTTTTTATGTTTATTATTCCATTTATGTCCCTTATTAAAATGTTATATAAAATTACATAATCATTTAAGTTCATGTTTAGCATTTCTGATGATATTTACCTCTTATGTCAAAAATGACTTAGGTTTGTTGAAAAAGGTCAAAGTGGTAATTATTCCATCATTTAAATAATAATAATCAGGAAATAATAATAAAATTGTTATATAAGTTAAAATTTTATATCCAACCATTAAATATGGTTATTAAAAATAAACTTTATTATAATCATGTAGACTGTAGGTTGTACACAAACATGAGTAACATTTCCATTTTTTAAAATTCATTATAAAAAGTAGGTAAGTATTATTTCATCATTAAATAATGATTATAATATCCTAAATATGTTATTAATTATTCAAATATAATTATATATATCATCCATGTGTCGTAGGGATGAAAAAAATAACCACATTTCTTTTTTTGGGGTGGTAGTCCACACTTACTCATGAATGATGTTCACAATTTACAGTGTATGGAAATGTATGAAATATTTTCTATATTATATTTATATAATTATAATTATTTAATTGACTTCATATATATAAAAATAAAATAATTACAAAATTATAACCATTCATGAGAAAGAGGGATGGAAAAAAAATTACACCAGTTCTCGAGGTGGTAGTCGGCCATACACATGAATGATGGTTTCATTTTCTAATTAATGGAAGAGGATATGGATATTGGGTTTTGAAAAAACATATTATATTTAATAAAATGGTTTTATTATATAACAATGATTTATAATATTACAATTTGTTGGATGTAGAAATAATACTGAAACATGCGGCTAAAAACTATACATCTTCTTTGGAAAGTCTCCTTTGATTAACTCATTAAGCCCTCTAAAGTTGGTGTTCATAAAAAACCAATAGATCTATAATGTGGGTGTTGGATTATATAAAGGTATTTGGATAGATATTGTAAATAAATATTTTTTTATGTGTAATGGATTGCGAAGAATGTGTTCCATTTTATAAGAGAGTGGAGGAACACTCTTGTAATTTCTCAAAATACTAAATTAGTAAAAACTAATATTCAATTATAAATGGACCCAACCTAATTTATTTAGAATATAATATTATTATGGGTCTAAATCACCTCATATGATAAAAATTATTTTAGTTTTTTATATTGTTTAATCCTCATCATTTGGTTTTAACCCTTCATTAACCGATTTTAATGTTACCATGACCAAAAGATTTTTTATACATTAATGTTAAATATAGTAACTATAAATGGAAAAAGTAGAAAGGATATTATAAAACATATATTATAATATTTTAAAAATATAATATTTTTTTAATTTTATATCATTTAATAAATTTTTATTTATTATAAAATATCATTAATGTAAATTTTTAGAATTATTCATTACATTGACGTTAATAATATCAAGAAAATATATACAATATTAAATAATTATTTTAAAAAATCTAAAAAATGTCCTCGTAATATATAAAATTTTTGGATGAGATTAAGTAACTCAAATTATAATACTTATAATATTTTTAATATCATTTATTTGATTTTCCATTAATTAAATAATTTCTCTATCAGCATTATGAAAAATATTTAAGGTAATTATTTCAACACTAAAAATAAATAATAAATTACCATGATAAAGATAAATATTTTACGTTTAAAAATATTATAAATAACCAAACATATCTTTTGGTAATATCTATGTTAAAATATTATAGTTAATAACAACAAGTGTGTGACGTTTTTTACATTTCTTTAAATAAAATATTAAAAAGTACATAATCTCATCCAAATGACAAGAAAAGTCCATATAAAAAATATTACATAATTATGGATGAAATATACCAGTAAAATAAAATTAATTCAAGTGTTTTGGTCATTTTATAGTCCTTATCATTTGATTTTTCACTTTAATTACATGATATACCATTTAACATGGTAATAAAAACTAATAAGGTTTATATTCATATTGATAAAAAAGAAAAGGGAAATATTTATAAAATTTTTACCCAATATTTTAAAAAATTGAATCCATTTTTTAAAAATTCATATAGAAGTATTTCGAAAATTTAATTTAAAATTAAACTGGTAAAATATGACTAAAATAGTTCTTAAGAAACATGACATTTCAAAATATAAAATGTTCTTATACTAATTTCAATTATAAAATCAATATAAAAAACAATAATTTGTTTATTTTACATCAAAATCAACCAATTATATTTTAAAACTAATCCAAACTAGAAATTCACTTTTTAAATACTTAAAAAGAATATATTATTTTTAAAAAAAATCAGCAATTTTCACTATTCATTGAAAACAAAACATTTTTAAAGAGTTTTTAAAAATTCATCCTAAAATAATTTTAACATGATGAATTAAATAATTAAATAATTTTTTTCAACTATATTTTCAAAAACATCCAAAAATTAATATTAACTTTTACACATAAAAAGTAAGAAAACAAATTTTTGAAGAAAACATATTTTTGAAGAATAAAATGACTTTATTAAAAAATAATGTTCTTATTTGAAAACATAATAACTTATAAATTAAAAGAATCATTATATATATTTCATAATTCTATTAATAATACTCAATCCCAGTAATTTGACAGTAATGTTATAATGGTCACTTATAAATAATAATAATATTTCTCAAACTGTTTAATCCCAATTTTGCATATCTTTTATTCTATTGAACACAATATATATTTTAAAATCATGGGATATTACATTAATTATTTAAAATATATATTTTGGGAATAATAACTTTTGAATATTAAAATGAAAATTGAGTTTGAAACTTAATAGATCTTTTAGAAAACATTGTGAACATTGATGTAAAATAGAAAATTACTTGTGAATTTTAAAAGTATATTTTGAAAAGGTGAAGGGAAAGCTTTAGAAAAATTTTACTTTTAAAAAATAAACTCTAAAAATGTGCCTTTAAAATTACATAATGTTTTCATAGGAAATGTGGAACAAAATATCAAAAATTTGATAAAAAAATAAAATAAACCTTTTTTATAATTTTAAAATACATTTTTTCAAATACACTTTGTAATAATAATAATAATATCTTTTTTTTGTATTAATAAATAATTTTCAAATTGAATATATTAAAATAAAATAAAATAAAATATTATGGAGGGAGAACCCATTCTAAAAAAAACAATGTTTAATATTAAAATTTATAAGTAAATGAAATAAGATTTGAGATATCAAAATTCCTTAAGGGAGACATTCTCCATAAGATAAAAACTATTAGGAAAACATATTTGTTTTAGAAATTTAATTACATATAATAAAATGTGATAATACAACATAATAAATAAAATGGTAGTATTAACCCATCTTATATGAAATAATTTCATGAGAATAATCATATCTCAATGAATGAATGTTGAGTTACTAAAAATCCATTATACCATGGTAAAAATGGTATCAATAGATATTTGAAGATGGTAATATTAATTGGATAATTATATAAAACGAATTAAATAATATTATGTGAATAATACATCCTTTGGAAGTAAATACACCATACATGGAAAATATGGTGCAGATAATGTATTATGTCCCAAAGAATTAGAATTGATTCCAATAAAACCCTTAAAACTTTTGTAACTTTTGAATAAAAATTGAATGAGAGGAAGAAATTTAAAAAGAATATATATTATCACGAATGATTGGAGAATCATGATATTAAATGAAAATGGGGATATATTTACCCCAAGAAATATAAAACATGGTTTATAATATAAACATATTTCATGGAATTAAAATATGAGACAAAGAACCCTTTTTTTAATTCACGTTTAATTGAAATAAAATCTAACATAATATGTCACAAAATTAACTATCTTACTCACAGATTTTTAAAAAAAAATCATATATGTAATTCTTCATCGGAATCATTTACAATTATTCCCTATATGTATATTGGATAGTTGTTATATTTTTTTTTGATATCAGATGTGGGTAATATTGATTGTTGTGAACTAGTTTCGTAATAGCGGTGTTATTGATTATTATCCAAAATTTCATCATTAAAATACCATAAAATATATTGGAATTGATTTATTATAATTACTAATAATATTAAAATTTAATTTCATATTAATTTTGGTTAAAATTCTTAGACATGAAATCGATAATGTGCAGGTTTCATGGATTTCGAAGAAACAAACATAAATAACATAACTAATTAGTTTAATATTAATGTTACCAGAAAAAACTAAAATAAAACCGTTATTTAATTATTTATATAATATATTAATAAGAATTAAAATCCCATATTCATCCATGAAATAAATTTATATGATTGTTCAAGTAATAGGTTATACTGACCCAAACAAGAACATACTATAATTAATTAATGATTATGAAGTGATTTAGTTGTAATACAACTATAAAATTAAAATAATGAACATATTTATTGTATATGATTCTCTTATAGTAGAGTTTTAAATAACTATAAGAATAAAATAACCTATATGAATATTTTTCATATTACAAATAAATCATTTTTCTCTAAGAATAAACTTTTTGATTGTTAAATTTACAAAAGTTGATTATTGCTTGTATTTTTAATAGGTTTCCTAATATTTAATTAATTAACAATTATAATTTCAAATATATAATATATATTCATTAAAACCGTTCTCACTACCATTTTTTTAAGGCGACAGAGAAAATAAAAATAGAATGAATCGTTCCACGGAGGTGGTTGTCCCACATACGCTTGGATGATGACTTAATTTTCCATAGAATGGGGTAAAGGTGTAATAAGGTTTTTAATTAAATAATATAAAATATTATTTAAACATAATAATTAGTTATTAAATTCTCTATTAGGACCAGCCATGTAAGGCTGTAAGATAATATAAAACAGGTTGTGTTATGGAGGTAGTAATCCGTATAACACACAAATAATGGTTTTTTTCTTAATGGAAATTGGAAAGGTGGTTAATTTTTATATAAAAATTTTAGTAACAAAATAGTACAGTAATGATACCGATTTTATCATATTAATATACTGTGAGGGAATTTTAGGAAGAATAAGTTCACATAAATTAATAGAAAATGAGAAAAGAGCTGGTAGAAATTTATACATCAATTCTTGGATTATGTACTTTGAAAAGGGAGTTAATACATTTAGGGATATTATATTAAGAAAAAATAATCTATTGAAAGTAGATAGTAATTTTGAGGAGAGGTTTTGTATTAACTATGTTGGTTGTTGTGTGAGGGGATGTGAGGAGAGGAGCCCCCTCTTATAATTGAAAATTGATAACATTTTTGTAAATACCCAAAACTTTTTAAAAATAAGAAGTCACTCTCAAGGAAAGTATCTCTAAAATTATGAAATAATGGAAAGGGGAAGGGATATGGTTTAGAATGTCCTAAAAACGAATTTATACACATTTTTAAACAACTTCTTGGACTTTTCCTCTTGGTTAAACACTTTTTACCCATTTTGATTTTTTACCAATGTAAGTGGGTTTTACCAAGGTAATTTTTCTTTAATTCCTAAATATAAACTTTTCAATACTATATAATTTGGAAATAATGATTCAAAATTTGATATCCATTTTATTTTATTATTTTTATAAAATCAATGAAAAATAATTTTAGAATAATAAATATATAATTTATTAAAAATAATTATTTTTTGAAAAATATAATATATGTTCTAAAATGTCAAATATGATTTTTTAAATTAGAAAAAATATTTTTATGAATATAAATTCACTTATAAAATACACATTTTGTGTTATAAAATGTTTTCATTATAATGTAGCAGATTTTCCATGTATTTTTTTAAATATTTTATGGATTAATTTTGAGACCATAAACTAAGACAACGTTCGATTATGAGACCTAGTGTCTCTAGAATAAATTTTTGAATAATATTAAAATATTAAATATCACACACTTTCAATTTTAAGAAAAAGTGGAATAACTTCTAAACAGGTGCCCAGATCAAAAACTCTAGTGCACCGTAGAATTTAGAGCAGTGGATTTTCTTTAGGCGCGACCTAACATCCACCGATGTTGGTTGTCTATTATGTATAGGTTCATGCATTTTAATGAATAAAATAAACTGAGAATATATTTAATTTCTCAATTTCATCGACGCAACAATGAAATGATTCTTGTTCTCTAAAGTGAGCCTTTATGAAGGGATATAAGGTTAGGTGCCTAACACTAGAATTCCCTGGAGGCTCTGGAGAGAAACCCTGGAGAATTTCTCTTGAGGGTGATGATAGGTACATGGATCAGTGATCATTCATGATGGAGCTCACCAGCGGTATTCAATCATCAATAGCGAATGATCCAATTCCAAGGTAGGATGCGTTATTTTGTATTTCTTCCCTGTTCCAAGAATCAATGATGAATGTGGACCATAAAATGAACAAATTGATGTGTGTTTTTGATAATTCCCTATGGGATGGGTTATACATTTCTAGATTTATCGGTGTTTAATTATTGAGTTTTGATTTTGGTTTGTTGATTGTTCTTACGAGAGCAGATGAAGGCTAGGATGAACAATAGTTGAGGTTCGTTCCTCGGATTTATTCCTCATGTTTTCTCTCCCCAGTTTCAAGGTATGTTCATCATTCTTCATCATGTTTATGAACCTATGATTTTTGTGCCATATTTTCTTAGAAAAATGATCAGGAATTGAAGATTTGACTTCATGATGACCTAACAGAGGTGTGGTGGTGACAAAGATGGATGAATCAGAGTGAATTAGAAGAAACATTTCTTCGAGTTATTTTCATGATGATCGATATAAAGTGACTTAGAAGATGATTGGAGCTGTGAGAAACATCTATTCAGTGATATTGTGATGAAGCGACCTTGGATGAAGAGTTTCATGGAAAAAGGATAATCAGAATGAGAATTGGATCAATGGCCGAGGCACACAAAAGAATAATAAAAGTTTCTATAAAAACCTGATGAACACTACATGTAACCCAGGGTTACAAGGCATATGGAACCCACTGAGCAATGTCTAGGGTTTTTGGAGATAGTTAAATGTCACATGGAATGCGACCCCTATCACATGACCTGTAGACCCTTCCCAGAGAGACTTGGCGTGTATCTCAGGAGATACATGTACATGAGTTGGGGTACATAGTTTTCCTATATTGCGTGTACTCCCCCACACAACTTTGTTTGGACCAAGTGCATGGAATTCCCCATGCATTGGTACACAGGTAGAGACACACGGGTTAACATTGTTCGATGGAACATGATCAGAGTACATGGGTGGACCCCAAATGGAAGGACATTGCATGTGAATCCTTATACAGGACATATACCAATCAATGCTATCAGACTCAGGAGTGTGTTCTCTCTGATGAGTGCTTGATGGAATCATCGAGACAGATCTCTAGTGTTGGTATGCGTTAGTTGTGGCTTAACTCTATATTTCATGCCTTGGATTGAGTATATCTAGATATTCTTGTTATATGAGTTGTATATATATACTTTTTAGATATGACTATACTTTCCTTTGTGTATTGATTTTTTGTTTTGGGGTGTACTATTGAGTATTCTTATAATCACCCATGAATGGGATTTTCTCTCACATGTCATGTATTGTGAAGAAAAGAGACCTTTTGATAGAGTCTTTGGTATACTAGGACTAGACGATTCCTTGTGAGATCAGTAAGGTCAATGTATTCCTATGGCTATAGACAGCAGTCCAAGTACCTCTTCTTATGGGTCGTACTGGTAGTTACAAAATTCTTTTTTTGGTCTTGAATTCTATTTTAGTTTACTTTACTGCACTTTACCTTCCTTTTATACTCTAATTGGAATACAGTGGTATGCGTGTAGTTGGTTCTTAGTAGTTTTTACATTTCATCATATTGGGAGCCTAAAGATGTGTTTGTGTGTACAGTTACATAGGTAATGCCTCCCAGATCAACGATATTCATACTCAGTGCTAGTAACCACCCCTAGACTATTGTAGGTTGTATTGTGGATTTACGACATGGGTCCCACTAGGACATTTCATTACATAGTGGTATCAAAGGTTATTGGTTTTACTTTTGGACCGGGAGTCTATGAGAGAAGTTTGGGGAAACAGTGTCAAGTTTTATAGTTTTGAATTTTAGGATAGGGATTATAATGTTGGTATGATGGCTGAGGTATCCTTACACTTGGAATATGATAACTTGTATGTCAACTCAGTACATGAGAGCATTGGTTGTAGGTAAAATAATGGTATATGCATCATATAGGAATGGGTTGTGGTTCCATGTCCTTTTGAGTTAGCTCTGTTGATATACTCATTAACCATGGTACATATTTTTTTCTTACTCGATTCCCCCAATATGCAACCATCTAGGATTTAGTAGCTTGGTATTGAGTATGCACTCCTCAGTGTAGAGACTATAATACAGAGACTATTTCCCAAGATATTACCTCAAGGTGGTGCACCAACAATTCCACCACCTATGGAGAAATAGGTTCTACCCGCAGTACCAGCATACAAGGAGTGCATGCTGAGCATTCTTCATGAGTTTCAGAGATATAGACCCATTAGGTTCCATGGAGAGCTCTAACCTTAGGTGGATAAGGACTAAATTCATGCAGTGACCCATGTTTTCTATCTAGTCAGGACACCAGTAGATCAAATGGTGGTCCTGGTGGTGGGTCTCCTGCATGGTTCTATATGGAGATGGTGGAGTTTGGCTATCTAGACTCATGACAAGGTGACTCTTTCATGTATATAGTTAGATCATGTTTTCATAGAGGAGTTATCACCTATTATGTAGAGATATGTGCATATAAAAAAGCATCTTCTTCTCTAGAAGGGTATCATGATAGTGGATGATTATTTATAAAGGTTCACCAACCTTTCTTGGTACTTAATGGAAATGGTTAGAAAAATTCACTTTATGTCTCAGACCTTTGAGCGAGGTTTTTTTAGAGATATCCAAGACAAAATATTCCCCTTAATTCTGATATATGTTGGGGGTTCTTGAGTGATCTTTGGTGGACGAAAGCTTTTTGGTAGAGAAGATAAGATAAGTGGTTGTTAGTAGTAGACGAGCAGGTGAAGACACCTCAAGAGTAGGGATCTAGACCTCGGTGACTTTTAAGGAGGAGGTCCTAGAATAGGGGATCTACAGTTCATGTATCAAAAGGTGGGTCCAGTTATACTAGGGAGATGTGGTGCTATTCATGTGATGAAAGAGGAAATCTCACCCGAGATTGTATGAACCATTGTACTACTAACAAGGAGACAATGGATAGACCACTGAGGTAGAGATATCGACATGAATATGTAGATCTGCAGGGTGGTATACATGGTAGAAGATATGGGAGAGTAGTAGGAGGTGGTCGACCTTTCGACATATTACCACAACCACCCCAAGGTGGTCCATCCCAGTCTTAGAGATCTAGAAGAATGTGGAAATAATTGCTTCATGAGATTGAGGAATATGACCTAGGGGATCTGGGAATGATTCAATGTATGATATGTGTCTTTTTTTACTTTAGGTTTAGTACTGATAGACATAGTTGTTTGTCATTCCTTTATCACGACATATCTTATTAGGTACCTACAGATTCTAGTAGAATCACTGACTCAACACTTATACTTAGACACACATACTATAGAAGACTCAGTGATTAAAAATATATGCCGACAATGTGACTTTCCCATTGGAGGTGAGAGTTTTGGTTTAAACCTATTGGTGACAGTGTTGACAGATTACGACAGAATTCTTAGTATGGATTTGTTATCTAGATCCCATGTCTAGATTGACAGTTTTAGGTGAAAGGTGCAGTGTGTCTAGAATGATGGAATGAGGTTTTCCCTTTTTTTTAGAAAAGGAAACCCAGGTAGCATAGGATGGACTCATGCATAGAAGGGTGCAACTGATTACTCGTCAGTTGGCTAGCCTGGCCCTTGGTGTAGGGGATGTTATGAGTTACCAGTTTCCTTCAATGGAGGAGGAGTACGAGGACGTCTTCCCTGAAGATGTTCAAGGATTACATCCCCTCTATTATATATACTTATGCAATGATTTACACCCCAGGAAGACATCTATATCAACACCAATATATTAGATGGTTTCTATTGAGCTTTATGAGATTAAGGTGGAGTTGGGGGACTTATAGAAAAAAGGGTTTGTGAGACCTAGTGTTTCACCCTGGGTGGCCCCAATTATGTTTTCTATAAAGGAATATGGGATATTGTGGTTGTGTGTGTACTAACGACACTTGAATCAAGTGACTAGGAGGAACAAGTTTCCACTATGGAGGATCAATAAACTCTTTGATCAATAGAGAGTGGAATGATGGTTCTTTAATGTTGACCTTAAGTTCGGCTGTCACTGGTTGTGAGTACGAGAAGAGGATACACCGAAAAGGATTTCACAATTCATTACATTCACTATGAGTATTTTTTGATTCCCATTTGTGTGATGAACAACCCAGTAGTGTTCATGGGAATCACGAACCAGATCTATCAAAATTATTTTAACCGGTTCATGGTAGTATTAATCAAGGATATCCTTGAGTACTAAGCATCTAGTGAAGAGCATGGTAGACACTTAAGGATGGTTATGTATTTACATTGAACAACAAATTTTTGGGAAACCCTCAAAGTTCTAGTTCTGGATTCTAGCGATCTAATCTCTGGGACATGTTATCTCAACAGATGGAGTAGCTATGGACCCAGCCAAGATTGTGGAAATATTATCATGGGAGCCACCTTGGAGCATGACATAGGTGTAGAGCTTCTTCAGGAAAACAGACTATTATCATATATTCATACATTATTCCTCTAGGATATCATCATATATGATATCTTTGACTCGAAATGGTCATCCTTTCATGTGGATAGAGAAGTGAAAGTAGTATTTCCAGTAGTTTAGGTAGAGATTGAAGATATATCCAATATTAAGTTTTCAAAGGAGGGTGTCAAGTTCATTGTGATCTGTGATGCATTAGGTACTGGGATTGGATGCATCCGAATGAAAAGAAAAGTGGTGATTTCCTATGGGTTTCACCAGTTAAGACCATATGATCAGAACTACCCAACCATGGTCTTCATTTAGCAATGCTAATCTTCTTGATGATGACGTGGGGACACTAACTGATGGGTGAGAGGTTTATCATCTACTTTGATCACAAGAGTCTCAACTATATATTATCTCAGAAGGATCTGAACATGAGACATAGGTAATGGATAGAGTTTTTATAGGACTACGACTTTGCAATTTTCTATGTTCCTAGGAAGGGGTATGTGGTGGATGCTGCTCTCAGCATGAGACCTAGTTCGTAGTTGCAGAACGATGTATCAGAGTAGTTGGATTTGTTATAGATATCCTTAATGGATAGAGATGGAGTATATTCCCTCCATTTTATGGGTTTTACCCCTCCACTCTTACAAAGATTTAGGGATACACAAATTGTGGATACCAACTACGATACTCTACATTCTTTTATATCCACAGGGAGTGCTCTTGATGGGTATTCAAAATGTGGGGATCACATCATCCTTTTCAGAGGAGCTAAAGTTGTACCAGTAATGCTGTGGGATGTGGTTCTGAGATAGCTTCATAAGTACCCTTTGGAAGTATATCTATGTGTAGAGAAGATGTAACATGACCTCCAAAGTTAGTTTTGGTGGTCAGGAATTAATTAGGGAGTTGTAGAGTTCATGTCTTGATGCCTTACTTGTTAGCAAGTTAATGTTGTGCACACAGTTCTAGCATGTTTAGCTCCACCCCTTGATGTGCTATAATGGAAGGGGGTGGAATATCGATGGACTTCAATACAGGTTCACCACATTTTTCTAGGGGACAACATTTCATCTAGGTGATCATTGAATGACTTTTCAAGTCATCCCACTTCCAAGCTATTTGAGAGAAGAGTTCAGTAGATAGCATGGGATGCCCCTATGTGCAGGAGATAGTTTGAATCCATGGATTTCTATTGATGATTATTTCATATCATGATTCTCTTTTTATATCCTAACAATGAAAGGGGATTAAAGATGTGATTGGGACCCAATTACACTTGGGCATAATGTTTCACCCATAGACGAAAGGCTAAACAGAGAGGACCATTCAGGTTCTAGAAGAAATTCTATGATCGTTCATTTTGGACTTCGACCATAGTTGGGAGGATCACATAATACTAGTGGAGTTTTCATACAACAACTACTACCATTCCACCATTAGTATGGAACCATTTTAGGATTTGTACATGCAACCCTATAGGTCACCAATTTTCTGGACTAACCCAATAGAGTCGGCACTTATAAGACATAATTGGCGCGAGATACCATAGAAAATGTACAGATCATCTAGTAGTGGATGAATACTACCAAGATCCATCATAAGTATAATTCTGACAGGTGGTAGAGGACTTTCTAGTTTGAGGAAGGAGACCATGTATTCTTTGGGGTTTCACCTCGATGGGGATTACAGATATTTGGCTAGGGTGGAACGTTATCTATGAGTTTTATCATTAAATTTCATATACTATGTAGAGTTGGTGAGGTGGTTGAACTATTAGACCTACCTCCACTGTTATATCAGGTACATGATGTAATCCTTGTGTCGTAGCTGAGGAGGTACATGCATGACTCAACCCATATCATCAACTAGGGAAATCTAGACATTGAGTATGAAGCGACTTCTTTTGAGTACCTAGTGGAGATCAAGGATCGATAGGAGAGGATCCTTCACTGGTGAGAAATTCATTCAGTACGTGTCTAGTGGTTGCACAACAATTTTTAGGAGAGAAATTGGTAGAGGGAGTCTCAGATATATGCTCAACACCCTTATCGTTTTGAGTAGCCTTTGTTTTGTATTTTCAGGAAAGTAAAGCTCCAAGGTGGGGAGAATGTAATGTTCCAGATTTTCCATTTATTATTCGTAGATATTAAATGATTTAATTTTGAGACCAAAAACTGAGACGACATGTAATTCCAAGACTCGGTGTGTCCGAAATAAATGTTTGAGAAATATGAAAATATTAAATTGAACACACTGATAGTTTTCTGAAAAAGTTGAATAAATTCTAAATCATTGCCCAGATCCGAAATCTGTGTGAACCGTTATGTTTAGAACAGTTTTTTTACCCTAGGTATGACTTAACAATGACCGACATGGGTGGTCTGTGAAATGTAGTTTTGGGAATTTTAATGAATAAAATAAATTGAGAATTTATTTTATTTTCTCAATTTTTTTATCCAGTGATGCATCGATGATTATCCTTTTATGTAAGCCTTTATGCAGGGATCTAGGATTAGGTTTATAAACCTGGATAGAAACCCTGGAGAATTTCACTTGAGGGTGATCTTAGAGACTTGGACTAGTGATTGTTCTTGACTGATATCTCCAGGGACAATCAATCATTAATAATGAATAATCCAATTCTGAGGTAGGATGTGTTATTTTGTATTTCTTTCTCTATTCTTAGATTATACAATGAATGTGGAACAATCAATGAATAGGTGGATTCGTTGTTTAGTAATTCCTTATGGGATGGGTTATACTTCGCAACATTAATTTTGGATTTTATTATTGAGATTTGATTTTTATTTTTGGATTATTATTATGGAAAAGGTTCGATTTTGGAATGAACACTAGTCATGGTTTGTTCCTAAAAATTTATCCTTGTGTATTCTCTCTCTCGTTTTCTATGCATGTTCTTCATTCATCATTGTTTTAATGAACGGATGATTGTTGCACCTTCATTTCAGGGAGAAATGATCTGGAATTGAACATACGACCTCGAGATTACCTAACAGAGGTGCAATGGTGATGATGATAGATGAATCAGAGAAAATCGGATGGAACGTTTCATCGAGCGGTTTGCATCGTGATCAATTTAAATGGATTTTTGAGCCGATTGAAGGCCCGAAACGCATTGATTAAGTGTTAGGGTGATGTAATGACATTGGATATGGAGTTTTAAGGTGAATTTATTACCTTAACAATATTTGGATCATTGGATGAGGTGTACTGAGGGAGAATGAAAGTTTCTAGATAAACCTGACGATCACGGCGTGTAACCTGATGTTGGCATGCAGGGGACTCTCTTCTAGAAGCATTGAAACTCTGTTTCTCTGTTTCAGTTCATCGGGGTTGGCTGTCTCCTTTTTGGCAAAGACTTTCGGTTTCTTCAAACCAATCCGGGGCCTTCGTCAAGGGGATCCCATTTCACCGAGCTTGTTTGTCTTGGCCCAAGATGTACTGAGCCGTCTTATTCACCGTAGCCTGGATAGTTTTCTTATGCTTCCGTATCACAGCAGATCAAACCAGCCTTCAGTGTCGCACATTATGTTCACGGATGACACCATTATTTTGGTGAACGCTTCTAGTAGATCATTGGGTCATCTGAATAGGCTGCTGGAGGAGTACTATCTTTGGAGCGGATAGAGCATTAACAGGGGAAAGAGTAGCTTCTTCCTGCCTTGCAATTGCCTTCCTTATAGGGCTTCAACGGTGGGTCGCCTTATTGAGATGTAAAGGGGGGCCTTTCCTATGATCTACCTCGGGGCTCCTATGTCAGCTGGTTGTTCTCGCATCCGGGACTTCGACTTCCTCACCAATAGGATCTCAGATCGGGTCCTCAACTAGAAGAATAACCTTCTGTCCTTTGGCAGTAGAATCGCCTTGGTCAACAGCGTGTTTTCGTCCACTCCGGTTCACACTCTTTCGACACTTAAGGTACCAAAGGGTGTCATCACTTGCATTGACAGGATTCTATCCAGGTTCATTTGGGATCCCAGGGGTGAGGGGAAACGTCATTGGGCTTCCTGGAGCAGATTGGAACGCATGTCGTACGAAGGGGGGATCAATGTGCGTATCCTCGAGAGTACCCTCTGCGGAATGCACACAAAGCTTGCATGGGAGGTCCTGGAACAATGTACTCTACGGGGGCACACCATGCATGGGTTATCTTCGGGGGACTCTTGCTCCACTAATGGCTACGCCTCTCCCTTCTGGACTGAGATTGTCCCCATCGTGAATGAGCTGAGGAGGCATGCCCGCTGGATCATTGGACGCGATGATGTCCTGTTTTGGCATCACAACTAGAGCGAATCTATCATCGTCTTCTCCAGTTTCCCTACCACAAACATCTACTTTCGTGAAGCCAGTTAGTATCCGGAGTTCATCAGGTCCATTCTGAACAGGGATAAACAGGATCTATTCTCCCTCATCGAGTTTTCATCTGATCCGGATCGGTGTGTCTTCATTCCATATTCAACTGGTGTTTTTACCATTAGAGACTACCACAAAATTACAAGCATTCAGGGGAAAACCAACCCTTGTAATGAGGTCCTCTAGACCAACAGCATCCCCACCAAATATAAATTCCTCACCTGGAGGATTGGGAATAGGGATATGCTGATAGACGATAACATTAAGCATTGCGGTGTGCATCTGGCTACCCGATGTGTGTGCTGCCAGAGTCATGCGGAGGAGAGTTCTGGCCATCTCTTTTTCGACAGTGAATGGCTGCGCGAGGTTTGGGGACACTTCAGTTACTTTACAGCTTTCAATGTTTTTTAAATGGCATACTGTCCGTTCATGGAATGATGGTATCAGGGAGTAGGGGATGGAGGTGCGAAGAGGTGGGATCTCTCGGTGATCTTGCATGTGGGATGTTGGAGTTTGTAGCAGGCGAGGAACAAGCAGATCTTTGAAGAAAAGGCTTCCTCAAGTCGAGTGATCATTGCGAGGACCTCCAGCCTGATTATAGGCTTGATTAGTGTACAAGGAAGATGGAGAGATGGTCCATCCCTCCGGCTGTTTGGTTCCAGGACCCCCCCCCTTCTCAGGTGGTTTGAGGAACATCTTTGGGAAGATGGATAAGTTGTAACCCTCCATCGAGGGGTCTGAAGTTGAATACCGATGTCTTGTGTCTCTCGGGGACTTTGTAGGGAGGCGGGGTTGTGCGCAACGGAGCAGGGTCGGTGTACATGGATTTTTCCATTCGGTTGGGGCAAGGGACAACACTTCAAGCGGGAGCCTTGGCCATGCATGCAGGTATCGGCCTTTGTGGCCAAAGGGGTCTTCATATTTCTGAGGTTGAAAATGGCTCTTTGGTGCTGCATAATGCCCTCTGTGGCCTTGGGGAGATTCAGTGGTCAGTCTCATACGTGGTCAGGGCTTGTCGTGGCATCTTAGGAGCACATATAGGTGTACTTCATAATTGGCGAGAAGGCAACAAGGTCGCGGACTTCTTGGATTCCATTAGTTTCCCCTCTTCGGACCGTGTTTATTTCCACAACCTGGAGAGTCTGACTCCGTCGGGGGTTAATTGTATTCGTGGGGATGCCCTTGGTCTCCATTTCTTTCTCCCCCCGTAGATGCTTTGTCAGCTGGCCCTGGTTTTCTCAGTGGGCCTTTGTGGTTTTATTTTGGAATCATCGAATGAAAATTTACTCTTCAAGGTCAAATGGTGTGTGGGCCCCACTGAGTATTGGTTAGGGTTTCAAGGGATAGTTAAATTCCACATGGTGTGTGACCCCTTTAACATGACATATAGGTCCTTCCTAGAGAGACTCGTCATGTATCTCAGGAGATACATAGACACGGGGTGGGGTAAAAGGGTTTTCCTACATGACATGTACTCCTCCACAAAACATGGCCTAGAACAAGTACATGAACTACCTCGTGTACTCGTACACGATCTGAGATACACGTTATAAAATTAGGTAATAGAAGATGACTGGAGTACATGGGTGGACCTCAGATGGAAATCCATAGTGTGTGACTCCTTCTACATACTATGTACCCATCTTCTACATGACACAGTTTCGAATGATAGGGCCCACTGTACATGGGGAGTACCCGAGTTAAAGGGACATGAAGTGTGACCCTACTACAAGCTTTGTATCCCTTTAAACTGGGCTTAATTATTTATTCCTCCATATCATAGAAAAGTTTTTCAATGGATCATTCCCTTATCACTCCCATGAGGGAAGTTATGAATCATTTCATACTAATAAGACTATGATCCCTTCAATAATACTTCCTGGATAGAGTTTTTGGAATCCACCAAGGGGCCTGGAGTAGGATCCTCTATTCATTATTCATTCCCTAGGTAGAGTCTTCAGTATTGATGTGACCAAATTCACAAGGCATCGATCATCTTCTTGGAAGGTTAATACAGATGGGAAGTGAGGAGAGGAGTGCCCCTCTTATATGTAAAAAGTGATGACATTTTTTCAGATACCCAAAACACTTTAAAAATGAGAAGTCATTATCATGGAAATTTTGTCTAAAATTATGAAATGATAGAAATTGGATGGGATATGGTTGAGAAATCACTAAACACCAATTTCTACACATTTTTAAATATATTATTGGTCTTTCAATCTTGGATAAACCCTTTTACCGATTTTTATTTTAACTGATGTAAGTGGGTTATACCAAGGTAATTTATCATTTATGATTGTAAAAAAATGTTCACATCTAAATAATTTAGAAATAAGTATTTCGAATTTTAAATCCATTTTATTATATTCATTTTATAAAATTAATTAAAATTAATTTTAGAATACTAAATCTATAATTTATTAAAAATAAATCATTTTAAAATATAACTTATGTTCTAAAATTTATAATATGAGTTTATAAAAAAAATTAAAATTATAAATTCACTTATAAAATACATATTTTGTGTAATAAAATGGTCTTATTGTAGTGTCCCAAACATTCGGTGTATTTTTTAAGTATTATATGGATTAATTTCGAGACCAGGTGGAAAGTCGATATGTGATTTTGAGACCCAATGTGTCTGGAATAATTTTTTATGTAATATTAAAATATTAAATAACACACATTTGAAATTTTACTAAAAACTGGAATAACTTCTAAAGGGGTTCCGAGATCAGAAAATTGAGGACACCATTGCTTTCAGAGCAGCAACTTTACCTTAGGCGCAATTTAACATCGGCCGACGTAGGTCGGTTGTAAAAAGTATTTTTGGTAATTTCAATGAATAAAATAAATTGATAATATATTTTCTTTTCATAATATAGTTGATGCAATGATGGAATGATGCTTATTATTTTTTAATCCTTTAGGAATGGATCATGGGTTAGGTGCATAACAATAGAATTATCTAGAGGCTATAAAGAGAATCCCTGGAGAGTTTCTCTCAATGGTGACAAAAGATACATGGATCGTAGATCGTTCATAAAAAATATCACCATTGGTAATCAATCATCAATAGAGAACAATCCAATTTTGATGTAGGATGTGTTATTTTGGATTTCTTTCCCTATTCTTAGATTCAACGATGAACAAAAAACCACCAATGAATAGATTGATCTAAGTTTTGATTGTTCCTTGTGAGATGGGTTATACATTGTGGGATTTATTGTGGTTTGATTATTGATATTTTACTTTGTTTTTTTGATCGTTCTTATAATAATGGATCAAGGCTAGAATGAAAAATTATTGAAGTTCATTCCTCAGATTTTTTTCCTTGTGTTTTATCTCCAACTTTTCTACACATGTACTATTTTCTTTGTCACGTTTATGGATGAATGATCATTGCACTATAGTTTCTTGGAACAACTATCTATAATTGAAGATCTGACCTCGAGATGACCTAACAGAGGTGCAACAATGGCGATGATAGATGAATTAGATCAAATCATAAGAAATCGTTCTTCGAGAAGTTTGCATCAGGATAAATTTAAATAGATTTATGAGTACATTGAAGGACAAGGACACATCGATTAATTGTTATAGTGATGATCGAACTATTGATCTAGAGTTTCATGGAGAACAGATAACTAAAAAGAGATCTGGATCATCGGCCTAGGAAAGCCAAGGAAGAATGCAAGTTTCATGGAAAAAACTAATTAACATGATGTGTAACCATATGTTACACGGAATGTGTCACCCACTAAGTTTCGTATATATATAAAGAGATAGTTAAATTTCAAATGGAATGTGAACCCTGTCACACATCATTTATGACCATCCTTGAGAGATATGGCGTGTATCTCCAGAGATACATGGACACGAGGTGGGGTACGTGGGTTTCTTACATGGCGTATAGTCCGCCATATGACCTGTATTGGACCAAGTGCATGGAATAACACATGCATTGGTAAAAATTAAGAGATAAATGTGTTGACAATATGTACTGAAACATGGCCGGATTATACGGGTGGACCACAGATGGAAGGACATAGAGTGTGACTCCTTCTACAAGATGTGTACCCATCTTGTACATGAAATAGTTTGGAATGACATGGACCATTGTACATAAGCATTCCCTAGGGATAAGGGACATGATGTGTGACCCTGCTACACACTATGTACCAGTTTGTACATGGATTGATCCCCTTGTCCTCTGTATTATGGAAAAGTTTCATTAGTGTTCCTTACCTTATCTATTCCATAAAGGTAGGTAAAAATCATGTCTTACTCATAGTACTATGATCCCTTCATCATGAATTCTTAGATTGTGTTTATGGAATCCCCCAAAAATCCTAGAGTAGGATCCTCTAGTCCTTTTTTATTCCCTAGTTAGAGTCTTTAGTATTGACAAGATCAACTTTACTGGGCGTCGATCCTCAACAAAGAAGGTTAATCTAGATGGAGTTCTTAGAATCACCCTATGGACCTAGATTTGATCCTTATCTATGGTATCATATTCTATTTAGATCTGTTAGAATATCTATTTCTCATGATGGTTCTCAAAAAACAGTACTTCTTGAACGAACATCATCAGTGCTACCAGACTCAGAAGTGTGTTCCCCCGGATGAGTGCTTCGTGGAATCATTGAGCTGGATCCCTAGTGTTGGTATGTAGTATTTGTGAAATTCCTCTAGATTTAATTTCATGGATAGAGTATATCTAGATATTCTTTTTATATGTGTCATAGACATATACTATATAGAGATGACTGTACTTTCCTTTGTGTATTTTTTTTGTGGTTTTGGGGTGTTATATTGTGTATTGTTATACTCACCCTTGCATGGGATTTTCCCACACGCATAGTGTCTTTTGTAGATGTGATACTTTTTGATGGAATCCTAGGTGGACTAGGATGGGATGGTGCCTTGTGAGATCAGGCAGGCTGGGGTGTTCCTACGGCTACAGACAATAGTTCCAGTACCTTTTCATACTGGTTTAACTTGTGCTAATAGAATTTCTTTGGATGGGGTTGTATTATATCCCATTTTACATTACATCACTTTACTATCCTATTATACTCTGGTTTGGATATAGTGGTATTCTTGCATTTGGGTCTTATGGGTTATTACATTTCATCATTTTGTGAGAGTGGAGATGTGTGTGTGTGTATAGGTACTTAGGAAATGCCTCCCATTTTAGTGATATTCCTACTCGGTGCTAGTAACCAGCCCCACGAGTATTGGAGGTGGGTTTGAGGAGCTACATAATGGGCCCCACTGGGATGGGTCATGATATTCCAAGTTTTCTAATTCACACTCCACTGTTTATAATGTCCTAAAATTCATGTTATTTTAAGAAATTAAAATTTTCACTTTTCATCTAGAAATAAATATTTTAAGAAAAATACTAAAAAAATTTATCCAAAGATATATTTTTTAATTAAAAAAATTATTTTATTTTTTAATTAATCATTTAAAAATATATAAATTTAACTTCTAAATAAAATTTTAAATCATAGAAAAACTATTTTTATATTAAAACAATCTTTTAAAATGCTAGTTGTTCCTACTAGGAATTTAAATAAATCAATAATAATGCTATAATTAATCAATAAATATTATATTTTATTAACATCATCCTTTAAGAAATATATAATTTAATATATTTTATAAAATTCTCAGCATATAAAAAGTTATATTATTAAACCAAATAACAAATCAAGTACATTTATAAAAAATAACCTATAAATAAAAATATATAAAATTAAAAAAAAATATTTTATAATTCCGTTACTCATATTCATATTTAATAATTAAAAATATAGTTTTATTGTCCATATTTAATATTTAATATATATATATTACAGTTTATTTCTATCTTCATATTGCATGTGGATAAAAAATATAAAAAATGTTTGACTTAATTGGAGGAAAAGATATGGAAAAATATCAGTTTGTTACAGGATTTGACCGGATAATATCTATATCATTGAGATATAAAGTCCAACATATATTGTCTCATTCCTAAAAACCAATAAATATGTCTCATATCTTAATTATTCTTAGTGTAACTATGTTTAATGACCCATTTATATCAATGGAAATCTTCTATCACCACATTCCTCATAGATGGGGGAACCAAATAATAGTTCTTGAAGTAAATATGCCCTCGAATGCTAGTGAAAACTCATAGTTGGTCTCTGCACTATATATAAATCATTTGATACAATATCCTTGTTAATAATCTAGTTTCCCCTAGGAAAGGTGTTCCAGGAGAGAGGGATTTAATTGCACATTAATAAGGAATATACATTCCTTCTAGATAAAATTATATAAAAGGATTATAATATTCCACTCTTCACTATATTCCTTCAAATTTTAATATATAAATTTCCTAGTAAAAGTTTTAGTGATATAATTTCACTTATAAGGTATATAGGTGATGTGATGTCCCCCAATCTATAACTCTCTCACATGGTCAAATCAAGTTGGTTACAGGACCTCAAGCAACCCTAAATAAATGCCAAAGGTTTCCACCTATCAATGGGGGTGTGGTGAGTATAGCGGGGATACTATAAAACTGGTTTCAAAGTTACAACATAGTGGATGTAATAAAAAAATCATAATAATGAATAACAATAGAAACAACATATCATACAATAGAAAAGTATAGGGGAAACAAAATAACCAATAATAATGAATACTTTAATGAAAGCTGAGATGGACCTAAATGTCAAACTAAAAACAATAAAAATTAAAGAATTAATTGACATAAATAAGTTTAAAAGATCCTTATCCCAAACACCATGTTAGTAATGTCTCTAAACTCCATCCCATCCAGCAGGGAAAAAATTAGAAACAAGGTCACATTCCCTTGTCCAAATCTACATCCATGTACTCTTCTCAAGTACCAAAAGGCGACACAAATAGGGTATGAGTAAAATGAAGTAGTTCGACACCAACATGTCTAAAAAAAAATCGATTAATAATTTCATTCAATAAATTGACAAAATGGTGTGTCAATTAATCAATTAATTCTATACATAAATAAACATGATTTAGAACCATGCTAGAATGTCTCTGATCATCAAGCACAACCATGCCAACCATAACCATAAAACCATGGCACAGTAACATAACAAGGAAAATCACTCTTTATAAGTATTTAATCCACCAAGAAAAGACATATATATAAACATTTCAGCTTCAAGTAGGCCAAGACATCTATATAAAAATTTCAGTATCCTAGAAATGCCCTATATATAAGAATTTCAGAATTTAACTAGGCTAAGAACACAATATAATCATTTAAACATCAAACATGATCAAGATTACTATATATACATTTTTTTCCCTTCAGGAAAATCCCTATATATAATAATTTCCTCATTAAACTAAGAAAATGCCTCAATATAAGAATTAAATCATCTAAATGGGAAAAACCTGCTAGATACACATTTTATCCTCCAAGAAAAGATCCGTATATAGGAATTTCAACATCAAAATAGGCCAATCCCACTAAATAAGCATTAAAACATAGAACCAAACAAGTCATAACAACCATGATATGATATTATTACATCATAATCCTTAATGGTTAATTAAAAAAATTACCATTTGTTTTTCAAACACTCTTTAATTTATAAATCAAGTTATCAATATTCATATCAATACCCCATAATCTATTACCAAAGGATTCTATATCAAGAAATCACATTTAATATCATGTATTTATGAACACACTTTACACAATTATTCATTTCCTTATTAATCAAGTTTTATTTATCACCAAACCTGTATCTATAAGCCAGAACACAATATCGTTAAATCTAGAGGGACCCATGGAATAATCCAATCCATGATTTATCATCATTAACCAATCAATTAATTAATATAAATGTTGTGTTAGGGAAATCACAATATTTCACACACTTAACAACTACACAGACCAAAGGGTTAGGTTTATACCACCTACCTTTATCTGATGATTAAGCAATGTTTCGAACTAGAATCACCAACATGAATAGAGGTATGAAAGATTATATGAATGAATGTAGATCATGGAACAAAAAAATCAAAATACAAAAAAAACTATTGTAAAGATATTTACAGTGCAATGACATATAAAAATAGAATGGGAGTGACAATATAAGAAAAACCACTAAATTGGTATTAGATGTGTGATCAAGATGTCTAGAATGGGGAAAGACATTCCAAAATCTCTTAGAAATTTCCTAGGTTTGAGAGAGGTTAGGGCTACACTGAAATGAATGAATAAAACATACTAATTGTGTCCAAAAAACCACCCATCCCACGACTTATAAGGCGTATAAGTATATTACATGGGTTTTAATTCATAATTATGAGGTATTCGGAAATTTATGTTACCTTAGGGGATTTTAACCATGATCGTGCATTATACATCATGTAAAACAGATTCATGGCATGTAATCTAGCTCATGCCATTAACCAGTTAGTGACCTATATCTATTTTAAAGCTTATTCCCCATCTTATTCACACAATGTGTAATGAATTCAGATAGAGTGTAAATGATTTATAGATATCATTAAGCCCCAAATCCCTAGAAGAATCCCCACCACCTCTGAAGCCTTATAAACTTATAGAAATCCATCATAATACTGTTTTAAAAAATTATACCCAGACTCCATTAATGAAAAAAAACATCTATCCCCAAACTTTAGGTCATTCTCCCCCACAACTGATCTCTATCTACGAACAAGACTCAACCAAAAAGGATTAAACATATTGAAAACTCAAAGAAAGGAGTAAAAAAAACTCAACCAACAGAGTTTAAAAACAATAACTCAAAGAGGGAAATCCTTGAAAAAAATATGGGATCTTACATCTTCCCCCACCAAACAACAGATAATCCCCAAGATTCTCTTAGAATCACTATGGGGTCATAGTTAAAATTACTGGGCATTATGATGTCATATTAGACTCCCTCTCCCCAGCCTCCACCTAAACACACCCATGTTTCTACTATAGTTGAATTAGATATATAGTCCTACCCTGAGATAATTATAACTAAGGTCAAAAATAATTAACAGATAGTACGTAAAGTATGTATAAAAAATAATGATTCGATCAATTTCTACCATATTATAAGGTTTAGGATGATATCTACAAATTTTTCACACATGAAACACATTGTGCATGACACTGTATCACTGTGGAATGGAAAATCGCTAATCCATTGGAACTACACTTTCCACTATCTCAAACATCCCAAAAAAGGCAATAACTTTTCCTATTCAATGATATGGTGTTGACCCAACCTAGGTGACCCCATAAGAAAAAATGATTACCAATATCAAACTATAGAGGTCATATATGAGGTCGAATATAATATTTTTACATAATCTGCATGGCCACCAACCACATTATGAACAAATAAATTTTATTAGACGTCTCCTGCATAAGACTAGGTCCAAATAGTGTCGAACCTCCTGACTTGAGAAAATAAATAGTAAAATGATGTTAATTTCCGTAAAAAGATTTTAATAGGTACCACCTGGATCAATTCATGGAATCTATTATTATATTAAAAATCCATGAGTTCCATATGATGCTTCGATGAACAAAAAAAATCCAAATCATAGGCTCATATCATATCCTCCAGAATAAGAATAGTCTTCTTTGATTGACCATCTGTCTTAGGATGATAGGCCATACTCACAAGAACCAATAAACCCCAATCCTTCTAAATTATCTACTAGAACCAAGATGTGAAATAGTGATCTCTATCCAAAAGGATATTCCTTGGAACATTGTGCAACTGAAGTATCTATCACATTTAAATACTACCAAATCATCAATAGTGAAGGTATCCCTGATATGTATGAAGTGGGATAACTTCGTCATTAG
Organism: Viscum album; assembly: GCA_963277665.1. NCBI lineage: Eukaryota > Viridiplantae > Streptophyta > Magnoliopsida > Santalales > Viscaceae > Viscum > Viscum album. The sequence continues at coordinate 1,732,272,921 of OY728127.1, forward strand.
ATCTATGATCACCCACATTTCATCATTCATATAGGTTTTCCTGGGTAATCCTTTAAAAAAATACATATTGACAACATCTCACTTCTACTTAGGAATGGGAAGAGGAAACACAAACCATACAGCCTCTAATGCTCCACTTTCACATGATAATAAGTGAAACATATCACCAAAAATCACATTATCTTCAAAATGTTCCTTGAACACTAGTACTATCTATAGATATCACAATACATATTCATAAATCCATGATGTACCACCCATCTAGAAGAATACAAATCTATCATCAACTCCTCATACAAGCTTGTATGAACCCAGACTCAGTCATGGAGTAGGAGTAAATTACCTTTGTCAAGACACTATAATGATAGTGTCTCCCCACCATATCCAATTTCTCTTAGAAATAAGTACTCCAAATTAGATAATTTATCTACCTTAATCCACTCAGGAAGAACATGTAGGTTTGATATCTATGTTAGAGAAACTTGTCCTTGGGACTCATGAATATTTAGATGCATGTATGAAAAGAGTTCCACCATTCTATACTCGTCACAAGAATATCAAACTTCCTCTTTCTAAATATTTCAGATAAAAATATCGATAAAGACATTACCCTTTCCTGATGTATAAGACATCTCAAAGACGAAAGTCTATAGATACTCAAACTAACTTCTCTACAAAATTTTTAGTTACCATTATGAAAAGATATACCTGAGGCTCTTGTGTTTCATTTAAATAACATAACTATCACCCAAAAGATAGTGAATCTAGCATCTCATATCATGTACCACTACACTGAAGTCCAGATCATGGGTTGGATAATTTCTATCATGTGTTCTAAGATGTATAGATCCATAAATAACCAATCGATCCCCCTGCACCGAAACATCTCCATGTCCATCTCTATAAGCATCGAAATACACATTATATTCTTTACTTAGAATAGGTAATGTGAGGATAGGTGTTGAGACAATCCTACCATTCAACTCCTAAAAATTCCTCTTGTATGTATCCTACCAAACAAACTTGACCTCCTTCTTAGTTATCCTAGACATTGGTGATTTAAAATGGGATATGTCCTGGATAAACATCCAATAATAGCCTACTAATCCTAGAAAAATTTGAAATATAAATAAATTATTTGGTTTTCTCTCAAGATACCATATAAGAAACCTTCTTTGTGTCATGAACCAGTTATGGTCTCCGTCTAAACCAGCGCCCAACCCAGTTCATGGCACGGACCTGGGGGCATTCCCAATCCCCACGGGATAGAACAAGTTCTTGAGTATCATAAATAAAAGTTTGTAATGATTTAATCGAATTTATAAACAAACAAAAAAAAACACATGTTAATAAATTGAATCTGATTTTTTCAAACCAAACAATCCTTTAAAAAACAGTAAATGAAATACTAGGTTTAAAAAAAATCCCAAAGACAACAACAAGGGAATAAAGCCTAAAAGTACATCCTAAGAACCATATCATGGTAAGGGGGCATCTCCATTAAGAAATCATAATGACATTGTACCATGAAGGACCACCGGTATCCCAAACCACATGCTCAAAAAGAATTTCCCATACATGAAACAAATGTTACCAAGTCCACTTACACCCAAAGGTGTAAGTAGGGTGTAAGCCTAAGACCAATAAGATTCCACCTAAGAAAAGGTTTCATGTGATAAACATTTTAAAACAAATATCTAGAAATTTTTCATAAACAGGAAATGATAGTAATAAATTCTAAATGATGAAACTTTAAATAGAAAAAACTTTTATGAGGGAAACTTTAAACAATGATAAATATTAAAAAAAACACACTTAATGATGAAATTTAAAACCAAACACACTTTACACCGATTTTAAATATAGTATATCAAATGATCACTAGTCATAGAATATCGCTTGGAACTAGCTAGCTGTGGGGCCCTAGGTACATCATATCTCGATATATAAGTAACGACAACCAATATTATTCTCATGGATGATACATTAGGAGGCAAAACCCCAATGGCCTATTGTTTCCCAAACATCACCAATGTTTATTTAGTTTTTTCATCATAAAACATTCTATGTGAAACAACGATGATACCAATACCATATCACTAGAATAGTAGTCCTAGTCTACCCAACTAGATACCTGGGTTTCCCTCTTTATTCTCATATAAGTTCCACATGTTATAAAATACAATTTTCATATAAACATACCATTTACAAATAATACACACACCAAAAAATCCTCAAACAAGGAACATAATACTTTTCCCCATTCAAATTCATTTTCACATCATACGCACACCAAAATATCCCACAAACATGTATCTCACCTTTATAAAAATTTAACAAATCACCTCAACAATTTATAATAACATTAAAAAAAATTTGACATAAAAAATCATCACATTCTCTTTAAAAACCCATTTTAAGAAAATACACCCACCAAAATAGTACCAAAAAATATTTATCACCCTTTTAATAATTCAATAACCTATTAAAATTTTTTATAAAATCATTTCATGAAATAAAAAACGGTTTTGCACAAAAAATACATTCAAAAACAATATTTGAAGGCCACATACACCCCAGTACCATACGAAAACAAAACTAGAAGACGTAGGAACATTTAATAAACCAATTTCATATATTATAAAATTCCCTCAAAAGATACCACATGGTTTAGACATTAAAACACACAATTTCAAGAAAAATGAATCATTAAAATCAAACCGTTAACCAACTCTATCAAAAAAGGGTTTTCCACCACAAAAAATTGGCAAGAAACGTGATAAAAGGTCCAGGAAAGGAAGGATATCTCATCAAAGAATGTATACACATGGAACCACCTACCTTAAATGTGAAAAACCCCAAATCATTTTGCAAAACTTCTACTACACCACCACTGCACCACAAGTGAGTGAAAATGAACCCTAAACCAAAATATTGAACCAAGAAACACAAAATTAGATCCTAGTGATGAAGGAATAGATTCTAGAGATTTATAACTAGAAGAAATAGGGAAGAAACCCTAAAGAGAAGGATGGAAATCAAAGTGAGATTCACTTACTTGAAGAACCATGAAGTTTCCTCACCAAAACCCCATTCAAAAAGGATTACATGGGAGATTGAGGGAGTTTGGAGGCCTCCCAAGGATACTATGATCAAATGGGGGAAGAAAGAGGCACACTATGGTTAATACCAAAAGGGAAAACATGGAATAAAAAAAATTATGACCTAGACACTATTCATAGATTAGAAAATCGTGTTTCCAAACCGTGAACCCAGTTCTGGCCACCAAAAACTTACTTATTTTTTAAAAATTCAAGGGGGAATTATGGGGAACCCATGGGGAAGGATATTCCAATAATAAAAGAGAAATAATGGCCCAAAATTTTAAACCTGTCACACCCGGCTCCCAAGAAAATGACCAGGAATCTGACTCGAACTAGAATAAAGTGAAACTAAAAAACCTGGGTGTGAAAATTCTCCCCACGATAACACTTTTAACCCCTGAAAATCCACAATAAAGACAGATGAAAAAACAAAACCCAATACTATTTCGATATTCAAAGGGGGGTGGGGGAGTCCAAATGGAAATACAACAAAAACACTACAAGAAGTAAAAGAGGGATACAAGTGGACTTGAGAGGCTAAGACAGACTATTCTGCTATAGGTCACCCACCCCCAAAGGACAAAACACCTGCTGTTGATCCAAAAAAGGAAAATAATATCACCAACCAAAATTTACACCACTAGTGTATGACAAGAAAATATAATCAAACCACATCCAAAGAAAATCACCGTAAACACTACCAGATGTAGCTTAAGAAATTTAACTGAAATAATCAACAAATTTGAATGAGGTCACCACAACCTTACTTCCACAAATGCATTGGGCACACACCAACCCAAAATTCACCATAGAAGGAAGTTGGTGGTTAGATAGGTTCAAATGATACTACCTATGGCTAGTCCAATATCATGAAAAAAAGAGGTACTGATACAGGGACACCAAAATAGACTCCCCATCATAGAAACAAACTAACACCTCAAACTGAACCCAAACACCTATAGGGGGAGGTTTTAATAGACTCATCAATGTAAGAGAAAACTTAATTTCCCAGGACAAAACTAGGAAACCGACAAGGGGAGGTCCGAAAAGGTTCCCCACCATAAAGGGTATACTAACACTACACTTAATCCAAATAGCCTACATGAGACACATAGTGGGTCTCCCCACCATAAGAACCAACCATCTTAGCCAACCAGCACGAGACAACACAAAAAAGACCCCATAAGACCCAAATCGCACCATAAGGTGGGGGGATAAATGATACACCAAACCAACAAAGAAACTATGCAGATCTCCACTCCCAAAAACATTACCATCCTTAGATGAGTCCAAAAAAAACTGATATTGAAAAGAGTGTACATGTTTATTCATACATGAACAACCATACTAAGAGTTTCTCCCATATTGTTTAATGTACTAGGGTTTGAGAAAACAAAATCACACCATCTCCCTATAACCAAGGAGGGAATCTTCCACCATCTCAGATCACAACCATGAGAAGTAGGGTCCCCGCACCCCATTCCACCACATGTGCCAACTTGAAATGAAACCACCACATCAAAAAATCAAACGATCTCCACCTCCCACACTTGACATGTTGGATAAACCAAGATCCCTTACAAACCTGGGTTTTTCTAACAATGCACTAGCTTTAATCCGAGACCTATGACTGGAGCTAGAATGATTGAAGCATCTACTGCCTCACTGTCAGTTTTTGAAAACCCCCTGATCAAAACCTCTCCTTATGGTACCACAAGCATAAAAATCATCAATCAGACAAAACCACCAAGATATAACACACTCTGAAACCCACTTTACTATAACATGGAACATTAAAAAAATAGTGGCCTCAAAGATGCATATGTATTTCTCCTCTCACCCCAAAGAAGAAACATCATAGGAAAGATCATAAGGAACACACCATCATTCAGGATAGATAATTTCCAGAATTATAGAAGAAAACACACTTTTGTTTAATAAGTCCTCAAAAGGTTTCACAACATCATCATTCCATTAAAAGAAAACACAACTTACATTGACACCACCTAACACAACCCTTGAAACTGACATAGACTTTACTAGGAGTGTGGCCTTAAACAAAGTCCCAAGAAGCATGAGATTACCACGAGCAACCATAACATCCTCAAATGACCAGATTTGACACAATGGTGGTATAACATGAATTAATGTCTTATGGGAAACCGATGAATGGCCCAAGGGCCCTTAAATATTATATCAAATACCATAAAATCTGGACTAATTTACCATTCCTCAATGGAATTCCCCATCACCACTTCCAGATAGAGCCTACAAAAAAAATATTGTCTAACATCACCTTTAAGAACTCAGAGAACATAGGAGACTAAGGTCTATTTTATCCTTCCACAAAAACTATACTACTATAATAGGATACACATAACCAAAAAAGAAGAGGGGTAGACACAAACCCCAAAAATCAAGAAGAAATTCCATATGTCGATCAACTGGAGGATCTACCAAAGGAGAATCCCAATTGGTCACACTTCAATCGTACATTAACTCTTTTTGGGGAAAACCCTAGCCAACTAGAAAATCCAAGGAACCAACCAAGCCAGTGATTTGGTCAAAACATACGACAAACCATAACCGAAAACATAAGGGGAACCACTGAAATGTCTTCCCAAAACATTTCCCATAATAGAACACTGACCAACACCACAACCGAACATACTGACAAAACAAAAACCCAAAACATCATTCAAACAAGAGGCATTCTTGAACTCACAACACCCCAAAAAAATAATCCCAAATAAGCATAAAACACACCACCCAAACACTAGTTTTCAAGACATAAAAGTTTCCTTAAAAATAATTTCTTTTAAAGTAAATAGGGTTCACAATTAGATAATTCACCATTGGTACCCCATTGGCCTCACACATGCTTGTTTTTGTGCCACATAGGGAACCCTCCTCATATCCATATAGAATCTCATCCATACCTGCCATTAACCATCCATCTTCCCATTTAAACCAATCCTAGTGGTCACTCATGAAAATACCAAAGGTTAAATAAAAAACTCTTTCTACTTTTCAACACCAATACATTAAACTGACACTTCATTTTTCTCAAAACCGCTAGCAAAAAAAATCCAAACCCAATTTAAATCATACAAACCTTTTCCTAAAAGAACCAACCATTAAAGTAAAAATTACCATTCAGGTCATACATAATAATTTCGAAACATCTCAGACCATTTCAAAACACTTCATGTTTTATGTTAGACTCCATTTCATCAACACCCATTTAATTAAAACTAAACTCTTCTTATTTAAAACAAGGTTCAAGTAATTCAAAATACTTTTCAAATGATCACTAGTTACAAAATCAAAATCCATTTCCCAACTCCACACATAACTTCCCAAACATTCCATCCCATTAAAAACAACTTTCAATAGTTTAGAAAATTCTATTTGAAACTGATTTTTAAAACCCAGTTTATCATAATTCATACTTTCAAAAGTGGTGTAAACACACCATTTACCATTTCAAAACAAAAGACACAAGAAAATTCATGAAGAATTTAGTGTTAGTGGGTGGATTGGACATACCATTGGTAGTAATACTTCAGTCAGTTCACCATCACATAGAGTGTTCTATGATAATTTTCCCTGCTCCTCTTAGATTTCTCGACCCTGTGAGCTCACTGAGACCATTGAACCAATTCTCTTTTCATTCCCCAAATCATTGATGAACCATGAGAATAAAATAACTTAGATAAAAACCAAATTACCTAGATTACTTGAATCCCATCACGAGGTGTGTTGGCCAGGCACACTACTCATAATCAGAATGTCTATTCCCAACAAGCCTAGCACCGGTCTACCCAGACAATTTCTCAAAAGAACATGACCCAAAAAGAGACAGCCTGCTCTGATACCATTTTGTCAAGAATCCGATCAGGTATCCATCCAAATCAACACCTGACCTAGTCCATGGTATGTCATGAAGGGAACTCTCGATCCGCATAGGCTGGCACAAGTTACCAGGCATCATAAATAAAAGATGGGAATGATTTACCTGAATTTATAAATATAAAACAACAAACACAAGCTAATAAAATGAATCTAATTTTTTCAAACCAAACCATTCATTAAAAAATTAAAAATTGAAATAAATGTATTTCACAAAATCCCAAAGACTACCACTTGGGAAGAAATCCAAAAATAACATCACAAGAACCACCTCACAGAAGGGTGGAATCTCCCTCAATCCATCTCCACAACACCACTCCAAGAAGGACCACTAGTAACTCAAACAACCAGCTCTAAAAGATTTACCCATATGTGTGACAAACATCACCAAGTTTACATACACCCAATGATTTATGTAAGACGTGAGCCTAAGACCAATAGGATTCTACCCATGAAAATGTTCCATGTGATAACATTTTTATACAAAAATCTTTCATATTTTCATAAACATGAAATGCTAGTAATAATTTATAAATGATGCAACTTTAGATGGAAAAAAATTTCAAGAGTGGAACTTTAAAGAATGTGAAATTAAAAAGAAAAAAACATGATGTGTAAATTACCTACCAAACATACCATATGCTGATGGTATATACAATATATCCAATGAGCACTAGTCACGGGAACACCCCTAGGTACTAACTAGTTGTGGGGCCCTAGGTATATCGAACCTCATTGTATAAGTAACCATAAACAATATCCTTATCATGAACGATCCACTAGGATGGGAAACCACAATGGACTATTAGTACTCAGACATCATCAAATTTTAGTAAGTGTTGTCATCGTCTAATTTTCTATGTGAAACATGGGCAATACCACTACCGGATGACTAACATACTAGCCCAAGTCTGACCACCTGGATACCCGGGGTTCCCACTTTGTGCTAAAACTGGCTCTAAATGTTATAAAATACCATTAGCACATAAAAATACCATTTATGAATTATACACATTCAAAACAGCCCCAAAATATGTCACATAATACCCTTTTGAAATTCAAATTCCTTTTAACATCACACACACACCAAAATATCCCACAAACATGTCTTTCACCTTTCTCACAATTTAATAAATCACCTAAATAATTTATAAATACATTTTAAAAATGTTTGACATCAAAAATCATCACATTCTATTTCAAAAACCAATTTTAAGAACAGATACTCACCAAAATAGTACCCAAACATATTTAGAACCCTTTGTGTAACTCACTAAACCCTTCAAAAATTTCAAAAAACCATTTCAAGAAATAAATAAAGAATTTGCACACAAAATCCATTAAAAACCCATATTTGAAGGGAAAATTCAACCTAATACCATACAAAAATAAAATTTTCATCTCAAAAAACAATTAATGAACCAATTTCATATATTATAAAATACCGTTAAATGAAACATTATGTGTTACACATGAAAAACACACAATTTCAAGAAAAAAAATGTAATTTTAAAAACAAACGCTTAATGAAAACTATCTAAAATGGGGTTTTCACCACAAATAATAAGTAAGAAACATGCTAATAGGGTCATACATGAAAATATAACTTATTAAAGAATGATTAAAAATTGGACCACAAACCTTATATGTGAAAATACCCAAATCATTGTGCAAAACTTCTACCGCACCACCACCGCACCACAAGTGCATGAAAATGAGCCCTAACCCAAAATATTGAACCAAGAAACAAAATATTAGACCCCAAGGATGAATCCCTAGATGTTATAGATTTAGAACCAAAATAAGGTGGGAAGAAACCCTAAAGAGAGGAAGGAAAAAAGAAAGAATCAATTACTTGAAGAACCATGAAGATCCCCACCAAAATAACCTTCAATGTTGGGTTCCATGGGAGATTTTGGGAGCTTGGAGGCCTCCTGTTATTACTAGGGTCGATTGTGGGATGGAAGGAGTGAACTAGGGTTAATACCACTAGGGAAAACATGGAATAAAAAAAGTTCTTTTTTTGACATGGACTATGTGCATGGTTTATTAAACCATGTGGACAAACACTGAACCCATTTCAATCCAACCGAAATTTACTAATTTTCATCATAATTCAAGGGGGACTTATGGGGAACCTATGGGGGAAAGATATTCCATGAAAATAAGGGAAATAATGGCCCAAAATTTCAAACCTCTGACACTCGGATCCCAAGAATACGACCAAGAACCCGACCCGAATCGGAACGAAGTGAAACTTAAAAACCTGGGTGTGACACTCTGGGTCCATTGACACTCCATCCTTGGAGATTACATTTCCCAATAAGTGAAATTTGTCAATACAAAAACTTCATTTTTCTAGCTTGGTGTAAAGACAAATCTCTATCAATGTACTCTAGATTATGTTAAATGTTGGGCATACACATATCTCAACTAGGAGTACACTAGGATGTAATCTAGAAAAACTACCAAACACCAATCTAGGAAAGGAAGAATGATTTAATTCATCAAGTCATTGATTACCACTGGTAAATTTAAAAACCCAAATAACATCACTAAAAAATCATATATTCCATAATTGATCCTCAAAGAAGTCCAATGTATGTTATAATATCCCACCCTCAACTAGTGTTATATGGATCTCAAATTGATCTTGGAGAAGATCTTAGCACATATCAACAAATTGAAGAGATTGTCGATGCATAGATGAGGATACTAGTTCATTATTTGATAATATACAAATTATAACACTTTATTAATATGATTATTTTTTAAAATGAACTATATAACCCCATGGAGATGTAGTAACTCATACGAAACCTTTAGCTTCCATATCATGCAACTAGAATTTTTGCTCCTAAAGCTCTGCTGGAGATCTTCTGTAAGGAGGGATAAATACTATGTTTACTCCTAGAAATAACTCAATAAAAAATATGATCTCCTACTATGGTGGTAATCCATAGAACTAATCAGGATATAAATAATGAAAATATTATGATACTGGTGGAAAATAATTTAGTTACATTACTCCATCATCTAGAATAAGGCTGGCTATCTGATCCATGAGACAATCTGATTTTCACTGAATTAGTCCTTCATAACCTACCTGAAGATCCCACTATCCCTATATAAAATTTATAAATCCATTTGGTGATAGAATTATAACACTCATTCAGTAACATATGATATGAGCATAGTATATAACTATCCAATCCCTACCAAGAATCAAATTGAAAACTATTATTTCTATGATAAATGTTTCCTAAAAGATCCAATAACATCCAATTTATAAAGAAAACTCATTAAAACATTTGATATTATTTTAATGAACTCCCAATGATATATATATTCTCAAAACACCATCCAATATTTCCAATACCAATCCCTAAATATTTTCAAAAGGATAAGATAAAAATGGAATTTAATGATTCTTTATAAATAACACAATAATGGGTATATGATACAAGAATGGTACCTATAACAATAGAAGGACATACATCCACATTATCTATATTAGAATACATACCACGAACCTAACTATCCCCTCTACCCTAGGATCTAGAATGAATCTTCTAATCTATTCCCTCTACTTTGAAATTACGTTCTTGCACTTGGGTACCATGTCCCTTGCCTCAACCTGAACATCCAGGGGAACTCTAGCTACCAATCTCAAGATGAGTATCTGAGTCCTTACTAGAATCCAATACCTATCCGGATCCCCTACCAATTCTCTTTTATGATAATTTCCTACATAATAACTAAAGATTACCCAAAAAACCACAATAATGAAACTCCAAATTGGGGGTTTTAAACTGATTCCTCTTGTTCCCCAACATTCCACAATGATAACACAGTAATAAAACATTTTCTTGATATAGATACCCACTTCCCTGACTGCTCTACCTATTATTTACATGGAAAGAACAATCAATGCATCTCTTTTTTTAACTAGTAGAAAATCCACCTATTCATCTTGATGAAATAGGCCATTCACAATTTGGGGACTCTCTCAAATTCCCTTCAATGATGAGTTCATAATTTCTAAAATTATAAAATTAACTCAATTCAATGATGTTCACCTATAACTTAATCTCATATCTACGACCATCCTAAAAAAATTTCACCCAGGATATATCATCAGCAGGTAAAGATGGTGAAATTGAATGAATGTCGGTGAAGCATCCGATGTAGTCCATCACTAACATAACCTCTTGTGTTAGGTGCATTAACCAGCGAGACTTCTCATACCTCAAGGTTTCTATATATAAGGGGATCAAGAATATAATCTCTACGTAACTTCATGATAACTCATATTTCTTTCCATCTTAATCCCTAATATCCCAAAAATTCTTGGCAGGTCTATAAAGTATATATGCAGTAAACTTCATCATCATATTCATGAGTGTCTCCTAGTGGTTGAAGATTTTCTGGAATGACTCAATGAAGAACTCAGATTCCTAGGGGACTCCCTGCCCAGTGAATGTATGCATGTACTACAACTAAAACTATAACATCTATTTAGATATTGATGTAATAGTGTGGAAAGACTCCCATACGATGGATCACATAACCCTCAAGAAGCTACCATGAAGCTAAAAATCCATTGGATCATGAAGAGCTACATGAATCTCCACTTCATGTCCATTATTAGAATTTCTATTTAGGATTTTTTGATTCCCAAATAGAATACAATGTGGATGAATTTTATTTAGAAGATAAAACCACTCATTAAAAGTTGGAAAAAAATGAGGCCAACCTCAACAGGTGACAACAACAGAGAACCACCGACTACTAGTCTCTCTAAACAGAGTCTATAAGTGTTTTAGCATGAAATAATAGTTTTTTCAATCCATTAATCATATTTATAAATTTTTTAATATAGTAGTATTCAAGAAAATATATCACATGAATTAAAATAGTCCCTATCATGAATAATGCATGTAAATATATATCCATATGTTCCTATCATGATGCATTCATACACATATCGCACCATACCGGTCCATGATTATAAATCTCAAGAAATAATAACATCGTAAAACATGTGAATCACCTTAAGTGAAATAACATCAATTGTAATAAGAAAAATTCATGATCAAAATTCCCATCCCTGGGTACATGGATTTTCCCCTTCACATGGGTTAGATAATCCCATGAACTAGGTCATTAACAAGTACTAAAATTTCATAGTCTCCTTTTTAATTTTCAAAAATAGAAAATAATCATAAAAAATTACTATAATACCACTTTATAACATCGCATGATCTGACGCTCTCTCACATGGCCAAATCTGGTTGGTTAAGAGACCTCAAGTGTGCCTCCCCGTATGCTAGAGGCATCTGACTAGCTCTAGGGGTGTGATGAGTATATTGGGGAGACAATACCCATAGTTAAAAGTTACAACATAAATGAAATAATCAAATAATAATAAATATATGAGTATTGGATATGAGTGGAAATAATATATCATACAACTAGAATGTAATGTTGAAGTTTTTTAAATGATAATAATGAATAATGTAATGGTAGATGAAATTTACATGAATTTCAAACTGATGAGATCATTTTGTATGATAGAAATGAATTGGAATGTCTTTAGCTCAAAATAACTCACCCTATGAACTACTATGATTCCATTTTTTTGAATATTGCTTCCTCTTTGAAGGCTTCTACCTAGGTGGCGCTCACTGCTCCGAAAGATCCCAATCATCTTCCTCTTCCCCCAGAGTTCCTCTGGGATATGGATGCTTCTTCCTTGATATTTGGTGATCCCTGTCCGCCAGCGGGGGAGCATAGTATTAGAGGATCCTTCAGATATTCCCTTTTACATTCTCACCCTTCAACAAACCTTTAATCCCTGAACTGTCTTTGATAATTCTAGTCAATGCTTTGGGTAATTCCAGCCCAGAATTGTTTCTTATGGATTTGGATTTTGAAGAAACATCCCTATTCCTCAGATGGACATTGTTGGCTTGTTTCGGTACAGTCAATCCCCCTTTACTACTATTCCATAATTTTTTTCCTGGGGTCTGAGTTCCCCAGCCCACATCTCAAATTTGAACCAAAAGACTTTCTACATTGTGTTGTCAATGATGGAAGACTTAGCTCAGGATTGGAGTTCAGCACCCATATTTATTCGAAAAGGATGGTTCTCTCTTTCTCAATAGTAAATGGAGACTCAAAATATTTCGGACTCTCCTCGTATAGTAGTTCGGATCAACCTCCCCAGCATATCTCTCCTATTTTAGAACATATCTCTTGTGTGTACAATTAGAGATTCTTTTGGGGGTTTCCTTTGTGAATCCATCCAAATAAATTTCTTCGAGGAATATTTGGTTGTTTAATTATGTGTTGAAATGGATATGTCCCAAAATCTCTCAAATTGGCTCAACCTTCGGGTGCAAGGGATTTCTAATTGGCCCCAAGAAATTGTTTATCCCTCCCCCTATTATTGATCATTTTTTCATCTCCATGGGAATTCCCTCACTTTAGTTTGGGGATATAGGAATATGAATCCATTAGTATGTCTTGATTCCCCTTTTTACTAGGATTGTACCCCCTTGACACTTGTGGAGTGTGGCCCCATCTTGTTGAAGAATAATCAAAATCGAGTGGTTTCTACCCCTAATCCTAGGGTGGTGTCTCACATGATTGCTCAGAATATGGGGTTATCGACCCCCATTTCTTGAGAGGGCTCTCCTACTTCTCCGTTGGAAATGGATCCTTTTCCTGTGCTCTAGTATTAGATCGATATTCCTTCGTATTTTTCTCTTAACTCATGTAATTCTCATATTCTATACAAGTCAGTGTCATCATCTTCTATTAGATGGTTTTTTTACCAAGAATGGATTGTCTCTCCCTAGTTTCTAGTTTAGGCCATTATTGATTCCATATTATTTCCTCCATTTTGGGTTTTTTCTCCAATTATCCAATCCCCTCTACTCAAGTAATGTCTTGGTTTCTTCATCACTCCAGCAATTATTCTTAGTATTATTTGGATGTGGTGGTCCTGGATCGATCCCTTTCCAAGAGGAAGATTGTTGATTCTCAAAAGGTGAAGGATTACCTAGTATCACATCGAGATATAAATGTCTCAAATTCTAATTATTATAGGTCTAGAATAAATTGAAGAATATAAATTCTTTCTTGAAGGTGAACACATAGTTTTAGAAAAAGCAGGTTCCCACAGGTTTCTCTACTCTCCCAAGTTCTACTCTCTCTTCAAGAGTGCGAACATGATCTAAATCCAAGCATGAGATTTCACCAGTGAACTTCCTCTAAAAGAAATTTCCAAATCCTATGTTGTCAAGCTCCAAAAAAGATTCCATTCTTCATTAATGTTAAATATTTTGATATATAATTATCATTGTTTGGGGGCATGAGTGATGATTTATTACCAATCAAAAATGATTCAAGAACACCATCTCTCTCTTGTGGTTATTTTAGAGGAGAAATAAAGGGAGTCCAAGATTTTTACATTTTCCAACAGATTGAGGATTCTGTAAATTATGCACAAAACTTAAGAAAGTCATCACATAAGGATTTTTTGAAATTTCATCATTTCTATGGAATTCGTCGAGGCCTCTGATCTGTTTCTAACTGCCAAAATATTATCAGGTATACATAGTTTTTTATCTCCTTCATTAATTCGATGTGTTATCTCATAGAAATGATTGTCATTTAAAAATCCATGGAAGATTAAACCTAGGATCTTCTACTTCATTTTTGACAGGTGATTTCAACGCCATTGTTGAGCCCTCCGAGAAGAAAGGATCAATATATTTTTACAGGAAATCATGTAAAGACTTCTCCTATTTTGTAGCTAATAATAGATTAAAAGATATGGAATTATCTAGAAAAAATACACATGGTAGAACAATCAAATAGGTCACAAACATACTTGGCGTTGTTTAGATATATATTTTGAAAACTTACAAGATATTTCAGTGTACTAGAGGGCTTCGTTACTCATTTATCTATATTTATTTCGGATCACTTTCTAATTACGATGAATATTGAATCTAGGGATTTTTAGGATAAGAAATTTTTTTACTCAATCAGCTAGGATTCCTTTCATGGGTTCCACAAGGAGGTTCTGGCATCTTGAAACAAGCTCATTTAGGTCCTTTTATGGAAAGGTTATAAAAATAAATCAAAAAATCTCAGAAAGTATCTTCATGCATAGTGAAAAATCATTAACTCATCACATCAAGAGCTAGAAGATCTGGAATTTGGTATTTCCCATTATGAGGAAAAGATTGAAAAAAGATTGTATGAAAATTATTTTATTAGTATTATCCACAAAAAAATGTCTCCGGAAGATTTTATTCTTTCTGAAGAAAAACATTCTCGTGAGAAGTCCAAAAAATTATGGCTTAAAGCAGGAGACAAGAAAACTAGACACATCCATAATTTTATCAATGAGAGGAAAATTTTCAATAATGCCAACACCATCCTTGAATAAGGTTTATACACTATTGAAATTGAGCTGGTTGGAGGTATGAATGGAGACCTTTTTCGTTCCCTTCTTACAGGTCCCAAATCATCCATGTTGGGTGGAACTTCTACTGGTCATGCTTATATATTTGATTATATTCCTTGGATGATGTCAGAATAGAACAATCAATTTCATGAATCCATGTATGGGAAAAAAAATTGGGAGTCATTTTCTAGGCTTAATCATGAGATCACTCTAGGGATAGATTATTTTCTTGGTTTTTTTATGTGGCATGTTGGTGCATTGTAAAGAAATATCTGATTTGTAACACCCGAGACTTTTATGTTATATAATCATCAAAGGAATCTTTTTCTACACAACACTTGCTTGGCTTGCTTTACACGCAATCACGACCTTCTTCGATAGCTTGCGTCATACGCAATACCGAGTTTCACTAAACAACAATATGCTATTAAAACTAGCCGTTATGAATAGTAATAACCACTTTTTGAAATTTTATAAATTTTATTTTTCAAAATGGACTTCATTTTTGGACTCAGAATATCGAAATTAGCCTAGGGTGAAATTTTGGTATTTTTCTGAAAACTTTCAATTTTTGATGAATAGTGAAACCACTAAGTGGTAGGTTAAAAAACTGAATTTTGCATAAAACTTAATTTTACCGCTTCTGTGAATGGAATTTCAAAAATCCGACAGACACGGTTGATATCAGTAAGTAAAATGTGGTTCAATGAGATAAAAATAATTTTTTGGTGAATAGTAACTTTTTACTTTTTTACCGCGGTTAATAGTAAATAGGGTAACTAAGGGTAAATATGATATTAATATTACCCTAACACATGTCCTAATTCTATTGGACAAGTGTAATTCGACCAAAAACAAACTTAAGAATAAAATATGACCATTTAGGCCCACTTGGATTAGATTAGGACATTTATTATTAATTTATTTAAAGAAGGGTTAAAATAGTTAAAATCAAAGTTTAATAAGTAAATCATTTTTAATATGGGGTTATACATAAGATAAATTCGACTATAAATATTAATTAGAAAGCTAAAAAGATTTCCTACATGATGGTATTTTATTTGTAATTTTTAGACATCAAATAATTTAATTTATTTATGACACAAAGATGATGCAGTAATTATCTTATTAATGAAATATTGAAATAATTGATAATATAAATACCAAAATAAATGTAATTTAAGACTTTTTATGAATTCCACTAATTTTATAGGTTACTATGATATATTAGTGTTGATTTAATTAACTTGGTTCGAACATATAATTCTGTTATGACTTTCACAAAAATCATATATCAAATAGTGTCAAAATTGACACAAAATAGTTTTTAAATCAAATATTATATTACTAATTGTTATTTTATTCCTAAAAATCTAAGGTTCAGCCAAATGACTTAGATAAGGATATATATATTAATAATAAATAATTTGGGGTTCGTTTGGCATGTTATAGTAAGTGTATTAACCATATAGTGAAAGAAAACAAAAAGACATGGTAAAAGTTAAATTAATTAACTTAGAGTTAAATCTAATTGATAAGGTTAAAATAATACCCTAAACTTGTCTAAATCCTATTGGTTGATAGGATTTCGACCCATCCCCACCTTATCTTCGAAATAAGACCCTTTGGAACCATTATAAACCGATTTTGACTTTAATATAAAATAATATTTTGAGATATACCTAAGGTGCCCTTCTCCTCCCTTATAAAAGGGCACCTCCTCCCCCTCCTCCTCACACCAAATTGAGCACTCAAGCTCGGCCAAACCCTGCCCTTTTCTCCTCTCCACTTCTCTAGAATAGTCCTAGAGGTCCTGGTCTTCTTCAAAGACCACTCTTAGTTCCTTAAGTGGAGGATTCAAAGAGGCGTTCCAAAGAAGAGGTAATATCCATTACCGATCCTTTCAATTTCTTTCTTCTTCAACTTCTTCTTCTTTAGTTGTTTCATGATGAAGTAATAACATCAGTATTACTTACATACTGATATGTTATTATAAATATGAAACAACCCTAATTCACCTTCTATCCATCCTACGGAAAAATGAAATCACCGCGCGTGCGTACGTACGAAATACCCTCTCCACGCCGTGGTGTAATCTATTTTCCACCATCACTTTAAAAGCATGGGTATAATGGTGTAATGAGTAACTATTTATGATTATTATAAAGTAATATTGATACTGAAATAATATATATATACTCCAATACATTTCCACGATCATAGGAACGATATCATCACTCGTGCGTACGTACGGAATACCGTCTCCACGATGTGATGCGACTCGTTCTACATGATCATCATTACATAGTAATTATATAAATGAATTGAATGAATAAATATGATATATGTTACACTAATACCATTCTGGATATAAGGTATATATAACCTTGAAATAAGAATAAGAATTTATTCGGCAAAACACGCATAAGAACAAAAGGCAA
This sequence comes from Viscum album, assembly GCA_963277665.1. Lineage (NCBI taxonomy): Eukaryota > Viridiplantae > Streptophyta > Magnoliopsida > Santalales > Viscaceae > Viscum > Viscum album. Next base: position 1,732,290,860 of record OY728127.1, read on the forward strand.
TAAAGACCCGAGTAACAAGTAACAATGAAATATTACTAACAAGAAGCTAAGAATATGACCATATATGATATCATATCAATATGTATGATTCTTGAATAAGTCAATAACATTATTTAAACCATTATACAGGAGCTTCGGACACATACAAGGCAAATTGGACCTAAGGTAAGGGGAAATATCACAATCTCATTTTTATCCGAGATTGTTTATTCGTAAGTATTTACTGGGGTGTATTTTATCATCCACATCCATGTTTCCTCAATATGTAATATTATTTCCATCCACCTACAATAGTTTAAATCCAATTTTACCCTTCGGTGAGTTTTTAGTAAAGAATAAGAAAGGAATCTTTTGTCGTTTTTCGTACGAGGTACTTTTTGACTTTTCCGACAAAAGTACGAAGAATGTTTTTTTTAACTTATACGGCATGAATGGATTTTTAAAATATTATTCCCAAGAATCTTCCTTTACAAGTTTTCAAGTTTATTTTTAATCAACTTCTTTTAGTTTATAATTGTATGACATGTTAAGAAAAGAAAAGTGTTTTTGAAGAAGAAAGGATATTTTCCTCAAGAATGAAGTTCAAGTGTTTTATCAAAATTATTTTCCATCTAAGATAATAAAGGGTTCTGTTTTTATCCCTATTATTACATGGATTTGATTATGTTGTGATGGAAACATTTTTATGAATTCCTTTATCTTATATGAATTTATTTATGATGTCATGATGTTTTAAGAATCTCATTTTTGTTACAAGTGTTATGTGATGATGTATGGTTTATGATTATGTGGCACACATAAGAAAGGATTCATTATAAGATGGGTGGGACCTATATCTCCCTCCAATGCATTGGGTAAAGATTTTATATCTCATGAGATAGACATGGCTGGAACGGAAGGTTATTTCGGTTCAGTGATACAGGACTGAAACGAGGAGTGAACTCGGTTCAGAAAGGGACTTTGTCCACTAAGATAGTCTTGGCAATGAGTCATGACTAACAAGAAATGATTTTCCATGATTATGTGTGCATGCCACAAAGTTTCAAGTTTTATGTTATGATTATGAGGATCTCATTTTCACTTCTATGATTTATACCATGTTAAGATATTATGATCTCTTTTGCAGGTCTTGATTTTCAAAAAGATATGATATGATTTTTATTTCCTTTATTTGCCCTTGCTGAGCATTTGAGCTCACCCTTTTATGTTTTCTTTTCCCCAGGTCAGGAAGATGGATATTAAGTAGAATATGCTAAAAGGGACCCTAGATATGATGAAATAAATGGGAGACACTGTAGAAGATTTATGAACCAGTTGTTTATGTTTCCCAGTTTCTAAAGACACTATACCTATACGGTCCTTTGTGGTTTTGTCATATGTTGTAATAAGTGTGCTTCAATTTCGAAGTATTAACAATGTATGTTAAGTATGGGTCGTTATAGTTGGTATCAGAGGAAAGGTATAGTCAACCTTTGGAAACTAGGATGTGAAATCCTTAGTAAGAACCCTAAGGATAAGTCTAAGCATAGAACACAATCTTAGAAATGGACATGAATAACCTAGGATATGACCTTAAGCATGAAAATTTTATTCTTGAATTATGTGGTTTCCTATTATAATTAGTGTTGCTCACACTATTCTTCTTGGTTTTAGTCAATGGCTGGGACCCGAAGGAACCGTGTTAATGAGGAATGCGATGGGCAATGCAATGATTGTCCCCCTGAGCAACCAAACGATATGGGAGCTGGAATGAAAAATCTTGTAGCCATGCTCACACAACTTTCTCAAGCTATGAATCATGCAGGATTTCCAAACGAGCAAAGGAGGGAGCAACATTCTGTTGAATCCTTCATGAGGCAGCGTCCACCTTCTTTCAGCGGGTCTACTGATCCATTAGTTGCTGAACAATGGATTAGTACTACTGAAAAGATATTTTCAGTTCTTCAATGTTTTGAACATGATAAAGCCATCCTAGCAGTGTATCGTTTGGAAGGAGATGCTGATCAATGGTGGAATCTTGTTAAGAATACGAGGCAAAGGGATGAAATTGAGTCTATGGAATGGGACGAGTTCAAGAACTTATTTTTCAATAAGTACTTCCCTCGTATTCTCCGAACAAAGATGGAGAAAGAGTTTCTTGAACTGAAGCAAAGGGATGATGAATCTGTTGGTACCTACGAAGCAAATTTTACAAGACTTGCAAGGTACGCTTCTGGTATTATTATCCAACCTGAGAGTAAGATCGATCGATTCTTTAGTGGCTTAAAACCAAGTCTTCGAAGGGCGTTAGCCATAAGGGACTTCAATAGCTACGAGGAAATCGTTCGATGTGCTCTCAAAGTCAAGATGTAGATTGGAGTAACCCATCAGTCACATGGGTTTGATAAGAAGAGGAAGATGTAATTCAATGAAAAATCTAAAGAGCACACGGAAAAGAAGATGAGCTTTTCCTTATGCTCAAAGTGTGGAAAGAAACATGGAGGGAGTTGTCTTAAAGGGACAAGTAAATGTTTCAAATGTGGAAAGGAAGGTCATCGGGCATTTGAATGCCGCGATAATGGGAAGAAGATGTCTAATGATGCAAACAAAGGAAGGGATATACAGAATGATCCTACTACACTTCAATGTTTCAAGTGCAAGGAGATGGGGCATTATGCCAATCAATGCCCAAATCCAAGGGTTGATGATGATGTTCGACGTCAACAAACTCTTAAGGCTAAAGACAAAGGAAAGTCACATGCAATTTCTATCAGCGATGTGGAGTACGATAACGATGTGGTGAAAGGTACACTTACCATCCACTCTAAAGTAGCAAATGTTTTATTTGATTCTGGATCCACCCACTCTTTTATTTCTAAAGAATTTTCTAAGGTTTTCACCGTATTGCCTCAACAATTAGATGTTGAGTTAGCTGTGACAACACCTAATGGCACATCAATCGCATAAAAAGTTTATAATTCTTCTCCGATCGAAGTTTGTGGGAAAGTGCTTCCGGCAAATCTTGTGATCCTTCCTTTAGTGGAATTTGATGTGATTCTTGGCATGGATTGTCTTTCTCTACATGGAGCTCATATCAATTGCCAAAGAAGGGAAGTCACATTTCATATTCCAGATCAATCTACGATCGTCTATCAATGCAAGGATGAACATAACCTTCCAGTGGAAATTCCTTCCATCTTATGGGTCATGATTCCACTAAATGAAGGTTATTTATCTCAAATGGTTGGAGAGAAACTTACGATTAAGAATATTCCCATTGTACGGGAGTTTGATGATGTCTTTCCGGAGGAATTACCGGGTCTTCCACCAAATCGTGAAGTTGAGTTTTCAATAGAACTCGTACCGGGTGCTTTGCCTATTTCAAAGACACCTTATAGAATGGCCCCAATTGAGTTGCAAGAATTGAAGAAGCAACTCCAAGAGAATCTTGATAAGGGATTCATACGCCCTAGTGCATCACCTTGGGGAGCACCTGTTCTATTTGTTAAGAAGAAAGATGGATCAATGAGACTCTGCATTGATTATCGAGAACTTAACAAGATCACTATCAAGAACAAATATCCTCTCCCACGCATTGATGACTTATTTGACCAACTACGCGGAGCTCAATACTTTTCCAAGATTGATCTTCGTTCAGGGTATCATCAATTAAGGGTCAAAAGGGAGGATATACCAAAGACGGCTTTCCGTACAAGGTATGGACACTATGAATTTATAGTGATGCCGTTTGGTCTTACTAATGCCCCTGCTATCTTCATGGATCTAATGAATAGAGTCTTTAGAGACTATCTTGATCAATTTGTGGTAGTCTTTATAGATGATATTCTTGTCTATTCAAAGAGAAAGGAAGAGCATGAAGATCACTTGAGAATTATATTGAAGACCCTGAGAAAGGAGAAGATTTATGCCAAATTTACCAAGTGTGAATTTTGGCTTCAAAAAGTTGCATTTTTGGGTCATATAATCTCAAAAGAGGGGATATCTGTGGATCCAGCAAAAACAGAGGTTATCGAAAGATGGTCAAGACCAACAACAGTAACTGAGATCCGAAGTTTTCTTGGTTTGGCTGGATATTATCGACGTTTTGTAAAAGATTTTTCACGATTATCTAATCCACTCACCAAGTTGACTCGGAAAGGAGTTAAGTTTGTCTGGACAGAGGAATGTGAAGAGAATTTCAAGGAGTTGAAAAGAAGGTTATCCAGTGCACCTGTGCTTACACTGCCTTGTAGTGGAGAAAGGTTTGTGATCTACAGTGATGCATCCAAGAAGGGATTGGGGTGTGTTCTTATGAAAAATGATATGGTGATAGCTTATGCCTCACGACAGTTGAAAATCCATGAGAAAAATTACCCAACACATGATTTGGAGTTGGCTGCGGTAATCTTTGCATTAAAGATTTGGAGGCATTACCTCTATGGTGAAAGGTGTGATATTTATACTGATCATAAAAGTTTAAAGTATATTTTCACACAAAAGGAGTTGAATATGCGTCAAAGAAGATGGTTGGAGCTGATTAAGGATTATGACTGCTCAATCCATTATCACCCTGGGAAAGCAAACAAGGTGGCAGATGCATTAAGTCGACAAGACCATGCTAGTTTATCCATGATGAGGATCACAAAAGATCCAATATTTATGGATTTACAAAGGATGGATCTTAGAATTATAATGCAAGGGGAAAAATCTTATCTTTCTCAAATGAATGTTCAACCATCTATACATGCGAAGATTAAGGAGGCACAGAAAGAAGATGTCGAGTTACAAAAGAAGGTGAGAAATGTTCCTGAATTCAACCTTGATTGTGATGGGATAATAAAGTTCAAGAATCGGGTTTGTGTTCCTCCCATCCCCGAATTAAAGAAGGAGCTGCTGGATGAGGCTCATAGTTCATCATTCTCTATTCATCCTGGAAGCACGAAGATGTATAGGGACCTGAAAGAGTACTTCTGGTGGGATGGCATGAAAAGAGATGTTGCTGAATATGTCTCTCGATGCTTGGTTTGTCAACAAGTTAAAGCTGAGAGACAAAAGTCTAAGGGGATGTTACAACCATTACCCATACCCGAATGGAAATGGGAAAACATCACTATGGACTTTGTCACAGGACTTCCTAAAACATCCAAAGGCAATAATGCTATCTGGGTCATAGTTGATCGTCTTACAAAGTCTGCACACTTCATTCCTATTAGAGAGGATTTCTCTCTAGATCAGCTTGCCAGGATATATGTAAAGGAAGTGGTAAGATTGCATGGAGTACCACTTTCTATTATATCTGATCGGGATCCGAGATTTACCTCGAAGTTCTGGCGAAGTCTTCAGCATACTCTGGATACAGAGTTGAGTTTCAGCACTGCTTATCATCCCCAGACAGACGGTCAGTCTGAGAGAACAATTCAAACCCTAGAAGATATGTTGAGAGCTTGCTCTATGGATTTCAAAGGAGGTTGGGATCAACACCTACCTTTGGTGGAATTTTCTTATAATAATAGCTTTCACTCCAGTATTCAGATGGCTCCTTATGAAGCTCTCTATGGAAAGAAATGCAGGACTCCAACTTGCTGGGATGAAGTTGGGGAAAGAAAGATATTAGGACCTGATCTCGTTGATGAAATGGCAGAAAAGGTCAGATCTATTCAACAACACATAATAGCAGCTCAGAGTCGACAGAAAAGTTATGCCGACAACCGAAGAAAAGACCTAGAGTTTGAAGTGGGTGATAAAGTGTTCTTACGAATATCTCCCTGGAAGAGGGTTATGAGATTTGGAAAGAAGGGGAAGTTGAGCCCTAGATATATCGGTCCTTTCGAAATACTGGATCGTGTTGGGAAGGTAGCTTACCGATTGGCGCTTCCACCGAATCTCTCTCAAGTTCACGATGTGTTCCATGTATCTCTCCTGAGAAAGTACATACCAGATCCTTCACATGTACTCAGCTCAGAAGTTGTACCGCTGGAGCAAGATCTTTCTTATGAAGAACAGCCGATAGAGATTCTGGATCGTAGCGAAAAAGTCCTACGAAACAAGACCACTCGATTGGTGAAAGTTTTATGGAGGAACCACCAACTTGAAGAAGCTACATGGGAGCTTGAGGATTTGATGAGGGAGAAGTATCCTCATCTGTTTGTTACAAAGTGACGAATTTCGAGGGCGAAATTCTTTTTAAGGGGGGTAGAATGTAACACCTGAGACTTTTATGTTATATAATCATCAAAGGAATCTTTTTCTACACAACACTTGCTTGGCTTGCTTTACACGCAATCGCGACCTTCTTCGATAGCTTGCGTCGTACGCAATACCAAGTTTCACTAAACAACAATATGCTATTAAAACTAGCCGTTATGAATAGTAATAACCACTTTTTGAAATTTTATAAATTTTATTTTTCAAAATGGACTTCATTTTTGGACTCAGAATATCGAAATTAGCCTAGGGTGAAATTTTGGTATTTTTCTGAAAACTTTCAATTTTTGATGAATAGTGAAACCACTAAGTGGTAGGTTAAAAAACTGAATTTTGCATAAAACTTAATTTTACCGCTTCTGTGAATGGAATTTCAAAAATCCGACAGACACGGTTGATATCAGTAAGTAAAATGTGGTTCAATGAGATAAAAATAATTTTTTGGTGAATAGTAACTTTTTACTTTTTTACCGCGGTTAATAGTAAATAGGGTAACTAAGGGTAAATATGATATTAATATTACCCTAACACATTTCCTAATTCTATTGGACAAGTGTAATTCGACCAAAAACAAACTTAGGAATAAAATATGACCATTTAGGCCCACTTGGATTAGATTAGGACATTTATTATTAATTTATTTAAAGAAGGGTTAAAATAGTTAAAATCAAAGTTTAATAAGTAAATAATTTTTAATATGGGGTTATACATAAGATAAATTAGACTATAAATATTCATTAGAAAGCTAAAAAGATTTCCTACATGATGGTATTTTATTTGTAATTTTTAGACATCAAATAATTTAATTTATTTATGACACAAAGATGATGCAGTAATTATCTTATTAATGAAATATTGACATAATTGATAATATAAATACCAAAATAAATGTAATTTAAGACTTTTTATGAATTACACTAATTTTCTAGGTTACTATGATATATTAGTGTTGATTTAATTAACTTGGTTTGAACATATAATTCTGTTATGACTTTCACAAAAATCATATATCAAATAGTGTCAAAATTGACACAAAATAGTTTTTAAATCAAATATTATATTACTAATTGTTATTTTATTCCTAAAAATCTAAGGTTCAGCCAAATGACTTAGATAAGGATATATATATTAATAATAAACAATTTGGGGTTCGTTTGGCATGTTATAGTAAGTGTATTAACCATATAGTGAAAGAAAACAAAAAGACACGGTAAAAGTTAAATTAATTAACTTAGAGTTAAATCTAATTGATAAGGTTAAAATAATACACTAAACTTGTCTAAATCCTATTGGTTGATAGGATTTCGACCCATCCCCACCTTATCTTCGAAATAAGACCCTTTGGAACCATTATAAACCGATTTTGACTTTAATATAAAATAATATTTTGAGATATTCCTAAGGTGCCCTTCTCCTCCCTTATAAAAGGGCACCTCCTCCCCCTCCTCCTCACACCAAATTGAGCACTCAAGCTCGGCCAACCCCTGACCTTTTCTCCTCTACACTTCCCTAGAATAGTCCTAGAGGTCCTGGTCTTCTTCAAAGACCACTCTTAGTTCCTTAAGTGGAGGATTCAAAGAGGCGTTCCAAAGAAGAGGTAGTATCCATTACCGATCCTTTCAATTTCTTTCTTCTTCAACTTCTTCTTCTTTAGTTGTTTCATGATGAAGTAATAACATCAGTATTACTTACATACTGATATGTTATTATAAATATGAAACAACCCTAATTCACCTTATATCCATCCTACGGAAAAATGAAATCACCGCGCGTGCGTACGTACGGAATACCGTCTCCACGCCGTGGTGTAATCTATTTTCCACCATCACTTTACAAGGATGGGTATAATGGTGTAATGAGTAACTATTTATGATTATTATAAAGTAATATTGATACTGAAATAATATATATATACTCCAATACATTTCCACGATCATAGGAACGATATCATCACTCGTGCGTACGTACGGAATACCGTCTCCACGATGTGATGCGACTCGTTCTACATGATCATCATTACATAGTAATTATATAAATGAATTGAATGAATAAATATGATATATGTTACACTAATACCATTCTGGATATAAGGTATCTATAACCTTGAAATAAGAATAAGAATTTATTCGGCAAAACACGCATAAGAACAAAAGGCAATAAAGACCCGAGTAACAAGTAACAATGAAATATTACTAACAAGAAGCTAAGAATATGACCATATATGATATCATATCAATATGTATGATTCTGGAATAAGTCAATAACATTATTTAAACCATTATACAGGAGCTTCGGACACATACAAGGAAAATTGGACCTAAGGTAAGGGGAAATATCACAATCTCATTTTTATCCGAGATTGTTTATTCGTAAGTATTTACTGGGGTGTATTTTATCATCCACATCCATGTTTCCTCAATATGTAATATTATTTCCATCCACCTACAATAGTTTAAATCCAATTTTACCCTTCGGTGAGTTTTTAGTAAAGAATAAGAAAGGAATCTTTTGTCGTTTTTCGTACGAGGTACTTTTTGACTTTTCCGACAAAAGTACGAAGAATGTTTTTTTTAACTTATACGGCATGAATGGATTTTTAAAATATTATTCCCAAGAATCTTCCTTTACAAGTTTTCAAGTTTATTTTTAATCAAATTATTTTAGTTTATAATTGTATGACATGTTAAGAAAAGAAAAGTGTTTTTGAAGAAGAAAGGATATTTTCCTGAAGAATGAAGTTCAAGTGTTTTATCAAAATTATTTTCCATCTAAGATAATAAAGGGTTCTGTTTTTATCCCTATTATTACATGGATTTGATTATGTTGTGATGGAAACATTTTTATGAATTCCTTTATCTTATATGAATTTATTTATGATGTCATGATGTTTTAAGAATCTCATTTTTGTTACAAGTGTTATGTGATGATGTATGGTTTATGATTATGTGGCACACATAAGAAAGGATTCATTATAAGATGGGTGGGACCTATATCTCCCTCCAATGCATTGGGTAAAGATTTTATATCTCATGAGATAGACATGGCTGGAACGGAAGGTTATTTCGGTTCAGTGATACAGGACTGAAACGAGGAGTGAACTCGGTTCAGAAAGGGACTTTGTCCACTAAGATAGTCTTGGCAATGAGTCATGACTAACAAGAAATGATTTTCCATGATTATGTGTGCATGCCACAAAGTTTCAAGTTTTATGTTATGATTATGAGGATCTCATTTTCACTTCTATGATTTATACCATGTTAAGATATTATGATCTCTTTTTCAGGTCTTGATTTTCAAAAAGATATGATATGATTTTTATTTCCTTTATTTTCCCTTGCTGAGCATTTGAGCTCACCCTTTTATGTTTTCTTTTCCCCAGGTCAGGAAGATGGATATTAAGTAGAATATGCTAAAAGGGACCCTAGATATGATGAAATAAATGGGAGACACTGTAGAAGATTTATGAACCAGTTGTTTATGTTTCCCAGTTTCTAAAGACACTATACCTATACGGTCCTTTGTGGTTTTGTCATATGTTGTAATAAGTGTGCTTCAATTTCGAAGTATTAACAATGTATGTTAAGTATGGGTCGTTATATGATTGATGTAGTGAAAGAATTATTTAGAGGGGGAAGCCTCCCCCAGGTGACTAGTGATACAACCATCGTGCTAACTCCCAAGGTTAAAAAGTCATCTTCATTAAGTCATTTCGGGCCTATAAGTATATGAAACTTCTCCAACAAAGTCCTAAAATGTGTGCTCAATTGGAGACTATCTAATCACCCTCCAATATGGGTTCCATAGAAAAAATAATCATTTGCAAGATGTCGGTCCATATTAGGTGATATAGGTATATCCCAAAATATTATTGAGGAAATCAATAAGATATCCCAAGGATCAAAAATATTTTTCAAAGTGGACATGTAAAAAACTTATGATAATATCAAGTGGTGTTTCATCTTAAAGGTGCTTAATTGCATGGGATTCTCAGCTTGGGTTTGAGATCTTCTTTTCAAGTGTTTTTCTCTAATTGGTTCTTAATATGATTCTCGGGAAGGAGAAGAGTATTTTTAAATATATTCATAGACATAGACAGGGTGACCCCTTTTCCCCATGTTTGATTGTCTTAACGTAAGATGTTCTCATTAGATTTATCAATTGTAAAATGCAACAGGGGTGGATTCAACCCTTCATGTGCAGGGAAAATTTTCAAGGTGTGTCTCTTTTAATGTGTGCTGATGAAATGGTGGTGTTTCTCAATGGTAGATCCAATTATGTTAGGGTCCCCAATAATATTATTACAGAGTACTATATGTATTGAATGAATCTTGTAAAATGGGATAAAAGTAATCTTTTTATTTCAAGGAGATTCCTGAAGAACAGTGTTAACAGACTTGAATCGATCACTGGTATTCAAAAACATTTCCCCCAATGGAATACTTTGGAACTCCAATAATTGTTGGGAGGCTCCATATTAGTCACATGGATAAGTTTTTGGGGAATATCACCTCTTAGATCAATAACTGGAAGAACCGCTTCCTCTCATTTGGAGGAAGGACCACTCTTGTGAACTGTGTGTTATCTTTCATCCCTATAGATGTTTTATTAGTCCTCAAAGTCCCAAAATATATGATTAGAAGTTTTGATAAGATTTTTAAATATTTTATTTCTGATTCTATTTCATAATGTAGATTTGGTTGGACATCCTAATCCAGAATGGAACTAACAATAGAAAAGGGAGGAATTGGAGCGCTTAGTGTTTCTGACACGATGAATTTCTGGCATTCCAATCTAGCTTGGGAGCTAGTCGAAAGGTACAAGTTTTGTGAAAGGATTATTATGGGAATATATGGGGACACCCAAGAGACTCCGCATAAGTATGTATATGCTACATGTAAAACTATTCATGCACATATTCCTAATATCAAGTTAATAATTAAAGGATCATTAAGAGAGGTCATTATAGATTTTGGAATGATAATTAGATGAGATGTATGCTAAGTTTTACATGATTTCTAACACTGCATATCTCATTACTTCAAGCCAGTGAGTATCCTACATTAATCTAGGATATTATCGACAAGGACCATCTCACCATATTTCAACTGATTAATCTCACATATGAATAAGATAAGCATGTCTTCAAAGATTCGTCTTTAGGTTATTTCAATTTAAAAGAAAATAAAATTATCATCATAGATTCATAATCTTGTGAAACATGGAGTGATATTCTTTGATGAAAGTATCTTCCCCAAAAATTCAACATCCTTCTTGGGGGGGGGGATGAATCCTTTTCAACAAACACAGAGGTGTGTAGGAAATGGATTAGAATTGTTTCTAAATTTCCCTCTTTCCAAGGCTCCAACAATGAGATGGAAATCCATTTATTCTTATAGAGTGAGTGGGAAAATAATGTTTTGAAGGCTTTGGGATACTTTTCAGGTGTCTCTCTCGAAATTATCTATTTTGAAGATTTTTAACATCAGTACATCCAAGGGGTGGACAGGAACAATGTAGAGGAGAAGGCAAATGAAGCAATTTTAGCTCTAGCATGTTGGTGCATCTAGGAGGCAAGGACAAGTCACCCCAGGAGGGAATTTCAGGTTCCATGATATATTTTATTAAATTAAATATGTGGTTAATATATGATCTCAACATGATTATAAAAAATTGGATGATACTCCTTCTACAGGGTTCTTTCAGAACCTTTCTAACCATCAATCAAGTGGTTAGAGGACCATTTCTGATGGTCTTTGAGCAAGTTGGAACCCCCGAAAAGTTGGCATTAAGATCAATACTGATGGATCATGCTTGATGGGTGTGATGAGGGGGATATGCACTGTTAGGGACTCAAAAGGATCTATCATTGTGTCTTTTGGTGCTAATTTTGCGTGAGGGGACTCACTACAATTAGAGTCCTAGGATATTCTCTAGGGAATACCGTTCTTCTAATCTAGGAATATTTTTCACTCAAAGATTGATATAGGTTCAAAAATTATATACAATTCTCTTATAAACCTATCTACAACTACCTAGTCTATCTTATACCATATAGAGCTTTCTAGATCCCTTATTGATCGCTGGAATAGATTGCTCCATACATGGAGAGAAGGCAACAAAGTGGCGGATTTTATCATGTTGAGGTACATTTTTGATGATAAATTTATTCCATTTTTCAATATGATATATCTTCCCCAAGAGTGTGAGAACATCGTTCTTGGGGACTCCCTTAGTCTCCATTTTTGTAAACTTCCTTAATCCATTCTTTTGTCTCCAGATGGTTGGGTTCTCCCCAATTTTCATTTGTAATGGTTTTATCTCTTCATTCAATAGAAATATATATTATTATGTGTATAAAACTAATAAAAATAAAAATAAAATAATCACATGGCAAAAATAATCTCAAAATACCCCAATCCCAAATCCCATGTTGGCCTCATCACCGAACTCCAACCTATCCAACAAGAAAACAATCAGCAAAATGTCTCATTCCATTTTCCAAGCTTGAATCCATGAAATCTTCTAAGGTACCAAAGGGAATATTGTATAGAGTGTGAGTAAAACCCAAAATGTTGACACAAAAATGTATAAAAACAACCAATATGATAAAAGTACATGTTATAAAGTGATAAACAAGCGTATGAATTAATCAACTAATACAACACATAAATCAACATTCTTAAACACCATCCCTAAATGTCTCTGATCTTATGGATAACCATGCCCACCACAACCATATAACAATGTAATAGTCACATAACCAAGAAAATACATCTCTATAAAAATGTATCCTTCATGAAAATCCCTATATATAATCATTTAAACATCAACTAGGTCATGACTACTATATATGAATTTCAGCCTCTAGTAAAAGCCCTATATATATTCATTTCATCATTTAACTAGGACAAGCCCACTACATAAGAATTAAAACATCAAACTGGGCCAATCCTGCTATAAATGCATTTCAGCTTATGGGAAAAGAAATATATATAAGAATTTCCGCATCCAAATGGGCCAAGACTGCTATATAAGCTTTACAATATCAAACCAGGACATGATTTCTATATACAGATTTCATCCATTGGGAAAATCCCTATATATAATAATTTTAACATCAAAATGGACCAAGTATACTATATAATCATTACAACATAAAATTAAATAATTCATAACCACAATGCTATCAAAATATCACATCACAAACCTCAATAGTTAATTATGAAAATTACCTTTTACCTCTCAAATATTCTTTCATTTATAAATCAAGTCATACATAATCATATCAATAACCTATAATATGTTAACAAAGTGATTCTATATTAAGATATTACCTAAAATATCATGTCATACTAAACACACTTTAAACCGTTATCTAATTCATTAATAATCAAGGCTCCGCCCACCCAACAAGTAGCCACAAGGAAAGTAACAATACCATTGAATCTAGAGGGATCCAAGGAATAATCCAATCCATGATTTATCATCATTTATCATTAAATTAATTAATGTTCTCATTATTCTAGTGAAATAAAAATATTTCGAATACTTAAAAATTAATCATACCATATGTTTAGGTGTAGAAAACATACCTTTTTTGATGGTTATGAAACGCTTCTAATAGGATTTTCCAACATGAAAAGAGTCAAGGAAGAGAACACGAAGGAACCTATATCTCACAAAAATGTGATTAAAACTCAAAACCTATATAGTTAGTAGATTTACATTGTAATGATTGAGAAAAAAGGAAGAGGATAAAAACACTAAGAAGAACCACTCACCAGGTATTAATGCAAGAACGAGACATCCAAAATAAAGGAAGGAGATCCAAAATTTTCTATAAATTTCATAGGCTTGAGAGTAGAGAGGGATGCACTGAAACAAATGGATACTATATATTCATCATGGCAATAAAACTCCTAGAATGATTACTTACAAGGAGTGTGATTATATTACATAGTGTGTAAGTCTTATTTATGTGGTATGCTGAAATTTGCATCACCTCTAGTGATTTTAACCCCTCTCAAACATTACACATCATGTCATATAGATTCAAGATGTGTAATCCGACTCATTCCATGAACTCACTGAAGGATTGTATCCCTTTCAAAACTACTACCTAGTGATATTCACATGGCATGTAATATATTTACATAGTGTGTAAATTCATTATAGATAGATTCAACACCAAAAATCATCTGAAGAGTCCTAAACACCTATGAATAATTCTAAACATTTGAAAAATACTGATAATCCCATTTAACATGTTTATACCTAGAATCCATTAATTCAAACAAACACACATCCCTAAAAATTAGGTCACTTTCCATAATAAATGATCTCCATCTTCAAATAGGACTTAACCAACAAGGTTTGAAGGTAAGGAAAACCCAATCAAAATAGGTTAAATGAAAAAAATAAAAGGGTGATGTACTAGAAAAAAAGGGATCATAAAGGAGAAATAAAAATCAAATTTTGGTTGGTATTCCTCCCATTAACTTTTTCGAAGGTTTAAATCCCTTTGAGAGAATATACAGCTTAGGCTCTAGTGACCAATGTACACCATAAACTTATGAGTGAATAAGTAACATTCCTTAATCTTGAGATCATGTATTGAAGATTCCAATTCCAGGTCATGGGTGTGATAATTTATCATATATAGCTTGATATTTTGGGAAATAATATATATTACATGATTCTTATATAAGAGTACACATGAAAAACCCACACATGCAGTATATCAAAATACCACATAGCCCTAGATAGACACTGGTAAAAACAAGATAAGGGACGAGGTCAACAACTAGTACAAACAAATATCTTTTTCATTAGAGGTTTAATGTAGAATATTTTTAACAATAGTTATTTATATAACTTCTATTAAAAACATTCAATTTTGGGTTTTAATGTCAATTTTTAAACAACTGATGTTAAAAACACATTTTTAAAGTTAGTTATCATAAAATTGACTAGATAGACAATATTTTTAACATTAGTTAAAATATAACTAATGTGAAAGTTAAAATTTCACATTTCACCGATGTGGGGTTACATTTATTTATTGCATAGCTTTGAAATTTTCAATTTTCCCTTACAATTTATGAAATCTTGTTTATTTTTTGTTTAATTTATATGTTTTAATTATCCACACATATTTATTTAATGATCACGTATTTTGATCATCATTGTTCCACAAATTAAAATATTTAGGTATTTATCATCATTCCACTAATTCTTCTTTTGGAAATCTCATCATGGTATTTATAATTATTTTTCCCTTGTTTTATTTTCTTATTAACAATTTTCTCAATTGATACACTACATAATGATTCATTTTTTTCATATAATGAAGAATCCTTCTTCAATTTGTGTTAAAACTTAAAAAAATAAATGGAGTCTAAAATGACATCCAAGACACAACTTCAAATTTCTTCATGAGATCATACCATAAAATAAAATCATATCATAGAAGACTATATTAACACGAAAAATAAGTTTAATATTTTAGTTATTATTTCTATATTTCAGCCGGTTTCTATGGTTTCTTTTCCTTTTATCGGCCAACTAATTTCATTCATTAGTGTAATGATCTTTGATTTTTTTTAAAATAAATTGATATTTTTACATCGTTTATATAATAACTAACATAAAAAATCTTATTCAACATCATTTTTCAATAAATTATGTTGAATTTTAATTTTTACATTATTTATACAATAAAAAGGTATAAAAATGCATTGATATTTTTTAATATTGGTTATAGTAACCAACATTTTTTAAAACATATTCTTTTACATCACCTATAATAACATCACATTTAAAAAAACATAAAAAATGTAAAATAAATTGTAACACCCCGAGCTTCCACGATATGCTTATCTTTCAAAAATGCAACAGCTTGCATTGTACGCAAGTTCGAGATTCTAACGCACCGCGACCAATCAAAATAGCCATTATGAATAGTAATACCTAATTTTTGAAATTTTATAAATTTTATCTTTCAAAATGGACTTCATTTTTGGATTCAGAATATCGAATTTAGCCTAGGGTAAAATTTTGGAACTTTTCGGATAAATTTTATATTTTGATGAATAGTGAAAATTACTAAATTTTAATTAAAAACAAATTTTTTAATCAAAATAATTAATAGCGATAAATTATTATATTGAGTGGTTTTAATGTATAATTAGAATATAATTTTACCATTTTATCCAATGGCGGTCATTAGAAATAATTTCACTTTGAAATTGGACATACACAATTGTCAATCTTTTGATATATATTGTTTCTTAAAAACACGCTATTTGTTGTGACAACGAGAATTAATTATAAAATTAATTAATGAAACATATATGTTTTGAATTTTTTAAAATAGACAACATTTTTTAATTCGGAATATCAATTATAGCTTAGGGTGAAATTTTGGCATTGTTCTGAAAAACTTCAATTTTTGATGAATAGTGAAACCACTAAGTGGTAGTTAAAAAACTGATTTTTCATTTAAATGAAACATTACCACTTCTATGATTTGATTTTCAAAAATAGACATCATTTAAGTTTAATTAATCGCGATTAAAGGTAATTAGTGTAATTTAAGGTAAAGATAATGTTATAATAATATGAAAGGACCTTGAAACATTTACTACCCTTATTTGATGAGTCATGGATGACCAAGACAATCCATGGGTCAACTTGGGGACCCCATGGAGCCACTTGGGTAAGAAAATGACATTAATAACTTTTTATTTAAAGTAAAAATAAAATTGTCACAAACATGTGTTGTTTTACAAAAACAATTATTACATGGGGATATATAAGTTAACTTTTAGACTATAAATATTCATTGGAAAGATAAAAATATTTCCTAAATCATGATATTTTTTTTATAATTTTTAGACATTAAATAAATTAAAATTTTTATGACACCATGATGATGCAGCGATTACCTCATTAATTAACAATTTAAATAAAATGAAAAGATAATGTAAAATATAAGACTTACACATGTCAAAAACTTATTGGATGAGTATATTTCGAACCCTTATCACCTTATCTTCGAAATATATAATTGTGGGACCTTTGAAATCCGAAAATCATTTCATTATAATGTAACTTTTCATGAGTTTCCAAGAGTGCCCCTCCTCTTCTCTTATAAAAGGCCCCCACCACTACCACCTTATTCACACCATCAAATCCATTTAGTTCGGCCAAAATCTGCCCAAATACGCTCTCAACTTCCCTCTCTTACTTCTAGAAGCCTCACTAAGGGCAGAAGGCTTCCCAAGGAAGCCTTTGGCTCAAATCAAAAAGAGTTACCCGAATTTAAGGAGATTAAAGAACGATCGAGTCAAGTCGGACACGAGGTAAGGGAACTTCTTAACCCAATTTCCATTCTTTGGGTTAATCTCCTACTTTAAAATTATTTTATGATATTATTAGGTCCTATATTGTATTTTCACTTTCTTTATGTGTACTTATAGTGAATACACATAATCGATATATTTTATTTTAAAAATGTTCTTTGTAAGGGACTTCATCTCAATGTCCATTCATTGAGGCATATTTTGTTTTATACACATATTTCTTTTATACGGTGTATAAACCCATTTTACTTTTAGGTTTATTCAAAAGGAATATTTTTTATATGAAGCGTTTTACTAAATGACAAAAGGGAATGTTTTTTTTGTCATACGTATGTGGCAACAATGACTTCTCCGCCGCCGTGACCATTATTTGAGTTTCGTCTTCTTCTACAAGCTATAAAATTTTTTAAATGAAAAATAAATACCAAGTTTTAATTTTATTTTATTTTGGTATTGAAAATTGTTTTGATAATTTTTTTATTATATCAATGTGTTTTATTGATATCTTGTGATTGAAATGTGGAAATGTTATGTTTCTTTTATGCATGTTTTATGTGATACGATTATGTTTTGGTTTATGATATGTTTAAAACTGTTCATATGAGGAATGCATTGGACTTAATAAGTAACGGGTGGAGCCCGATATAGCTCCTCGATGCATCGGAAGGTCTCATGAGACAAACTAGTGGTTTGGCATGAGTCCTTGACAGAATCATATTTGTGGTCTTGGCACGAGGCCTTGGCTACGTGGTTATGATAGTCTGGAATTATGCATTCCATCATTATGAAAGTGGTTATTGATATTTATGTGGTTATTCAACCAGTAGAATATCCATGTGAATAAGTAAATGGCATTATCTCATTTTACATTTTCCATATTATGTTGATGTTCAAGTTTAAAAGGCTTTTGTTTTAGTTATACATTGCCTTAAATGTTTATGTTTATTTATGAAAACTTCTGGTATATTGTTATCCTTACTGAGCATCTGAGCTCACCCCTTCTAATGTTTTAATTTTTTTCTAGGATATAAAGAAGTATATTATGAATGCCCTACAGGGATAATATGTGGGGATATGAAGACCAGATGTTGTTGTATTTTTGTTTTACTTTATGATGTAATGTAAGACTTATGAATGTATCTAGTGTTTCCAAGGCTACTAAACTAATCGATATTTCAAGACTTGATCTTTTGTGATCATGCCAATGTTATGCAATAATGCACCGACTCTGGGTAACTGGGTTCGGGGCATTACAGTTGGTATCATAGGCTGTTTAGTACTATCCTTGGAAGCTATATTTAGATAAATTTTTATTAGAGCACATAGAACTAAGATAAAATTTGAGGATTAGTATAGAGGAACTTCCTAGAATTTTTGTATTATATAGATTTTGTGAGTTTTCCAAGCAATACATCCCTGTCTGGATACGAGCAGGTAGAGGCTGCTCTGGCACAGATGTACATTTGGGTAAAACCCGAAAACACCACTTTGAGCTAGACTCAAACGGGAACTGGTGCACGACAACGGGCCTTGCTGCACTCTTTGTTACGACACTCCAGGGGTATATGCTTAGGATAATTCTCATTTTCTTTGAAAATTATTATGAAGGGTGTATGAGTATATTATTCCTCAAATAAAACATTTCTTTTTATGAATATGGATTATATCCATAAACCGTTCAATTTACATTAATTATTTTACAAGTTTGGAATTATGCATTTCAATTCATAAACTAACCTAGTTTATGCCATTGTATAGAAATGGCGCCCAGTAGAAGGAATGTGAACTCCATCAATACGTATGATCCAAAGAGTAAGAAGGTTCATATATTTCACGGTATTAATCCAACATTTAGAAGGTAAATAGTCTCCCATGTGTTTTCAACATATGAAGAAATAGTATCATGTGTTAATAAGATAAGTAAAGAATTCTATGAGTCTTATGGCTTTGAAGGGAAGAAAGAGAAGAAAAGGTTGGAAGAGGGAATGATAGATAATGGGATGAGGGAAAAGAAGAATTTTCCAGTATGTGATAACTGTGGGAAGAAACACCCTGTAACTTTCCTGAAGGGAATGGGAGTTTGTTATAAGTGTGGAGAAAAAGGACACCAAGTGCGTGACTGCAAGGGTAAGAAAAAGGTTTCAAATGTACAATTATTCATGTTCAAGGAGTGGGGACACTACGCAAACCGATGTCCAAATCATCAGAGTATACCCCAAATGATGTTATTGGATAATAATCAAGTTTTGATTCTACCACAGATGAGAAGGAATAATTAGAGATCTTATGTTGTTATTAAATAATTTTTTCATTTGAGTGTTGTATCAATGATGTACTGGTTATAATAATTATGGAGTATATAAGGATTGTACTACAGTACTATTTCATCAAGGACTTGAGATTGTGTAGAAGAAAGAAAAGTGACTCCACAACAGGTTAAATTCTTGAAAATATATGGTTGAGAGAAAGATAAACCATAATATGGTTTTAATACTGAGATAGTGATTTTGGAATAATACATGATTGATTTGGATAAATTATATTGGATATTCTTAACTTCCTTGAAACTGATTAATGATTTGTATACATTTTTGGATAGATGGAGTATATCTATTATTTTATAAAGAATATGTTATCGTGAATGTAGTCAATAAGGATTTATGGTAATTCAGGATGTTGCAGTGTTTTGAAAGAATACATGATGAAGGTGTTCACATGTTGTTATGTGGAAAAAATGATCTTCATTATGTTTACCTTCCTTATAAAATTTGAACTGTGATTTAGACAAAAGTATTTTGGATAACAATAAAGGTTGGAATGGATTATGTTGAACTTTGGATAGTATTGTTTAAGGTTAAAACATTTCTGAAGATTATTTTTGTAACATTATAATACTATAGTTTAAGGAAAAGGACAACCTTCAGGTTGGGGGATAACCCGTCACGTCGGACAAAGCTATAAGTATCAAACCCACAACCATAGTGAGACAGGCCTTTATTACCTACCTCTAGCCTACAGGAAGTCCCTGGTTATTAAAAAATAGTTTTCCTAATCTATATGGTATGTGTTAATATATTGAACCTTGTACGATTAGGATAAATATAATATTTTTGAGTTATATTATCTTTTTGAGTGAAAGATGAGTTTGTGGTAGAAATTAGTTGAAGGTTGAAACTCTACTTGTCAAGCATATATATATATACCTATCTCTTATTCTATGAATAAATTAATTCTTAAACTTTAGGAAAGAGATATTAAAACAAAAATGTGTTATCCTAATACCTTACGTCTTGTTGAACTGATAATATTTTAAATCAACATAGATTGAAGGCTTTGAGGCCCTCAATTTTACACTTGTTTGTGATTGATGACCTCAATAACTCCCTACAAATATTTATGTTTTTCATCCAATTATATGTCTCTAATTTCCACCAATGTTCTCCTTATCGAGATCATAATTTGGTGGTGACTTTTTCATTTTCCTTTCCCTCTTATTAAGGATAAATATTATTAACCTTATTTCCAATGTGGATTTTCCAAAAAAGTATTTTCTATTTTCAACCTTTTATTTTCAAATAAAATTTTCAAAATGCGAGGACTCAATTTATTGAAGTTGGAGAGAATGTAACACCCCGATCTTCCACAATACGCTTCTCTTTCAATAATGCAATATCTTGCATTGTACGCAAGTTCGAGATTTTAACGCACCACGACCAATCAAAATAGCCATTATGAATAGTAATACCTACTTTTTGAAATTTTATATATTCTATCTTTCAAAATGGACTTCATTTTTGGATTCGGAATATCGAATTTAGCCTAGGGTAAAATTTTGGAACTTTTCGGATAACTTTTATATTTTGATGAATGGTGAAAATTACTAAATTATAATTAAAAACAACTTTTTTAATAAAAATAATTAATAGTGATAAATTATGATATTGAGTGGTTTTAAAGTATAATTTTAATGTAATTTTACCATTTTATCCAATGGTGGTCATTAGAAATAATTTCACTTTGAAATTGGACATAAACAATTGTCAATCTTTTGATATATATTGTTTCTTAAAAACACGCTATTTGTTGTGACAACAGGAAATAATTATAAAATTAATTTATGCAACTTATATGTTTTGAATTTTTTAAAATAGACATCATTTTTGAATTCGGAATATCAATTATAGCTTAGAGTGAAATTTTGGCATTGTTCTGAAAAACATCAATTTTTGATGAATAGTGAAACCACTAAGTGGTAGTTAAAAAACTGATTTTTCATTTAAATGAAACATTACCACTTATATGATTTGATTTTCAAAAATCCGGCATACATGGTTGTCATTAAGAAGTAAAATGTGGTTCAATGGGATTAAAATAATTCTTTGCTGAATAGTGAATTTTAAGTTTAATTAATCACGATTAAAGCTAATTAGTGTAATTTAAGGTAAAAATAATGTTATAATAATATGAAATGACCTTGACACATGTCCTATCCTTATTGGATGAGTCATGTCCGACCAATACAATACATGGGTCAACTTGGGGACCCCATGGAGCCACTTGGGTAAGAAAATGACATTAATAACTTTTTATTTAAAGTAAAAATAAAATTGTCACAAACATGTGTTGTTTTACAAAAACAATTATTACATGGGGTTATATAAGTTAAATTTTAGACTATAAATATTAATTGAAAAGCTAAAAAGATTTCCTAAATCATGATATTTTTTTTATAATTTTTATACATTAAATAAATTACATTTTTTATGACACCATGATGATGCAGCGATTACCTCATTAATTAACGATTTAAATAAAATGAAAAGATAATGTAAAATCTAAGACATACACATTTCAAAAACCTATTGGATGAGTATATTTAGAACCCTTATCGCCTTATCATCGAAATATATAATTGTGGGACCTTTTAAATCCTAAAATCATTTCATAATAATGTAACATTTCTTGAGTTTCCAAGAGTGCCCCTCCTCTCCTCTTATAAAAGGCCCCCACCACTACCACCTTATTCACACCATCAAAGCCATTTTTCTCGGCCAAACTCTACCCAAATACTCACTCAACTTCCCTCTCTTACTCTTAGAAGCCTCAATTTGGGAAGAAGTCTTCCCAAGGAAGCCTTTGTCTCAAATAAAAAAGAGTTACCCGATTTTAAGGAGATTAAAGAACGATCGATTCAAGTCAGACACGAGGTAAGGGAACTTCTTAACCCAATTTCCATTCTTTGGGTTAATCTCTTACTTTCAAATTATTTCATGATATTATTATGTCCTATATTTTATTTTAACTTTATTTATGTTTACTTATAGTGAATACACATAATTGATATATTTTATTTAAAAAAATGTTCTTTGTAAGGGACTTTGTCTCAATCTCCATTCATACAGGCATATTTTGTTTTATACACAAATTTATTTTATACGGTGTATAAACCCATTTGACTTTTAAATTTATTCAAAAGGAATCTTTTTTATACAAAGAGTTTTACTAAAAGACAAAAGGGAATGTTTTTTTTCATACGTATGCGGCGACAATGACTTCTCCACCACCGTGACCATTATTTGAGTTTTGGCTTCCTCTACAAGCTATAACTTTTTTAAATGAAAAATAAATACCAAGTTCTAATTTTCATTTATTTTGGTATTGAAAATGGTTTTGATAATGGTTTTATTATATCAATGTGTTGTATTGATATCTTGTGATTGAAATGTGGAAATGTTATGTTTCTTTTATGCATGTTTTATGTGATACGATTATGTTTTGGTTTATGATATGTTTAAACCTGTTCATATGAGGAATGAATTGGACTTAATAAGTGATGGGTGGAGCATGCTATAGCTCCTCGATGCATCGGTAGGTCTCATAAGACAAACTAGTGTCTTGGCACGAGGCCTTGGATACGTGGTTATGATAGTCTGACATTATGCATTCCATCATTATGAAAGTGGTTATTGATATTTCATGTGGTTATTCAACTAGTAGAATATCCATGTGAATAAGTAAATGGCATTATCTCATCTTACATTTTCCATATTATGTTGATGTTCATGTTTAAAAGGCTTTTTTTTAGTTATACATTGTCTTAAATGTTTATTTTTATTTATGAAAGCTTCCACTATATTGTTACCCTTACTGAGCATCTGCGCTCACCACTTCCAATGTTTTAATTTTTTTTCCAGGATGTGAAGAAGTATATTATGAATGACCTACATGTATAGTATGTGGGGATATGAAGACTAGATGTTGTTGTAGTTTTGTTTTACTTTATGATGTAATGAAAGACTTATGAATGTATCTAGTGTTTCCAAGGCTACTAAAATAATCGGTCTTTCGAGACTTGACCTTTTGTGATCATGCCAATGTTATGCAATAATGCACCGACTCTGGGTAATTGGGTTCAGGGCGTTACAAATATTAAAAAACCTATTTTTTTGCTAGTGAATCTTAGTTATGATATTTTTAGGATTCATGAAATCCTATGATCCATAAAAAATCATCCATTTCCAAATGATTGCAGTTAGTAAAGATGATATCTTAGAAAAATCCACGATGAATCACTGGTAGTAGCCTGATAACCATTGGAATATTTGTATCTCAAAGACATTATTTAGATCTTTCCAAGACATAATGACATTCCCTTTATCTGAATTGACTAATATTCCTTGTTCAGACACTACATACCTTAATAACATTACTTCATGAATGCAGAAACTACATTTAGAAAATTTAGTATATAAATAATGACCATAAAGAATTTCCATGTCAGTTCTCAACTTCCAGTTATATTCCCATTTAGTTTTAAAATATTCCAAAACATCAAACAAAAATACCCCCAAAAATAATTAATGTACTGGTGGAATATACATTTCATTAGTATGATTAATATTTTTGGAGAATTTATCATTCCAAAAGGAATCAAAATATATTCAAAATGACCATTAATTCCTTTGAAATAAGTCTTGTGAAAAACAAAATTTTCACCCGAATATAGTGATAACCTAATCAGATATAAATTTTTAAAATCCACATCACAAATTATAATTGATTAAATTAGTCATCAATGTAATGAAATGGTATTTATTTTTGATATTTTCCCTATTCACCTTTTTATAGTTAACACACAACCTGAGATTAAAATATTAAATTTTTGTAAAAATCATTATGGTGACCTAGGGAGATATGATTTTATTAATAAATCCGTTAGAATCTGTATATTCAAAATTTATTTTGCACTGAAAAAATTCAAAAGGAGGGATGAAATATAGTGGATAGGATATTGATGCTTCCCCAGACATCGTTAACTCCTAAGAGGATTTTCTTATGTTTTATAATTTTAAACATATAACCCTACTTACTAAAACTATAAAAATGTATTTTATGAATTCGAATTGAAAGGGTTGAAACATATAGAACATGGTTTAACCTAACCTATCATTCATTATTGATTTTTGGATTGGATGAGTGAAAATACATAGACTAGGTTAATACAGATGATTGTGGTGAGTAATTTAAGAAAAAAATAGTATATTAGAGATTTCGCTAAGGTTTATTGAACGTTAGATGATAGAGAAAGACTTTAGACCACTTCTAGGGGATAATTTCTTGAATATGTATGAATAATCCACTTTATGAATTTTTAAGGGTTATTAATCAAATGAATTATTGGGTGTAACTAATCTACATGGTTAGTGGGTATTAGTGTTACCTATTTTTTTTTCAATTCCCTTGGTAAAGGATATATAACATGGTCTAGGCACATTAAATTCAATCTCAGTTGAAAAAGGAGATGTTTGGTTGTCTATTTCTCCTGTACTTCCCTACATCACATTCAAGTTCATCTATTTTTCTCCATCACACTTATTATGGGACTAATAAATTTTATTACTAGAGGTTCATGGTGATGTTGATCTTCCCAAGTGATTTATGATTTAAATTAATCATTCAATGATAAATCATGAACCAATTAAATTTAGTCCACCATACCTTGAGAAAATACTCCCTCATTACATATTTTTCATCCACCACAAGTTAAAGTATACATTAAAGGTATGGAGAACTCATAATCAAAATATAAAGAAACATAGCGATAATAGATAGAAAAATTTGAAACCTGACTACCATAAAAACTCTATTCCCAACCAAAAATTCTGAATGAAGCATCAAGGTATCCAAAATAATATCTAAATCACTCATTGTAATGTCTCTCATAATTGAATTTGTGATTTGGTTTCTCACCTCCCACAAAATAATTAAAAATGTTGGATACTCTAAAAACAGGTAATCTGATTCTCAAATAGGATGTCCATCACTACAATATAGCTAAGAAATATATGGCGTGAAGTAAAACAATGAATGATTACCATAATGTTTTTACTACCTCTTGAGACTAAAGGTTACACTAGGGTATAGTGGAAACATATCTCTCTTATAATTTATAATAACTTAGTGACTACATAATATATCTCTCATATTCTCCATGATGGTTTTATTGGATATAAAAATTTCTTTGATATGTGAAATTTTAGATAAGTACTACATTTTGTAAGTTATCTAAATTAAAATCCATGTCACTGCTATTTAGAAACCACTAAAGTATAGTTAAGGTGTTTCAGTGTAGATTCTTGTGGCAGATCTTCATTTTTCCTCTTCATGATATCATGCACCATGGTGGGATGCAAAAAATGTGAAGGAATTTCCCCTCAAATAGAAGAGGCACTAACTCATTCAAAATCAATATATTATTTTGGAGAAAATACATATGGTATAGAAAGAAATTTTGTGCCCTGGGTCCCTCTCATCAGTTTCCTACATGATTAATATTCCACATCAAACTTTTAGATGTATGTTTTATTCCTTATTACCTAGGACACTCCAAAGAAGACTATTGAATTCTCGTGGTACCACCCCATTTCATGACCACATGTCCCTTAAAGCATCACCCACACTCCATCTGGTACCATAACACACTAGGAATACTCTCTCTAGATTAACCTTTTACTAGGTATTACTCTACCTTATCTTCCCATCCATGAACCATAATTGAGTTCTCTATCTTCCTCATAGTGGTAGGTTGAGATCCTACGGTTCTATGTCAGGGTGGTCATATTTTGTCCCATGTCACTTGTTTTTATTGTAGCATTGTAGTTCCTTCATAGTAAATCTTGTTCTCTAATATTCCCTACATTACTCCAATCAAGTTCCATTATGGTGTGGCTTATTAGGTTCCATTGTGGTTCCATATATAACTCCTCCAAGTTGGTTTCCCTTCACCAACCACACCATGCTTTGTAGTGTAGTGGTGTAATTTGGTCACATATATTTAGTATTCTCCAAACTCTCCCTAATTCCTTTCAATCCTAAAATGTTAAAATAAATCCACAAAAACCTATAAATTATCTAGTATTTACTCTACAAATTATTATCAAATTATGGAAAAATTAGGTGAATATGTTAGACTTATTAAAGTCCATCAAACTTGAACACTTTCTTATCTACAAGAAAAAATCACAACATTGAATAAAAAATAATTTATACTCTAATAAGGGAACCATTCAGTTTAGCAAGCTTTTGAGTTTAATGTCATACAAGGTAATTTTAAGAGAAAAAAACTAATAAAAAATGAAATTTCATTAATCCCACCTCATATATAATTTAATTTTAAGATTCCTTTTCTATTTTTTCACATACTTCAACTTATCATTAATTTCCATTCCATTTAGGATCTACCTCACTAAGACATCATCTCACTCTTTACTAAAGGAAAATATTCACTAGATTTATGATCGTACTTCAAGTACATGTATCCTAAACATATACATGAAATGAATCTGAAATCATCAACACATAAACAAAAATATCATCATTAATTATGAGTGATTCATAGAAAATATCCAATGACCTTGAAGGCGAGGGTTGTTATATATTGGATGTGAAAATATATATGGATATAAAAGGATTTTGACTCAAATTCACATTTCATTATCTACAATGGAAAAAACATACTAAAAAAACATTGAAGAAAAAATGACATTCCCCCAAATTCCACATCATATAGAAAAGGCTAAAAAATAATTACAATAAGCATAATAAAAAATATGAAATTTTTATTATTGATTTTTAATTTTCTTCAATGATTTCTAATGATTTTTTTCTTTTTCATAAATGAATTTTTCAATTTTATTTTGTATACAATGAAGTATAATGAAAAAATAGTTCATGATCCTTTATAAACATCGAGTCAAAATTCCCAACATATTTACTTAAAACAATATGTACCCTTAGAATCATATAAAAACTATTCCCCACACTTAAACCATTTAATATCATGAAACATAATTGGATTATAGTTGTAAGGATAATTTAGGATTGAAATTTAGATATCCCTATCTTGGACATTAATGGATTTTATGTGATTGAAAGAAGGATTTACTCTTAAGTTATGTCTCAAATGATAGAAGGGATCATGTAAATAATACCTATATCATTTTAATGTGAATTTTTCGTTTATATATTCAATGATATTCAATAAAATATATATTTCGTATACATGATCCAAGTGTCTATCATTAAATATATATTATTAATGTTATGAAAGAAATAAATTAAAAAACTCTTGTGAATGAGATAATATGAAGTAAGAAAATCAATTATGGAATGAATCATAATAATCTATTGAAAAAATGGAAATTTTTGAGAATTATAATCACCAATTAAAATCATATTATTAATAATTTAACAACATATTACAGATTAAAATGAGCATGTATCTTTCAAAATCCACACCTATGTATTTAATATTTTTGATCACGATTCACTAAAATCATCCACATGTCAAAATATTTCTTTTAATTAATGTTTCTCTTAGATTGTGATGGGGAACAAATTCATATGGGGCCAAGGATCCACCCCCAACTATTGAATGAAACATCATTCCCAATGTGTAATAAAAATTGGAAGATATACAAGAAAATACATAAATTAAAATAGCTATAGAATTCCATAAAATAAATAAAATATTACCTAAAATGAGTATCCACCATTATTTAATACATAGATTAAGATTTTGAATGACATATATGAAAACGTAAGTGGAAAAAGGGGAATATATATTATTGATGTTAAATAATTTAAGATGATGAATGAAAAAGTAAATTAATTAGAGTAAATATAGTTCTAAACAAAAAAGGATTCATGGATAGTAGTCAGTGTAGTACATGATAGATATCCAAATGTTGAAGTAGTACATGGATTAAAATTTATATGAACATAGCGTACAAAAATAAAAAATGAATCTTATAAAGAAAAAATACATTACGTGAAAAAGAGAAAAAAATACTACGACTCATCCTTTGTCCTCTAAGTCCTCCTATTAGCCTATAACTAAACTTATGTAGAAGTGGGTATAGAATCATGGATAATATTATTGTTTAATGGGACTAGATTATGGGTTATACCTGTAACCCAATTAGATATAGAGGTAAATATAGGTCAGACCTTTGGTGTTGTACCCTGAACTTGTGTGGTGGCAGGGGCAGTGGTTGTTATTAACTCTAGGGATACATACTAATCATTGATAGGGTTGGTCAGATAATAATATTCTCTAATTGAGATGGAGGTAGTATAGTGGGTAATCATGTCAATGGATGGGACTACCAAGGTATTATCCTATAACATCCCCTTACCCTTTCACCTGGCATCCAAATATATTTTGAATTGTGAAAACACATTAGTATGAAGCACTGTGTGTTTCAGAAGGGAATCCCTATGGGGATTCCACCAATAAGGGTGATCAAATAATCTACCTGGGGTAATTTTATATGTAGAATTGGTAGAGTAATAGGCCATATCATACCTTGGAGAAGAAATAAAAGAATTATCTAGTGTATGGGTGGTTGGAGGGGTGGCCTTAGGTGGATGCTTTGGTTTGGATATGGTAGAATGATATTTTGTTTTGAAAGGTCTGGATTTGTGTTCTGTATGTAGAGTGGGTGATCAAGAGGAATTAGATAGTGTTTTATCATGATTAGAGTAGTAGTTATAGGTGGAAGAAGAATGTAAGGATTCAATATGTTTCATATACACAATGAATGTAGTCTAGGAGTGCTTGTATGAGGCTAGGGATGAGGCTTATGAAGGGTTGGTGCACCATGGTTTGCTAAATGGGGAAACATATAAAAAAATTGTATGAAATTGGAACATGTAATGGAAAGGGTAAAATTATAAACACATGGAAGTGGGAAATTGGATCATCATGGAAATGAGAGGTTTTTATTACAAGGTGGCATGTTGGTTGGAAAGATGAAATGTTCCCCCTCGATCAACTGATGATGAAATCTCAAGAGTAGGGGAAAAATGATGTTATAGTATAAAATTTGGGTTTTTGGTACATTATTATAGGTTCAAACCCCAATATGACATGATCTCATATAGTTTAAAATGTTTTTGTCATAGTTTTTTGTAATTAGAGTGGTCAAAGTCCTTGTGATATACGTATTAGGCTATTCCATTGAGGTCTTAAAAATTCTAGTGTGATAAAAAATTAACCCTTAATTCCCAACAAGTATTTGTTATATGATATTTCCACTGTACCATGAAAGAGAGATAAAACTTTAATATTTTTATAAATTTTATAGTATCATGGCCTATACATTACTACCTATAGGTATTAAAAATTCTGGTGTGAAAAAAAATATCTTAAAACATATTATAGGGCTATATAGAATAGTGCAATAGCCTATTCCATTATCACCTCAAGACTGATCATCCTACGATGTGGTTCATGAAATTAAAATGTAACCCACTCTATCAAAAAATACTTATCCACTCTGGGATAATTTTTTTAATTATTTTAAGGATTTTTTAGGAATAAAATGGGGAGATATGGGAGAACATGTTAAAGATTCAAGACCAATTCAATGAACTAGAAACAAGTTACTAAAGGGAAGAAAAAAATACTATAGAGCATTGAAGATAGTGAAAATTAGTTTTAATGGATCCTAATTAAATGTTTATTTAAATTCAAAATCTCTAAATACTGTATTTTCATTCAATTTACATGTAAAGGACGCTCCCCACATGATCACTATTAAAATATGTCTTGATATGATTACCATTTAATTTGAAGGGTGGTTCTTCTTTCATCTAAATTTACACTACTCCATGATAGAACACAAGGATGATGAAAATTTTCCCAAATAATATTGACCCCAATTTCATATGAACTAATTCACATTGGAATTACAAAGTGTAACTTATTTCAGGGGTGAAATTATTTCATCCCAATGATTTCCTCCTGACACTAACTTGTATTTTATTTTTAAATATATACATTGATATATGCATCAATCCCAATTTCCTTATGTTCATTATGTTCTAAAAGATTCATTTTTAGACTGCATCTCTACTATAGTTAATCTTTTTTAATTCCCATACTGATCTATGTGTAAGTTCCCCTAGAAAGTGACATGGTTTCCCATACACCATCCAAAATAGAGACACCCCCAATGGAATCTTACATGATTTTTTGTAATCCCACATGGAATTTTTGAGTTTGTTCATCCAATCTTTCTAACCTGAACGTTTTTCCTTCTCAAGGATCTGCATCAACTCTCTATTAGGAAGCTCCAATTTCTCACTAGTCTATAGATAGTATAGGGTGTTAAATATTATAATGCACCTTGTATTTATTTATTAATTCCTTCAAGATTTGATTTTCAATTTGAGTGAATTTATCATTGATCAACACCATAAACATC
Organism: Viscum album; assembly: GCA_963277665.1. Classification (NCBI taxonomy): domain Eukaryota; kingdom Viridiplantae; phylum Streptophyta; class Magnoliopsida; order Santalales; family Viscaceae; genus Viscum; species Viscum album. The sequence continues at coordinate 1,732,322,175 of OY728127.1, forward strand.
AAGAACCAGGAGAATTTTTTTTCCAAAAATTTAGTCCCCTCATTCACTATGTTGGATTTTGTGGGATCTACTTCGACCTATATTAATATTTTGTACACACATTCCAGGATGTAAGTGTGGGTAAAATAATTGGATAAGGGAACCCTAAATTCAATCCACCAAACATTAAACACTTCCAATTCTGATATGGTTTCATATGGAACATCATATCCCTTGATGATATTCTAAGTCCACTGAAAATTATCACATGTCCTCAAAAACTTTCTTGAATCTCTATGAAAATATGTATAGAAAACTAATCATTATAATAACATGACACAATGCACTATAGTCTGCGGTAGAATTTGGTTGGTGAGGAGTGTAAGAAATCCATCACACTTTCCATAATTTTCTGGGGCATATATATTTGAAATAGTTCTTTACTATATTTCTTAAATAGTAATAGATCTTCCTAGAAATAATAGAAAATATTGTAAAATAATATCCTCCTTTTCTAGAATGAGAACTATGTGTACCTGGTTCCAGTATCCATATACTTTTCTATGTTAGTGAATCAAGTTCCTTACATGAGATACACCATCAATAAGTGCTAATCCAAGAACTAATCTCAAGTCTCCACTTATTACATTACTAAAATATTTGGTAGATCTAGTGTAATGAAATTAATTTTTTAAATTAAATTACCTTTTCAAATGAATAAATTATTTACTATGTAGTGATGTTATAAAAAACATGAACTACTTCTCTTATTTTATACCATTATATGTTATATCCTATCCGATTTAAAAGTCAAATAATCATTATAACCATTTGTAATATTTTAATTATATAAGGAACATTATTATTTGTAGATATTAAGGGTTATGAGAAAATCCAATTGACATAGATGAAAGATGTTATGTCCTTGACCTATTGGATCTAAACCCTTGAAGCCCATCTATAAGAGCTATTGGGGGAGATGAAATCACTAGGATTTTACCTTGACCCATCCCAAGTTGATATTAAACAACTAAAGCATTCGAGAAAATATTTATGAATTATTTTAATCTTATCAAGATCATAACCAAAACTATGTTTTCTAAACAACCTAAAGAAGGTGTCACCATCACACGCCTTTCTGTAATGGAATATGATGGTACAATAAGGGGTCATGTAACTCGATCCTAAAATTATGAATTAGTATATTTTTATTTTTAATAAAATAATTATTATATTTATCTTTTTTTATTATGACTTTATAAATTATTAAATATTGAGTTTGATAAAAATTAGATGTTTTTTTCAAAGAAACACAAATATTTTTTTTGGAAATATATAGTTTTAATCAAGATACTATTTTGATGAATTTATGAAATTTTGAAATAATTGTTTTAAGAAAATATTATTATTAAATAATATATATTTGAATATAAACAGTAATATAATTTAATGAAGTACAATATAATCTTTATATGGGTCAAAAACTGTTATTATCCTAAAATCCCATATTTTTCAATAAATGGAGAATTCAGTTTAAAATTTAAAATTTTCATATTTATATAATTTTTTTGATAAAAAATATTATTTTTGAAATCAAAATTACAAGATTTTTCAATGGTGAATTTTTCATAATTCTCATAGACAATAAAATTTTTGGTTAAAAATTAAATATGGTATAAATATAGGTATGCATTTTGATTTAATAAGAGATAAAAATTGATGAAATAAATACTATAAATTGTATAGAAGAATAAAATTATGTTTCCCATGAAAAATAATATGTTTTTACGTTAGTTAAATAATTTTATATTCCCTTAATGAATATTTCAAAACACATATTATATTTTATGGTTTTAAAATTAATTCTTTATGAGTATGAATTACTTCCACACCAAAAAAAGTATTATTTTAATAATTTCGATTCTTAGCCTTATAAAATATTGAAAACCCCTTATCTTGGGTCAAAACCATGGGAAAAACTATGGGAAAGTTTTTGGTTTTGATTTTTTTATTATATTGAGTCCAAAAAATTAGTTTATAAATTATTAAAGAAATACCCTTTCTTTTGATATAAATACCCACCTGAGATCCAATTATTTTTCACTAAAACCATTTAAGAATATATTTAATCTTAATTTAAATATCCATATCCCTCCCAAGGTTCCCCCAATATCTAATTATGCTCATATCAACCTTTTAGAACCATCATCTCAAGGTAAGGGATCCTCTTCTTCTTCACTTTATTCAGGAACCAACATTATATTATACCATTTGATTTCAAATTATTCATGTTTGTGTATTATTTTAAACATAAATATTACCATTCTAATGATTTTAATTTGATTATATACCCCATTAAATATAATTATACTCCTCCATGAATCGTTATGTACATCAGTTGTGGTTCTGAAATTATCCTATGATTTTTCCATGACAAACATTATTATAGTGAATACCCATTTACATTTCCCCTAAAGGGTATTCCAATATATGTTCCTATAGTGTATTTATTTATGATTTACATGTATTTGACGCAAAATATTTAATAATGGGATAAATAGTTATTAAAAATGTTATTTTGTTGTAGGATCTATGGGGCACACAAATGCATATATATTATATGAATGTGATGGGTGGACCCTGAATTTTATAGACCTACAATAGATTTGTTAATGTTTTATATAACATGATATGTAATTTTTGGTTCATGGGAATTTATCCTAACCACATAATTTTATGATTTATTTGTGGTTTTCAATTACTTATTTTACGATTTTCTGTTTTTTTCCACATTTCCATGTTGCCTTTATTTTATTAAAACATGTAATGCATCTTTGGTCAATTTTATGATTATCATCCATGTCATATTACCTTTATATGATTCTTGACTCAAATTTACTACATTCTTTATTCTATTTCTTTATTATTCCCTTACCGGGCTATATAGATCACCCCTATCTTATGTACATGCCCAGTTTATACCATATAGTTTAAGAAGAGAAATGTAATTTTAAGATCATTTTAATGGAGTTTCAAATAGTATTGTTATATCCTTAATGATGTTATTGTGATATATACATAATTTCCCAAAGTCACTAGGCCTCATGATCTTCTAGGATAGTACTGTGTGTACCGTTATGTAATAAATCATGAATTAAGGTGTATTAATATATGGGATTTCATAGATGGTATAAGAGGAATGTTTAGTTATATTTAGGGAGTAGAAATAGAAAACCCAGGAGAAAGCCTTAGGGATAAGGCTAAACATTGGAAAATATCCCTAACTCTTGGTAAAGTATAGAGTAAGTGGTTTCCATGAAAATAAATCCCCATCTAGATACTACGAGTAGATGTGGATTTGGAATAGTTGTACCTAGGGGTAATAACATCAAAAAGGTGCATTTAGATTTTACATGATTTTAACCTCATGAAAAAAGAGTCCTTTACACCAATTCTAAAACTCTCGGGTGATATATTTGAAAAATTTACAAGATCATTAAGAACCATTATGAAGGGAAAAAAGACCATAATGTTTTTTTATTAGATAGAACATGGATAAAATATAATGAAACCTATAAATTAATAGGGTGAAGAATATATGTCATTTATGATTTATCCCTTTAATAATCATAGTTTCCCTTTTATATGTTTCATAGTTTAAAAATTATCATCCCTAAGACTTTTTTGGATGAATTAAATTATTATAAGAAGAATAAAATAGTTAAATGAAAACTTATCATTAACGGTTCTATATATTCTTTAATATCATGTATGTTTAGTAAAATTATTCAATCACCATCAGAAAACAAGAAAGTGATGGTATCTATGAAAAAGAAAAATGGGGTAATTATTTCATCCTATGTATATAACTTCTCTCCTATCCATATTTTGGGCTAAAATTTCAAGTAAACCCTAAGATAGTACCTTTAGTGAAATTCAATGCAATTCTAGGTATGAATAGACATACCTTATATAGAGCCAACCAAAATTTCATAGATTTTAAAATCACCATCCATATCATGAATCTCCCTCTGATTCTATACATGTGAAAGGAAAAGGTCCATTCTCATTTGGAATTTTCATCTGAATCATGGAGATTATTACCTTATGAGAATTCATATTTAGTTCCAATGATTGATACTAATGAAAAGATCATCCATAAATACATGAAATTTGTCAAGGAATTCACTAATGTGTTTCTCAAAGAATTACCTGGTCTTCCTCCTAGACATGAGGTTTTGTTCCCAATATAACTTATACCAAAATCGCTACCTATATCAAAGGATCAATATAGAAGGACCATAGTTAAAAACTAATATTTGAAGAAGAAGATACTGTAGAATATAGATAATGGGCTTATATTCCCATGTGCTTCATCATCGGGTACACCTGTAATATTCATTATGAATAATGATGGGTCAATCTTCCTCTTCATTTATTATCATAATCTCAAAAATATCATGATTAAGAAAAAGATTTTTCTTCCACATATTGGTTACTTTTTTGATCAACTATATGGAGCCAAATACCTCTCCATGGAAGATATTTAGTTGGGATATTACTAAATAAATGTTCATAACAAGTATATCCCCAAGACTACTTGTCAAACAAGGTACGAACACTCTGAGTTATTTGTGATTCCATTTTAACTCATTGACTCTTGAGATATCTTCTTTGAATTGATGAATAAAATATTTAGTGATTACCATGGAATCATTATGGTTGTCTTTAGAGATGATATTATAATCTACTCCAAAAAAGATGGAACATGAGATTAATTTTAATGATTTTATAAAGGCCTTTTAAATGATAAATTTATATTTTTAGTATAGTAAATATGAGTTCTGGATGGACCAATTAACATTCACGAGGTATGTTATCACCATCAAAGGGATATCCATAGATCCTTTAGAAACTTAGGCTCTTGATAGATGGTCCAAACCAACATCTGTTATACTAATATATATTTTCCTAATATTATTTGGGTATTATATTTGTTTTGTGAAAAAAGCCTAATGATTCTAAAGTACACTAACCATGCTAACTCAGAAGGGAGTCATGTTTTTCAGAACTGATGAATGTGAAGATAGATTTAAAGAGTTAAATAAGAGGTTAATAACTACACCTCAGATCACATTACCCACAGTGGGGATGGATTTATGGTAAAAAACAATGAATATAAAAAGGTCTTGGGTTTTGTACTATTACAATATTAAAAACTGATATCTTATTCCAACAACCTATTAAAGATCCATTAGTAGAACTACCCAATGCATGATCTTGGATTAGCTGATATGATCATCACATTGATGATTTGGTGAGATTATAACTTTTTGGAGAAGTGTGACATATATAAAGCTCCAAAGAGCTTCAACTATATATTCAGTAAAAATGAGAAAAATATGCAGCAATAGAGGTGGTTAGAGCTGATCAAGGATTATAATTATTTAATCAATTACAATATATTGAAGTAGAACAATTTGGATGATTTTTTATATAGAAAAGATCTTGAAACCCTATCCATGGTTCAAATTTCAAGGTATCCAATCACATTGGACATGAAGATGATATAAATGGGAATGATAAAATGATATTCATACTCACTTTCTCAAATAAAAAATCAAACATCCATTTGTTAGAGGATGAAGGAATCCAAAAAGGATGATGAGGTTCTATAGAAAATGGTAGATTATTTTTTGAAGTTCAAATTCTATAAATATAGAGTTATATGATTTGGAACTAGGCAATGTGTCCCATAAATATTGGAGTTTAAAATAAGACTTTTGGATGATGCTGGTAGCTCATCCTTCTTTATCCATTAAAGTTTCACACAGATGTATCGAGATATAATTATAAAAATTATGGTGGGATAACATAAAGTGGGAGATTATAGAATTTGTATTTTGATTTTTTGTAAGAAAATAAGTGAAGGAAGAATTACATAAGTCTAATGGTATGGGGAAAACTTTTCCGATACCCGTATGTAAATTGGAAAAAATAACCATGAATTTTATTATAGGACTCCATAGAATATCTAATGTCAATAATTCCATCAGGGTGGTGGTCAATCTTCTTAAACAATTCGTGCATTTCATTTCAATTAAGGATGTTTTAACACTTTACCAACTCACTGAGATATACAATAGATTAGTGCTAAGAATACATGGAGGACCACCCTACATTTTATCTTATTGAGTTCTAAGGATTAAATCAAGGTTATAGAAAATTTTTCAGCCAGCATTGGATATCAAGTTGAGTTTTAGCATTGCATATCACCCTCATATGGTTGGTTAGTCTAAGGGAACAATTCAAAATATATAGGATATTTTTATATTATGTTAAATGGATTTAGAATAATGTTGTGAAAAAATTCCTCTAGTGGAGTTCTTATATAAAAATTGTTTCCATTATAGAATCCAAATATAACCTTATAAAAACCTGTATGGGATGTTGTATCATACTTTGATATGCTGGGATGAAGTTATAGAGTGGATGTGGGTGCAACTTGATCATATTTCATGATATGTTGGAGAATTATCAAACCATTCAACACCACAGGAAATATGAACAAAGTTCAACAAAATATATATTTATACAATCATTAATGATATCTAGAGTTTGGGTCTAGAGATAATGCATTCCATTGCATATCACTATGGAAGAAATTCATGAGGCTTGGAAAAAAGGGAATTTTTAAAACAATATATATATGCCCATTTTGGATCCTTGATTTTATAGGAGTTGTGTCCTATAAAATTTCACTCCCACATAACCGATCTCATGTACATGATGTGTTCCATGTGTCCCTCTTGAAGAGGTACAAACCAATCCCATCACAAGTACTAAATGTAGAGGTGATACCCTTGGATAATGATATTTCATATAAGGATCATCCGGTGAAGATCATAGATCACATAGAAAAATTTATTCAAAAAATTAAAACTCATCTGGTCTTATTACTATGGCATAACTAAAATTTTGGAGAAGTAAAATAGGAATAAGTATAGGTGATGAAACAGAAGTTCCCTTATATATTTTAGTTTATAAGATGAAATGTCGAGGAATAAAATTTGGAATAGGGTAATAATGTTAATAACAAAAGTTCTATTAATTAAATTCCCTTTCTATATAAATAAATATCTCATTAAGTATTGTCGTTATAGAAAACACAAGCTCTATATTGGTTTTTAGACCATTATAAGTTATATCCTATTATATTTAAATGACTAATAATCATCATAACCATTTATAATATAGTTTTTATATAATTATTTTCATGATTAATATATAGTAAGGTTTATAATAAATCCAATTGACATAGATGAAAGAAGGGATGACATCAACAAGTTGGATCGTACCCTATCAACCCTATTTTTCAAAGCATATAAGTGACATGGAATCACAAAGGTTTTACCTTCACCAATCCCATGATGAGATTGAATAACTAAAGCATGAGAGAAACCATTTATAGGATAAGTTAAAGCTTATCAGGATCCCAACCCAAACCATGTTCACCTAACCACCCTATGAAAGTGTCCCCATCCCACACCTTATCCTTAGGGAATACACTGGTGTAATAAAGGGTTCTGTATCTAGACCCTAATAGTAAGATTTTTTATATTTTTATTTTTTAAAAAATAATTTGTATATTTATCCTTTTTTATTAAAACATTAAAAATGATTATTTAGTGATTTTGTTAAAAATTAGATAATTATATGATAAAAGAAAATTTATATTTTTAGAGAATTTATAGTTTCATTAAAGACACTATTTTGATTAAATCAAGAATGTTTGAAATAAATTTTTTATTAATAATATATTCTTATTAAATAACATACATTTTAATATAAATGGTATTATAATTTAGTGAAGTACAATATAATCATTATAAGTTTTCAAAAATAGTTATCATCCTAAAAACCAATATTTTTCAATAAATAGGTAATTTTATTTAATAGATTAAATTTTCATATTTATAGAATTATTTTGAGAAAATAAAAAATATTTTTGAAATTATCTTATCAAAATTATCCAATGGTTTATATTTCAAAATTTTAAGAGACAATATAATTTTTGGGTAAAAATTAAATATTATATAAATATATAGTATGTATTTTAACAGATTAAAATTCCAAAAGTGATGTAATTGATGATATCAAGTGTATATATGACTAAAATTTTGTTTTTTCTTTAAAATAATGTTTTTATGTCATTTTATTAATATTACATACCCTTAATGAATCATCCAAATCCAATATTATACTTAAGGTTTTAAAATTAATTACTTGTAAAGATGGACCACTTTCACATCACCATGGGTATTATTTCATTGAGTTCAGTTCATATCATTGTAAAATATTAAATACCTCTCTTATTTTAGGTAAAACATTGGCATAAACCATGTATGTTTTTTTGTTTTGATTGTTTTATCATATGGAGTCCAAAACGGTTATTTAGAAATTTAAAAAAGAATTTACCACTCTTGAAAAAAACCCTCCCAAGATCCCATTACTCTTCACTCAAACCCATTGATGAAACAATTTACTATTCGTTTCCAAATCTATATCCCTCAAAAGGCCCCCAATATCATAATAAGATCCTATAAAGCTTTTAGAAGGTCCCTCTAAAGGAAAGGGATCATCTCGATCTCCTATTTATTCAAGAATAGTATTTATATTATGCTTTTTTATTTCCATTTTTCTTGTTGGGTTATGTTTTTAAACTTACATATTACTGTATCTTTTATTTCAAAGTGACTATAGAACCATTTCACTCACATCCTACTATTTTTTTATGTTCAACTTTTATGTTTCTAATATTATCCTGCAATTTTCCATTCTAAGCAATTGTGTAGTGAATACCCATACCAATTTATACAAAATGGTATTCAATAATATTTTAATATCCATAAGCATTCTGGTTCGTACATTTTTATTACCCACACTCATTACTCATGGGGATAAAAGTGAATAAGAACTTCTTATGTTGTGTGATATATGAGGACCAGTAATGCATGTACAGGACATGAATATGATGGGTGGGCCTAAAATTATATAATTCTCCAATGTGTTGGGTAATGTTTTTTATATTCCGAGAAGCCACATATAGTGTATGTGTTGTTATCCTATAAACTCTATGAAATGATGTTTTTGTTGTTAGCCTGAAAATATGTTTACGATGTCATGATTAATGTTGTTTCCAAATTCCCATATTTCGTTTATGTTATAATGTCTTATCATGATTTAATGTTCATGTTTATGTTATTAACCCATCATATTTTATGCTAATAGTCCTCTTAACTCACATGTTCAACTTTTCTATGTGATATTCATTGATTATTCCCATACTAAGCTTTATAACTCATTACATTATTATGCACATACCTAGGTTATCCCATGTATTTTTTGAAGAGTAATTGATTTTTAAGAGCGTATTAAAGGTGTTTTAAATAATTTCGTTGAATCCTTATTTAAGTAATTATGATATGTACCTAATTTCCAAAAGACACTAGGCCTCATGATTTTCTAGGTTCGTATTATGTCTAATTTTTTGTAATAAATATTGAATAATGGTGTATTATAATATGTTTTGTCATATCAAGTCTTGAATGATAACCAACAATGTCATTATCTACCACTTTATTATCTCAAATTTCGACCTCAAACTACTAAAATGACATAATACATCTGGTTAAGGTGTTTTTAACATTTTTTTCAAAAATACTCATGTTAACTATGATTAGTGTAGACTACAACTTTAGAATATACAATGTATGATCCAAACTTAATGTAAGAAAATATGAATTCTAGTTTATTCATTTCTATATTGGTGTAATTAATCTGAAATTTCATTAGTTCTCTTATTGTAGAGTAGAATGACAAAAAAAATCTTCCCCACTTTTTTGTAGGTACTTCTCCCATAATACAATCTCTATCATCACACACATATTAAAATGTTTCTTCCGAATTTGGTGAAATCATGATAAGGACACTAATCAAGGTAGAATTCATGTTCATTAAAGTCTCATTTATTTTTTAATTAAAAGTAAAGTCCACTTAATTTTCTATTAAGCATACGTGGGGTTGATAAATCTATGAAAAATTATTAACAGATCCTCGTAAGAATCTAGTATGGTCTTTCTTGTTATTATTTGGTCACATTAATTTTGGAATGTTCAATATCTATTCCATAACTTGAGATATGGTGTTCAATAATAATCCATTCCACCAGCATAAAATTAAAAATTTCATATTTAAGAACAAGGCATGAATCCTAAAATATTTTATTCACTAAGTCAATATTCTATTGTATCAATTCAAAATACATCCCATTAATGAATTTTTTCCATTATAACTTATGGAAATACTACAATATCCCATGAAAAAGGTCTGTCATTCACCACTAAAACGTGTCTTGGTCATTACACATTCTTAAATACATGCATCCATAAGTGAAGGTCCCATGGGACAGTTGAATATGGACTTATCATGTACTTTGATGGAAATGAATAGGTTCCTATATGGGAAAACATCTTCACTGGTCACACATACATTACTCAAATCATGGGATATTGTGGTGTAGCTCACTAGGATACACATTGGTTCTATATCCTTATCATATGACTAGGTTTTCAATCCTCAAACATACTAGGGTTTGTAGTTTTGTGATTTAATTTGGAAATTTATCATAAAAAATGTTTCAGCTCTCTAATGTGGAAAAAAATCAATGAAAAATATTGAAATATTGTAATACCTTTTAAAAAAATGTTACAAATTATATGAAAATTAAGTGAATAAATTATACCTATCAAATATTAGTTGTGTTCCTAAAACTAAATTGATAGAGAACTAAACCTCTCGTTTTGGGTGGTAACCCTAAGAATTCATCATGATATACCTCTTGAAAATCTAGATCTACTATATTTATCTCACTTATAGAAATCCATTACTCATATTTTATATGTATAGAACATACATGACATATAATCCTATCATATTTAGGAAGTGGAGGTCCCTCTAGACTTGATCGCAGGTCTTATTTTCCATGGAACAATTAAATACTCCCAATAGGGTTAGTGAAGAAAATACATCAATGATAGATTATAATATGATATTTTCAAGTCATAATATACGCTATCATTAATATTATAGAAAAAATATTCATTTAAAGGATAATAAAATCCCAAGAAAACTATACTTCCAATAAAGTTATGATAAAAGAGGGACACAAAAAACACACATTCCTTCTTTTAAAGAAGAGTATATATCTATATGAAATAAGGACTGATATATGATAAAAGTTTCAATAAATACATAACATTCATATATAATAACACAGGAGAAGAACTATTATTAAATAAATAAATAGCCATAGAGTATGCAATAATTACGATACCCCTCACTATTAGATGTTTCACCTACGATTCCACCTGTGATGACTCTATAGAATGAAAATTCATTGTTTTAGTATGAGTCTAAGTTATAATTCTATCCTAGGCCTTAGTACTCAACTAAATAGGCCCATATGAGGAACTAATTTGACCACCATTCCATTGAGGAAGGATTCCTATTATTTTTGATGCATCATACTACACTTGAGATACCCTATGGGATGAAGAAATTGTGCCACTCCTTATTATAGGATTATTTTTAGAGATCTTACGAAGGTGTACCATGTTCCCAAAAGCAAGGAATGTCTTTAAATTTTCCGGTAAAGATGATTTTAGGAGACTATATTTACCACATTGAAAGAAAATAGGAGTTTTTCATCACATGGGGCCATAAGTAATTAGATAAGAAAGTGGAGAAGTGCCACTAATACCACCTATTCTAGGTTTTACCACTTTCTCTTTCATTCAGAAAAATCAACCTCATTGCCTTAGGGAATTTTTGTGGTGTTAATGATCTAGAATATTCTATATTAATCAATTTATACCATTAAATCTTGATCTACCACTTCAATAAATGTTTTACGCATTAGTAATAGTAACTGATTTTTTATGTTTGGTTGGAGTCTATATCAAATTGGAGAACCTTTAATCTATAATTAGATATCACTTATTGAAAAAAATGAAAAAGATATGAAAAGTGATTCTCATATTTCATGATGTTCCGGTTAACATACAAAAAAATTATAGACTCTTGGGATTTATAAATATCCATAATTACGAGTTAATCGATTGAGTATACATTAATTTAAAATCCTTTTATTAAATGTTCTCACGATGTTTATCATAATCCACTACCTCCCACCACATAGAACAAGGTACCTTAATTATAATGGATTCATATCTCACATTGTCTGATTCTGGAGTCTTGAGGGACTCAAAAAAACCTTACTATCTTTTCTAACCTATATTTTTATTATTTAAGATCATTAATTCATTGAAATATTAGTTGTTAGTGGAAGATAAACTTCCAAGATCAATTATTTCTCAGACATAAACCTAGACCTACCTCTCAAGAATGAGATGGACAAGTTCTTACTCATTTATCTATATCTCTAATTGTTATTACCAATACTTGAATTAGTTTTTTATTGATAGGAATATTCAATCCAATTAAATTATCCACTAATCTTTTGACAGGGGTTAATAAGTCTCTTTTAGGGGGCATGATACTATACATAAGTCAAATGAAAAAAGGAAACTATCAATACAAATTATCAAAATTAGTCAAAACTCTAATTATTCATTAAAAATAATTGTAATTCATCTGAAAATAATATAATAAGTTAATTCCATTTATAACTCATGGTCTGTACACATGGTCTATATCCGATGCACCATACCCAAAAAGAATAAAGTAAACCCCACAAAGAATTGAATGTCAAAAATATTAACACCCCTACTAAATCAAGGATCAATATTAATTGTTTTGGCTATAAAATCTACCATACCTAGCACTTGATCTCTAATGATCCTTTATCATTTATACCAAGGAATTTCCATATATTATAAATAAAAAATGGGATTTGAGACCATTTTTTCATGAACCTACTTGAGATACCCTTTACTATGGCTCGCAAGATGGTTCATGAAATCCCCAAATGGTGTTCCCAATAACCATATGCTAGAAACTAGCATATGAGCATCAATAAAAATCTTTGGGAATGTATTTTAATAATAAAATTTCTAATAAGTCCCAACCAAGAACCCAATATGACCTCTATATACATTGGTGAGTCATGAACTCAATTCACATGTAATAATAATCCTCATAATTAACTGAAACAATATATAATAAAAAAATGGGAAAGTAAACCATAACATTCAATTTCCAAAATAAATTATTGAAATACAAATAGAGACCCAAAAATAAAAGGGAATGAGATTGGAATCCAAACATGTTATCTATTAAGGGTATAAAATGATACATACAGAACCAAAAATGGGAAAATAGTATAATACCCATTATTTTTTTCTCATTAGGGATAATAACCCACCATTTCACCCAAAAAATCATATTAATAAAGTTTGGATACCCATCATATTATAAAATTGACTTAAATTTTCCTATATTTTGAAAAACAATTTTTGTATACACCTGTTGGGTTTCTTTAGAGTTTAAGCATAATAATACATATATTATCCCACAAAGTGTTCCATGCACATAGTTTTTAGATAACCCAATACCTTTTAGTTTTAAAATAAATACATAAAAATATCAGGTTTTTATTTATATAGAAAATAATTATCATGATACATAACATTAATTTAATAAACCAAATAAATAAAATCCATCATAAAGTATTTTAATATTATTAATATCAGAGAAACACCCTATGTTTATTAAGTTCAATGATCACCTAATGGAGGAGACTCCCTAGTTGTATATATACCGTAAATTTGTCAGACAAGTCCCAAGGGACTTCAAGGGCTAGTGAAGGTGAATCAAAAATTACATCACCAGTCAGAATGACACATTGAACAAGTGGAGAGGTATGGTATCCCTTCTAAAATCTATAATCAAATCACTATTGTTCCCATGAATTTTAACCAATTCAATAACCCCTAAAAAATACAATTAATCAATAATTTTATAAACAACATTTAGTTTTCTTTGAAACATGCTAAAAACAACTCTAGTAGAAAAAAATAAAGAGAGTGATCAAAATATTCATTTCAACCATTAATAAATCATCTAAAGATGAATATCATTGATATAAGAAATTTATAAATTTAAATCATAAAGGTTCACTCTTGTAGGGATCAATATACAAAGGTTGGGAATATAACCACTCACCTAAATATATTTTCGTCAATTTAAAATGGTGAGAATCTATATATAAAGGACGTAGAAATCCTAATATGAAATAATAATCCATAAAAATCAAAATCCCATCCTTAAATATCTTGTAATAAGAACCCTAGCCTTTAATAAACATATGGGATGTGGAAAACCCCATAAGAAATATAAAATAGAGACTAAAAGGAAGGGATGAACCACTAAGTTGATTTTATCTAGGAAGTAAAGATGAAAAACACATAAAAAATATAGTAATGATAGAGGGAATGGATATATCAGTTCCCATAGTACATAGAGTGTTTGAAAATGGGAGAAAAGAGGGTATAAGAGTATAAAATGATTGAGGGGAATGGGGTATTTCAATTTTTTATGAAACTAGGCGAGCCTCATGACTTGGATATATGATTTACCAAAAATTTAACCAATCATGTGGGTGGTAATGGACACATCTGGGAATGTCACAAAATTTGACCGCATGTTTTGGAATACCCATAGCTAGTTGTACAAGTCCCTCTACAAAAGATGTTGTCAATATCCATAGTTGGGTTATATAGTTTGCACTTATATTTCAAAAACATTGAGATACCAAATATCTCAAAAAATTTCAATATAATAGAAGAATGAAACCCAAAAATTAATAATAAATTATAATAATAAATAAAAAAAATCCATACTAGAAATTTATCTGGAGGCTATGAAAATTTTCCCCACCATAGAATTTTATACATCCTGAAATCCAATAACATTCTTGATCGGGAAATAAATAAGGACATCACACCCACATGAATGATTCCCACTCCAAAGTATCATTTTAATCACTCTCATTTTTACATAAAACTTCAATTAGTGGGATATATTTTCCATATTGAACCTTAACCTAAGAGTTAACAGTCCGGACTGGTTGGTCAGCCCTGGAGACATCCTGTTCCAACATTAACTCTTTCTAGTTCTATATATATGAAGGATGAAGGTGGAAACTCTTTAATTAATAAAAAATTAATACATCCCAAATCATCAAATGTGGTGGGGAAAATTTCTATAATAATAAACCTTCCCAATCCTCTCAGTGATCTTTTATGGTCCTACATATCTCAAGGAAAGATTCCTCAACGTCTCAAACTATCGATGACCTAATGAAGGTGATATATTCAAAAATACCCAGTCACCCACTAAGAATTCCGAAATATGGAATTGATGATTGAAATGATAATTTTAATTTATTTGGGTTAGTTCAATTCATCACAAAATAATCTGGATCTTCCCAGTTGTTTCCTGGACAAGGATGAGTTCCACCAAAGATGCTACACCTACCTCATCCCGATAGAGAAGGGATCGACATGGTCGGTTATATAGATATTCAAATAGATCTATATATATTAAATATTCATAAATTTTATTTTAGGTAAATTTATTCAATAAAAACCACTATCCCATGAATCTATTCAACATAAAACAAAATCATGGTATATATCTTCTAGGATATGAATAACACGTTCAATATGACCATTATTTTGTGGGTTGTAGGTGATTATCAACATCACATGGGATCCAATAACATCTCGAGGGCCTTAAAAAATTAAATAATTTAAATGTGGATTTATAAAATAAATAATGGCCTAAGTAAAACCATATATTCTCATAGTCTTTGACACAAATATCTTCTTGAGATCCTGGATTTTTATATTATATTTGAGTGGTATAAAATGAAAATATGTCATTATTAAATTAATGAAGAATCACGTGACATTGTTTTTATGAGGGGTATGAGATAACCAAATGATAAAGACTAAGGACAAATATTCCAATTTCTAGGTAGAGATAATAAGGTGATAATAAAAATAGATTGCTTTGGGTGTTCAGTTATGACATGTTGATAGGTATAACACAACATACAAAGTCAAGGACATCCTGTCTCATTCCCAACCCCAAATATTTATATATCATATCCCAATACCATATGGTGGAACATTGAATAATGACCCACTATGATCAATGGAAACAACAGCCTGATATTTTATGACATATTTATTTTTAAATAAATTTAATCTCTTCCACTACTTATGATACATGAAACCACAAGTTTAAATAAATAGTAATTTAGTATAATTTTATAAAAAATATGTCATGTTGGAGATGGGTATAGGAAAATTTAGTTTCTAAAAAAATATTTATAATGTTTTTATATAGAACAAATATTTTGATAAATAAGCACTCAATTTTTATTAAATTCATTATATACTTCAGAAATTCATTTTTCCTAAAAAATGGGGTTTATTATTTTTGGTGAGTGCAGGGTCCTGAAAAATACGCAAAGGAAATTTTACCTAAATAACCCAAAAGTATTGGGGGAAAATAATCAAAGAAGATCCACAAAAGGGACTGGTCCTCGAACTGGTCCATGGAAGCACAACGTGGCCAGGCACCGCGAGGCACCCCCTCCGTGAGCCATTGTCGTTCGCGAAATGGAGGTGGAGAGGCTTCGCGGTCGCGAGGCAGGATGGGCGCCAGTTCGGTTCACCGTCACGAACCGCCCCAATCGCGGACTGCGTCGACCGGTTCAAGCCACAGCCGCTGTCGTTCGTGGCATGGAGGCGGAACCCTCCGCAGCCGTGGAGCACTCCCAGTGTTTGCCTCGTGGAGGAGGGGAGTGATCAATACCCACCGCAAATCGCAGACTGACCAAGTCAGCTGTGAACTGGGTATTTGGTTATGGGCCTCTGCAAAAGGTGACACATGACCACAGATACATTCGTTTCCCCACTCTATAAAAGGAGACCAAGGGGGAAAGAAGAGAGGATCAGAGAACTGGAATCAGATTCAGAGGAAGGAGATCAGTTGAAGGAAGGCTTCAGATTTCGCAAACAGCGAAATTCCCACCAGCAAACCACAGAAGGTATATGAATTAATAAGGAATTGGAAAACACATAATAATTTGGTGAACCGTGAACCAAAATAATAAAAATGGACAACCGCAAACCATGCCCCCTCTGTGGATAACTTCCCCGTGGACCAGGGAGTTTATACCTGTTTTCCCATCCGTCGGACCGCGGAGCACCCTCCTATACGGATGAAGCCCCGACCGACGAGCCTCCGATCGGCGCCGCCCTTGGCCGCTGCGGCCTGCCTGGAACCCTCTGTGAACCATCCTGGTTTGCGGATTGAGCCCGAAGCCGCGAACCACTCTGGTTTGTGGATTGAACCTAAAGCCGCGAACCACCTTGGTTTGCGGGACGCAAATCAGTTCGCGGACCACCCTGGTTCGGGAACGGTCTCTCTAGTCGCGTGGCACTTCCCCACGCGAAGGGCGCCAACACCCACACCTCTCGGTGGCTATCCAAACACTTCTGCGTTCCCATTTCTAGGTCCAGGTAATATCCTTCCGATCCATCTAGGTCCTCCACGATTCCTTCATCGGCCTACTCATCTACCCCGAGTCGAAGCCTCCACCAGAGCCACCGAATCTGCATGGTGTAACTTTTAGGCGCATCAGCGCGCCATTTTGATTTCACAAACCCATGGTAAACAGAGGCAAAGGGGTTTCCCCAACCCTTGAGCAGATTCCCGAAGCATTCCTAGGTTATCATTCCCACGGTAATGCAGAGTCTGAGCTCGAGAATCACTTTTCCGCCCCTCCACTTGTTGACGGTTCCTCGAATATGGTAAAATACCCATCATAAGGAAGCCCTCATGCACCGAAAGTGAGGAGATGGGAAAGGAGCACCCCCTTTCCCTTTCCTACTGGGATTTGTCGCCCCGGCCGTCCATCTTAGAGAAACCTCTAACCTTATGGGCCTCCTCAGAGTGTAAGCCCCAATTCTTCACCATGGGCCACCTTCATGCGTAAGCCCAAGTCCGCTTCTCACGGTCGCACCTTTCGCGACGTGATCCTCTGGTCCCTGCAGCCTCTTGTTTCTCACACCAAGCATGAATCACATGGGATTAGAGTAAGCATTGACCATGACATCCTTCTATGGGCCGCCTCAGAGTGTAAGCCCCAATCCATCATTTTGGGCCGCCTCAGAGTGTAATCCCCAAGCCAAAGCGAACTACGGGGAATTTGATCCATGTCAAGGCATGGTACGTAGGAAGCCTCCATGAGATTCAATCCCACCACTCGGTTGTTTCATCATGTAGAGTTTGACCCTCATCCAACATGACGTTAAACTGTATGCCCTTGTCCAGCATGACGTTAAACTGTTTATCCGAACTACGTGGACTTTGATCCCTGTCTCCTAGATAGGGTACGTAGGAAGCCTCTATGAGGTTCAATCCCACCACCCATCGGACCACCTTGCCTCTCTTCACATTAGTTCCCCGACACCTAAGCGAACTACGCGGGCATTGATCCCTGCCTCATAGATAGGGTACGTAGGAAGCCTCCCTAAGGTTCAAGCCCAACGGCCAGTCGATCTGGTCATCTCCACATCAGTTCACCACGCCACTCATAGTGCTGCCTCAATTGAGTTCCAACCCTTCGGGGTCATTAATTCAACAAGGGATGGTAAACCTCAGGGATAAATGATTCTGAACCCCTACGTCCAACTGACCGTTGCCCACTAGGATTGAATCCATGGATGCTATGTTTGGTTATAAACCAAAGATTCGCGAACATATGAATACGTCTTAAATATATAAGAGAGTCTCAGAAAAAGCATTAATTCCCCCCCAAAGGGTGCTATGAGCCCGACTTCCCATCCTCTCGACCAATGTGAGTTCTTAAGAGTCGCTAGTCAAACCATCCGTAGAACTCCTGCCTTTGGACAGCAGGTCCACCAATCATTGGATATAGAGCCGTTGGGCGTTTCGTGGCCAAAAACCAGAATGAAACAAAAAATGGGGAACCTGGGTGAATCTTTAACCAAACTTGACAGATTTAACCTAATCTCACCCAGTGCCCCCTTATTCTCTAGAGGAGGGCCATTCAAGGTCATTAATAACACAAGGGATTATGAGATGCTGCTTTGATGGGTTTGCTGCTTGTATTCGCTAAAATGTTTCGCATGCACTACTTTCAAAACTCCCTTCGATCCAATGGCATCGCAAAGGAACTCACAAGTGCGCGCTTCCAATGACGCAAGGATGTGACTTCATAAAAAACGGGGGACCCTGTCACCCACCTAGTTTCTTCAACGCTGGGTTTTGGATGTGCTGATCCAAGAGTACCACGCGAATGGTACTCTCCCAACGGCGGAGGCGGCCATGCACGCCCTCCAATCCGTCAAGACCCACTGGCTGCCTGCCCAGAAGTGACCGCAAAGGCGGATCCAGACATCCCCTGTTGCTATCTCCAACTGTTTCGGGAGTCTATCCCGAGAATGGGACAATGCACACCTCCCTTATCTTAGGGAGGTGGATGAGGTCGATGTTGAGGACTTAATCCCTGCCAGACGGGGGTTCTGATCTCAAGCCCATGCTGAAAGGCATCTTCATGGTCACATCGCGACTCAACATCCTTGCACCAAGGAGGATGTATCCCCGAGGATTCAGGCCCACGCTCCCCGAGTTCCGGCCCCTTGGACCGCCTGACGAGGGCGTCAGACATACAATCGGGGACCGGTCATCACCCTGGTCCCTGAGGAGGAGCTCCGCTGCTCAGCCATGGAGACATACCACGAACAGGCACCTACACCTGTTCGATTCTCCCGAGCCCTCCATCCAGACATGGCCAGATAATATGAGCCAACACGCATCCCCACCGAGTTCCATCAAGACCGTCGCTCACGCAGGACGAAACTTACCAGGCAGACGTCACTCCCTGCCCAGGGTCGTGAAGCCCACCAGCTTGATGTGGTGGCGACCCAGCACCTGCAGGACCAGCTCCCGACAGTTGTTTCAGATGCCTGTCATCCTGATATGGTGGCGATCAACAAATCTCGCCACCCAGATGTGGCAGAAAATCATAGGTGGTAATGTCTTCCAACCAACAAAGGCCACTGAATTGATAGGGTGGGAAATCAATATATGCAGGGCCATCACCTTGCGGATGCAAGTAAAGTTTGCCACCCCGATCTAGAGGAAAATGGAGAGAGAAACCGGCGTATCTTGGTACAGGGGTAGATTCGTTCACCTGCCCCGACACAGGAGAATTGTCAGTACCCACTGACCACTGGAGGACCGGACCAGGATATTGCTACTCCGATACCGGAATGGGCCTTCATACCCGTTCCAGCCAAAGATGTCTCTCTACATATCCTGGCAATGATGGAGGAGCATGTATCGATCCAAGATCATATCTTGCAGACCTTCCAGCATGTAATTGCATCGGTGGTAACAGTAAGGGCTCAGGGCCGTGAGCCCGTCTCCCCAATTGAGGCGACTCATCTAAGAGACAAGAGAGCCGCCTCGGAGCAGATCTGAATCCTTGCTTCAGCCCAGGAGGTTCACCGGCTATATTCTGCGACGTAAGGGCAACCGGATTGAGAATCTTCACTCGTTCGAAATGGGGGACACCCGTCCATCATGGTGGATACTCTAGAGAAGGCATATATCACTGCTAAAAGTCAAGATGTTGGTCGGTGTATCCTAACAACGTCACGGGGCCCAATTAGATAGGGAACCAAAGGTGAAGGCCGTTTTCAATAGCAGACAGTCCCCGCTGCCCGTAAAAGAGCGCCCTGAACATGCCGAAGGCAGCCGGAAAATAAAGAGAGGGTTCATGACTCTGCTCTGCTGGAAGCTGGGGTTTCCATTACCGCTAAGCACACAACAAAGGCTCGATACCTTTCCACCAATTACCATATTATGGGAGTGGAAGTAGAAGTTGCGAAGGTCCTCCCCATAATGTCGCTACCAGCAGCTCTGAAGGTCCTCCCCGGAGCACCTGTGGTGGCCTCCCCTGCGGGCATATAACGATCAGTCACGAGAGCTTCTCTTTTGATGCGATTCACGGAAAACCTCCACGTGACCAGAAGATCGACCAGCAAGAAGGTCCTATGCTTACTGTGGTCTACCCTGAAGGTCCTCCCCGGGGTATACACTGCGATCACTCTCCACATAGTGGGTCCATAGATTATGGTGGTAGTCCTCGCTATCATTGTCGCAACTACGGAGGTCCTCCCCGTAGTGACATCTCATCACGACCAGAAGGTTCTCCCCTTGTCGTAGCCTACCCTGAAGGTCCTCCCCTGGGGTTACGCTTCAACGGAACTCCACGCAGCCAGGCATCAGGTCACGGTGGTAGTCCTCACCACCCTGATAATGGAGGTCCTCCCCGTAGAGACGTCAAGCAACGAGAAGACCCTCCCCTCGTTGCAGTACATTTTGGAGGCCCTCCCCAGGATGTATCCCACAGATATTCTCCTTGTGGCAGCAGTAATTGTAGTCCTCACCATTTCCGCAGCTGTGACGGTAGTCCTCGCCACAACGGCCGCCTTTGCGAAGGTCCTCCCCGCAATGGACCCAAGTAATAAGAAGGTCCTACCCTTGTCGCGGCGTGTCCTAAAGGTCCTCCCCAGGATGCGCATCGAACGTCAAGCCATGATGGTCATCCTCACCATGATGGAAGTTGTTGTGAAGGTCCTCCCCATAAGGACGCCATGAAGCCAGAAGGTCCTCCCCTTACTGCGACACGCCTTGGAGGTCCTCTCTAGGGTGTGTACTACAAAAGTCCTCTATGTAGTGAAGCATTAAGCAGTAATGGTATTCATCGCCATTACGGCCGCCATTGCAGAGGTCCTCCCCATGGTGACATATTATTTTGACAGGAAGGCCCTCCCCCTACCGAGTCAAGCACCGAAAGGCCCTCGTATGCCGAGGCACTTATAAGGACAGGATCGATCATGTTAGATTCCCAGCTTGTCAATAACGATGCCCTTCCGCAATTAGGAGATGGTCCGGGGCCGCATTCATCTTCTGAACCACCTCGGAATCGCTTACATAATGATTCAGCACCTACCAGTCCCACGGTCTCTGATCACACAAGCAGTGAGCACCTCAGTTGGGCTGACCAGGTAGAGGAATCATTGGCAGAGGAGTATGCCGATATGCTACACCTGAGGAAACGACTATCCATGAATTATATACCAGTTATGTTTTGGCCCATGGCCACCTATTAGTTTGAAATACCCAGAGAATTTTCAGAAGAATGCATGCACGAAATCCGCCATAATATATAGACGACCCTCCATTGGCTGAAGTCAATATTCCTTCCCAATAATGGGTATGTAGACCATGTCAAGATGATAGGGGACCTCCTGCGTCACATCGACCTGGAGGTACTTTCCTTGATGCGACAACAACTCCCCGAGAGGTGCAAAGGAAACATGGCGATAGCCTATCTGCATGCACTGCATCAGTTGTTCCGCCTCATCGATGACGCTCCGACGGGAGTCCATGTCAGGGGATGGGGGTAACACGGAGCTCTTCATTTCACTCCGCTCCCTGCCTAGAAAAACCCATTCGGCATGGTATCATGTAACGTCATCACATCGAGACGGCAATCGGGTGGACCCCTATTCATCAAAGGCAACACAACCAACAGAGTCGGGCCTTGATTAAGTCCCAGAAGCGTCAGGCCCAGCGGGAACGAGCCATTCAAAAACTCCTGAAACAGGCCATCAAGAGCATACAGCAGGACTATCGCCTAAGAGAGGCCAATCAAAGATCTTTGCCTGCCTCCCCAGAAGGGACTGATCCATAGGTGAATTCGGCACCATATCCAGTTCACCCCCGGATGGGGGCACGCGAGATCAGGTAGGTCGCGATAGCCGAAGCTACTGTCACAATCAAGGGTCAACCCCAACATGTAGGGTTGGGGGCATTTTTAACAACAAATGCCCCCATAAGACCAATAAAACTGGGAAGAGACTTAACGTCCTGGGAACGGAGCCGGCCCCAGCCCACAGGGTTGGGGGCATTATTAACCCCTTAACAACAATCTCCCCCATGAGAATATGTATTCTCTCATCTAGGGTGGACAGTTAGAAGAGGATGTTCCCATCCTATCCCTTCATATGAATCATCATCCACTCTGAGAGGAAGGCACACTGTAAGGTCGCATCAAAGAACTCTCTGCGTCACCCTTCGTCAAGAAGTCCGAAGGCAATCCCAGGTCATGAAAGGGAAGGCCAGCCGAAGACATGGAGATCCTCTTCCTATTTGGAAGATGATGCCCCCTCCACCCCACAATATGCGTTCATCAGCCCCATAGAGGCTAACTACGTGGGTGACACTGGAGAAAATGAAAATCCGGACGGATCGGGAGATGACGGTTCCGGTCTGGCTGTGACTCACAATGAACCTCCAGGTGTGCAGACCCAGAACCAGAGGGACGCTTTAAATATGGCCGCACCTTCATATAACCTCCCTTCGCCTACCCTGCGAGCTTCCAAAAAGGACAAGAACAAAGGAACGGTTACCCTTAACCCGTCCCCTTCTATCGATAAAAACAAGCCACTCACGCTCGAAGAGAGGTTCGCTAGACAAGAAGAAGAGATTAAAGAGTTGAGGCGGCTTAACGCTGAGCTGCTCTAGAGGAACCGCCATATTGAATGTGAGTCCCAAGAAGAGCCATGTCATGCCTCCCAGCAAGTGGACCTGAAAGGCTAATGCTTGCCCCAACAAATGAAGCATGATCAGGGCTCCTGCCCAATGAGGCACCTGGTTCGTCAAACTACCTAAACATGGATGATGAATACCAGGATTTCCCTCCACTTAGGAGACAACCGGAGCAAGTACACCCGAACCCTCTAAGGGTACCCCGAACGGAATATGCACCCTTGGTGCCAGCCAATCTGGATCCTCAGGCAATGCCTCAGGCTGCGCCTGCCCAGGACCGGGCCCAACAGGATGTAAACCAGGGACTCACCAATACCATCGAGGCATTAACATGTCAATTGGAAGCGATGGAAGGCCGACATGCTCCGATACAGCCGGAGCGGAAACCCTACCTAGATTGGGTGGCCAACACACCACCTCCACCCAATTTTGGGAGCCCTGTATTCCGCATCTTCAATGGATCAGGCGATCCAAAGTAGCATTTGATGCACTATACATCCTATTGCATCCATATGATGGGGAATGCGGAACAACAAGAAGTAGTGAAACTCAGATTCTTCATGCGGACTTTGCAATGATCCGCCTTCGTCTGGTATACGAGTCTGCTGGCCCAGTCGATAAAGAGCGGGGAGGACCTCCGACAGCAGTTCCTGTTCCACTTTAGCTCAACACTGCCTAAAACAATGGTCAGCGATCTCATGAACTGCAAGCAGAGGGAGAACGAGAGGTTCTCAGATTTCATCACTAGATAGAAAGGTCTGACCTATTCTCTTAACATGAAAATTACTCAAGATGAAATGCTAGCCATATGCATCGATAATCTTAGAGATGAGCTGCGAAAACTGCTCATACTAGTGGAGTGCACCACTGGCTTCCGCCATCTCTCAGCCATTGCCCAGAGAATTTAGGACTCCCTGCAGCGGACTAATTAAAAGTCCCAAATAGCCTCACAGGATTTTGCTAAGAGATCTCCTAGAGCTGAAGCGTCCACTGTCACGCTCAAGCCGGCCCCTGTTCCCGCTCTGCTGCTCAGGCCTCCACCAAATCGTCAAGGGCCCCCTATATAACAGCGGCTGCCCCCACCTAAACGGGACGATCAGAGAGGACCGAAGCAGAACCGGTTTGAGGAGAGAAGACAAAAAGTATAATAGTTCTAAGATGATCAAGTCCGAAGCTAATTCATTGCCACCATGAACTGTAACTTTCTCTGTCTCCCAGAGCCGAGGAGACCTGAAGAAGTTGGCCGCGATGACATGCCAAATTACATCCCCTACCATCAGATGTTGGGGCAAAGTATCCGAGAGTGCTTCGTCTTCAAATACCTACTATAGAGGATGGTGGATTCCAGACAAGTCGAGCTTAGACCACCCCCAAAACACGTGGCATGTATCTCTACTACCGACTCTGATAAAGAGGAGGGGTGGCAGAAAGTCACCAGCAAGAAGGGGAAGAAATTTGACAACTAGATGACTCAAAAGACTATCAACCGAGCCCAGGTCATACTCCGAGCTCAACTACAGCAGCCGGGGTTTCCACCATCAGCCCCTGGAGCCGCAAAGCTGACCACATCGGCCTCAAAACCCTCCACAAGACGATCATCCGGACGGAGCCAAAGGTGGAAACAATCACAAGAGAAGAAGTCCGTGACAGGGCCACAGTTAGTCCCGACCCTGGCAGATTTCATGACCTCAAATTTGGAACAACGAGCACCGACCCCCAAAATGGGACCATCAGAGACAACCGACCAGGTTGACCTATTAGAGGATGAAGAGCCAATATTTGGCTCCATCAATGTAATCCATCTCAGGGAATCATTCCCTGATGAAGGGTATGATTACGAACCCGAGTTCCCTGCATGAGGAGCCGGGAGGAGGAATCTAAGAGGCAGGGGATACCAGGGGAGGCGCAGCCACGACCGAAACCAACCCTACAGTTGGACCCTGGCCCAGACCATCAATATTGAGGAAACCCATGGGAGGGCCCTTTAGTGGACTCATTAGGAGAGGGAATGCCCCTCCACCCCCACAAGCAGCCACTCTGGCCCTGTTGTTGTGGGATACCCACTAGAGGTGGAGTAAGTGTCTTGTTGCCTAGTGCGCACAAACAGACCAGCCAGGCTAAGTCCTCCAAACGTGGGAACACCATCAACATCCGTCCACGCACCCGGTCCCTCCTCGTCAAATTATCTAACTCCCGAAGCACCTGCTAAGACTCTCCTACCAACGGGGAAGAGTTGACCGCTGGAGCAAAAATACAACATCCTTAAGCAGCTGGCGTCACTACCAGTCAGGTTGTCAATCTTGGATGCCCTATGTTTGTCATCCGACCTTAGGGAGGCGCTCATCGAAGCTTTCATCAGCCCCCAGGAATTCCAAGCTGAGGTAACTGCCGCCGAGATTGACCGAATGGAGACTGGCCCAACTGAATTCAATGTGGTGATTTCCTTCACTGATCAGGAGGAAGATGCCATCATGCAAGGACACATCAGACCACTATATGTTTCTGACACACTGAATGGTTTTGAGATCCGAAAATTCTTTATAGACAATGGCTATGGAGTTTACCTCCTTCCCCTATGGACACTCCGTAAGTTGGGCTACAGTGAGGATGATCTAATCCCCTCAGCCACAACTTTGTTAGGTTACGACAAGAGTGAGTAGAAACTGATGGGATAGATTAAGTTAAAGACCCATTTTGGTGACCTGGTATCCTACACAGAATTCCTAGTGGTCCGACAGAGCACGACATTCAATGCCTTGCTGGGAAGGCCATGGATCCATAAGCACATGGCTGTTCCTTAATTATACCACCAGTGTATCAAGTAATGCGCCAACAGACAAAGAGGGACTTTTCACACCGACAAGGCCCCTTTTGAGCTCTTTGAGTCACATTACATCGATGCCAGGTTCTATGAGAAAAATAAGTAGAAGCCTTTGGTCGATGGCGTCGACTGGACCCCCGCTCCAAATGGCCTGGAAATGGTCCCCGATGACCCACTCAGGCAGCTTGGCAGAGATTATGTCCTTCCCATCAACCATGTTAAGAGTTGGAGTTTAAGTCCGAACACACATGCGGATGTCCTCATGACTTCAACCACGATGGATGATAACGACAACGTGGGAACGTCTACCAACCCTCTATTTGGGGATGAATACTCAAGCCGGGATGCCCACGATGCCTCTCCCACATACCCTCAAAGGCTCATACTAGAAACTCTCTCCTCGTTAGATCAAGAATATGAGGACTTGGGAGAAGAATAGGGGAATGATCTCAGAGATACACCTCCCTCATTTGAGGAGGGTATCTCCACCACTGTGGACGAGCTCAGGGAAGTAAACCGGGGTACCCAAGAAGACTCGAGGCCCACTCTCATTAGTGCAGCCATGTCTCCCGAGGAACATGAGGTATATATCTTCTTCCTAAGGAAACATCGGGATGTCTTTGCATTGAATTACACAAAAATTCCAGGACTTGATCCCGAGGAAGCGACGCATCACCTGGGTCTTCCAAAAGACCACCAGGGCTACAAACAGGCCGCTAGAAGGACACAACCCTCACATGCTGCCAAAATAGAGGCTGAAGTCGATAAGCTCATTAAAGTAGGCTTCATTAGGGAAGTCCAGTACCCCGTTTGGTTGGCCAAAATCGTCCTTGTCAAGAAAAAGAACTGGAAAATCCGTGTCTCCATTGACTTCAGAGACCTAAATCGGCATTGTCCGAAAGATGACTTCCCGGTTCCAATCACCGAGTAGTTAATTGATGCGACGACCGGGTATGAGTCTCTATCCTTCATGGAAAGCTATTCTGGATATAATCAAATTAGGATGGATCAAGAAGACGAAGAAGCCAATTCCTTCAGAGCCCCTCAAGGGGTATTCTGATATAGGGCCATTCCCTTTGGTCTCAAGAATGCTAGCGCCATGTATCAGCGTGCCATGCATCGGATATTTAATCCGTTCCTAGGGAAATTCATTGAATGCTACGTGGATGACCTAGTAGTCAAGTCGAGATAGTGCTCGGATCACCTGTCAGACCTTGAGACCATCTTCAACAAGATCTGACAGCATAGCTTGAAGTTGAAGGCCTTGAAATGCGCATTTGGGGTTACCTCAGGGATGTTCTTTGGCTTCGTTATACGCCATCACGGCATCGAAGTCGACCCTTAGAAGACGAAGGCTATCCTAATCCTGCCCCCCCCCCCCCCGTTGAAATCTCACTGATCTGAGGGGATTCCAAGGACACCTGGCCTATATTAGGCGGTTCATATCCAACCTGGTAGGCAAATGTTTTCCCTTCACTAGGTTGATGAAGAAGGGGGTCACAAACCAATGGACGGACGACTGCCAAGAGGCGTTCGACAACTTGAAAAAGTACCTCTTAAGCCCACCGGTGCTCATGCCCCCGATCGAAGGAAGGCCTCTCATTCTATATGTGATGGCCCTAGAACAGTCATTAGGAGCCTTCATCACACAGAAGAATGACGCCGGCAACAAAAATCGTCTTTATTACCTCATTCAAACCTTGATTGGTGTTGAGACTCGATACTCGAATATCGAGAAGAGCTGTCTGGCCTTGGTCTTCACTGTTCAAAATCTGTGACATTATCTGCAGCATCATGAGGTCCATTTGATCTCGTGGAGTAACACGCTCAAGTACATCCTCTATCACCCAATGCTAACCGGACGCCTATCCCGATGTGTGGTCATCCTACAGTAATTCGACATCTGGTTCGTGCCTCAAAAAGCCATCAAGGGCCAGACATTAGCAGAATTTCTGGCAGAGCACCCTTCAACAGGGACCACTACACCGGACACTGAACTACCTGATGAAGATATCTTCTCGGTTCAAGAGAAGGTCCCAGCATGGGAAATGTACTTTGACGGCGCCTCCCGAATCCCCATAGGGAAGAGGATGGAGGATTCCAAATTTAACAAAGTGGGTCTGGGGATAATACTCGTATCCCCAGAAAAGGAAGTTTATCCGTATTCCTTCCTCCTATCAGAGGGATGTACGAACAATGAAGCAGAATATGAAGCCCTCATTGCAGGCCTGGAACTCGCACTCCAGGCACAAATACAACACCTTAAGGTAAAAGGTGACTCGGAGCTGGTCATCAAGAAAGTAAATGGTGACTATGCTATTAAAAAGGAAAAGATGATCTCCTTGTTTGACCATGTCTGAGGGTTAATGGCTGAGTTCTCCACAAAACCAACATTGACTTATATTCCCCGGTCCCAGAATGCTCAGGTTGATGCATTAGCCAATGCGGCCACAGCCCTAGCCGACCCAGACCGGGATGAAACAGTTATCAGTATTTCTCACCATCGAATGGTATTGCCATTTGTTCAAGCTAAGACGGAAGAGATCCACGAAGTTAGTCCTGTCCCCGAGCCATATACTCCTGCTACCGGCTGGATGACCCCCATCAAGAACTACCTTCAACAGGGAGAGCTTCCATCAGACAGGGCTAAACAAGAGCAAATACAGAGAAGGGAAGTCAATTTTTTCCTATATGGCAGCGCGGGTCAGCAAGAGGTCCTCTACAAATGAGGCCTCGATGGAGTGATCCTCATATGCATTGACGGAGAAGAAACTGCTGCCATCATGACTGAAGTACATGCAGGAGCATGTGGAGCAAATCAACCAGGGGCCAAGATCTCCTATCAGGTTCGAAGGCTTGGGTACTACTGGCCCACAGTGGCATGAGATTGTGAGCATTTTACCGCGAAATTCCACTCATGCCAGATTCATGCTATCTTCATACACCAGCCCCCAGAGTTACTTCATCAAGCTAAGTACACCTGGCCGTTTTCTGTCTGGGGGATGGACGTCGTTTGACCATATCCTCCCGCTAAGTCCCAACAGCAGAAGTATATCCTCACGTCGACCAACTTCTTTTCCAAATGGGCAGAAGCCATACCCCTCAAGGATGTCCGGAAAATAAATATTGTCACCTTCATGAAGACCAATATCATTACCAGATTTGGTGTCCCTCATACTATACTGACGGACAACGACACCAATTTTTTCTCTGCTGAGCTGGAAAAGCTATACCCCGAGTATGGCATCAAGGCTAACCACTCATCCCGCTACCATGCAGCGGCCAAAGGACAGATAAAATCTTTCAACAAGACCCTATCCAACATCCTCCAGAAAATGGTGGACAAAGACAAGAAGTCATGGCTGGATAAACTGCTCCATGCATTTTGGGCATATCGAACCACAATCCACACCGTTACTCAGTCTACCCTGTAGTCATTGGTGTACGGTATGGAGGCGGTCCTGCCCATTGAACTCCAACTTCCCTCACTCTACGTTGCCATCTGTGATCAATTATCCAATGATGAGCAGTCAGAAAAGCGGTTAGGTGAATTGGAACAGCTAGACGAGAAGCAGTTGCACACTCTGCACCACTTGGAGGTATACCTGAACCGGATCGCACGGGCCTTCAACAAAAAGGTCTGCCTCTGGTCTTTCCTGGAAGGAGAATTAGTGTTGGTTCTCCGGGCCCCAATGATACCCGGCAAGAAGCCTCCAAAGCTGGAGCCCAAGTGGGAGGGACCATATGCTATACACAAAGTGTACTCCAATGAAGCATACGCCCTGATCTCCATGGACGAGCAATTCATTAAAGCTCCTACCAATAAAAGATTTCTGAATAAGTATTTCGCATAGAGACCAGGGTGTATTCACATTCTCATTGCACGACGTTAAACTGCATGGAGTTCATCCTTACCACACGACGATAAACTGCACGAATGAAGAAAAAAAAGAGATGTATACATCATCAGAGC
Organism: Viscum album; assembly: GCA_963277665.1. NCBI lineage: Eukaryota > Viridiplantae > Streptophyta > Magnoliopsida > Santalales > Viscaceae > Viscum > Viscum album. Next base: position 1,732,352,690 of record OY728127.1, read on the forward strand.
TGTATGACATTAAACTGCCAAGCACCTCATCCTCACCGAAGGACGTTAAACTGCACAGAATCTAATAATTCACCGCATTCTTCCTAACCAAAAGACGTTAAACTGTACGGACCATGTCCTCACCGCATGACGTTAAACTTCAAGGATTTCACAGAACTACGTGTGGCTTGATTCCTGTCCTTGCAGGATACATAGTGATGCTGTGATTCCCTATCCTGTCCTAGCCACTTCAAAAAAAATGCCCTTTTCCCCCGTGTACGGACCAAACCTGCAAGGGGTGTACCATCTTTACAAAGAACTACATACAGCTTGATTCCTGCCCTTGCAGGATACATAGCGACACCGGGATTCCTTATCCTGGCCCATCAAATTCAAAAAAAGTCCCCTTTCCCCTGTGTATGGACCAGACCTGCACGGGGTGTATCATATTTACAAATAACTATGTACGGCTTGATTCCTACCCTTAAAGGATACCTAGCGACGTCGGGATTCCCTATCCGGGACCAGCCACTTAAAAAAAATGTGTCCCCCTTCCCCCGTATACCGACAAGACCTGCACGGGGTGTATCATCTTTACAAAGAACTACGTACAACTTGATTCCTGCCCTTGCAGGATACGTAGCGACACGGGGATTATCTATCCTGGCCCATCCACTTCAAAAAAAATGTCCCCTTTCCCCCGTGTACAGACCAGACCAGCATGGGGTGTATCCTCTTTACAAAGAACTACGTATGGCTTGATTCCTGCCCTTGCAGGATACGTAGCGATGCCGGGATTCCCTATCCTGGGCCATCCACTTCAAAAAAATCCATCTTACCCTGTGTGCAGACCAGACCTGAATAGGGTGTATCGTCTTTCGTAGAACTACGTGAGGCTTGATTCCTGCCCTCACAGGATACATAGTGATGCCAGAACTCCATACCCTGGCCCAGCCACCTCAAAAAGAAAAATAAAAGTACCCATTCCCCCGTTTATGGACCAGACATGCACGGGGTGTATCCACGTCCTCACCGCATGACATTAAAACTGCATGGAGTTCGTCCTTACCGCATGATGACAAACTACACAGATGAAGAAGAATTAAGAATGCCCCTCCCCCCGTGTATGGAACATACCTTCACGGGGTGTACGGATTCCAGAGAACTACGTACGACTTGATTCCGGCCCTCACAGGATATGTAGGAACTCCAAGATCCCCAGTCTTGGCCCGACCACTTCAAAAAAAGTTCCTTCTTTCCCCTGTGTATGGACCAAACCTGCACGAGGTGTACTTCTCATCCTTACCGCACGACGTTAAACTGCACAGATGATGATGTTAAAAATGCCCATTCCCCCGTGTACGGACCAGACCTCCATGGGGTGTATATCTTCGTCCTTACCGCATGACGTTAAACTGCGCAGACCCCTCTGTCTTTCACTATGGGTCACCTTCGTCCTTACCGCATAACGTTAAACTCAATGGATTTTTTCCTCACCGCATGATGTTAAACTGCACGGACATTGTCGCAAACCACCCAAGACACATGGCGATACTAGATGGAGATACTCCTTGCACATTTGGATACATTCTTTCCACACATCAGACTCCATGACCCAGATAATTATGGATCTTCATAACCACTCATGGCCATCGGAAGTGGAAAGTCATCAACCCGTGGACACCTTTGTATGACTATGTATACCATTCCCTTAGTGGCTCTGCATATTGATATCCCCTAGCCCATCTACCAAAGGAAAAATTTCCACATGAGACACTCTTCCTAGCTCCGTACGCTTACCGGCCTCAGAGCCCTCATACCATATCTCTTGATCCAGAATTTTTTTGGCGAAGTGGTTTAAAAGTTCATTCCCCTTTTCCCATTCGTGTGTTTCCAGGGTTTCCCTATCTGGCTAGCCTGTGTGTCTGCCAGTGGTTCACATAGCGACCTTCATCAACAAACATCAAGCCTGGACTAGGCTACTTTGAATCAATGCACAATTGCAGTGAAGATTTTTTCTGTATACCCAGACACCATTATCCCCGCATACCGAACTCTACACTTGGAGCAATCACGGATTCACATAATCATTCATGGAAATCAGAAGTGGAAAGTTGTCAACCTGGGGACACCTTTGTACAACTATGCATACCATGCCCTTAGTGGCTCTGAATAATGATAGCCCCTGTCTCATCTATCAAAGGCAAGATTTCTTTGGGTGGTACGTCTCCTAGCTCCGTATGCCTACCGGCCTCAGAGCCTCCACACCATACCTCCTGATTTGGGAAAGCCCGAAGTTGAAGTTTACGACCTTCATCCCCCGCGTTGTTCTAAGTATATCAGAAAATGTTGTCCCAGTTATCCTTCGAGTGACTGCAGCAATAGTCACCCAATGGTCTGAGCTCTATGACCGATAAACTAGGAGTACTTCATCTTTACCGCATGACGTTAAACTGCACGGAGTGAAGGCACGCCCCCGCGAACAAGATAAAATAGCACAGGGGGGATCTTTAAGCTTTAAAAGCAACCAGGGACAAATGTCCCTGACATGCCCAGATATTTCCTCACCAGATGACATACTTCGTGGCCAGGACAATTGCAGATCCTCATAACCACTCACGACCATCAGAAGAGGAATGTTATTGAACTGTGGACACCTTTTTACGACTATGCATACCATGCCCTTAGCGGCTATGCATAATGATAACCCCTGGCTCGTCCATCATAGGAAAGATTTCCACAGGCGATGCTCTTCCTAGTCCCGTATGCTTACCGGCATCAGAGCCCCCATATCACCTTTCCTGATCCAAGAAGCCTCAGGACCATGATTTACACCATCAACCCCCCTTCCACGTCTAGGGAATGTTGAGGTATTCAAGCCCATTTATATTCTGATGAAGAGAAGCCTTCATAATAATGCCCCCCCGTCCTTACCGCATGACGTTAAACTGCATGAAACCCCATAATTATATCTTCGTCTTTACCACATGACATTAAACTGCATGACAACCTTTTCGTCCTCACTACATGACGTTAAACTGCGTAGAAAATTTCAAAAAAAAAAATTGCCCCCGTTCTCGCTGCATGATGTTAAACTGCATAACGGCCTTTAAAAATTCCCCCCGCCCTTACTGCATGACGTTAAACTGAACGAAAATCTTTAATAATGCTCCTCGTCCTTACCGCAGGGCGTTAAACTGCACGGTCGAACCTATCACGGGTTCAATAAGGAACATATTCTTTTCCCTTTCTTGCAAGTGCACGAGTCAGACCAGCACGAACCATTGCCTCACACCAGCGTGAGAAAGAATTACTTCACCTATTATCAGGAAGTTTAGTCTAGATAGTTCCCCCATATTCTGGCACCCTCTCATCATAAACCATACTCTGTACACAAAAAAAGCCGAACTCTCATAACCCACCCCTGGCGGTTCCAAATCTCAACTTCCCTGAAGTTGCTCGGCTATCAGAAGTGGATAGTCTTTGACTTAAGGACACCTTTGTATGACTATGCATACCATTCCCTCAGCGGCTCTGCATATTGATCACCCCTGGCCCATCTACCAAAGCCATGTTTTCCTTGGGAAATGATTCTCTCTATACGCCTCTTGACCTCTGAGCCCCCATTTCTATCCCGGGATTCAGAAACCCTTTGAGCTACAGATTACCAACCTCTTTCATCATCCTACCTGAATGCGGCGAAGCTTCTTTGACGAGATTACCACGAACCAGGAGAAGTCATTCCATTTCAGATAATGTCCCGGCTGCATGAATTTAAACTACGTCAAGCCTCAACCATCCCTTACGGTAACTAAACGCGTAGGGGGGTGGTCTCCAGACCATGCTCCTAATTAGTATGGATGTTCCCCCAAACCCTTTCAGATGTCACACTCCCCTTCTGAGCCTCCCCTGGGGGTTTTCATTCATTTCCATGCCACCCATTGTGGTTTCCATAAGCCTGACTTCCATGAATTCCCCTGGCCATCAGAAATGGATAAGTCTTTGACTTAAGGACACGTTTGTATGACTATGCATACCATGCCCTCAGCGGCTCTGCATATTGATTGCCCCTGGCCCGTCTACCAGAGGCATGTTTTCCTTAGGCCATGCTCTTCTTACCTCTGTACGCCGGCAGGGCTCCCATGCCCTGAGCCATGCCCTGAGGTATGCCCTGCATGCTTCTCAAATTCAAACATGTTTCCCCCCACGTGCATCTGAAGGGTATTAAGACATATTTTAATCAGTTGAACTCTATTGGGGCTCTCTCCCCACCTTATTTGGTCAAAACTGTTCAACCTAAAACATCAGTAATGATAGTCCCGTCAGCGGGACTTTAAACTGCTCACAGAAGAAAGAGGCACAAAGCCTGTTAGGCTGAAAACCCGAAAAGGGCGACCTAAGAAAAAGCTGGGTTAAACCCGCTTGGTCCACATTAATGGTCCCAGGAAAAATCAGGGCATTAAAAAATTGAAAAAGACAAAAATTTTGTAGGGTTTTCCTATAAAACCCTAGCAATAGTCAGACTATGCTCGCTGGATTCCATGGTCCAGGAAAAAGTTAGAGCTTGATTTATATTTAATCCTAGACTCAGATTATTCTATGTTCAGGGAATTAACATATGTGGAAATCGTACCAAATAGTTTCTATCATTGGAAATGGTGAAAAAGTCACTTAGGAGAAATGTTTCTTCGTTCCTTAACAAAGTGGGTCAGAAGGGCATCCACAATCTGGAGCCTCCTCTCGTGCTAAAGGTGATTACATGCATTTTTTAGCGGATTCACAAAGCTGTATTAGGAACTGGTGAGAATCCTCGATTTCCTGCGAGAGATTATACAGTAGAACCATCTCAGCTTCTGCACCAGCCCAAAATTCTTCTGCCTCCTGAGCCGCCTTTGTGCTTTCCCTTATTTCCTCCTCCATTCGCTGCTCCCCTTCTCCAATCAGGGAGGAGATGTTGGCCTCTTCCTGCTACAACCAATTTATCTCATTTTTAGTGCCTCCAGGTGAGAACGCAGCTCATTAACTTCTCTTTGAATCCTTGGGACAACCCTGGCGTGTTCATGAGCCTCCGTTAGGCAGAGCTGTCGAGTCGCAGATTGGTAGGATTCAGATTGGGAAACAGAAAGGCGAGATTCAAAATTACCTAGCCTCTCCTGATCAGCTACTAACTGCTTGACTATGTCATAAACACCATGATATTTGAATCCATCAAATCCCAGCAGCATAAACAAATTGTGTAGCCTCGGTAATTTGGTCGGCATCTCGACCAAGGGCGTTTGAGAGATCAGTCTCCAGATTTTCTCCCAAGCCCTTTGGCGAGCGGGTCGAAGGATAGAGAGGACTTTTTGATCGGGCTCTGAATCACTCCTAGATGAGGACACATATTCGGGGATGAATGTCACCAAGGAGGAACCCGAGGTGGCCTTGCCCGCAAACTCTGGAACTGTGGCAGCTTCGACCCCGACAGTTGTGGTCATTGGCATAGCCGGGTCTAGCGACACCATTGTCAGCGCCAAAGGTTGTGGTACTGAAGCCAAGAGTCAGTAAGACAGATGAGTACCCCTAATTAGTGAAGGGAAGAAAAAGTAGTCAGAAGCAGAAGATCGGGGAATTTACTCCTAATCAATGAGGCATCTACATCCGCGAGCTCTGCACTGCCATGACAGCCACTCAAAGAGGATGCCACATCTTCGATAGGCAAGGGAATCCGGGGAGCCCCCGGAGGGGTCCAGGGCCTAAGGCCATGCCTAAGGCCCGTAGTCACCAAAGCCGTCCCCAATTGGTTGCCTACGGAGACCAGGCTCTAAGAAATCACTCCCCCGGTGAACAAAATGATGGCCCGCTCTGAGTTCCCAGCAACCAGATTAATGGCAGACTCTTATTCTGTAATCAAGGGATTTTTTGAGCCTCAGGTGGTTGGATTTGTCATATCTAGAGCCCCCTCAGTGATCATGGGCACCCCGTCGTCCTCCGCAATTGAAAAAGTTATCTGATCAGCATGGGTCTCGAATAATAGTGGTTCTTCCTCTGGCATATCTCTGACTAATTAGGGTGGGAGTGAAGCTTCCATATTGTCGGCCCCTCAAGAAGGGATCACCATCTCGTCTCACCCAGGTGTTCTTACGGGTGATTTTGCAGGAGGCAAGGAGGCGGAAGGTAGAACCACTTGGGCAGCCACAGCCAGATCCCCAAGTGGTCCTACACTGTACGTCAAACAGTTAACGACTGACGAAGTATAAGAATGCAAGATGGCGAATGAGCAAACGAGAAGTCATGATTACCCGATGTTCCCTGTTTGAGCCGTTCCGATAAACAAAATTCATGTTGACGTCTCTGGATCTTCCTAGGGGACAGTTCGCCCAGAATTTTGGAAGGGATGGGAGGAGGAAAGACCCTAGCTGCATATGCGATGGTCGGCTCCATGAGCTCAGCTGCGCCGGGGGATCGTTCCTCGATGACCCTTACGGGCGAAAGCACATGCTCCCCCGCCGCGGTACCATGAGGGGTATACTCTAGAGAAGGAATCACCCCTGAGATTCTTCAGCACCCTATATAAAAGGATTAAACCTTAGAACCTCCACAATAAAGGGGTGGAGGAGTCAGAATGGGCGAGTAGAGAAACCTCTTCTTCAGGGTTGAGCAATTCATGGAGTCTAATCATCATAGACACCCAAATGCTCCCATAAAGATGATTATGGAGTGAATGGATGTACGCATCCATCTCCTTTAATGAGGCGACTATTTCATCTAAATCCTATTCCAACTGCAAGTGGGGTGGAGCGAAGATCATCCCGATACCCGGAAGTTTAAGAGGGTCTGTTTGAAGAAACGCCCAAACTTTCTCATCCAAACCATTGACCCTATAGTCATCCCAAATCCTCCAAGCCTCCAGGAATGTGACCATGGCATGAATTGCCGACTGAGGAGGATCAACTTGAGAAGGTTGGGTGGTGGTAGAAGCTGGTGCAACATGGCCTGGACTCGATGCGCCAGTACCGCATAACCCCGATGTGTGTGAATATAGACCTAAAGGTCCTAGAGATATCGAACGACACTCTCGGGATCTGCGTCATAGATAATATCAACAGGAGAAGATATGTAGACCAGCTCATCAAAATCTACCTTTGATTCTTGAAGATGCTGCCACAGAGGATGGGGGTACTGGTTGCGAAAGTTTGACTGGGATTTGAATTCATCCCATTAGCCCCAAGCTGTCAGAAAGGCAGCATAAGCGGGAATAACTACCCCCCTCCGGGCAGCCTCAGGGGAATGATAGGATACACCCCTATCTGTTAAAATCTTCCCTGGAAGCACGGGACCAGTCGGGTGATAGAAGTTTTTTCCCGACCAAGTTGGAGGGCCATCCTCCTTTCGCTTCCTTTTTCCCTTTGACGGTTTGGGACTTGAGATGGTGGGCACTAACATCCCAAACTGGCCATTTGGGTATGATTGTACCGATGAGTCAGCATAATGCTTGGATAAGAAAGGAATGGTGTCCGCAAGCATGGGGGTCATAAACTTACAGCTAGCATCCTCCCAGGTAAACATTAACCATAGTTGTCTGGCCGACATCAAATGATGGTTCTCGCAGGCACTATTAAGTGCGGGAGGACACTCTGCTTGGAGGCAGCCAAATTGACGCCCAAATCGGCAAGGCGCGTACCCCTCACAGATTAGTTATCCACTAATATGAGCCACCAGAATACCCTCTCAGAGGGAGAGGAGGTAGCCCCACTTGGTAAACTCTTCTATTTTGGTGTTCGTAATTGCGCTATCCGGAGAAGAAAACTGATGAAAATTGAAATAGTCATAATTTGAAATTCGTCTTGATTACAGGCGCCTGTTCGAAACCATCTATTGACTATCCTTCTCTTGAGTCGCCCACTCTTAGGAATAACCCCACTGGTCAGTTGCAAGTATGGTCAGAATGTGGTTCCTTGAATCTGAAGAGGGTTGATGAAGGTGTAGCAGTTCTTAATGTGTACGCTTAACCATCCCTAGAGAATTTGGAAAGGGTCGGCCACTTGGTTGGGCCGATTCCCATCGGTAATGTTACTAAGTAACTGGTAAATACTGGCCAGTACCGGAACAACCAGGTTGATAACGTTACCGGTAGCCAAGTTTTCCACCATGATAAAAGTAGTGACCCACATGCCACCAACCTCGCGTACGGGTAATAACCAACCACTTAAGAACATGGCCAGAAAAGCTACTAGGTGGAGCAATCGGTCGACATCCGGAATAATCTCCTAGCCCCAGCCACGGAAATCACCTTGCTCCAAAGTTAGCAAATAACTGCCCCTGCTTACGGGACTCCATTGTAGTGCGAGTCGTGGGCCTGCGTGGAAGATCCACAAATTCATCATATTTCTTCTTTCTCAAAAAAGTCGTGACCCATTCACGGTATGGGACGGGCTGTTTTGGAGACGTCTCCTCTGAGTGCCTCCGAGCCTGGTTAATGAGCTACTTCACTAGGGGAGGGGTCCTCTCTTAGTTCTCCCACACAAAGGAAGGAGGCAGGAACTCGTCATACAAACTCCCAATGACGGGGACCCCTGAAATCTGAAAGACGTCTCACAGGCTAATGCCCACTTCCCCATGGACCAGATGGAAAGTGTTGGTGTCTGGGATCCAACGAATCATAAGTTTCTTGGTGATGGCATGAGGCAGGTGGGTATAGGTTTGGGACACCCAGGAATCTTCATAAAAGCCCACGACTCGCAACTCTGCCCCAAATTCTTGTGCGGCTCTGGCGAACCTAGAAGGGCCACCCCCAATCCAATGACTTAAACGCTCCTCCCAGTCAGAGATCCCGATTTGCTGGCCAGCCATGCTGGTCACTTACAATGGCACTGCGGGAAATACTCTGATAGTAGTGGATTGTTCCTTCCTGTAGACATGGTTCTCCGGTTGGAGATACTGGAAGGTGATTCAACACAGATATGACAACTGTACCCCTCGAGGCAGGCCGCCCGCCGGTAGGTATCATGAACTGGGGAATAGTGGTGGTAAATATCCATGATTCGGGATTGTTGTCATGGGAGGGATCAAGGATCGAGGTATCGGACAATAAACCAAACCCATAGGTAGGAATATTGTCAGAAAAAGGATATTCCTACTCTGATTTGGAGAGCCGGTCGGCAAGGAAGGAAGATGGTAGGGAGTGGCGGACTACATCTTGTATAGAGCTAGCCATGTCCTTCAGATGTTGATCAGTGGTGGAGTGGGGATCTGTAGTAGGCCTCGGCGCAGAATGAGGGGGAACCATATTTTCTCCCTGCACAATGAGAGAAATCAGTCTGGAATAAAAATCTGGACAAGAATAACCAAAATGAATGGTTAAGGATCCTGCACAACCAAATCTGCAAGGAGGCCTTGTAGGATGGTTCACGATGACACCATCCCGCGAACCAGTCCTTCACCAAATCAGTCTGTGAAGCCCTAGACCGAGGGGCGTTGGCCAGGAAACCACGAACCAAGTCTCTCTGCTGAAATTCCGTCCCGGGTTTATTTGGAAGACTCAAATACTTTTTAAAATTGAAGAGATATTTACTCTGGGGAGCATCGAAACCGCGAAGCAAGTTCCTTCGAAACCTGTCATCACTTACTTTTGAATTATTTAAGAGTAATGGTTTTCAGTTGGGAAGTCGGTTAGCGGGTGAAGGTGACCGCGAAGGAAGAATGGTTCGTGGAAGTTGCTGCCGGTTCACCAACGAGGCACTTCGCGAAGGAGCAAACACGTGGAGGCGAAGGAGCTCTGGTTTTGCGAAAAATTCGCTAAAGGACAAGTGAGGGATCCCTGTATTTATAGGCGTGATCCCCTACCGGGTCCACCTTTATACCACAAACCATCTCAGTTTCAGGACCACTTCGCATCGGAATGGACTCCTCTTCACTCCGATCGGACCCCATTCCGATGGTGGGCATTTGTAGGGTCCTGAAAAATCCTCAAAGGAAATTTTACCCAAACCCCCCATAAGAATTGGGGGAAAATAATCAAAGAAGAGCCACAAAAGGTTCCGGTCCATGAACCGGTCTATGGAAGCGCAACGCGGCCAGGCACCGTGAGGAACCCCCTCTGCGAGCCATTGTCGTTCGCGAAATGGAGGCGGAGAGGCTTTGCGATCACGAGGCAGGATGAGCGCCAGTTCGGTTCACTGTCACGAACCGCCCCAACCGCGGACCGCATCGACCGGTTCATGCCCTGCCCTCTGTCGTTCGCGGCATGGAGTCAGAACCCTCCGCAGATGTGGAGCACTCCCTAAGTTTTCCTCGGGGAGGAGGGGAGCGATCAATACCCACCATGAATCACGGATTGACCAAGTCATCTGTGAATTGGGTATTTGGTTATGGGCCTCCGCAAAATGTGCCGCATGACCACAGATAAATTCCTTTCCCCACTCTATAAAAGGAGACCAAGGGGGAAAGAAGAGAGGATCGGAGAACTAGAATCGGATTCGGAGGAATGAGATCAGTTGAAGGAAGGCTTTGGATTTCGCAAATAGCGAAATTCCCACCCGTGAACCACAGCAGGTATTTGAATTAAGAAGGAATTGGAAAATTCATAATAATTTGGTGAACCGTGAACCTAAATAATAAAAAAGGACAACCGTGAACCATGCCCCTCCACGGATGACTTCCCCACAGACCAGGGAGTTTATGCCTCTTTTCCCATTCGTCGGACCGCGGAGCACCCTCCTTCACGGACGAAGCCCTGACCGATGAGCCTTCGATTGGCACCGCCCTTGGCCGCCGCTGCCGACTTGGAACCCTCCACGAACCACCATGGTTCCCGGATTGAGCCCGAAGCTGAAAACCACTCTGGTTCGCCAATTGAACCTGAAGCCACGAACCACCTTGGTTCGCGGGACACCAATCAGTCCGCGCACCACCGTGGTTCACGGATGGCCTCTCCAGCCATGTGGAACTTTCTCACTTGAAGGGCGCCACCACCCACACCTCTCAGTGGCTAGCTAAATAATTCGGCGTTCCCCTTTTCAGAGCCAGGTAAAATCCTTCCGATCTAGCCAGGTCCTCCGCGATTCCCTCATCGACCTACTCATCGGCCCCGAGCTGAGGCCTCCGCCAGAGCCACCAGATCCGAATGGTGTAACTTTCAAGTGCATCAGCGCGCCATTTTGAGTTCACATACCCACGGTAAACAAGGGAAAAGGGGTTTCCCCGACCCTTGAGTAGATTCCCGAAGAATTCCTGGGTTGACATTCCCACGGTAATGCGGAGTCTGTGCTCGGGAATCCCTTTTCCACCCTTCCACTTTTTGAGGGTTCCTCGAAGATGGTAAAATACCCATCAGAAGGAAGCCCTCATGCACCGTAAGAGAGGAGACGGGAACAGGAGCACCCCCTTTCCCTCTCCCGCTGTGCTTTGTCGCCCCGGGCGTCCTTCTCGGAGTAAGCCCCGACTTTATGAGCCTCCTCAGAGTGTAAGCCCCAATTCATCACCATGGGTCGCCTTCATGCGAACGCCCCACTCCGCTTCACATGGACACACCTTTCGTGACGTGATCCTCGGGTCCCTGCTGCCTCTTGTTTCTCACACCGAGCATGACTCACGTGGGCTTAGAGTAATCATCGACCATGAAATCCTTTTATGGGCCGTCTCTGAGTGCAAGCCCCAAGCCAAAGTGAACTACGTGGACTTTGATCCATGTCAAGGCATGGTACGTAGGAAGCCTCCACGAGGTTCAAGCCCACCACTCAGTCATTTCTTCACGTCGAGTTCCACCCTTTTCCAACATGATGTTAAACTGTATTCCCCCATCTAGCATGATGTTAAACTGTTTATCCGAACTACGTGGACTTTGGTCCCTGCCTCCTAGACAGTGTACGTAGGAATCCTCTCTGAGGTTCAAGCCCACCACCCATCGAACCACCTGGTCTCTCTTCACGTCGGTTCCCCGACACCTAAGCGAAATACGCGGGCTTTGATCCCTACCTCCTAGACATGTTACACAGGAATCCTCCCTGAGGTTCAAGCCCAACGACCGGTCGATCCGATCATCTCCACATCAGTTCACCACGCCACTCCTAGTGCCGCCTCAATTGAGTTCCAACCCTTCGGGGTCATTAATTCAACGAGGGATGGTAAACCTCGAGAATTAATGATTCCAAACCCCTGCGTCTAGCTGACCATTGCCCAATAGGGTTGAATCCGTGGATGCTATGTTTGGGTATAAACCAAAGATTCGCGAACATATGAATACGTATTAAATCTATAAGAGAGTCTCGAAATAGGCAATAATTTCCCCCGCAAAAAGGGTGTGATAAGCCCGACTTACCATCCTCTCGACCAATGTGAGTTCTTAAGAGTCACTGGTCAGACCATCCGACGAACGCATGCCTTTGGAAAGCAGGTCCACCAATCATTGGATACGGAGCCTTTGGGCGTTTCGTGGACGAAAAGCAGAACGAAACAGTGAGAAAATGATAAAATTAAGTTATACCACATTTATAAAATTGATTTTAAAAAAAATCAAATTTTGAATCATAATGAAAAAATTATCTTAGACTTAGTTTTTGATAAATTTTTTAAATGCTTGATTTTCTCATGAATAGTGAAAAATATTGATTTTTATTTAAAATAATCCTCATTTATAGAATTTAAAAACATCATTTTTTTAAAATTATTATAAAAGAAAAAACTTAATTTATATTTTATATAATCCAATAAATGTCATCGTATTTAATTTTATATTTAATATTTGTATAAAAACCTTTTATACTTAAAAAATAATTTTTATTGAAAATTGAAATTTATTAAATTGTTGGGTATAATTTTTAATTAAATTATATCATATCTATGAATTTACTTTGAAAAAATTTATTTTATATTTGAAATCATCATTTAAATTTTTGGTAATTATTTTTCTTTTATTTTTTTCATAGTGAATATTAAAAACATAAAAAACTTGTCACTGCGGTAAAGGTTAGTTGGGGTTAGTTGGGGGTGGGGTGGGGGTGGTTAAACTAAAATTTAATGTTATGTTTTCCAATTAAATTTCTCTAAATCATATTTTTTTGGACATATATAGACCTCATAATACCAATTAATCACATATCTAGCCATTTGGAGGCTTTTGTTTTGAGTATGACTATTATATTTTAATCTTTTAAGAGATTGTAAGTGTCTCCTCTTCCCCAATAATAAAAGTAAACTCCTACTTTGTATTATTTTAAAACATTGAGACTTATATATTGATCAAACTATGAAACATTATCCTATAAAATTAAATATACATTAATTATAGGTTAATATTCTCTTAAAAGACCATTATAATGGTACTTGAGAAAGGATCTAAAGGAGGCCTACCAAAGAAGAGGTAATCATCTTATCTGACAAAGTTCAATTTATTTATTCTTAAAAATATTATAAATATGGAACATTAGTAATAAAATAATAAATTAAAAACCCTAAATATACTGAAATTACATATGAAAATGTGACCACCATTATTCAACCTGTTTTCTATCAAATGGGAAGTGAAATTATTATTAGTTCATATGTGTGGACTACTGCCTCCACACTACGATACAATTAATTTAATTTCACCATATTTAATGGATGGTTATTATAGTTGCTTTAATATTTAGACATTATATTTGTTAAATAAATATTATTATTGAAATATAATATCATATATACCTTTCAACCTTCTAATCAATTGGAAAATGATAATGTCACTCATATGTAATGTGGACTAACACCTACATGAAATGATGTGATTCATTTTTTATTTAATTTTAATATTGATAGAAGAAATGATATTCTTAATAAACATAAATGATATAGTAATGATTAAATTTTTTAATTAAATTTATTTCATTCCATCCTTCAAAATGTTAAATCAGTGTTCATCCGTATGTACAGCCATGCATCTCCATGAAAAATATAATCAACATTTCAATATTTATCCTTTTTAGAAGATGATAAATAAATATAATGAATATATATGATATTTATATGATGATAAAAATTTTATATATGATATTAATATGATCTAATTACATTCATTAAAACATCAGAACTGATATTGTCTAGGAAACCGAAATAGTTAACACTTAGAAATGACAAATTTTATAAGAAATTATTATTAAATAGGTATTGAAATGTTATGAGAGGATACTATAGGATATTATATGTATAATTTTTTTTATTAAATATAAATATAATAAATTTATATTTATTATAAAGTATTTCATAGTGCATTTCATGCATATTGAACTCGAAGAAAGAGATTTATGTTACAATCTCTTTTTTAACAAGATTTTTTATTATCAAGTTTATGATGGTGAAATTTTGGGAACCATATATCATGAAACACATAAATTTTTTTATCCACTAGTTATTTATAGATATTACATTTTCCCTTTATTTTATTATCTTTTAAAAATTAAGAGACTAAAGGATCTTTTTTAAGGAAAATAAACATTATTTCTCTCTTCAGTAGAAAATTATTTTTTTCCATTTACATGTTTTTTAAAAATGTTTTGAATAATGTTTAGATTACTTTAAAATGATTATTTAATGTTATTTTTTTTCTCAGGATTTATTTTTTACAAATGGATTAAAATGAATCTTCTTATCATTTTATGAATAAGATACTTTGTATTTTCAATGAATGTTTGATAGTAATATTTTCTTTAATGAAACAAACATTAATATAATTTCCTACCATCATGAATTTTCAATTATTTAAGTATTACATTATAAATTTACAAGATTCATTTCATCAAAAAAAAATCCCATAACATTTTGATATTTTTTATATTTTAAGGAAGTTATTTCAAAGAGAAAATTCTAATTTCCTCAAGAAATATTCCAAGTGATATTTTAAAGGAATTATCATCTATGAAAACATCCACTGATGATAATTATGATTCATGGGGGATATGATCCAATGACACCATACAAAATATTTCTAAAAGTGATTTATGATTATAAATATCAGATTTCTATAAAACCCATTTAATTTCTATGTGTTATGTTATGATGAAATATTGAAATGATTATGAAATCCATTTAAATTACAATGGTTTTGATATAAGGAATGTTATATGATCATGTCATACACTTATGTATGATTTTAATTATGTAACAAGTTATCCCACAATTATATATACCTTTAATTCAATATGTAATGATTGATATCTCAAGAGATAATAAGGATTGAAATGGAGAGTGAAACTAGTTATATTAGGTAAATTTTCAACATATATAGTATTGAGAGTCATCCTTGACCAAGGATATGATGGAATGGAGAGTGAATTCAATACACTATGATTGTATTCCTAGTGATCCTTGACTAAAGATATGATATTCTATGAATATGTGTATTCCAAAGAAATTATGTCTTATAACAATGCTATGAAATCATGGATAACGTTCTTTGATTACATTATTATTATTATCTTATGAATAACCAATGTTTATTCCATGACCTAATATTATGATATATGATATTATCAGTATTTTTTATAAAGGTTATTCTCACAATATCATACCCCTATTCTCATGTTATGCTTAAATGATTATTGAAATCTACCTTGTTTACCCTTACCAAGAAACTGAACACACCGTTTCTTAAGTATCCATTACCCCGGATATGAATATATATTTTAGGTATTATATAGATAAGAAGGGTGCTAGTTGTGGAGATCTATGTGGGAAATGAGATAGATCTCTTAATGAAAAGTTATTTATATATCCTAGTTTTCAAAGACACAAAAACAATATGATTTTGGAATGGATTATAATTTTATTCCTTGAATATATTCATATAATATGATGTAATATTTATGAATTAGAGGAATTGTTTTATACATTTAGTATCAGAGAAAGGTTTAATTACTCGAGTAAACTAGGTTTATAGAATCATAGTGAAAAATTTATTATTGTCTTATCTATACAAAAGAACCAATGTTATGGTAAATAAATGAGTGTGTGTTTCCTTGATAAATATCCATTTATAGTTATAACTTGTTAATGTGGGTTTAGAATATATTAATATTAGAGTAATAACCCAAAAAATATCCAGTCGACTATATATCATCTATAATTACGTTCTTAGTGAGTGGTCCCTTACTATTCATATGGTTTGAAACTCATAGGGGAAATTATTGGGATAATTCACATTTTTTTTTATGAACCATTATAAAGGATTTCAATAAATAATAACCATTGAATAAAATAGGATAAACATAAGGTGTCAAGGATTTAAAAGAAGATGTCAGGGATTATAAATCTTATGAAATATTTTTAATGACTATATGATTGGTCACATTTATTAATGATTCTGGATGATCATTCTAAACATTTTGGTTTTAGTAAAGGAATTAAGATAAAACAATTAAGTTGAGGTGGCGAAATATATGATCAAAAGTTCAAATATATTATTTGATAATAGTTATATAAACTCATTTATATCACGAAAAGTCTCTATAAAAGACAATTTATATCCTTAATGTTTAGATGTTGAGTTAACAGTAAAAATTCATAATGTTATGATGATCACATCAAAAGATTATATCTTATTTATGATATATTTCTTTTGGGAATGTTGTACCTAATTATCTCATTATTCCCCCTAGTTGAATTTGATGCTATCTTTTGCATGGATTGACTTCATTTACAAAAATACCCCATCAATTTCTGAGGAAGGGATGTCACATTTTATATTTTGAAACAAAAAAAGATCATATATTTGTGAAATTATAAATATAATATTATTTTAGATATTAAATCCATTATATGGGTCTTGATTCCTATTGTAAAGTTATTATTTTCATAAATGGTTAGGTAGAAAACCAATAATAAATATATACTCATTGTACAAGAATTTATTGATGTATCTATTGAAGTGTTTACCAAACTTCCTATAAATAATGAAATTGAGTTTTCTATATAAATCAAACCTGGTGAAACATGTTTTTAAATGAATCCATATAGAATCTCCCCAATTGAGTTTCAGGAATTAAATAAGCAACTCTAGAAGAATATTAACCAGGGATTCATTCGAGCAAGTGAGTCCCCTTGGTGTGAAATTATTTTTTTCAAGAATAAATATTCATCAATTTAAAACACATATATTTTCAACAACCTAACTTTATCATAATAAAGAATAAGTATCCTTAGCCTCATATTGATCTTTTTTGATCAATTATGAGGGGAAAAATATATTTTCCAAGACTTATCATTAATCCAGATACCATCCATTAAGGTTTAAAAGTGAATTCATACACCTGAAATATTTATATACTCTTTATGGATACAGTGAATTTATAGTGATTCAATTAATTCATAATAATACACCCACTATCTGCATAGATTTAAGGAATTGAGCCTTTTGAGATTACATTCATCAATTTGTTGTATTATTTACAGTTGATATTCTTATATATTCTAAGAAAAGGGAATATAATGAAGATCACTTAAGAATATTACTACATACCCTAATGAAGGAGAAGATATTTGAAAAATTTATAATGTGTGATTTTTTTATCCAAAAGTGTTTCATTTTTGGGTCATTTAGGTGAATGTGAGGGTGTATTAGAGGATGCATCAAAGTCAAATGTAATTGAAGGTTTTCCCGAACATACCACTATGGCAGAGATCTATAGTTTTTTTTGGATTGGATAGATATCATAAATGATTTTTATAGAATTTATCACAGTTGTCTAATCCACTCAAAATTTTTTCTTGTAATGGAGAAATTTTCCTTTTGATAGATGAATTTGAGGAAAATTTCAAGATACAGAACTGAACATTAGTCATCAAACCTATGATTAAACTACCCTATAGTGGAGAATGGTTTTAAATCTATATTAATGCATAAAACAAGGTAATTTGATGTGTCCTCATGTGGGAGAATATGGTTATAGATTATGTCTCATGAAAATTAAAAGTTCATGAGAAAAATTTCCCAACACATGATTTAGAGTTAGCTGTAGTAATTTTTCCATTAAATATTTGGAGGTATTATCTTCATGGAAGAAGTTTTGAAATATATACTATGTTTAGAGAATATATTTACTTTTAAATAACTGAATATGTGCTAGAGAAGGTGGTTGGTGTTGATTAAAGACTGTAACAACTCAATACAATACCACAATTGGAAAGTGAATAAGGTTGATGATGCTTTGATTCAAATGGATCATGCGTGATTATCTAGGATGAGGATAAAAAATATGCCATATTTTTGTTTTTAAAAAGGATTGATTTTGAAATAATGAAGGGAGGGGATAAATCCTATGTTTCTTAAATGAATGTTCAACAATCTATCCATGTGAAGATTAATGAGGAAAATTAGGAAGATGTAGAGTTATAAAAGAATGTAAGAAATGTTCCTAAGTTAAAATTTTAATGATATATAATGAAATATTTTAGGAACCTTGTATGTTTCATGTATATACAATATTTGAAGAGGGGGTTATAGGAGGAAGCTAATAGTTCATCATTATCTATTAATCTTTAAATTATGAAAAGGTACAGAGATATGGAAAAATATTTATTTTGGGATAAAATGATGAGAGATATTGAAAATTATGTATCACAGTTATTGGTATTTCATCAATTTATGTTTGAGAGACAAAAATAAAATGGGACGATACAACCAATACCTATACTAGAATGAAAATGGTAAAAAAACACCATGGATTTTGTCCTTAGAATATCAAAAACAGCTATAGGACATTATTACATTTAAGATGCAGTAAATATCCTTATGAAGCTAAAAAACATAATTTAAATTAATCATGAAATCAAACTTGATCATATTTATATGATATTAAGGGTGGGCTACAACTACCAATGACAACACGTACACTTATAATGAATCTGATACATAAACATGCCTATGGATCGAACCCCATGACTAATAGCCCAAACCCCATCCCCCCTGCCACCCTAGCTTATTGTATGGGTCATATTTATATTATATAAATAAAATTAATAGTAATATTTCATGGATTAGAACATTCTATTAAATTTGACGAAGATACGGGGTTCAAATTGAAGTTATGGACAAGTCCTAAAAAAGATCTAGATTTAGAAATGTCATTCAGAACAAATTGTCAACCTCAGACAAATATTCTATCTTAGAGTATCATTAAAACCCCGTAGGACTTTCATAGGTCTTGTTCTATGAATTAAAAAGGAAGATGATATAAAAAAACATCCTCCAGTTGAGTTTCCTTACAATAATACTTTTCACTTGAGCATTAATATGGATCTATATGAATCTCTCTAAGTAATTATGTGTAGAAATATTACATGGTTGGATAAATCGGTTTAAATAAGGAAATCACGAATAGAGGTAGCTGAGGAAATGGTAGATAAGGTTAACTATTCAATAATGCAGCATAAAAGTTCCGAGTCAACAAAAAAGTTATTGTAATAATAAATGGTGAAAAATGAAATTCAAGGTTAACAAGAAAGATTTGTTTCTGAATTTCTCCATAAGATATGTTTATGACATTTATAAATAATGGAAATCTATTCCCTAGGAATATTATCCCCTTCATGATTTATGATCGAGTAGGGACAGAAGCTTATCACATAACGCTTCAACCAAATCTATCTAAAGGAACTAATTTGTTCCACGTGTATCTCTTAAGAATGTACATACCTGTTAGATTAGATGTACTAAATTCAGATGTTGTAAAATAGATGAATAATATTTACTATAATGAAAATTATTATAAATCTTTGATTATAAATATGAAATTTCTACAAAATAAGATTCATCACTTAGTTAATTTTCTTTAGAGATATAGAAAATTCAAAGAAGCTAGATTGGATCCGAAGGATGTGATGAAACATAGAAATCCCCTTTTATTTTGAATTAGAGTGATAGAGTTGCAAGGGAAAAATTTATTTTATGTGGGGTAAAATGCAACACCCTAATATTTTATGATACAATTATTTTTAAATAAATTAATTTTTTTGACAGCTTTCAATACATGCAACCCTGAGTCTAAATAAAACACAATGTTGTATACCACTATATTATAGATGTAAGTTGGTAGATATAGTATGGGTAAAAAATTACAAAGAAATATAATCACAAATTTTTTAGAAAAAATTAAGTATAAATAAAAAATAAGTACTCATTTTTTATTCAAGCCATTATATGATTCAAAAAAAAACATTTTTCCCAAAAATGGTTTGTATTTTTTTGTGAGAAACTAATATAAATTGTTTTTCAAATTTTTATAAAATGTATTTCAAAAAATGAAACTAATTTTTTATATAAATATTTCAAAACAATATTAGTTTTATTTTTTCTTAATTTTATGAAATGACTGATTTTATTGATGAATAGTGAAAATACTGATTTATATTAAAAGCTGTATTTTTTTACAGTATTTACCAAGTTATTTTTTATTTAATATGGATTTAAAAGTAAAATTATTTATTTTTTATTCTTTATAATTAAATAAAGATCCTTCTAATTAATTTTCTGATGTATTTTGGGGTATAAATTGTGTATACTTAAGAAAACAGTTTTTTAGAAAACTTCTTTTAGTTAAAATTTTGCGAGTTTCATTTTAAATTAAATTATATCTCTTATGTGAATATAATTTGATAAAATAGTATGTGTTTTCAGAATTATATTTTATCAGTTTGATAATTTTTCCAATTTCATTTTTTTAGAGTAATAGTAAAATTAGAAATAATTTGTCCCCGCAGTAAAGGTTAAAACGTGTTTACTGTGGGGGGGGGGGGTGTTAAACTAAAAGATAAAGTTAAATTTGATGTTTAAAATTACCTAGATCATATTGTATTGAAATATTCTGACATTATATTATCCCACCCTAAAATATATTACCATTTTTATTAATTTGGGTTGAGTATGAATTTATTATATTTTTCTCTTTTAAGTAATTCCATGTGAGTCTGCTCCACTAATGATAACAGGACACCCTTAATTTATATTCCTTTCGCAAATTTAGCTTTTATATCAATAAAAAACTTAAAAAATATCCTATAAACATTCGTATAAATCAATTATAGGTTCTTTTCATCTTAAAAGACCATTTGAAGGGTTATTAAATTTGGATATGATGGAGGCCTATCGAAGAAGTGGTAATCATCTTACCCAACCTATTTCAATTTAAAGATTCTTATGGATCCTATAAATATTTTTATTTATCTTAATATAATTTTTTTTATCCTAAATATAAAAAAATGTTATTATGATCATTTAACCACTAGTATTCTACCTATTTTCCCTCAAATGGGATGTGAAAGCATCACTCATGAATACGTGTCGACTACAACCTCCATGTAGAGATATGATTAATTTTCCATCACCAACTTTAATGGTTTGTTATTATGATGGGTTTAATGTTTATAAATTATATTTATGACATAATATTTTTATATAATTATAATATCATTTCTACCTTTTTCCCTTCCAATCTTTTGGAAGATGATAACATTGATCACGCGTATGTGTGGATTACCACCTAAATAAAGTTTTGTTATTTTTGTTCCAATTATGATATACATGGATGGTTATAAGGATATATTTAATGAAAATATAGTATATATAAATATGATATAATAATTATTCTATAATGGTTATTTTTTTCATTTGTTTCTTCAATCCATTAAAAAGTGAAGACAACATTCAGGTTTATGTACGACCTACCATCTCTATGAATGATGTAATTCATTTTTATATCTTCATATCTTTTGGATGAATCTAAATATATAAAGTTGAAAATATAATATATTATAATTATTAAAATTATTCTTTTATAGAATTTTAATTTTTTTTGATTTATTATATAGTAGGTGTCATGACCAACCTTCACCACGATGAGAGAAGGGACAACAGGTTGCCAAACCCTTCCTTATTCATGTTGAAGGAGAGATAGTGACCCCCGAGACTCGCCTTCAATAGGTCCCAGAGTGGAAACTAGCAACAAGGGTATAGAATCACAAATAAGATGGCAGGAATTAGCCTTTTTATTTAATTGGATTGGGAGATAAGATAGTAATTCCCAACAACACCAAAGGTGGAAGTACAAGTAATGTCAAAACAAACCATTCTCATATGAATGTTCCAAAAGTAATGCTACAAAAGTACAAGTAACTCCAAAAGAAAGTACCAAAGAAAAGAAAATAGCAACAGGAACCGTCCCAATGTATGAAGTATTACAATCCTGCACGATCCCTGAAGTCCTCCTAGAAACCTGAAAGCAGTTTTATATATGTAGGGTGAGCATACAAGTATAATTAGCAGGGAAAACAAAAATCTCTCGTGCACAAGTGGGGATGTATTCTAATGCCCTGTGAGAAAATAGATAACCGAAACACCTAGAAAGGAAAAATACCCACCCAAGCCTCACCAAGGAACACTCCCCAAATAACACAAGTCAAGAAATATAATAGTAATAACACATCGATGTTTGGGTACCATGCGCCACATCCCCACTGGTTATTGAATACATACTATGCATCAAACCTCTCCTGCTATTCTCATTACAGTCCCACTACTATACCCCGCCTGCATACACCTGGGCCATCACCACACATCCCGCCCGCAATCACCTAGGCTATATCAACCATACGTAACCATGACCGTAAAAACCTAGGCCAGAACCACCATTTCCATGCTCGAAGACACCTGGGCCTCATCCCAATGACACTTTGGAAACTACTTGCCCGCACACACCTGGGCCAACTACCACAACTACCCTGCCCAAAGAATCATGGGCTATAATGGACCTCAGGCCATCACAGCCTGCCCGATGTGTCTTGGGATATTTAGAAAAGGGAGCAGAAAAGGTGCTGATAACTAGCCACTCATAGCGGTGTTGGAAAAAACACCCTCTCCCATGAAATGGGGGTGTTCGACATGAAGTGATCAACATGTGTGGGGTGCGAATAAGGAACATAAAAACTAAAATAATATATATAGGTAACAAGAACTCATCCCAAACCATGGGTTACAAAACCAACCTAAGAATAACAACCTCATTACTATTCATTCATAAAAGAAAGGCACAACACTCACTACCAAGTCTCAACTTATTTCTAGAACAGATTACCCATTGAATCCATTCTTGATTTCATGTTCATGTGATTCCATTTAAGTAAATTCTGCACTACTGGGGAACTAACACGCATAACCACATGATGTGGAAAGGAAAATAGTCAAACAACACTTAAGAATTCACTCCCGATCCTCTAGTAAAGTTACAACAAAGGGATATATGAGATCCCTCAAAGAACTGGAACCAAACCAAGCCCCATGATACAGCCCCATATGGCTTCAGATCCATAACCAACAACCGTTTAACAACAGAGGATCCAATCCCCATCCACACCACCCCATAAACATCAAGTAGAAAAAACAGACATGCCACCAAGACAGAGCAAGGATGTTTCCAGACTCAAGTACATCATTTACTAAGTTTTCTTCTTTCTGTTTGGTTAACCGATGTGATCACACAAGGATTGTTTTTCACTAGACATTAATTTAATTGGACATGTTTATGCGATTAACCAAATTCACTTGTTGGTGCCATTCAATCATCACAGAAGATGATGGTTCATTAATGCACATAGAAAGACCACAAACGACCATGATTTTTAGTGGGAATAGGCCCACACAATTCACAACATAACTAATCAAGGGTAAGGAAATACAACAGAAACATCGATCACACCCACCCTTATTTCTTTAAAAGGCTTCATGTTATCTTCATTAATGTTTGGTTTAATCCATCCCACAAAAACAATAGCATACCGTCCCCGCATGATACACAGTATAGAGAGATGAAGGAAAAACCAACCTGGATGATCAATGATGAATTATTTCTCCACACGCCAAGAACTGAGGATGCATTGCTTGTAGGGGAGGAACTACGGGGACTCCAAGGATGAGAAGAAAAACTCTAGCACAGGCGCCCCACAAGCCTTAGGAAGTAGGGACTCCAAGTGCACCTGGGGAGAAGAAATAAATCCAGCCAAGAAGGAGAAGGAAGAAATTCTATCGTGATATAAGGAGGAGATCCTATTGTTATGGGATAAGAAATTTTGAACCGCTTTAAAGTCGGATTGTGGTTTCCCACGTGGTTGGCAGGTTACACACAATGTGATTAATTCTTATTTAATTATTCCCATCAGGGTGGTGCCCATAACGGCTGTGTGTTAAACAGTTTCGTTTAATCGGAGGAAAAAATGCAACAGGGGTGGAACTGGAAGGTACGGAGAAAGGGCGTGACACCGAGGAAAAGCCACGCGTTTTGGAATGTTAAGGCTCACACAGCTCTTGGGGGATTTAATATATTATTTATGGGCCATAAATGGCTTTGAAATGGGGTATTAAATCATTTCTACATCAAAAGTTACGTTGCAGGAGTGGAAAAAAGTCGAAAGTTGGAAAAAGAACGAAGACCCTCGGTGAGGACACAGTGCCACCGTCACGGTGCCACCGTCATGATGTCACCCACACGATGCCATCGTCACGGTCCCAACGTCACGATGCAACCATCATGGTGCCACTATCGCGATGTCACCCTCTCAGTGCCACCCTCATGGTGGCACCCTCACGGTGCCACCCTCATAGTTGCACCTTCACGGTGCCATTGTCACGGTGCCACCGTGATGGTGCCACCGTCACGGTGTCACCCCCGTAGAGCCACCGTCACAGTTTCACCATCAAAGTGCCACCATTTTGGTGTGAGACCATGACCGGTGCCATGGTTTTGGTGAAACTGTTTGATGGAACCGTATTTTGGCAATGTACAGGACCAGGAGGGGCTGGACTGTTACAGTAGGTTAGGGCATTTTCGATGTAATTCAAACATAATGTTTGTGATTTATGTTACAATATCATTATTTATATGTATTGTTTTTCATTAAATTTCCATTGATAAAAGTTTATAACCTATCTCGAATTAATCCCATGAATTTTCTAATATTCTTGTTATTTCAATTTATTAAATTTTTTCCTTCATTTTACTCTATTTTATAACTTAAGAGACCAAAATAACATTTTTATGGAATAATCACTTTGTTTCTCTCTTTTGTCTAAAATTATTTTTCTTCTATTTCCAAGTTTTCTAATGATTTCTTCCATAATATTTTTAATATTATCCTATGATTATGTAAATTCATTTTTACTCATGTTCTAATTTTTTTTAAAATATTTTAAAATGAATATTCCTTTTTAATTGTCAACGAGTTACTTTTTACTTTTTATGAAAAATTTGAGAGGAATATTTATTTTAACATAAAAACATGATTAAAATTTACCACTTTCATAAACAATAAATTAATTGATGATTACCTTACATGTTTCAATTTTTTTGAAATAAAATATTTTACGTAATGTTTTTAGAATATTTTTTATTTTAACAATGTGATTTCAATGTGAAAGGGGTATTTTACTCTAGAAATATTCCATGTGAAATTTTAAATAAATTTTCATGTAATTTGATATCCTCTGATGTTACATTTCATTTACTAGGGATATCATCCTATGATATCATCCTTATTAGTTTTTACATTTTTTATGATTGTGATGATGTGATTTTTATGAAACCAATTTATTTTACTAGGTGTTTGTTATTATGAAATTATGAAATGTTTATGAAACTTGTTTACTTTACATGAGTAATGATATAATGAATGTTTTATGATATAGTGGAGAAAATATATATGATTTTGATTATGTTAATGGTGACTCCAAAATTATATATTCCTAAAATTCATTGGGTAAATATGGATATATCATTAGATAAAAAGGACTAAAATGTGGCGTAAACCACATTTTATAAAGGAAATTTTCCACTATGACCATCGCAAGAGTGATCCTTGAAGAAGGATATAATAGATAATGTAATGAACAAAATACACTATGATAACCATTTTAGTGATCCTTTATTCATGTTTTGATTTTCTATGCTTATATATATGCTAAAGACGTATGTTTCATGCCTATTTTATGATGTCATGTCTCCTGTTCTTTGATCCCTTTATGAATAATGTATTATAAACTAAACATATTTATTCCAAGACTCAATATTATGATCGATGATATACTAGGAGTGGTTTTAAAATGTTATTCTCAAGGTACAATACCATTATGATCATTTTATTATTAAATGATCATCAAGATCTTCCTTTTTTACCCTTACTGGGCATCTGAGCTCACTATTTATTATATTTCCCATCTCAAGGATATAAATTAGAATTATATGTATAATATAAATAGAAAGGGTTCTAGTTGTGAATAACTATGTGTAAATGAAATAGATCACATATGAACATGTTTTTAGGTATCCATGTTTCAAAAGACACTAAATATATACAATTCTAACATGGGTAATAATGTTAGTTATTAAATGTTCATTTATTAAGACATACAATTTATGTATTACAATTATGGGTCTCTATAATTTAAGTCCTCTATCACCACCTTCCTTGCATATAGGGAAATAAATACCGATTCTTAAAGAATGGAAGGCCTTCAGTAGTGAGAGACCTCTCATGGGTCATCTCCCTACCATGTATTGTTCATCTGATACACATAAATTTTTTTAAATTTACTTTATATTTACAAATTATTTTAAGGAGATATAGAGTTATTTTCACATCAGGAAGGAACATTACATGGTTATACTCCTTTAATGTTAGATGAAATTATAAAAAATGATCATATTTTTACTCTCCCCCATTCATTCCTTCAATGTTTTAGAGGGAAATTTCATACTAAAATCATTAGATATAACATTTCCTTTATCTAGAATACAATATAGATCAAAATAGAATTATTAAAGGAACTTTAATAATCACCTTAGCTTGATGTTAAAATCCATCCAACTCAAGATGTATCTTAGGAACTTGTGATCAGTGTCTACTATAATCTTATCACCAATAAGTAACATCTCTAACACTTGAGGGAACACATTACCACTTCTAATTATAGGTCATGTGTGGGATAATTTATCTATTGTTGATGGAGATTTCTAGAATTATAAGACACCACATGAAACCCTACAAGAGTATGCAACCCAAATCTATGTCTGATACAACAAAAAAGACCACATAGCCATAGAAAAACTATTAAAATCATGATAGTGGATGGGGGTTAACTATCAATTCAAATATTGAAAAGAGTCTTGAAATCCTGAGCACCAAAGAAAATTCAACCCTTTTTTTTATTGAGTGTGTGAAAGGGAATTTTATCTTAGAAAAATCCTTAATGAATCATCGATAGTAGCCTAATAAACATTGGAAACTTCATAACTCAAAGAAATTATTTGGATCATCTTAAGACATAATGTTCTTTACATTTAGAAGGTTGAGTGAAATGCCCTATTTAAACACCACAAGACCCAATAACATTACTTCATGAATCTAGAATCTATATTTAGAGAGTATAGAATAGAACCCTTAATAATGAATAATTCATAAGGAAATTATATAATTTCTCTCATATACCTCTTAAATCTTAGAATATACCAAAATATCATTCAAAAATACCACCGTAAAAATGTTTAAGAACCTGTGGGAGATCCTCGTAACTTTCACCATAAGGAATTCAAAGTAATATTTCAATAAAATATTCATCAAAAGAAATTAAAAATTACTATTAATAATTTATAAATAAATCTTGAGAATATCAAATTCTCTCACTCAAATCATGTCATAAATCGAATGAAGATCAATTTTTTAAAACCACATTTACACATTTTTCTGATAAAAATTTAATCATTGTGTGTAAACAAGTGTTTATTCTTGATAGTTACCCAATTATACTTCAAATAGTCGATATTCAATTCATGATTTCCATCTATCATTTTAGAAAAAATTATCATGGCAGCCCAAGGAGATATACTACAAAAAATAAATCCCTTAGCCTCTAAGTCATCAAGATTGGTTTTTAGCTCTCAAAATATAGAGAGAGGAAAATAATATTATGGAAACGATATTGGTTGTGTTCTCATAACTAAATTAATGGAGAACTCAACTTATTTTTCTGTAGGTGAGCCTAATAATTCATCATGAAATACCTCTATATAAGTAAAAAATATGGGACCTAACCCAAATAATTCATCATGAAATACATAACAAAAACTAAAACCTACTGATGTTAAATCAAATATATAACCCCCTTCAACAAATTATTATAGGAGATATAATATTTGACATATAATCCTACAAAATTTTGTAATTATATGTCTGATTTGACTACAACACATGTACCATTATCCATTGAATAAATGAACAATCCCGTCCGGGGAAGTGAAGGATGACCTTCAATGATAATAGTATATATTTTCATTAAAAGTATTAATCAACTACATCCCAAACATTATATTAAAAAAATTATTTTAAATGTCATGAAAATCCAAACGAACCTTTACTTCAGTTAAAGAGATGATACAAGATGGTCACTAAAACCCATGATCATTATTTCCAAGAGAATTAGATATCTCTTTGACACAATGAGTTAGATATAAGGGAAATTTTAAAAAATCAACAACGTAATTAGATATTAATGGTCCATAATCACAAATATCAAATAAAACCATTGTTAAAGATGATTCAATATGAATGGTACCTCTCTTTATCACTGGTGCCGCCTAAAATTCCACATGATTTGTCACTATAGAACACTACCACTAAATTTTAGTCCATATTTTAAGACTACCACTAGCATGGGGATGAATCATTAGTTTAGTTTACCCATATGATATACCATTACTACATATACAACCATAGGGATGGACCATCATTTATTTTGATACATCATATTGTTCAAGAGATCACTTAGGGGCTAAATAACACACATTAATCCTTATTAGAGGATTATTTATAAAGAACCTCTGAAGGTTCCCCATGTTCACATGATCATGTCACATATTAGGATAATATTATAATTTGAGATTTATGTGACTAAATTTTAAAAATTGATGTAAAATGGATCTAAGCACATTGGGGAAGAGGTAATCAATTGAGAAGGTGGTGGAAATCCACCACTACTACCTCTTCATGTTCCTTATTGATTTATAATTCTTAAAAAATTTAACCCTCATTACCTATGGGCATGGTAGTGTCATCAATAATCATTTATATTCTAACTTGATCAATTTAATCCATTTTAGCTGTATCTATCACTTACTCATTTATTTTAAGCACTAATAAAAACTCTAGAGACCATGTTTCTTATTGAATACCTATCTCAAATTAAGTGAGCATTTAATAAATCCTTAGATTCCATATATGGTGAAAAATGAACAATATATAAAATGTATTTGTATATTACCCTTACTAAGGATCATTTACAACCTAAAAATTCAGTGTCATGTGATGGAGAATCTTGTTGGTAAGGTCCTTATTACAATATTGACTAGGACATGCCTCCTCAGGTAAATCTGAACTAGTGATTACTCCCATATCTATATGTCATAATATTCTTACCACTACGTCAATGAGATTTTGATTTATAGGAGGATTCACTCATGATAAATTATCCAATACCCATTAGGAGGGTTCATTGTGGAACTTCAAGGGGGAATTCCAATATATAAAAATCAAATTAAAAATAATGAAACTATTAAAATAAACCATAAAAATAAGTTACAACTATAAATATTTATTAAACATATATATAAGTCATGGAAAAATAAAAAAATAATTTAAATCCTTTTACAATTCATGGAATGAATGTATGTTCTAAAACCCATGAACCCTACCCATAATGTAAAATATAAATTTAAATCAGAATGAAAAAAATAAAATCCAGATATACCCTATAACTAAAGGTTTGGTAATAAGAGTTATGGAATGAAACTCTTTCCTACATACCTCTTTATCTCTGATGATTTTATCTCTTATCTATTATGAGTTTTCCACATATTATAAACAAAACCCTAGATTTGATACCATTTTATTCACAAACCAACCTAGGCTACCCCTGACCGGGGAACCCATGTTGGTGTATGGAAAGGATTGGAGGGATATCTTGATCCCTATGAGCTGGAATATAGTCCATCGACATAAAAAATAGTATCTTCGAATTTTTTTTCCAATAAACTAGCCATCATAGACAAACTGGGAACTCAATAGTACCTCACCATCCCTTGGGGTGTTAGGCTCTCAATACAATAATAATAATAAAAATAATAAAAATCAAATTCCATAAAAAAAATATAAACCCATAAATTATAATTTCAAAATAAATTATACTATGACAAGTGGAGACCTTAAATGTAAAGAAAATTAGATAGGAAACCAAATAAGTAATACACCATAAATATAAAAATTCTACATACTAAATAAAAATTAAAAAAAATAATATGATAACCATCTCTGTGTGACATGAGATCTAGCACCCCACTATGTAACCTCCAAAAAACAATAATATTATAGCCTTAATACCCACCATCTCCAATTGATTCCTTTCCATTTCCAACATTTGAAAAAAGAAGGTCTTCAACACCAATCAGGTGTATACATGGTGTGAGAAAAAAATCCTAGTATGATCCTACCAAGTGTTATATTCATATACTTTATTAAATAAACCAAGACATTATAGTTTGAATTTAATTACATAAAAATGAACTATCTTATTATTTAAGTAAAACAAGTATCATGATACATAAAATTAATTTAATAAAAAAGATAAATGAAAAAGACCAAAAAACATATTAATATAGTAATGATGGGTGAATCACCATAAGGTCACCATTATCAGAGGTCACATAATGGGATAAATTTACAAGTTGGAGTAATACCCTCAAAAAGTGTTCTAAATCTAAAATGAATTCATTGGATTGTGTGGATGAATAAAAAATTACATCATTAGCTAGGAGGGCACATAGAACTATTGGAATTGGGCATCTTCTAATTATAATATCTTTTACCAAATCACCTGGGATCCCATGAAGTCTAACTAATTAAATAATTAATAATAGAACACATTTTATAATTTAGTTTATATAATTTATTTACTCTAATTTATAACATAATTTAAAAATGAATTTAACGGTCAAAAATAATAACAGTGATCAAACGATTCATTTTCCACATAAATCCATACACAATATATGTATATCATAGACATAAATAAATTTTATAAATTCGATTTTAGGGGATGAAACTTATAAAGATCAAATTAAAAATGGTGAACATGGAACCAACTACCTAAATCTGATATAGATACATGATAATAAAGAGAATCTGCACTAGAATGACAAAAAAGCCCAAAAAGGAAAGTAGTATCCTAAAAAGATGAGATAAAATTTGTAAAAACATGGGTAAAAAACCCTCAGATGATATATCCAAAGAGGAAGAGGAAAAATATATGAGAAATGAAAAATATAGGAAATGATTAAGAGAATAACAACTTAATTGATGATCTATTGGGGATACAGGGTGAAGACCCACAAGAAAAAGTGAAGATATATTGCATGGATTGATTGGTGCATAGGGGACTTAGAGAGTTAAAAAATAATAAAAAAGGGGAGACTAAGTTTTTAATATGTAAGGGGAAATGGGAATTTTCACTTTTTAATTAAATTTTCTGAGATACATAGTTTGGAAACACTATATACTAGGCCATTCACTAACTATGCAGGTTATACCATACACCGCTGGGCATGTCGCATAGTTTAGACACACATTTTAGAAAAAATTTCACCAATAATGTAGATAACTCTATAAAAGATAAAGGAACATAATATATTTTGGCCACAATAATATTTGTAAGTGTGGGAAAACAACATGATACCAACAGCCTCTTAAATTTTTTTAATTTTCAATAAAGATGACCCCCAAAAAAATAATAAATAATAAATATAAATAAATAAAAATTACATGCCTAATAATGATTTAGTCGGTTTTGTGTTTACATTTAAACTAATCCATTTTATTCTTTTCCATCTGTATATAAATCCACTTCTTTTTAATGCACAATCAGAAACACATACCAATGTGTAAAAATTACAAAAATCTATTCTTATAACACCCAATTATTTATTCTCAGATTGATTATTTTTATAATTGAGAAAAATTATCCAGTTATTATACCAATATATGAAACTAATTCCATTGAAATTTTTATTATTGAGGATATATTCTAGATTGAAATGAAATCATTTTAATGCTATAAATTAGTAATTTCTGTTAGTTATTATTCTTTACAAGTATTCAATAATTATTTTTATTTAATAAAGTCCCACTTAAAGGATGATCCAATATAGAATATCTATTAGTGTTTCATGATCCATATTTTCTTATAGATTAGTGTATCCTTAAAAATTCTCCAAAACTATAGTTATTTAAGTATATAATCATGTCAATTATTTCATATATAAATCATTGATAATTTAGTGGCCAATATTTTTCTTTATTTAATTTGATATATTATCCAAATTATATTCTATGGGTACCCAACTTTTAGGGTTAACCATCCAATTGGAACCTAATTTTCACAGTCAATTATATTTACTTAACATTTAGTTTTATGTAGATACTTTAAAAATTACACATGAAGATCAACAATAACATAACTTTTATTTTCACTTATTCTGAATGATTAAGGTATTTATGAGTGCTCTCATGGGAAAGAATTTAACACGTGGTATTTTATGATGTTTTTTTAAAATTTACCATCTAATTTCTATATTCATATTGTGAATATTTTATCTCATTAATTCCTTATGAGAAAAAAGTATTCTAATAATTCAATTTATGACTCTAATGATTAGTTATCTAAATTTATATGTTTTAATTTTTTTAATGCATAATTATTATACAACTAATAATTTGTGTTTTGACCCTAAAATAAAAATTAGATCTAATATTCAAAACATACCTATATTCATCACATGAAAAGGATACATGAAACTAACTTAATGTAATGAATTAAAATAAAATGAAACCAAATCTTAATCAAGAGGATGTATATCATGATATATAGATAACC
This sequence comes from Viscum album, assembly GCA_963277665.1. NCBI lineage: Eukaryota > Viridiplantae > Streptophyta > Magnoliopsida > Santalales > Viscaceae > Viscum > Viscum album. The sequence goes on from OY728127.1 coordinate 1,732,385,637, forward strand.
CGCACTTTTATAGAAAAATACAAACACCGCAAACAAATTGGAAGTCCGTACTACGGTCCCATTATCCACATGTCATCACTCAAGAGTGATTTTAATTTTTGAAATTAATTTTAATTCCAAATATGCACGAATAATTATAAAAACCCCTATTTTTTTAAGAATAAAAAAAACTAATCATATCTAAAATAAATATTAAGTGAAACATGAAAATATAAACCTTATATCCATGATTTTAAATTTTTAAAGAGTTATGAAAACTATTTTATGAAAATATAAAAAAATTCATAATATGAGAATTTCATGTAGATGAAAATTCAATATAAGGAAATAAATAAATAAATTATCATTTCATAAATAGAAATATGATATTTACTAGAATTTAATAATTTATTTATATTAAAAATATAATTTATTTTAATAAATCATATAGAAAATTATAAATCAAAAAGAAATATACAAAATTTCCATTTATATAGGTTATAAATATAAAAATTTCACATTTATAAACATGAATTCTTCGTATTTATAATTATATATTAAATAAAAACCTTGATTATTTATATATTATAATTTATGAGGAATATAAACTCTTTAAATATCATATAGTAATATCTTTAAACACTTCATATGTAAAAATGTAAATAAATCCATTATTTAAAATATTATATATTTTAAATTAATCACATATAAAATCCACATTGGACAATATCACATCTCTCAATATAATTTTATTATATTTTAAATCCATAATAATATATACATAAATATAAACAATTCATATTTATTAAATATTTCATAAACAATTTATTAAGGTATTTATAAAACAATTATAATTTAAATAACTTTATGAAAATATCATAAATTAAATATAATATTTTTATATTAATTTTTTTATAATTTATAAATGAAATGAATAATACCCATTAAGACCCTAATTTTTTTAAATATAGGTTCAAAATATCCCCCTCCCCATGACCACTTTTAAGAGATTGTGGGCTTGTGATAAGATTCAACATGACATAAAAACTTAAAATGGATCAATTCTCCCATAGTGCCTATAATCATTAAAATATAAAACAATACAGAAATGAAAACATCCATTGGACATACATAAGTCAAATAAAGAATAAATGCATATATATGTCATAAAATCTATCAATTAGGTAAAATAAATATAATCAATTCCATAACAAGTGATGGTTGTTGTATAGTTACTCATATGAAATAAGATAAATGTTTTTGTATGAAAACCAAAAATAAACACATTGACTAAAGGATGAAAACTTCTCCAGCATGAAACCTTTAATAAAAACAACTATTTCACCTATAAAAATAAAAACCAGATGATCTATAACCACCATTATCTCTAGTAAAATTTATTATAGAACCAACTATATGTTTGTGTTTTATTTTTTCTCAATAATGATTAAATAAATTATGGGTTACATGATGTCAATATGTTTATAAATAATTATTTGGATATAGGTAAAGAAATTCCAAGAAAATTTGGTGAGTTGAAAAAAATTCTTTGAAATAATTTGGAATTTCCCATGTTTTTTGAGAAGAATCATAGAGGTCTCTAAGAAAAGGTGATAGAATGGGAATCTTATATAAGGATTTAAGAATATCTTGAAGCATGGAAGTAATGGAGGACACCAAAACTAATTATGTGTAAAATAAATGAGAATTGGAATGATTTTATTAGATTATATTTATGGATGTTCATTCACATGATGGAGAATATAATTTGTAATGTGATTTAGAACCATTATTCATTGATAAATGAAGGATGCTGTTTCCAAGAGGAAGAAACTATGAGTTTATGTGAAGAGTCTATTAGATTTTTGTTTGTGTAATGATTATTTAAAGGTAATGATACTTTTTCCTTAAAATATACATTTTCATTAAGAATATATATTGAATGTAAGAGTTCTATAGAGGAAAGCGCATACGGGATATTTTGTCTCTTTGATAAATTTGAGAAAGTAAGTAGAGAAGATACATTATTGTGATTATCATGTGTAAAATATTATACCAAAATGTAATTGGATGAATTTAGGAAAATAATTATTGATTTTGGATCTATTATTAATTTATAAAACAAGTTTTGAGGAAGAAAAACTATCTAAAATAGTTTACAATACTTTGGAAGAAGACAACTAGTGAGAGGATTGGATAATTAACATTAAAGATAAAAATGATAGTTGATGTTGTAAATGACCATCAATACGATGGATGGGTTGTCATTTGATTTTATTCTTGATAAGGATGCTGTTAAAGAAAGTGGAAGAGGTATAAATAAATAAATACAGGGCATTTAATGGGTATTTATTTCAAATGTTTCATACAATTCTATCATAATGTTGAAGCAAACACTATCATAAGCTTCTGATAACATACTCATAAGGTTGAGATAGTTTGGTGGAATTTTGAGATAAGGAATTTATAATGTTTATATAATAATTTTCAAGGTCGATATGAGGAAATAAAAAGGTTAAATACGACCATGGTATGGTATGAATTAGTAAGGTATAAATGAAATCTTTGAACAATTAGAGAATTCTATAATTTTTTTAATTAATAAATTTGTTTATTCATTGTTGTTATTTAGGGAAAAAATTTTCACATTGAGATTTGGACTCCTTATGATTCATACGAAGAATGAAGCATCAAACTAAAGGTTATTATGTGAAAGGATCAATAGTAGGACTCCCGAAGTATAACAGGATTTTCCACATCACACTACCATGAATACATGGAAATATTGACTAAATTATAAACTATGGGATTTTTAGAGATATTGATAATCATGATATTCAAATGTTTCATGAAAATTAAATAGAAAAGTATTAAAGAAGATTGAATAGAATGATTGAATCAATTTAAATGAAATGTTATAATAAGATGATCTTGACAAAATAAAAGGATATTTTCCATATGTAACACCCTATGAAATTAACATCACAACACTATATTTGATAACATGCACAACACACAACTCCGAATCTAAACGAACCCCAATACACTGTTAAAATATAGTATTTAATGTAATAATTATAAATTAGCTATTGTATTGGATGGTATGAATAATATTAACTGAATTATAATATATATAAGACATATTCAATAAAAATTCATTGATTAATGATTAAGAAACCATTACTCAATTTTTAGTAAGGCTATTTTATGCTTCCGAAATATGTTTTTTAATATTATTTTTTATTGTTATTTGTGAGAAAAAATTATAATTGATTTTATTAAAATTCAATAAAATTTATTTTTTAAAAATAATTTCATTGTTTAAATCAGAATATCAAAATTTTCATTCAGTGAAGCTTTGGGATTTTTCTAAAAGGATTCATTATCCAGTGAATAGTAAAAATATCAATTTTTATTGAAAATTATTTTTTCCAACCATTTATAAAGTTAAATTTTATTCTAAAATAGTATAAACTCTAAATTATTTGTTTTATATGATTAAAAATCCAACTAAATTCGTTGGAATCAATTAGTTTTTAAAAAATGTATATAAATATTATAATAAAAAAAGTTTTTTCTAAAAAAGAGTTTATATGCGTGAAATATGTTTTTATCATAATTGTTTAAATTTATCACTTTTGATGAATCATTCAAATAAAATATATATATTATATATTATTTAAATTATTTTATCATTCATATAATATTTTTACTATGCATAAATAATAATAAATCCAGCTTATGCTTAGAAACTACATTTTCAAAAAAGTGATTTTCATCAAATGTTTCACACTTAATTTAAATTAATTTCCACCACATAATGGTATTTAATTTGATAAAATGGAGTCCATAATTTTAATAAAGAGTTTCAAATTTAGTAAATTGGTATATTTATTTAATTATTTTTTAATAAGAATAGTAACTATGGTAAAATTTATCACCACACTAAAGGGTTAATTAAGTAAATCTATGTTAAAAATACAATATAAGGCCATAATATATCTTATTAATTATTATAGGATGAATATAATTCTAAAATCATATCTTTATGCTATACATATACATATTTAATGGTGTATTTTCTATAGAAATCACCCTTATAATTTTTAAATCAGTGAAAGCTACAAAATTTCACTCTCTTAGTCTTTAATATATATTACGTGTCCACATAAGAACAAAATCATGATATGAAGTAAAATTAACAACTATTTTTATAGTAATGAAATTATTTTAATGTTATAAATTTATTTAGTACTTTTATAAATTATATAATTACCTTAAATTCTTCTAAAACACTGATACATTATATATTTAATTAAAAGAAAAATAAAATAGATGATTTAAAAAAAATTTAAATTAATATAATTTGAATGAGGTAATGTTTCCGAATATTTTTTATATTTATATAAAATGTTAGGATAGTTTTAAAGGATTATATAAAAATTATCCTTTTGTCTTGAAGTATTTAAATTCAAATTAAATGAACAGTATAAAAATTGACATTAATTATATTTTATAAAAATAATATTTTATTATATTATTTAAAATTCATAAAAATATTATCATCGTAGATGTCAAATTAAAATGATTAAAATAAAAACCATGTTCCATTTAATAGTCACTTGGAAATTTATAAAAATATTATTAACCCTTTGTGAATAAAATAATTATTACTACGGTTAAGGTCTAAATTAATTAACCAAGGACCGAATAAAAAAGAATAAGATTAAAATTATATCAATACTTGTTTAAATTTAATTGGTTTATGTAATTTAAAACCTATCCACCTTGACTTATAATTCTTTAAAATTTAGAAGAATTTGGATCTAGATTAGTCTTATTATATTTTAATTGTTTTATGAAATTCTAAAAGCGTCCCTCACCTTAATTATAGAAGGACACACTTACCTCATGTTTTTCACCACATTGATCAATATAGATAAAAAACACTATAAACTCTTATTATAATATTAATAAAAAAATTTATGAGGTTATATTCTCCCCAATTATATTCCACCTCATTTTCATGTAACAAAAAGCGAAAACATCGCCTGTACGTATATACGTCATATTGTCTCCATGTAGCCATGTATTTGTTTTCAACACCAATCAACATGGATGGTTATAAATATAGAAATAATAAATATTTATAATATTATTGAAATAAATAGGATTATATTACTATAATATATTATATAACTCCTTACCATCCAATTTTTTGGAAAATGATAACATCGCTTGTGAGTACGTGTGGACTAGAATCTTCACGAAGCGATGTGATTCATTTTCATTTAAATTTTAAATGGATTTTAATAAGATAAAATCTATGAAAATATATGATATATATATTATATAATAATGAATCTAGATACATTTATTATTATTCACTATTCTTCCAATCCATCATTAATATAGTGAAAACAACGTTTATGCATACGTATAACAATCTATCTCTGTAAATGATGTAATTCATTTTTATATCTCTATATTTTGTTCATGAATATATATATATAATCATATATATATATATATGATATTTATACCCTTAATAAAATTATGAATATTATGAAACCATAATAAATTGACAAGTACCAAAACATTAAAATGAAAACATACTTGAAAAACAAAGCAGTTAACACCCAAAACAATGAAAATAATAAAATATTATTCATAGAGGGGTAAAAAAATGTTCTAAATTGATCATATATGATATCATATATATGTATATGGTTCATTTATGTAACTATAATTAATTTAATTTTATGATATCAGAGTTTAGAGAACCTACGAGACAAGTCGGACCTATAGTTAGGGATTTCGTATCAATTTCCACTCCATTGAGACATATTAGGAATTATTCACCTGTTTATTTTTATGCGGTGTATATACTACCCCAATGATGTATTTTAAATTAATATATATTTATTAATTATGGGTATGTTTTATTTTAGTTTGCACTTATTAAGAGTTTCCATATTTTCATCCAACTTTCCCTGTCTTTGGAACTCGAATCAAGAAAAGAAAAGTATAAAAGAAAAAACCGATCATTTAATTGGGTATATTTTTCTTCCATATCCATATTTTATTAAAAAAATTATAAATGGTTTTTTATTCTCCTATGATTGTTTCAATTCATCTTTACCCATTTTTGAAGTTTTCAAAAATGGGTTGAAAGGAATATTCATGACATTTTCCAAATGGGGATTTTTAACTATTTCTTCGATAAGAAAAAAGGAATGTTTTTTTAACTTATACTTCAATAACACATTTATCCTCCCTCATAACTAATCTTTTAATTGAATCTTTATTTATAATTTTACTTTTTCTTTAAAAAGAAAATATTTTCCTTTATAATTGCCTAGTTTTTTAAATAAGTGATTTCATAAAATTGAATGATTATTTTCCATAATAAGTTTTTTTATAATATTTTAATAGAATTTATATTACTTTATTATAAAAAACATTATTTTACTAATTTATCATCGAAGATATATTAAAATGATATAATCCTTTGATGTATTATGTCACTTGTGATAATTGGATAATATATTTATATTAAATATCCGTATTCTTTTCATTATAGATATGATTATTTCCTTAACAAAATCCATTTATACATATGGTGTTATAATGTGTAAATATTTGATTTACTGGGGTATTATTGATAAATATGTATTCTTTACTCAATTTAAACAATTTTTAATAAGTAATATTGTTCATGAATTAAATCAATAATTTGACATGTGATAAATGGATTAGATATGTTATGATGGGTGGGGACCAGAATTATATAGAACCTCAAAGCATTGACATGTCTCATGTGACAAATCAACAATATAGATTTTAATGGTATTTTGGTGTATTCGTACCCATAGATTTAAACTGTATTTTCACAAGGCATTGATAGTATAGATACTAGGATTCATAAGGTCATTACATCCAATATTCAGAATTTACTTAATTGAGTATTGAATTATTATTATCACTCATGTGATTACTACATTGATATTATCCATGGATGAATTTTATGATCACGTTATGGATTAAATGACATGTGTTTTCAGTTTTTTACCTTATAATATTGATCATTCATTATTTAATCAACATATCTTCTGTTGTGTGTTACCCTTATTGATCATATGATATCTCTATTTATTTATTTTCCTCAATATATTAAGGTGGATATTAGAAATAATATCAAGGATTCATGAAATTAATTTTATGATATGTATTTCATCTTCCCAATTTCATAAGGGAGTCATATATATTTCTAGTTCATCAAAACTAATAAATTATTTCTCCCTTTAGGATGTGATTTCATGTATCTATTTCTAATGTAATAATTTTAAATAAAGAATCTAGGAAACTGGATTTGGGGTATTTATAGTTGGTATCATAGGATATTTAGTATAAACCTTGAGAACCAGATTTAGGAAAGACTACATTAATGAACATAACCATATGATATACATTGAGTATAATTTTATGTATATGATAATATCATGAACACTAATAGGGAAGATATTATGTGGTTTTCATCTAAGATTATTGATTATTATACACTACCTTTGGGATTTAGTGAATGGATGGAACCAGAAGGGATCATGTTAATATTGAACGTGATGTAGAAAATAGATAATATGTGAAACCAAATGGGATGATGACTTGATTGAAGGATATTGTGATTACGACTAATTAAATTATCCCTATATATTATTAACCACCAACACCTTAAAAAAATATTAAAATTCCCAAAGAATAGAAGGATAGAGTTTTATGAGAACTCGAGTAGTGAATACCATAAAAGAATGTAGGAAAAATTTCATTGATGTTAGAAATGTGTAAAGATATATATTCTATAATGACTCAAAGGAATGGAAAAATGTTTTATTTATAGAAAATATGGTGATAAATCATTCAAATATAGGATAAAATGAAGAAAATAATGGAAGGGAATAAATGAAGTCCTACAAAACCATTTATAGTTCAATGTCTTATGTCTGGGTAATTTGAGTATTATCTAAGTCAATGTCCAAATAAAAGGGTTAACTGCTAGACCAAGGAAATACCAATTCTATGGAAATATTATAATTGTTAGTAACGAAGTTTATATAAATTTTTACATGAGAATTATTTTGTGTATGTATTATAAAATTCTGGATATATGAATCATGAAACATCTAACTATTTTTCCGAAATAGTTTTTCTTTAAGGATTCTAAAACATATAGTACTGATAACCTGGAATGATAAGATAGAATTTTAAGAAAACATATGATTGAGTGGTTTATATCCCTTTATCTTATATTGATATTAGAATAAACCTAAAATGTGTTTGGATAATAATTCTAAGGGTGATTATAATTTTATTGTTATATATAACCCTCTTGATGTTTTTTTTCATGCGATTCTAACATGATTAATGATATTTTGGGAGATAATTATGAAAATAAAACCCTTTAGAATAGTATATATTTTACTAAAAAAAATTTAGGGAATAATTATTTAATATTTTTTTGTATATTTGTTAAATGTTATTTATAACCTTTATTGTTAAAATTATTTTGAGGCTAATTTATTTATGGATTTGTGGGACAAGGGAGTTAGTAATTTTTTTGAATATATCATATTGAAAACCATAAAGGTAAAAAAATGTGCTCTAATGGATAATGTTATTTGTTAGGATATTAATAATTTTCTTGGGAATGTTAACAATTTTTAAAAAAGATAAAATAAATGTTTTGTTAAAACCTATTTCATCAGAAAAGGATGCAGAGATTGAACCCACAACTGAAGGGCGGCAAGGGTGTGGAGCCTACCACTTACCTCTATGATTTCCTGGTTATTATGAAATTTTTTTTACGTAAATGATTCGATAGATAATTAATAATTTAATATTTGGGGGAATAATATAGGATAAAAAATGTTTTAAATTTTTGATATGTCTAAGTGATTAATGAATTTTAGGGAGACACATCAATTGGTTAAAGTATATATAACCTTTAGGTTTAAGATAATGGTTTTTTGGTTAGAATTCTGTTATGTTTTTGGAAGTTAATGTAGAAGGGTATGATATAATATTTTAGGTTAAAGTATTATTTATCATATTAGATAACATGTTCTAACCATTCTGGAATTGATAATTATTTAGAGGTTGAAGGAATGACTTATGAATCTCCTAAATCATTAAAAGGTCTTCAGGCATGAAATATCCATCTTGAACATCCATTTCCTAATATAATACATGAAGTGGAAATAAATTTACGCATAAAAAATGATGATATTATACTTATTACATGGTAACTGTTAATTAATTTTATTTTCTTGAGTGATTTATCTGGATAGTAAAATGTTACTTTTACTTTAGAAAAAGTACATTAAAATAAAAATGTTTTCCATTTACTTTTCAAACTAAAAAATCAATTGCCTTTTAACCTATAATAGATTTATGTATTTTTTGTTGTTAACTTTATCATGGGAATGTTATCACACTTTATTATTCATTAGGTGTTAATTTTATCTTCCATGTATTCAATTTCACTTCACATCGATGTTCTCCTATTTTGAAACTATGTTTTATGGTGACCTTTTTTACTTTTCTAGAAGAAGTTCTATTAATACTTTATATGATGTGGTTTCAAAAATTTCAAAACATTGACACTAATTTTGAGGTTAAAATTTAAAGGATGAAATTTATTTAGTTGGGTCTGGAAAATAATTCCACCCCCCTATGAATTTAATATAGGAACACTATGTTTGAAAGGGTACCCAACATGCAATACCAAGTCTAAACTAACCCCAATTTACAATTAATATATTATTATTTAGTGTAAAAATAACCCCTCGGATATTGAATTGATGGGTATGAATAGTTTTTACCAAATTATCAAATATATATAGCTGAAATAATCAATAAAAATGAATTGAATAATTATTAAGAAATTAGTATTGAATTTATTATAAGGTTATTTTATGCTTCTGAAATAACATTTATGGAAAAATTATTTTTTTGAGAAAATAATTAATTTACTTTATGTATTTTAAATAAAAATAATTTTATAAATATAATAATATTTCTTAAATGAGCATATCAAAATTATCAAAGGGTGAATTTTTTATATTTTTTTGAAAAGGTTCATTTTCCAGTGAATTGGGAAAAATATCATTTTTTTGGGAAAACTGTATATTTGTCTTGAATCATTTGGCATGTTAAATTTAATTTTAAAATGATTTAAAAATAAAAATATTTTTATTATATAATAATAATCCAATTAAGTTTAATTTATTCAATTGTATGTAGTAATGTTTTATAAAAATATTTTTATAAAGAAAATATTTTTTTTCTAAATATTTTTATGTGCGCAACAAGTTTTTTATAATAATAAATTAAATTTATCACATTAAGTGAATTATTTAAAGAAAATTTTCACATTATATTTTCATTAAAATATTTTAACATTCATATAATATTTTTACTATTCATGGTATATGAATAAATCCAGTTTTTACTTAAAAACTCTTTTTTCTTTATAAAAATCAATTTTCACCATGTTTTGCGACTTTGTTTTAAATTAAATTTCGACCAATTTTTGTTATTTAATTTATAAAATTCTTTTAATATTTTTAGTGATCATGCTCATGTTTTTTAATGACTACCCTTCTTTGGTTAATAGAATAGTAATAATGGAAAAATTATTTACCTCAGTAATGGGTAAATTCGGTTAATATAGGTTAAAACTAAGCGAAAAGGCCCTAGTTTATCATCTTAATTGTTATTAGAAGAGTATAATAATAATATTATCTCATTAGTCTCTAAATATACCTTTTTAATTTAATATTGTAAATTAAAATTACACTTAAAATATTTAAATCAAAGAAAGTTACATAATGTAACTTTCATTGTTTTGAAAATATATTTTGTGTCCACAATGGGAAAAATCATTATTTTAATGAACCAAAATTTATATTTTGAGAGTAATAAAATTATTTTCATGATATTAATTTATTTATAATTTCTATAAATAATTTAATTACTTTATTCTCTTGGGAAACACTAAACAATATTTATTTAATTAATAGAAAAATAATAAATTATATTAAAAATATTAAAATTGATATAATTTGAAATATTAAATGTGTACCAAGAATTTTAATGATCTATATGAAATATTATGGTAGTTTTATATGATAATAATTCAATTAATTTATTGTATTGATATATTTAATGCCAAATTAAATGAGTAGTAACAAAATTTTAAATTATAATATTTAACAAAAAAATATTTTATTAAATTATTTAAAATTTATAATATTTTTATCATTGAACATGTTAGTGTAAAATGGTTTAAAAAATAATATATATCCCATTTATGAGTCACCTTTCCATTTATAATATCATTATAAACACTTTTTCATTAATAATGTAGTTACCACGGTTAAGTTCAAAATTCATAAAACATGGGGGTAATAAAAAAGATAAGGATTAAAATGATATCAAAACTTGTATAATTTTATTTTAATGATGTTATTTTTACCTGATACAACTTTTATTATAATTCATGTCCAATTTGAATCATTTTTATATGGGATTGTGTTATTATATTTTTTTTATGAATGTCAAAAGGTACCTCAATTCATAATTACAAAAGGACTCCCTTTACATCAACTATTTATAATATATTGAGAAATATAAATAGACCAAATATGAAACATTCTCTTATAAATATACCTATTAATGTTTTCTAGGTTCTATTATCCCCAAAAAACCTATCATATGTCCCTTAAAGAGATATGAAGATGACATCAATCGAATAAGAGGATATCATATTTACCGAGCCCTTTAACATTATCTCTTTTGGAAATTTAACATAAATTTTGGTTAATATAATAAAATATTTACTAAATTATAATAAATATACTGATATGTTTTCATTACTGTGGTACTACCCTATTATTTCTCTTTTATATCCAGAAAAGGTGAAAGCATCCCCCGTATGTGTGTAGGGCATACCGTCTCTGCATAGTGGTGTAATTCATTTTTCATCCCAAAATTACTAGGATGGTAACAAAGAAGGTAATAATGAATATTTAATATATTTATAACATAAATAAGATTATGGAACTATAATATCTTATATACCATATTTCCTTCCAATCCATTGGAAAATGTTAACATCCCTCATGTGTATGTTTGGACTACCAGCTCCCCGAAGCTATGTGATCAATTATTCATTTAAATTTTATGTGGATGGTAATTATGATGTAATTAATGAATATATATGATATATGATATAATAATGATTATATAAACAATAATTATTATTCACTTTCTTTTATTCCTTATGTCAAAAAGTGATATCAACATTCATGCGTATATATTCCATGCCATCTCTATGAACGATGTAATTGATTTTTATATCACTATAATTAATGTATGATTATAAATATATATATATATATATTATGTATATATAATATTTATACAAATAATAAAATTCTATAGTTGAATAAACCATAAAAAATTACTTTTACTAGAACTACCAAACCAAAACACCCTTGAAAAAAGAAGTCAATACACGAAACTATGATAAAAATAAAAGATTATTCACAAAAAGGTTATAAAATGTTATAAATGGATCATATATTAATTAATATATATGAATATGTTTTTGATATATAAGTATAATAAATTTAAATTTTTTATACATGAGGTTAGGGAACTTACATGACATGTTTGACCTGATGTACGAGATTTTATCTCAATTTCCACTCCAACGAGTAATATTTGGTATTACATTCCAACATTTTTTGTGGTGTATAAAATTGAAAATTCACAACTCGGTTATACTAAATGGTTCCCCATATGCCAAAGGCTGATGACTAGAAGTGAGGGAATATGGTGTGTCTATGGGGAGGCTATGCCCTAATAATAGAGTGAGAAACAACATTATAAACGTGATGTTTAAAAGAGAAATATTAATATATATTAGATGAAGTGGTAGGATAATAAATATCTAGAGAACTTGAGTAATATATATATGAAATTACAAATATAATATAATATAAAAATGATTTATCAAGGAATGTATCTATAAAAAATGGCCGGATATACATGATAATAAATATCCAGTATAATACACATATCAAAGTAAAAAAGACCAAAAAGGACGATCTCAAGATAACGTCATGAGAATATATCAATCTTGTGATCCCTTACTCTTATGCACATCTAATCAAGCATCATAAAGTGGATTATTTCACTAGTCCTTTTTTGTATCTAAGAAATATATTTGGGCACCCATCGATGGCCCAAACTGAGTGTGAGATAACAGTCAATAGGCCACCAAGAAGGGTGTCTATATCATGGAAAACTATGTATAAAAAACGAATCAGTGTGCAGTATGTCATAGTTATAATAATTTATAACTAAACACGTCTCCCTATGAAAAATATTCAAGATCCCATAATCAATGGAAACTTTAATGCATAAATAAGAAGGCGAGGTGCTAAACTATCTGAAAATTGTAATCAAATACCCATCCCAGGGCTATTTATAAAAAATAGAAATAAATACTCAATGACCAGGGTGTGTAATCATGTTTCTAGCATGAAAGGGTCGAATCCATGGTATAACTGAACAAGGTATCCTCATCAAGTCCATGGATAATCTCGAGGAAATATTGGAAAATACATGGGTGGAATCCAAGGATCTAGTCCATGGAGTTCCAAGAAATCCATAGCCAAGGTGAATCAATGTACATGGAATCTTATGGAATTAGAATCCAAGGAGTATTAATTTATAATGAATCCACTGTCATAATAAATACGGATCCATGGAGTAGAAATGTACATAGAATCCAATGGATTTATAATTTGAGGATTATAAATGTATAAGGATTCCACTACTAATATCATGATCAATGGAGTAGTAATTTCCATTTCATATTATGGAACTAGGATCCATGGATTAGAAATGTTCACAACAACCACTACCATAATCATGTCATTATCCAATTTACATCAAATTTAAAAATAATAAAAATACTTTGTGATTTCATTCAACTCATTCATGATTTTCCATTTATACCCATTCACCAATTCATTCCACATTTACCATTCTTGTAATCACATGGAAATAAGACATTACCTTCTTGTATTGATTCATTCAATTATCATTCAATTTTATTAAGGATACCATTTAATCTCTTGAGCTCACATATACCCGACATGGTGGTATATCATAGGGAGAATACATAAAATAAACCCCAATGGTGGAACATGTTGAGGTGAATAGCCTGCAACTATATAACAGTACTAGTGAGAATTCTAATCTGGTACCAATTAATTTAAACAAGTCATTATTTTGATATTAGGGGAAACATCAGAAGGTCTTGTGGTTGGAATATTAGTAACATGGAATATAAAACAACATACTTTAAGTTAAAGGAATATACCACCTAAAATATACCCATGGTAGAACACTCATCCATTATTGACATCTGATTTAGTCCAAATATGGATAAATAATAATAATTAATGTAAACCGTGGAAATAAGGCCTATTAGATTACACTATAATAAATCTATTTATATGAAGAAAAATGAATAAAAGAGGAATTTGAATAAATAACTGACTTATACTGGTCCAATGAGACGAACAATGTTTGAATCTGATTCTGTAAGAGGAAATTGAACCAAAGCCTAGAATTTGAGCTCTAATAACAGAAAAAACCCCTTTCCACTGGATATAATAAAGGGGAAAGGAGGTTGAAATATTTAATGACATAGGGGAAAAACAATCATTTACCAATTTTAAACTGGGTCACATGGTTTTATTGCTTTTTTGGATAAACTGTGTGCCAACCATATACCCCTAAATGTCTTAACAGGGAACCAACACCACTCATGTACATGTTTTGGAAAACAGTGTGAAAAACATTCCACATTCTCGTGCCTGCTATCAGCCCATGCACAATAACGGTGCATGGTTAGACAAACCGTCTGCTAACTATTCATTTGGAATCTACTAAAAAATATAGGTGGCCATGCATAGGTGTGTGACCCTTTTTGTATTGATAGGGGAAATATTCTCCCTTTTCTTCTCCTTTTCCAACCCCACACAGTTTTCTTGAACCATACAACCTCTGTCACATAGTTTCTACATACCATGCGTCCTAGCTGTGTTATCCAAAACCTGAGCCTCCAAACTATGAACAAGGCCCAAAAAACCTTGAATATATAGCTATCTGATTTAACACTAACATTTTGTCATAACCAAACATTTAAACCAAAATTAAAAAAACAAGTACGCCATAAGGAAACATATGATCTTACAATATCCCACCTTAAATAAATTCATTCTAGAATTTCCCTTCCAAGGGTGGATAATAATCATTTGAGAATAAATCTGGACACTAGGAATGTACGTTGGCCTCCCACTACTATGTATCATCAGTTAAATGGTTGTGATTCCATAGCACCTATACTAGAGTAACTGAAAGACCCTAGTGTTCCTTTGTGATCCTATCAAAAATATGAATATGATGCACCATGAAGGATGCATCAACATGTTTCTCAACAACTTCCGACTATAGATCATGAGATGGGTTTGAGTTATAATGAAAAAAAGAGATACATGGAAGATATCGTGCATATCTTGATACCTATGAGGTAACTGAAAATGATAGGCTACCATCTTGACTCTCTCCAAAATATATAATGGGATGACATATCAGGGTGAAAGCATACCCTCTCTCCAAATCTATCTATTTCCCAGCCTCTGTGAGATACATGATACATCTTGATCCCCAACATTGAACTCCAGAGGTTATTGGAAATGATCAAAAAAATATATTTATTCCCATACTATGATGTATGCATCAAATTTCTAATCAAATGAACCTACTATAAAGTCTTAGGCATGAGGTGAGTCCTAAGTAACTTTTCCTCTCATGCCTTTAACCAACACATGGGTTATTGGCATGACCTACAATACAAATCCTTATAAGGATCCAGTTTAATAGTATCTTGATTACTATTATTTTAGGTGCACTAAACTATGAGTACGTGACTCTCCCAATAGAACCAAATTTTATGTATTCATACAGTAGTAACATTCTCTAGAAAATGTATGGTGCATTCTGACTGGAAATCAGTCTAAGGGTGGTATGGAACACCCAAAAGAATTTGTATACCCAATACAATTTGTGAAAACTTACAAAACCATAATGTAAAAAAGGAATCCCTATCTAATACCACAATTTGAGTAAACCCATCCAGGTGGACAATCATATGAATATAAAATCTACTATGATCATATAGGAAAATTTCACCATGATCAGTAGGAAATGGGGGAACTTCATGAGGCTATCCACCACAACCCACATAACATCACTTCTAGGAAGAGACCTCAAAAACTGGCTCATAAAATATATCACTACATCGTCCCATTTCCACTCAATAATGGTAGTTTCTATAAAATACCAGTTGGTTCTGGGTGTTATTCCTTCACTTTCTGGTAGGTGGAGCACCTGGTGGAAAAATATACACCTCTTATTTCATACCCAACCATCAGTACTTGGCGACATAAATCTTGGAAAATCTTGGTTACACCAGGACATACTAACCAAATTGAGGTATGAAATTACCATATCATCTCCTCAATTATATCATCTGAAACCAAAATTAGACCATGAATATGCATAATTTCATCCTCTCCCATTTTCCAACCATGTTATGGGTCCCCACTAGCCACACTCTCCCGTAGGACTAGGCCCTTAGCACAAAATAACTGTATCATTATCACCCTATCCAAGAGAGTTAAATTCCTCGATAAGGATGATATAAATGTATACATATGACTATACTTATCCTTTTTATGTATCTTTTAAAACAAGTAAATAAGATACCACTCTCTACCGACCTCCTGAACTACCGGTATCTGATTCACCTTTCTCAGTGAAACGAAAACAACATTGACCATTCTGGGAATATAAGAAAGATCAATGTTGAAGTAATAAAGGTATTAAAACCACATTCATTTCCACAAATTCAAGGCACACTATGTAAATACATACAAGATGATTTTTTTATTTTTATACCTCAAAAATTTCTCCCATTTGGTAATTACTCCAATAGCACAAGGCATATCGAACAACGACTAACTCAAGACCATGTATCAGGTTATTCCAATTATTTGGCCTCAATTGATGAAAATACTATGCCATAAATCTACTCATATATAATAACTGATCCAATAAAAATATTTTATGCATTAAAAAAATATAATGTAGCTTCCGCTGATCTTTGAGAAAATCAAGACTGACACTGATGTCAGTCCAATTTCATGTTCCGAAGGCTATCTTGTAGGTATGTGGCCATAAAAACATCACACCATTATTAGTCTGGACCACAATATGAGATTATATTAATGAAAATTCTTATATAAAATTCGACTAATATCTTTAAAACCCCCATAAACTCTATATATCAAAGACGTTCTTAGGCTGCTCCCAAGACATGACAACTCTCACAATCTCTAGGTGAACTGATACTCCTGTCTCAAAGATAATATGACCCAAGATGTGATTATTATCCATATGGATGTGGAACTTTTTGAAATTATAATATAAATGTTGATCTAACAATTTATCTAAAATTATCTCAATATGTTTATCTTGGTTACGTGGATTGTGGGAATACAATAAGATATCATCCATGAATACCACCACATACAAATCTAGATATGGACGGAGAACTCAGTTCATCAGTGCTATTAAAAATTCTAGAGCATTCATGGCACCAAAATACATGACGCGATACTCATGTAGATCATATATGAAATAAAAACATATGTGAGTTATGTCTACTGGTCGAACACACACCTTATGATAACCAGATCTCATATAAATATTTGAGAAAACCCAAGATCCTTAAAGGTGTTATAGAGATCATCTACTCAGTGTAAGGGATACCTATTTTTAAACTTAAAAGAGTTCAATTTTAGGTAATCTAAACAAAGAATAAGGGTTCCATCCACCAATTTTGCAAAAAAGTTGGAAAACCCCACTGTGAAGCTCTAGGTCATATAAAACCCTTTATCCCTAAGTCCTCTAGCTTCCTCTTCATATCTTTTAACTCTGTAGTGTCCATCATATTTGGAGAAATTGATACTGGTGTAGCTAAAGGCACTAGATCAATATAAATATGTACATCTATCTTTGGAGGTAGTCCAAGAAATTCATCTTGGGAGAAGTCTCTAGAAAAATCAACCACTAAGGGGAAATTTTCCTATAAAAAATGTAGGATCAACCATATATACGCTAGAAATATGGGATTTCATTCTACCAATACCAGGATGCTTGTGTCCATATCAGCTTTCCGAGACACCCCATTCAAAGTTTTTAATGAAAACTCCTCCATATGATAATGTGAAGGTTACCCTTCATCGATAATATTCAACATGGTAAAGATAAGAAACTAGCTAGTCCATCCCAACTATGATGTCAAACCCTATCATAATAAGGATAAAGAGATCCCATACAATGTGGCACAGAACTATCTCAAGGGGAACTCCCATCACAGATGTACACCCTCTGTTCTAATACCAAATAGAGTATCCTATGTCATGACGCCATTGGAAAATAGAACAATGAGTCAAAAGATCTTGATAATAGGTATATATATGAAGTTATGAGATGAAATTATATCGAAAATAGAAGAAAATAGAGTATAGGCTACTAGGATCATACCTATCACCACATATGTACCAATTCAAAAAATATTAGCTGAAGGCTGTACAGAATATATATGGCATGAACCACTGACCAATGAAACAATATCACTACCAATAACAAGCCCACTCTGCTACCACAGTAAAAATGGGACCTGGATGCCTCATCCTTGAACACCACCTCAACCTAAGGACTGGAACTACTCCTTCTCCATGACTTATGTAGAGTTATAAATCCCACTTTTTAACATGTATTCAAATTTTATCCCCTTCCACTATCTTCTAGAGGGAATGTCTAGTTGAATTGATGTACATGACCTATCTTACCACATGATCGACAATCAACTAGGTCTCTATCACACTAAGTCATCATATTTCCGCTTCTTGTATAATGGTTATAGAATATATAACTACCATAACTCGCAATCTTTCTAGTATTTACCTTAATACCAGCCTCAAAATGGCAGTTCCTTCCATTGGGAGCTGAACTTCTAGGTTGAGAGGCTGAACTACCTTACTTTATGCCCCTTGATTTCCTCAGGTTTTTTCTAGTAATATGTTCCTGATTCACTATTTCAACAATTATAGTTATCTGAAATACATTTACCTAGATTAAATGATATTCCTAAGACCATCCTTATAGTCTCTTTCCCTTGATGGATCATCCGTAAGATAAATTGGCACAAAACATTAAATCTCTTTAAAGTGGGACGAATAATCCATAATAGAAATCACACCCTTCTATAGAAGTATAAAATCACTCTCCCTTTCACCTCTAAGGGTATCAAGAAATAATTAATCTTAAAATATTTATTTGAAATCCTTCAAACAATATCTCCATGTGTAATATCCTCATTCAAAAAATCTCACCAATGATTAGTTTCTCCCTAACATAAGTACTCATAAAGATTAACTCTCCACTTTGGAGGTGTCACTAGATTCTAAAAAATCGATAATGTATTCTCAAGACACAAATCAACAAAATGTGGACTTCATCCCTTGAAAAAAAGGGTGGATTCTGTTGATGGAACACATGAGTCATCTTTTCCATAGACAAGTAAGACTGCAAAGATCCCTAGGACTACATAATGTGCAAGAAACCCTCACAAAATTAGGCATCATAACCCATATATGATAGAGCCATTGGTTTCACTATTGGAACTAGGGAGATTCCTCAGCTATCCCATGACCCACCACCACTAGATCATAGTTTTCACTAATCTCCTAAAATATGACTGGAGGTCTTCATGATGGAATGTATATAAAATTCAAAATACACACCTTAGAAATAATTGCGGAGAAACCAAGTCACATGTATAAAAGTATAAGATAGCTCGAAGCATTCTTATAAACAATTCACACCCCTCTTCCTACTCCTAAATTTTGTACTTGGTAAAAAAACCCATAAAATCCTAGAGAATCTTCTTACTGCCCACTCTAAATTTAGGTCAAGGTTAATTTCTCTATTTTACAATATTAAGTCATTTTTAAATTCATATTTATTTAAAATTATCATTAAATGGTTTTACCGAAGGGATCACCACTTTATATCTACAAGGGAACATACAAACTAAAAACTGTTTTGTGCCATCCAATTAATCAAAATCATAACACGTTCCAATCCATACGACAAATGGTCAATTACTCAACAATCCCTAATTGATATCTTAGGGAGTCTGTGGTTGCCTATACCTGAAGAAACTATTTATGTTTCAACAGAAACTCTAATTATAAATAATGTATCTCAATTCATATAAAAATTAGTTATTATACCATATTCCACTCACTCAAGGGACACATAATAATGTCATGAAATAATGTATTGAATCCTATACAACATGAAATATGCATGGAATATGAATCTATCTAGGTACCTAAAATAATGAATGTTATAGAATAATCTCCTCTAATTAGGCAAAGTATGAAAATCTATAATCATAATAAACATAAAATCTTATGTTTTTTACTCAATAATGGAATCAAATAAACTATAATTGGCCAAATATAAAACAATAATTATTCTTTCTCGGAAATATAGATTTTTCTTATGTGTGTGTTAGTTAATACTTGGGAAAACCCATTACCAAATTCTAATACATTTATAATCACTTTTCTATTTTATCAAAATATTAAATCTAGAAAATAAAAAATCTTTTAATTCCACTTTGTAGAATCCTAACCTAGATTCCAATAAATGGTTCTCTAAGTTAGTGGGTCACTTGGCCTCAACCATGACACCATATTTGGAATAGGATACTTACTTGAAATGAGGGCCTACAATGTATCTATGGAGAGAATATTCCATCATGTCAGAGTGTAGAACAATACTGTAAGGATAATGAACAATGGTGGAAAAAATGTAAATTAGATGCAATAGTAAGATAATAAAAATCCTCACAACATGAGTAATATAAAAACAATCCCTGAGGAAATATCATATACAAAATGATGTGTCATGTCATGTCTCTATAGAAAATATACTATAATACATGGAATCCAGCCTCTAGTAAAAATATAAGAATCAAAATAAAAAATACCAAAAGTACTATCTCTATATAGGATCATTAATAGAGGTAGATGTTGTTCTCCCATGCTCTTATGCCCAACCAATAAACCATAGTAAAGTAAACAATTTCCCCAGACCCTACCTGCATCCATGAAGTACATCTTGGTACCCAATGTTGGCTAGAATAGGGTGTGAGATAACACACAGTAGGAAACCACAAATGGTGTCTATAACATTCCAGTCTAGGGATAAAAAAGAATCATTTCACTATATATCATAGGAATAATAGTAATAAAACTAATATTTCTAAGATAATGTGATCCCTTTAAGCTAAACATAGATCCCTATGAACAATAGTCAAGATCCCATAAACAAAGGAAACTATAATAAATAAATAAGTAGGTGTGATGATAAACAGTATGAAAACTGTAATAAAATTCCCATACCAATGATATAGGTAAAATATAGAAAAATATCCACAAAAAACGTGCCATGTAATCATATTATAGGCCTGATGGGGCCATATACATGGTTAACTGAACATGGTTTCCTGGTCAAGACAATGTACCATCATGATGCAAACTCAGTAAATACTTGGTAAGAATCTAAGGAGCTTGTCCAAGGCATTCCCATAAATCCAGATCCAATGGGTAGAAAAGTCCTTGGAATCCAATGGAATCAGAATATAAGGAGTATAAATGTCTAAAAAATCTACTACCATTATCATTACAGATCCATGGGGTAGAAATTTCTATGTCATCCAATAGAATCATGATTCAATGAGTATAAATTTCCAAGTAATTCATTACCATTATGGGGATCCATAGAGTAGAAATATCCATGGTATCTTCAGTAATCATGATCTGAGGATTAAAAATGTCCATGAAATACACTACCAAAATTAAGTCATTCATCAATTTACATCACATTGAATAACAAAAAATAATATATGATTTTATCCAAATCATTAACCATTTAACATTTAAACCCTTTAACTAATTAATTTCCCAATTTAAATTAATGTAATCAAATGGAATAAATGAATAACCTTCTCTTATTAATTCATTTAATTCACAATAATATTTATTTAGGATCCCATATTTGCTATAGATCTGAAAAACACCAAGATGGGGGGTATATCATATGTAAAAAAAATACACCCCAAAGATGGCAGAGGTTGAGGTGAATGACCTGGAACTGTATAATAGTAATAGTGGGAATCATAATTAGGTCCCAAAAAATTTAAACAAGACATTCATTAAATTTTAGGGGCAATGAAGAAAGGTGAAACATGTGGAAAAAAAACTGATTAAATAAAACACCTAACCTTATGGAAATGTATAAAATACCTACCATATGCTCAAGGTAGAACACTACTCCAGTATCGACCTCTTAATTGTTCTAAATTTGGAGAAAAATGAAGAATAGATGAAAAAACTATAAATATGGAATATTATCTTCCCCCAAAAAAACTACATTGATAAAAATAAAAATGAAAAAAGGTTCATGATGAATGAATAACTCACCCTCATGGTTACAATGAGATAAATGATGTTTAAATCAGAGTGTATATGATGAAACAGAACCACATCCTAGGAATTAGGAACTGATGGTAGATAGGAATCCACTTGTACTCTAGAAACAATAAAAAACAAATGGTTCTTTAAACATTTAAATCCATTGGGGAAAACAATCATTTCCACTTTTTAACTCGTTTGTATTGTTTAGACACTTGATTAGCCAAACTATTCACCAACCATGCACCCCTCATTTGATAAATAGGGAACCCACATGATTAATGCACATAATTTAGGAGACCATGAAAAAACCGTTCCAAATGACTCTATCCCATATCACCTCTCTCTTGGCCATGTATAATGGTTAGAAAAACTATGTTCAAACCATTAGTTTGGAATTGGATTAAAATTGAAGGTGGCCATGCATGGGCGTGTGGCCTTGGGTTCACTGGAAGTGATTTTTTAAATATTTTCAACTCTATGTAAATCCCCACACGATTTCTATAAATCATGTGTTCTAGGTTTCACGGTTTATAATAACTATGTATCCCATACACCTATTCCAAAAACTGAACCTCTAGACTCTGAAATATCCCCTGACACCCCCTAAACTCCCGTGATCTCATTTGGCACTTACATAAGGTAAAAAATAATTTAAATAAAATTCTAAAAATCCATACCATATAGGAAAACTTGAGTTCTTATAAATAATAATAATTGAGGAATTTAAAATAAATAAATTATTATTTATTACGATTAATGTTCATTTCAGGTTTATTATTTTATAGAGTTCCCATATTTTCTCCCAACATTTCCTCTATTTGGAAGTTGAGTCAAGAAAAAAATGTTTAAATGAAAAAAATGATCTTATTTCTCTTTTAATCAGAAATTTTTTTTCTTCCATAACCAAATTTGAAAAAATTATTTAAATATTTAATATTATCCTTTGAATTTTTAAATTCATTTTTACACATATTTTAATTTTTACAAAATATTTTAATATAAATATTCTTGTCATTTTTCAAATGATGCACCTTTTAAATTTTATTTAAATAATACCAAAGGAATTTATTTTTAAATTATATATAATGAATGTATTTTTACTCCATCATGAATAATATTTAATTTAAACAATTACATACTTGTTTAAAATTATATTTTTAATTAAAATAGTGTTCCTTTATAATTATGTAATTTCGTTAAATAATTGAATTCATAAAATGGAAATGTTATTTTTGTTAATAATTTTTTAGTAATATTTAAATTTAATTTCTATTAGTCAATGAATAAACCTTAATTTTACTTATTCACGAATAGGTAAATGTTTTAAAGATACCATCATTTGAAACACTCACTCATACATGATAATTGTATTGTAAACCAATTCTATATATGGTGTAGTAATTTGTAGGTATTTGATAGATTTGGTTATTATTGAAAAATCATCTTTCTTTATATAATATGCATAACTATTTATAATTCTTTATTTGTGATGAATTAAATTAATCATTCAATATATGAGGAATTCCTTGGATATATGGTGATAGTTAGGGCCAAGAATTATATATTCCCTCAATGAAACAATAGGTCTCATCTAGAAAATCAGTAAGCTAACATTAACTGGATTTTTGGTGGGTTACTACCTATAGTTTTAAATTTCCATGGCACAAGGCCTTGATAGTATATATACCACTATTTATGATATTTTATTATCAAATATTTATAAATTCATTCATTGGGAATTTATTTATTATTATAATTCATGAGATTACTGCATTTAGATTATACATGGATGTATTTTGTGCTAAAGTTATTGATAAAGTGGAATATGTTTTCTTTTATTTACCATTATATATTGATTATTACTAATTTAATCATGATAAATTCCACTTTATGTAACCCTTAATCACCATATGTTCTCACCCATTTATTGTTTTCCTTTCCATAAGATATGAATATGATATATTTTGAATAATATCAAGGATGAAAGAACATTTTTTTATTATTTTTATTTCTTATTTCTAATTTAATATCAGAATATTGTATCTTTATGGGTTTTCAAGATGAGAAAACTATTCATTCCTTTGAAATGTTATTCCCTATATCTAGTTCCAATATAGTACTGCAACCATTGAACATATGCTACTAGAGTAGGGATATTTTCACCATATTTTATTAAATGAATTTTTTATTAATATTCAAGGATTATATGAATATAAATGGTGTGAGAGAATAAGATAAAGAGAGTTATAACGAATTTTAGACTACATATTCTTGACCCATAGTCTTAAATTTAAAATAATATGAAGTAGAAATGATACTTTAACTGATAAAATATTCATGTGTATCGAATAAAGAGAGACAAAGAAAGGTCTAGTGTTGTATATAGAGGTTTCATTCTTTGTGCTGAAGAATAAAAAGAAGAGGAATACAATAGTTCACATCCTCATATACTATTGATTATATTCAATACAAGGTATTGATAGAGACAACCTACAACATTCATCTAATGTAGATATCGTAATAATTGTGAGAACACAAAATGATTTCTATAATTTGAGGTAGCAGAGTAGATTACTACATAACAAGGAAGGATATAAAATTATTTATGCTAATATAATGTCTAAGATATTTTTTTTATCAAACATAATAAGATGAGGACTAAATAATGTATCTTTAAAAAGCGTGTTACAAGACATTTCTTTATTTGTACCAAGTTGGTTCCATAATAATGATTCCAAATATATACTGTTTCACATTCTCTTATCATAATAAAAAGTAAGCTATGTGAAAGTGTGATAATAACCACCCTACATTGGGGATGTAGTAATCTATAGTGAGGTGAACCTCATTAACAATCCATATTGTTCTTATTATGATTATTTTATATTTATTCATGCATGAATACCAACCAAAGGTTATATAATGAAATGTTATAGATCCATTCACTAAATAAGTGAAGTGGTGACATGGGATAAAATTATAAAATTGATTTAAATAAATACAAAACTGATTCTACCCCATCCTAGTCTTAGACACGTCTCATTTTAATAATTCAATTTGTTTCACAAATGGTCAAACCACAAATATGATTCTAAAAATTGAAGTTATCTAGGATTATTTATATTCTCATCCAAAGGGAAAATTTAATGTCTATTTGGAAGAGTTATATCAATTTATAATAAAATGTTTATATCTTCCAATTCTCTAAATAATATAAGGAAGAAGGAATTGAAAAGGAGGAATAAATAATCCCTCTTATATAAAGATAATATTGAAGTACTTTCCACATGTTGTGATTATATTAAATAGAAATATTTCAAGGTGGAAAGAGATTCGATAGATAAACACTCTACCAAGAAGCTGGGAAAATTTTATAATTAATAAGTTACAGTTATTTTAGGTGATCAAGTGGTACAAAGAATTTATTGGTAATAATATTTTCAAGAAGACCTAATAACTGGTTGGAGTGATCATCCATTTATAATGTTACAACATGAATCAATGATTTTAAAAAAATGTATTCTAAATAATTTTTCCAATTAAATAGTTAGTTATATGTTTTATTTTTTTTTAAAATATATATGAAAACATCAATAAGCTTATAGATGAATTCAGAAACATAGAGAATGATTTTAAATAGATGTTTTATACACTTATACCACACTCAATGAAATTTTTATCAAAATTAAAAATGAATATGGATCTTTAATTATGGTTCTCTATCTTTGAGAATAAGTGGCTCACAGTAATTCATGAGAAAGAAAAATAAGAAAAGAGTTTGAAGAAAAAGGCTATATTTTAGAAAAAAAATTAAATTCATGCCTTAATATTAATAATTCATAATTAAATGAAAATTATAACAAGATAAAATTGAATAATTTTTTTTAGAAGAAAACAATCACATACCAAAATATGAAATAAAGAGATCAGAATGATTTATGATGAAAATCTAAGGATATTAGAGGATAAGGAAACCATTATAAAAATTAATTTTGTTGAGATTAATGTTAAACAAGAGAATCATTAATCTGTTTTTAAAATGTCTTCATAGTAATATGAAAGGAAAAATACCACCACCTGAAATTACAAGGAGGTTTCCTATGGAAAAGTATCTCTATCAAGTGGAAAAAAATTATGAGATTATCTAATGACCCATTTACCCCAAATCTAAATAAAGAGGTACCATACACCTAAAAAAATATTAATCCTCATTTTTTTTAAAATTTCAAATGAAATAACTTGGGATACCCTCAAAAACGGAACACAACCCAATCTACCACATACCCAAAGGGAATTTTTGATCCACAGAGGGTGAGGACTAGCACCCATGAATTAACAAAAAGATGGAATGTTTTTCCCAACCTGAAAAAATAACATGTCATATATATACATATATGAAATAAATAATAGAACAAAAATAAGAAAATATTTATTCCATAATCTAAAGAAGACAACTGATGTGATACAACTCAATGTAGTTATAATGAATGAAATTATAAGTCCAAAAAATAAAGAAAAAAAGAAACAAAAGACAACTAATCCATGTAATAATGTGCAAAACATTCCACCACATCCCTAATATCTACCCATACCCAAATGAAAAAAATATCACTGCCTCAATGTGGTTCCTTGGCTATTCAAACATAAAAAAACTGATATTCACATCATTGAAAGGACGTGTAGGCCGTGAGCAAAAAAGGCTCAGTAAGATCCCACCCCGGAGTTTGATATAATGTATCTATACAAACTATCCAAATATGTTCAATTTAAAGAAAACATGGAATGATAAACATTAAATAAGTTTATAAAAAAATCTCATTAATATTTACCTTTTTCTATAGATCCAAAACAAGTCTGGAAAAACAATTTCAGAGTGTAATTTTCTTAAAATTTCATCAAATTCAAAGAAGGTATGTCAAATCTAGAATAGTACAAAGGAAAATGATATAGGTAAATAGGCTAGGGGATTACAAAAGTTTAGGTTAGACAAATAATCATTCTATAAATACTGAGTAGTTCATAATGAAGTCCTTTGATTATAGAACTTAGGAGAATAGGAACACCATATGAGTGAACCCCAGACAAGGTAAATATCCAGTCCCTAGAAAAATGAGACTAGGTAGAAGAGGAACATTCCATTAATAAAACCCTTTAAAATACATGAATTATGATCCTAAGATAAACCTTCAACCTATGTATCCAAAGGATTCCAATGTGATACATTTATAAAATCATTTAAAATGGATTTATATTTCACATTCAATTTAAACAACCATTTGATTTCCTCTAACATACTTGAAAACCTATTTCAAAATGCATTGAAAAAACCAATTTCCTTTAACTAAAACCAATGGAAAAATCATATTTTATTAAAAATTCATTTATACACAGAAAAAAGCATGAAAATTAAATTATAAAACATTTTATAAAATTGGATCAATCATAGTTTATTTAAAAAATGACAGAGATGAAGCCACCCACCTCAAATATAGATCACATATGCTGCATCAAGATCTACTAATATCGTATGGAAATCAAATTCAAAACAAGAGGTCCTAAAATTGATTAAAAAATAGTAAAATCATATTCCAAAATTAGAATAGTCATTGGAGAGGTTATATCACAACATACCACAAAGAATACACACCCGTCACACCACTACCAATAAAGGACCAAACCCTAAAACGAGATTGTAAAATAGATCTAAAAAGGATAAAAAATTATTAAAAAGGGCCAAAGAATATAATATATAGTTCCACACCATTTATCTGAAAAATGAAAAAGGATAAATAGAAAGGGTTACTTCCAAGGATAAGTGAAACAAATTCAAACAAGATCAAACATTGAACAAAAGAATATGGATGGATTTGGGACACCCAAAATCACCTAGAAAGATACATATAGTTGGAAGGAGGAACCACCATGTCAAATAAGTCAAATGAGAAAAATCATATGTTTACCATTACTAAAGCCTAATGGGACAAAGTATTTAAAATGTAACCACATAATAAACAGTGTAAACATATGATACATTATATACATTTAAATACAAGTCACCTCGAGTTAATGTCATCCAAATCAATGGTTTTATGTGGTAAAAGTCGGTCAAATTGCATAAAAAAATATATTTTATAGAAATGATTTTATGCCTTACAATATTCTTATGACATAAATCATATTATGAGAATTTACCAATGAAGGAATTATTCTGTAAGCTATAAATTATGATGTAAAAGTTTCCAATAAATATTCTGTAGCCTAGGTATTGCAGTAACTCCCCAAAAAATATTATGACCTCAAAATGTTAGAGAAAAACATTGAACAGGAAACATATTATACCATTTAATCCAAGAAGATAGAATTTCTCCTCTAAAAGAATTTCTATCTCCAAGAAGTCATGTTGAATAAGGGTTCTCCATTAAAAAATGTGGCCACTAATCCCTCTGGGGAAATTTGATCTCCCAAGTTTCATGAAAATATGATTTGAATCAACATTACACTCTATTCGGTGGGATATAAGTACAATGAAAAACTTTCCCCTAAGAATCAAAAATCATTATTAGCTGCTCTATAACTTAATATTTAGCTTTAAATTAATGACTTCCCATCTCAAAACATTTGAGAGATCAAGAGGTTACATCCTAAGATGAGATATGTGGAATATATCATGAATACCTCTCAGTTGAGATGATAAATATAACTAATATGAGACCATCACAACATAGACAATGACCTAAAAAAGTACATAATATCTTAGATATAACTATCCATATTTCCCAAGAAGTTGGAGACCCAAATGAGAAGAAACTTTAAATAAAACACAATCACCAACCAAGAACTATGAAGGAAAACATTGACAATCCACATACAATTTATAGAAAATATATAGTGTAACTAGATACCGAGGTTTACCTTGAATACAAGTGGATATCTCTTGAATGAGACTTGATCCCATAAGGTAGGCATCACCCACCTCTTCCCAAAATTTAGTGAATCAGTATAGATGACCATAAAAATCCTAGATGGGAGCCATTTTGATCACTGATAGATAAATGTTATTATAGGAAAACCCAACCATTAACAGATGGTTATCCCAAAATTTACCAAAATTTAAAATGAATGCATGAAGAAAATCCCATATAATTTGAATAGCGCCATCTATATTAACTTCTATATATGGATGGTATGATGTACTCAACCAAAATATTTTCCCTTTCAACCCATTGAGACTATTCCAGAATCAGGAGGTAGGCCTAGGATATCTATTTGGAAAATTGAAGAAGGAAGCCCATGTAACCTCCCAACCATTTACACATACAAGAAACATAGATCATAAACATTCTTGGTGTCCCTGATTAGAATCAAATGGGTTTATTTCATCAACCAACCAACCACTACCTAGATATCATTCTTCCCTCAGGGTGTCTGCGGTTTTCCAAAATTAAAGTCCATAAAAAACTCATCCCATTTACAAAACAAAACTGGAAGAGGCTAGAGTAACCTAGATGGTTTTAGATTCTCATCCTATATCTGTTGTAAGGTGTAACCAAGAGAAAGATAAGCTATAATTTCCAGCTTCATACCCAACCACAAGACTCACTGTCTCATTTTACATTGCATCTTTGTAGTGCCTGGATGAATGAAACCTGGAGAACTATGATAGTTAATAAAAAATGAACTCATCACAAATACTTGGATGATAAACCAATTTACAATTTAAATAATACTATATGAAGTGAGTGGCCAACCAAAAACAGTCTATCTACTATAGAAAAATTATTTGTTTCTTCTATACTAATTTATTATATGTTGAGCCTACAGATTAATGTTGAGTAAAGATGATGAGAATTAAATAATGGAAGGAAACATACCTGAAAAATTCTATAGAGAATCTAGATGAAACCAAGTGAATATTCCCATTATCTTCTTCATTTTCATTAATTATAATATATCAAGTGATGGTACATTCTTTTAGAGAGTTTCTAGGAAAGTGTTCCCCTTCTCTAAGGTGTAGGTGATGTCCAAATTTATCATCATAATGAATTATAATCACCACCACTATTTGAGATTAAATTCTTTCTGATAAAAGGT
The DNA here is from genome assembly GCA_963277665.1 of Viscum album. NCBI lineage: Eukaryota > Viridiplantae > Streptophyta > Magnoliopsida > Santalales > Viscaceae > Viscum > Viscum album. Next base: position 1,732,416,461 of record OY728127.1, read on the forward strand.
GTAGTTCAAACAATTATGGTAAAAAATACTATGAATTTCTTCCCAAAAAGATAATCCCACCAACACTTAAGAAGATGCATAACTATGACATGGTCTAAATAACGAGTGAATTATTTATTTTAATGTGGATAAAGCTGAAATGATACATAAGGGACAACATGATCATACTACTTTAGAATTAAACATAGAATAAAACCTTAAGCATAAAAAACTCAATGGAACCATTCATGAGATTGGTTAAAATATGTGTTGATGTTAGAAGTCATTTTAGCTCATCGAAAGTAGTCTACGAATTTTCAACCCATATGAATATCACCAATTTCTGGTAAAATCGTTCAAAGGTGACACTAACTTCTATAACTCAATGATTAACCACCAATAACACCTACCAAGACCAAGTAATCTCCATATCTCAAATACATTCCATGGACCTTCCCATTACAAGATAAGATTATCCTTCTCAAAATCAACTAATAAGCCATGTTTAGTAATCGTGTTACCTAACAACATCACTTCATGGATCAAGAAATTGAATTTTAATATACTTGTATATAGACAGTGACTCATCAGGATTTCCAAAACAATACTCAAATGGTGTTTGTTCTCACACATGGCTCTCAAAAATAACAGAATATAGTCCACATACACTACCAAAAAAGATTTTAGATATAGGTAGAATATTAGATTAATCAGAGCCATAAAAACTGCATGATTATTAGTCATACGAAAAGTCATCAAAATATATTCAATATGGACATACCTACTCTTAAAATCTATCATCAGTACATTAGACTCCTGAAAAATGATGTGATGACAACCTGATTGAATATCAAATGTTGAAAACTAACTTTCCCCATTTAAATGGATATAGAAATCCTCTACATAGGGAAAATGATACCTATTCATAAACTTTTCCTAGTTCAAATTTTTATAGTCCACTCACAAATATAACAAACCATAAGAATTCACGAAAATAAACATAGGGAATACCCATGATGATACATTAGGGGGAAAATAACCATTCTATATAAGATCTTACAAATGAAGCATTAGCTCTTTTATATCTTCTAGTTCCATAAGGTAAGAGGGAATCAAGATCAAATATGAATCCAACACCAGATAAAAAAAATTCTACCTCCCTATATGAAGGAAAACTAGATAAGTCATCTATGAAACAGTGTTGTAAGTCCCTAATAAATAATAAAAGATCAAGAATAGATGAAATGTCATAAGGATCAAATGAAATAGCTAAAAACAAATTCCTATGATCTGTCTGGGAAGGTCCTTCATGACCATATCTCTGATCCAATACTCCCTAAAACACCCATTTTTTCTTATAAATAGAATGTAACAAGACATCAAAATGATACAAATTAACCTCTTTGTAATGAGTGATAATCCATTCCAACAAAATAATGTATTTAAATTTATCCAAATCATGAACTATGAAATCATAAATAATGTTTTCATCAGCTATCAAAAGAGAAAATGATAGATAATGAAACCCCTACTCTTTACTCTTCCCAATAGGTGTTTCTAAATCTATGATGATGGGAATGAGATCATTGGAATTTTCAACACATTAGTAAAATAGGAAGATATAAATGAGTTGTAGGAACCAAAATAAAATAAAGCATCAATTATAGATGATGTAAAAAAATGGTACCACTCACTATCATCAATCCCACATCAACCACTTCTAGAAAATAATCCATTATGTGAATGTACTTCACTCTTGAGGCCTATGGATAGATCTACATGGACTTTGAAGCCTCTAACTGCACCACCATATCTTTGGAGTCGACAATACCTAATTATAATGAGCCATAAACAATGCCTAACAAAATTTTTGAAGACTTTTGTAGTGCTATAAATCACTACACATATTTGAATACACAATAGAAGAAATTTGTGCGTGAATAACCCTTCCACAGTGGTAGTATTCTAGGGACACACAATGGATTAAAACTGATGGTGTAGAAGAGGTTCTCTACTGAGAAAACCCACCACCACTCTTGTGATGATCATTCCACTTCATCTTTTTTCTTCTCATGCCACATAAGCTACAAATTGGTTGAAGAGAATGGGTTGAAATGACCATATTGCCTTCTATGTTCATCTCTAGAATCATGTCTTTATCTAACATATTTGTATACGTGTTATCCTTATCATAAATAACTAAAATCAATTATTGATTCATAAAGCACATAGTTCCTTCTTAGGTTTTAGATAATCATTATTTACCACTTTTGGAGAAAAAATGAACCAACAACACAAAATGATAAGTTTTGTTAGAAACTTATTTCTCTACCTTATAAAAATAGTGAAACTATAGATAATTTTCCATTATTATATAATTTGGACATAATTACTAAAATAATATTATCTTGAGACCCTTTCTATTCAAGACCACATGCCTATCTACCTATACCATGAAATCCCACCACGACATACTCGAAACCTCACGTATGAATTTTGTGCTCCTTAACATGATATTCCTAGGTTTACCTAGGAATTTTATGAACTAATTGATCTATAAAAGACATTACCCCCTATTGGGGCTCATTCATACCATTATAGGATAGTGGTTTCTCACATTGGAACCCTTGAGATTGATCCCATTCTCTTCTGGCCCTTGGTTGTTCCTTATAAACTGGGCTCTATAATTTTATTAAATTTTGTTCTATAGAACAAAATACTCTATAAGATTTTGGACCAAATAAAGACTCTCTTGAGGGGAAGTAGTTGCAATATCTTATGGAACCCTTGAAGTACATCTAATAGAAAAATCAATTGACATTGAGAATAGAAGAAATGATTAGAAAATATTATAATCATAGTTCAATGTAAAAAAGCATATAAAATTTTGAGATTAAGATCAAGAACTCTACACAAGAGGTAGACATCTCGATATCCCATGGTAACCTGAGTATCATCATGGAATGTGTTGGCCATCAACACCCCACAGCCTACCTCTCAAGTTATAACAATACCATCATCCATATACCAACTTCTCAAGACTAAAACCTATTTTTATATGATAACATTTGGTGACAAAACAACCTAGGATATCTATAAAAAAATTGAAACCTAACGCAATATCCCACATACCTGAATGGAGTTCTCAATCCCTATGGGCTGGAAACTAGCACCTATGAAATAAAAAAACCAGGGGGAAAAATTGTACCCAACCTGAATTAAAATACATGGAATATATATACATAATAAAAATAAATAATGGAATAAAAACAAGAATAAATATTTCAAAAAACCAAAAGAAGACAGAAGAAGATATATAAATTAATGAAGTAATAACAAGTCCAATGTTTGATTCAAGCATTAAATGAAAACTTAAACAAAGGAAAATAATCCACAAAATAATGTGGGAAATTCACCACCATATCACCACTTGCTATTCAGACCTATTTGGCATATAATATTTTCACCTCACTATGATGCCTTTCATTTTCCTGTATCAAAAACCTAACCAGGTCTACGCACTGCTGAAGGGGTGTACATGGTGTGATCTAAATAGTCTTAGTGGGATACCACATAGTCTTTTCATATCATTTATCAATACAAACAATCCAAATATGATAAATTTAACGAAAATATAGAATGATAAATGGTAAATTAGTTTATATCAAAATCATGGTAAATATTACCATTTTCCACTATTCAAAAAAAGTAATGAAAAATAGTTTCATAGAAAATTTTTGATAAACAATAATCAAATTAAAAGAAGGTATATCAAATACATACTAATAAAAATCCAAATAAAAATGTAAAACATTCCCATGGATCCCAATAAGCTAGTATATCAAACTGCTCAAACTGTAAAAAATTACTAGTATATAGTCATGTCCATATATGGAAAGCCTAAGGAGTAGATAGAAACCCCATGATTGAAACCTCCCTTTGACATTAATATCCAGTCTCAAGAATAATGGGCCAAGGGATTATAAGAAAACTCCATGAGTGATCCACATGATAATATAGGGATAAATGCCGTGATATACACCTTACATCTAATTACAATAAGAACATCTATATATTTCTTTTTTCAATTCATTTCATAGGGTTTTACATTTCAAAATCTATTTCAACAACCATCTTATTTATATAAATTTATTGAGAAATCATTTCAAAATTCTTTTATAAAACATATTTTCATTTTCCAAAAAACAAGGGAAAAATATTTCATTTAAAATCCTTTTATCTACATAAAAATATTATGTGAATTCATTTATTAAATAGTTTATAAAATAAGAGAAATAAAAGATCATTTAATAAAGGTAAGAGATGAGACTACCCACCTCAATGTATGGTCACAAACAACCACAAAAGGATCCAATAACAACATAAGAATGTCAAGTAAAAAAATAGGTGGTAAAATTAACATCCATATCTTATAATAACATTTATAAAATAGAATAGATGATAGAGAGGTTAGGTCACAACATACCTCAAAGAATGTGTACCCACAACAATGTAACCTACAAATGACTAACCCATGGAAAATATCAGACAAAATGTGTAGAAAGGATAAAATAAAACATCACCAAAATGTTGATGAATCTAAAAAATAGATCCACAATGTTATCCTGACCAATGGAAATGAAGAATCCGAAATACCTCAAAATTGTGAGAAGTTACTCTAATTCCACCCATATCAGAAAAATATATATTATCTGGATGAAGATGATAATACCTAATCACTTGGAAAGGTTTATAGTGTTTTAGTAAGGAAACTACGCATCAAATTAGTTAAATGAGAAACATTAGATGTGCAATTTTATTAATGTTTAGTGGGCCAAAGGATTTTGGGAACAAGCACGTCCTTTATGGTTTAAATATCATATAAGTCATATATTCTATAAAACTTTTCATATCAAGTTAAACATATCATATTCGATGATTTTGTTTCTTAAATGTGGGTCTTACAACATAAAATGAGTTTACAGTGTAATAAATATTTTTTGGAATAAAATATTCATACATTGTGGACAATCTCACAATTGGTTCATAGTGATGTAATTACACTATATGATAGAAATTATTACATAAATTGGTGAAATAGGTAGTATGATCACCCAGTTCTATAGTAATTTCCAAAATCAACTCTTATTCCATATGATCATGGGAGACAATACCTTAAATAAAAAAACATCATACCTTTATATCCAAGATGTTATATAGGTTGAGAATGTTTCAATTTATAAGATAAAAAAAATATAGAAAATGAAAAATAGTGATAATCCCACCACTATGTCTAGGGTGGATGAAATAATGAGTAGATATTTTCCTTCACCAAATGATGATAAATCAATGGAAAGAAATAAACAAAATTACATGTGTCTAAATCAATAAAAATTATTTTCAAAAAGAAAAGATAATGATTTGAATGCATTTTTTGGTGATGTAATATGTTTTGGAATTTGAATATGAATATTAGAAAAATATATATACATATTGATTTACAAAAAGAAACCAGATCATGGGGAGTAATTATAGAATATATAAAATATCATAGGAGGATGGAAAAAATATATTTTCCTAAAAAATATTTGAAATCATTGGAGTTCTATTTGAGGCTTGTAACAAACTTCTTCATATAGAGAAACTATGTTGGAATAAATCTACCTAACATGTAACAAATTCAGTTAAATAAAGAATAAAAAAATACCAAAGGATGAGAATAATAAGAAGAAAGGATACTCTACCTTAGAGAAGTAGAAAAAGAAGGAAACTGTTGTTCAAAAAATTCCTTATAATTTTAACATGGGAGAAACACTGAAAAGTATTAGGTTTATCTATTGTGGAAGAAGAGGAAAGACCATTGACACATAAAAACATGTCAACTATGACTGTATCAAATTAATCAAGCTTGATTAGAATGGATTATCAATCAAAATGGAAAATAGGAAGATTGATAAGGTTAATAAATCTACTGATAATCCACGTCGACGAACTAATATCGAGAAAAATTCTCGCAATGAATGTATAATTATTTTTCCTGTAAAATTGGAATAAAAAATTAGAATGTATTATGAATAGGATAAGTAAATGTATAAAGGAATGAGAAATATTCCATATGAATTAGATGAAAATTTTCATGAGAGGTTGTAAAAATATGGAAACCTTAGATCTCATGAAGACCTATTTGGAATATGTAATAAGGATAGAAATAACAGAGATGATCTTGTGACCATGATTCAAGTCCAAGTAAATATTATTATGAAAATGATGTTTGAATCATGTGATTCTTGTTCCTTGATGGATAATGATAAAAAGAAGACACCACATGTGGGATAAGATAAAAATCCACAATACCAAAATAAAATGACGACATAGAAATAAAAAGATAATTCATGAATAAATATTTTTTAAAAATGTTCTAAAAACGAGTTTCATAGTTTACAAAATATTTTCATCATTGTTTCTCAATCTATGGAGCTAAAAGAGAACAAATATATTCCCTATTTTTTTTATTTGTGTTTATTTATTACATGGAATTAAATTTTATGCCTATTCTCAGGAAGAGAATTAATTATGAGAAGTAATTTGGAATAACTATTCCATATCTAAATAATTGAAAATGTTGATATGATTTGTGAAATTTTATTCTAAATAACACCAGAAGAAAAAATCTACTTTGATGAAGTGAATATGGGGAAAACAAATTAAAGGGGGGATTATTTTTGAGAATCTAGAGGATTTTCCTAATTTATATAAATATGAATTATGGAAGGTTACAAAAATATGTTATTTAAAATATATAAATTCAAACTATATTATCATTGGTTTGTAAAGAATAAATTATTTATTAAATATGGATAAATTCTATTAATTTATTGTATAAAGATAAATAAATTTTTGAATATCACATGAATAATTTATAAAACCCACTAGATTTTTCTGAATGTTATTAAACATTTTTTCATATGAGTATATGTTCTCAGGTTCAAGTATTAATAATTATAAGGTTACCAATTATCATAATTTTTTTACTTAAAGATATATGAATAACCCCTGAATGAGTTAGGGTAATTTATTTTAGTTGGTGTCATATTTTTTGGAATTATAGAAAACCATAAAGTTTAAATAAAACCCTTATATTTTTTACATCAAAAATGGATCACATAGAAATTGAGTGGGATGGTTGATAGGACATTTATTAAGCATGATGTGATTTAATAATATTCTGTGAACCTTATATTTATTTTAAATAAGGGGGAGGGATAGAAATTGAATAATATAATGGTAATGGGGGGAGAAGACAATATATTTAGAAGAACATATTAAGACATATTTTATAAGGAGGTATTATCAACAAATAAAACGTGTGAGACCATTGAACCCACTTTTCTTGTGTTCTATAAGGTTTAAAGTCATTATAGGAAGATAAATCATGTAAATAGGTTGATGAATATTTTCTTGAAAGTAGGTTAAGAAGTTCCAAAGAAAACTAGAGTGAAAAAAAACTTACTATGAACGGCGTTTGATTTTCCCAAGTCCATTGTAAAGAATCAAAGAGGTTCCCAGGATAAAGTGTTAGCATGTGAATATTATACAAAGATAAAATAATTGTCCTAATATTTGTAAGTGTTGTATAGTACAACCAATTATTACATGGAAAATAAATGATAATAATAATAATTATTTTCCGTTATATACAATGAGGTTGATTCATATTATAGAAAATATGATTAGTGATGTGAATTGTAATAATTATTCATATGGAAAATAATGATGATATTTCTAGAAGGAAGATGATATATATGGAATTTGTTGGGGCCAATTTTATGAGTGATGTGGATTTAAATATATATCTTATTTTTGGTTGATATATTTATTCAGTACAATTTGATTTTTATAAAATAATAGTTTCATTGAGTATAAAGTATACTGTATATATCATATTTTTGAAGATATTGGGAAACTTTTCTAAGATGATATGATGAGATATTCATAATGTCTAAGACATGTTTTTATAAAGGGACACTTTTTGAAATAGTTTACAATATTTTTGAATGCTTTTTAATAGAATCCATTAAGTGAGAATATTAATTAATTAATATCTTGGAGGGGAATAACCTAAAATATTAGAATGTATATTCATTTAAATGAATTATATATTTAATAGTTTATACCATATTTAATACATTTATTAAAACAAGTGAAACAATAATATTTAATTATGACCATTATAAATTAGCCAATGGATTGGTGGTTATGAATATGAGTAAGCAAAATGTGAAATATATGTCAAAAGGTTTACATAATACAAATTTATTATCAATTCTTAAGAAATATGTACTAAATTTTGAATAATAATAATTAAATCATGCTATGATAATAATAGTTACAATTTAAAGATCCATTTTTCTAAAAAAAGGTTTTATTTTTTATTTTATATATCTAATTTAAAAGATAAATTTATATTTTAGAGTATTAAATTTATTTTAAAAGTATTTTTTATATATTTTTAATAATTAAAAATATTCATATAATTGTTATCATATTTTTATGAAATTAAGGTTAAATCATCTCATTGTTGAAAAGATATATTTTTGAAATCTATTTTAAGTGTGTAATGTATTTTTTCTTAAAAAATAAAATCAATCACTTCAAAAAATTATTTTGATTATTTATTTTGATAATTTATTAAAAATAATAAATAAAAAGTTTTCTAATGGTTTATAATTTTCATGAAATATGAAGAAATCATTGAATTCATGGAAAATATATTTTTCTAATTTTTTACACAATTTTTTGCACAAATAATAGAATTTTTTTATACCAATTTTATAAATTTTATTTTATAAAATGGATTTAATTTTATATATTATTAAATGAAATTTATATTTGTGTGATTTTTGGGATATTTCTGAAATGATGGATTTTAGTGTTTTGAAAAATACCGATTTTAATAAAATTGACATTACATTTAAAGTATTTTCAAAAGTACAATTTTTGTAGATTAATTTTAAATGAATGTTATACCCATTTTATAAATTATACTATATATAATTCCATATTAATAAAAATTATATATTATTTTGGGATAAATAAATATTTAGTATTAAAAAGACTTTTTCCATAAAAACGGGTTTCAATGCATTTTGTGATCTTATATAAAAAATAATTTCTACATCTTACACTAATTTAATATTCCAAAATTAATTAATATTTATAATAAGGAGGTTTCAATATTTTTAATGAGGTAAATTTCTTTTTTTTAAATAAATAGTTACTATGGAAAATTATTTTCACCTCTATCAAGAGTAAAAAAGGTTTATAGGGTTATAACTTTTTATAAGGTCCCAAAATCTCATAATAATTATGACTGTATGAGATTATTTGGAACCTTATCATATCAGCCTCAAAATTGTATATATTTAGTTCCACTTTAACATGACTAATAAATTTATAATATTTAAAAGTTAAGAATAATTACAATAGTTCATATCCCCTCACATATAAAAGGGAACCCCAACAGCTTACATATCCAAAAACATTGACAAGTACTGATTAATCAATGTATACCCAAATCTCTCCCATGTCAAAGAATTTTTATTCTCACCAAAATACAAACCTGCAAGGCTTAAGGTGTAATTCAAAGGAGGTTTTCCAAAGAAGATTTATAACCCTTTACCAAGTTCTATCAAGTTTATTTATTCTTATAACTCCTTTAAGCCTTACATAATAATTCTCATATAACAATATAACTATCTAAAAGAAAAATAAGTATTAATATGTTTATGGTATAATGATTTTAAAACTTTGTTTTCCATCCTATGAGAAATTTAAACATCCCTCATGTGTACGTGTGGAAAATGACATAATTCTGATTTTATAGATATATGACAGTACCGACTTTCTAACCCTTCATTCTGTTGGAAAATGATGACATCTGTCATGTGTACGTGTGGATTACAACCTCCATAAAGAAATGTGATATATTTTCATTACCATATCACATGAGTGGTTATAAGGGTGGAATTATTGAGTTTATTTGCTTCTAATAAAATTAAAATTATTCTTCAAAGGTATTCATTTATCTATTTTTCTCCTTCCAATATTTTAGAAAAATAAAATCAATGCACTTGTGTACGTGCTGGCTACCATCAAGATGAAACAAGGTTCTTAATTTTTCATGATCACAATAACATCAGGTAATAAAATATTATTCATTGTAAAAATGATAATTATGTCATTATCAGTATTATATATATGATGGAACAATGTCCCCTTTTACCATGGTCAACCTAGAATATTTGTTTTGGGATTACTGACATAGTGCCCTTAAAAATGTCTGACATGAATTTAACTAATTTAATAACTATATAATAGATGGAAATAAAGGAAATAAAAAATATACTAATAAGTAAATTAAAATAGAAATTGTTATTAAATAATTAAATAATTACTATACTTTTATTATATTAAAGTTAAAAACATGAGTGGTGAGTTTGACATGAGGTAAGGGATTTCAAATGCCAATATCCATTCTTTGAGACCTTTTCTATTTTCACCATATGTTGTACTTTTTGTGGTGTATATAATAACATATGAATGTATTTTTTAATTTATTTAATGAAATTAAATTGGTATACAAATCCTTTTGATGTCAGTCCTTCAATTTTCTTTTTATTCAAATGTTAAAGTTATAAGAGATTTTACTTTCAAACATTATTTCTTATTCTTCTTGTAATTTTTTGGTTATAATTATTTTAAATTAAAAATGATTTTCATTATTATTTTTACATAAATCCTTATAGAGAATTTGAATATTTGTTAAACATAACATTTTATGATTGAAATAAATGATTCTATATGTTTTATAATAATTGGAAATTGTTCAAGATGATGTGTGAGATCAATATAACTCTCTAATTAATTGGGTAATATAGACATAGTTATATAATTGTAAGTTACCCATATGAAGTGGATTGAGTAAAATAATTATAATTTAATCCTATGAAGTGGAGAAAGAAAACTGTTTATAAGACAATCTTATGAAGTTAACAATTTCTAATTTACTTTTATGAAGTAATTATAACTACCCAGATTGGTTATTCCTCAGTAAGAGTGAATCGAAGAGTGATTATAAGAGTGATATAATGATCATGTCCCACATTTCCAACAATTTTACTGATTTTATAGAATTTTTTTGATTTCAAAAAGAAATTAAATTATTTTATGACTTAAGGAATGTTTTATGATTTTATAAAGGTGAATAGATACTTTTCATGGAAATTTTTTCATTGTTTACAAGAATCCTTCCAGATTATGAATTTTATTTCAAGATTGTTTATGAGATGATTTTGGAATATATTGTGAATTAAATTTGATTTCATGGGAACTAAATGATTATTTTGATATCAAGGTTAATTATACAAAAGGAAAATTCTCTATGGGATTTTATGAATTTCAAAATTTAATAATGGGATTATTTATTTTTTGTATCCCTTGATTAGTTTTTTACTCATCCAACATTTTCAATTAATTTTCAAAGGCGATAAGAATGAGTATGAATTATAAAAAGGATTAACATTAATTTATGAGGATTTATTGTAAAGGAAGCTAATTTTTTTGAATGAAACATGAGTTTAAATTTAACAACCATCTTATCTGAAAAAATGTACATTGAGTAGAAGTGTCCACTTTTTATTTTAAGGGTCTTATTTGTAATATTTTTTTTCAAATTTTATAAAACTATATTGTTAAATTATCATGGGAATGTCATAAATTTCAATCATTGATATTAAACAGAAAATTATGGGTTAATTAAGGCACAAGTCTTTATAGATGGTATCCGAGAAATAATTTAGATAACTATAGATATTAAAAATTTACCATATTTGGATAATGAAATAATATTAGATACCATCATGAGTTAATAATTCTATAATTGATTGTATGTTATAATGAATATATAACCATAAATATTTGTAGGTAATATATTATTATGGTTACTTTCAGATGAAGTGAAAGATTTGAATAAAAAATGACATTGTTGTGGATATTGTAATATTTATCCTCTCTATAAGATGGTTTATTATTCTTTTATTTGATATAATCACACAAAACTTTTTTTGGTTTTAGTAAAAGTTTGGTACTAATAAGAACCTTATGAGTAATGGATGTAAAGGAAATTGTGGTGGTTCTCCAAGTGAGAAACCATAAAAGATAAGGGATGGAGTCAAAAATCTTATGGAAATACCTTACTACCTATCTAGAGTTTTTATTAACAATAAAAACCCAGGAGAGTTTGCTAATGCCCAAAATAAGATAAAAATAGACTTTTTGGGAAGTTATAGTGATAAAGTCCACATAGGTATGAATGTTCAAATATTAAATGTTATGAATGTTATAAGAGACACCCTAATGAATGTATCAAAGGGACAATAAATTTTATTATATTTGAAAAGGGGAGTCATAGAAAAATTAATTATTGCAGAAAGATGAAGAATTAATTTGAATTAGTGGATGGTAATAAAGATCTAATGATGGTCTCAATTGAATTTTTTAAATGCGTGGAGTATGTAAATTATTGAAATATATAATTTAGGTGAAAATAATGAGAAGGGGACAAAAAATATCCTAAAAATAAAAAATTTATAACCGTAGATGAATAAATTTTTAATAACATAAAAAAGTTACGAATTATTTTAACAGTTTTTCTTACCATTAAAGTAGTAATCTTGATTATATTAAAATTGTTGAAATATAGGGGCTTGATTCATATTTTCTTATTGTATAAATAAAGTCTTATGGAATAATATTTAAAATACTGGTTATGTTTTATAAAGGATGTTTAATTATTAAAGTGTTTACATATATTTTTTAATGAGTTATAATGTATTAGAATTTTATTGAAGGATTAATAATCTTTAAGAGTGACCATATATTTAAATTTATATATAAAATAATTATGTATTATGTAATTATATTCAATGGTGATTAATAATATTTTGGCGAGATGTTTATTGGGTTTTAAGAGCATTACATTATTAAAGAATAAATAATTGTTAGGAGTAATTTGTTTTGATGTTGAGGTAATTATGGTTAATTAGAATAAATAGATAATTCATTCTGGAAATATATGTTTTATTAGATAGAAACTATGAGATTGATATGTGCTTTCTAATTAATGGATTAATGTTATTTTTTAATAAGTTCACTATCTTGTGAACATTATAGGGATAATGTAAGTAGAATATTTTTATCTAGTATATGATTTTATGTTATATTTTATGATATTAATTAAGGAATAAAAAAGGTGATAAAATTTTAAAACAATTATTATTTTATTATATATTTATTGGTATTCAGGTAATTTATGGAAAATATTAGAATATTTAGGAGAATACATGATTAGAGAATTATATTTTGTGGAATCTGACATTACGAGTAATTGATGTTGTTTAAGGATAATTGTTTTTATGAATATGTGATCAACTACTTTTAATATTTGGGATTTATTTTTATTCATGAATATTTTATTTATTTTTAAGGTTAGTCATTTATCGAATGGTTTATGTTTAACTTTGGCTATTATTATTAAGGTATAAGATATTAATGTATTATTTTTTGATATTAAAGTCTTTTAAAATTAACTTATTCTAACCATTTTTATGTTGGTATATTTATAAAGAGAAAGGGAATAATTTTATTATTTTTTAGAATATTATTATTCATTATAAGTAAATTTTAGTTATTTAGGAATAAAATATTTATGAAAGTAATTAATTATTTTGAATATAATATGAAGTAGTGGGGGAAAACATCTCAAAACACAATAAAAGGATGAAATAATGGAAGGTAATAAAGTAATTATATTTTTATATATTATCCATGTGAATGGTAAAATAATTACTCAAATCAAGAAAGAGGAAGATAAATCAATTCAGTATAATGAAAAAATAAACACTCAAATATTTAGGTATTCTTTTTGAAACCCATTCACAAGAACAACTCTTAAATTGGTAAATGAATTATTAAAGAAATATTTATTGAATTGTAAATTTATTTTTTTAATCATTGATATTAAATTTATTTGAAAAAATGAAATGTTATTGATTTTTATTTGATGGTATTTTTTCCACTTATATATATTTATCTCACACTAATTTTAATTCATTCCAAATATGTTTTAAACCAATTTTATCAGAGATGATATAAAGTTTAGGGGAAAAAAATTTAAGGGGGAAGAATGTAACAAAAAATATATTAGAATTTAAATTTATATTAATGAATAGTAGGTTTAATAGGTTATACCACCCACAACAATGAGTTTAAATGAACAACAACATTATAATTCAAATATAACAATTATATCCTTCAATTTGATTGGTGGGTCGGAATAGGAGTGAACCAATTATGAAATATCTTTATAAATGTTTTCCTAATATAAATTATTGATTAATTACTTTGAAATGAGTACTCAATTGAAAAAAATAGTAATTTAATCATATAATGAAAAGATCAGTTAAACATAGAAGGTCAATTTTTATATAAAAGTAGGTTTTCTTCATATTTTTTATGTTTTATTTAAATAATTAATTATTACTTTTAGATATTTAAATTCTATGAAAAATTATTTTTATACATGTGAACTATTCAATAATCATTAATATAATGAATATATATTTTTTAGAAATGAAGATAAAATCATTTGAGTATAAAGAGAGACATTTTTCTGAAAACCATTTTTAATTAAAAAATATAAATTTATATTAATAAAACAAAATAATAACTACTAATAAATCATTTAAATGAAACATATTGAAATATATTATATAAAATAATAAATAAATAAATAAATGGTCGTTATTTTGTTATTAATTATATGAGAATCAATTTATGCTTTGACAATAAATGTTTTCTTAATTTATTTTACACATTTTTTTTGTAGACGCAAGAATTATTTTATACCAATTTTATATTTTTATTGGAAGAAATTAATTTCACTTTTATATATAAATATTTTATACATCAGAGAGTAAATTTTTGGGATTTTTCTTATAAGATTGATATTTGGGTGAGTTATGAAAAAATCTCTTTTAATAAAAACAATCATCTCAATTCAAGTTTATAAGAAGTAGTATTATCTTATTAAATTTTATCATAAAATTTGTGTCATTTATTTATTTTTAATACAATTAATTTGATAATAATTATAACTATAATATATTTAAATATAAATTCATTTTCATGTTTAAAACAACATTTTTCATAAAAAAATATATTTGTTTCATTTCTTGTGGGTATATTAAAATTATTTTCTCAAAATTCTACATATTTAATGGTTTAAAAATAATTTTATATTTTTAATCAAGTGGTTAAAATTTATAATAAGTTTTATTTAATTTTTGGTCTAATGAATGGTAATCATCATAAAATGTTATCATCGCAGTAACACGTTAAACTGGTCAATTAGGGATTTTTTTGATAAAGTCCCAAAATCTCATCTTAACTCATATTGTGTGAAATAATTTCGAACCTTATCACCTTATCTTAAAAATTTGATATATTCATGGACATTTAACCATGATTAAAACATTTCCTTTATTTAAAAGTAATGAATAATAACAAGAGTACCTCTCCCCTTACTTATTGACAAGATTTAAGAACAATATATTGGAAAAGACCTACAAAAATACCTTCAAAAATCATATGCTCTTTTATTTAATATTCTATTCTCACCCAAATACCAAACTATAAGGCTTATATTTTAATGAAAACAAGGTTTTCCAAAGATTATGTATAATTCATAACAATGTTCTTTCATGGTTATTTACTTTTATATGTCTTTAAAACCCATCCCAAAATGTATTATATAATAAAATATGTATTTAAAATATACTAATTTTTTTTTTGTATTTGGAAATCCTTTTTCATCTACTTTAAAAGAATATTGAAAATGAAAACATGGCTTGGGTGTAGGTGTGGACCACCACCTGGATGATATGTTGTGTTTCGTTTTCATCACCACCTCATATAACTTGTCCAAATTAATATATAGGATATTAATGATATAAATATGATTTTTTAATATAATATATTACTTACCTTATTAATTTTCTATCTATTGTAAAATTAAAATGGCACTCATGCATAAATGTGGAATACCACCTCCAAAGAGTAATGTGATTCTTTTTTCATTACTATATACCATGGATGGTCATAAGGGAAAATTAACAAAATAATAAAATTTTTATTACATAAATATAATTATATTATTGTAATAATTAATCAATTTAATTTCATTTCTATCATTTATTATAATGAAACCATCACTCATATGCACATTCAAACTACTACCTATAGGAAATAATGCTATTAAATTTTCATGATCACATTAATGGATTGTTAAAAAGTATATTGAATGTTAAAAAATGATAATTTTTTAGCTATTAAATTTTTTTGAAATTATGGAAAAATTATCACTTTTATCAGGGTCAACCTACCAATGTTATTTTGGTATTATGAACTGAATTTCCTAAAAAATGATCGATAAGAACTTAACCAATTTAGTAACTATATAAGACACTAATATCAATGAGAAAAAGATAATAGTAAAGAAATAAACAAAACAATTATATTAAGGAGGTAAATAATTTATATATATTTATTATATATGAGTTGAATAATGTAAATGAGGTGTCAAACTCAAGGTAAGGGATTTCTAATCCCAATTTCATTTCATCAATACTTTTGTAATTTTCACCATGCATTTTATATTGCATGGAAACTATAATTCAATATAGATGTATTTTATAAATAATTTACTAAAATTAAATTGGGTTATAATTTTTTTAATGTTCTCTCCTTCAATATTCATTTGATTCAAATGTTACTAAAGTTATAAACAATTTTTTATTTAACCATTATTTTAAACATTCAATTTTTTTTTATCTATATACATGTCTCTGAAAATTGTTCAAGAATGTTTATATTATAATAAAATGGTTTTTAACTTCCATTTTAACACTCTCCTTTAAATTCATGATAATGTTTTAAAATAGATTCATATTAATGTTTTTTATATGGGTAAATTTTTTAAAATGTGTAAAATGAATCTTTTACAATGTACGTGACATGAATGGAATTTCCCTCTTACATAACCATTATTATTTAAGAATATTCCTCTATAATTTTTTATGATTTTTTAAATAATATTCTATACCCCACACTTCAATTATTTTTATTTATTTATTTTTCTGAGTGGACTAATGATTTTTTACCCTTATTTTTACATAAGTACCAAAATTTATTTTTTATATGAGTTAAAAAGACATTTTACAATATTTTATGACGGAAATAAAAGATTTTATAAATATTATTTTATTTTTAATTTTTTCATGATAACATGTGATGCACATATATCTCTTTAATGTAGTCGATAATGTGGATAGAGGTAACTAAATATAATTAAATCCTATTATTTTGATAAACCAATATAATTATAAGGTACCAAAATGATGTGGAAAGAGTTAACTATTTATAAGCTAATCCTATAAAGATGATTGAGCTATAATTTTTTATGTTACTCCAATAAATAATTGTAATTAATGAGGTAGGTTATTCCTTTATAAGAATGAGTTTACATGTATTATGTAGATAATGTACCAAGGTGCCAACATGTTAATGGTGGGGGGGGGGGTTTAGAAACAATTTTATTTCCATAGATAATAAAATGATTATATGATTTAAAAAATGTTTTATGATTTTATAAATGTTAATGGTGTATTTAAAAAGAAATTTTTTCATGTTTTATAAGAATCCCTCATGTTCATGACACTGAATTTAAGATACCTTCTTGAAATTTTTATGAAATTATTTGGAAGTTATGTTGGTTTATTGGTTATATAAATGATTACTCTTAGATCAAGGTAAATTATATAGAAGGAAAATGTTTTATGGGATTTCATGATTTTCCAAATAGACTAATAGGTATATTTCCATTTTTATCTATTAATGTGATTTTTGTTCCCATCCAACCTTTTCAAAGTCTTTCCATTAAATATTTATATGAGTTGGAAATAAAACAAGGTATATATTTCTACTATGGTGATTATTTATAAAATTAGTGAATGTGATTTGAAAGAAACATGAGTTTAAATTTATGAATCTTTTTTAAGGTAAAATGGATATTTAGTGGAATTGTCCACATTATACTGTATGGGATTGATATTTAATAGTTTTTTTTCTAATTTCTACAAACTCAAAAGACAAAGGATCCTGAGAATGTGAGAAAATTCAATAATTTATATAAAGATGAAATATATTTGTTAATTATGGAACATATGCTTATAGATTATTTTCTTGAAGACCATCCATGTGAGTTATGAGTTTTCATTAGATGTCATGCTTGAAAAATAATATATTAAAGAATATTGAATAGGAATGATGAAATATTGATAGAACATGGAAGGGTAAGGTATTTTGTAATGTATATGTAATGTCTTTATATGTTTGACATAACCACTGATATAAGGTTCATACATGTATCTCAAAATATTGATATAGTTGGATGTAATGTTGAGATAATGGATTTTATATGTTGATATAAGATCTCATAAGGCTAGTAGAAAAAACTAAAAAGTATCCAGAAATATATCATATGATAGAATATTATATGATACAAATAAACCCTACTAACAAATTAAAAATTATAGAACAATATATTTTGAAGAAACAAATCAGTTGACACAATATAGTTCTTTAGTTAAATAATCATCACACTGATATTATTACTCATTATTATTAATTCTAAGAATATATAATTCAACGAAAGGAGATATTGTGAATGGATCAAGATGATATCGAAAAAATGTTATGGTATTTTCTAGAACACACACCCATACATACATTAAAATATCATCTCAATTTACACTTGTGATATTTATTGAGATATTGAGGATCATTTTTTAAGTATCACATGAGAATTAAAAGTATTATTAAGGAGGGTGAATTAATATAATCTTTTCCACAATTTAAGTGTGAGATTTGAATGAGATGATGACACCATAATAAAATAGGAGATTGCATATTTTATGAGAAGAATATACAAATAATATTCATGGATTCAGTGAATATAAAAGGTCTAGAATAATTAAAATAAGCGATTTAAAAAGAGTGATTGACTATACATATTTGGATTATTTTTTTCAAGTAAAAAGAAGAGTAAGGAAAATTGATACTGCATCTAATAGAATAAGTACTATATATAAAATTACAAGGTACATGGAGTGAACCATCATTGCTTATATTGGTTTTTTATGTGTGTTGATGAAGAAGAAGTAGAATAAAATGGTTCCTAAACTTATCTAGTACCGATCACATCTAGGATGAGGGATTGAGGGAGCCATACTAGAAACATCATCCACTATAAAATTATAAATAAGTGTGAGAAAACATGATGATTACTATAATTTGATGAAAACATATAGATATATTTGTGTAATGGAAGGATATTATATTATTTATTTATATAGAATAATAGAGATAGGTTACTGATTTCACATAATAAAGAGTTGGCTGAATCTTCTATCCTTATAAAGATACTTGTAAGACATTTCATTCTTTATACCTAGATAGTTAAAGGATAGTAGGTATATATATATACACATTCTCATGCTTAATTTGATAAAAATATGTAATCAATGTGTGAGTGAGAAAATAAGCACTGTACACAAAGGACAATGCCATCCTTAGGGAGACAAACTTTGTTAACAATCCTTGGTGTTCTAATTACGATGTTATCCTATTTATATATACATGCATACTGAATAAAGGTTAGATAAATAAAATAGATATATTTACCCACTGAATAACTAAATATGTTACATGGAATAAAAGAATAAATTGGATTAAAATTATATCAATAATAATCCACCCCATATTTTTAGACAAATCCCATGTTGATCATTTCAGTTACATGTTTTCACAACCACGGGGCTATCACCACATATGTTCCCATGAAATGGTGAATATAAAAACTTATTAGGATCACCTTTGATTCTATATGGTCCTTGAATATATTTTCTTGGAACCAATATAATTAAATTGAATGAAATATTGTGTTGCATAAATTAGAAATCAAGTATGGTATTAAAGGTAAAGTTATAAATAAATTTTACTACACAGTTCAAAATGTTATAAGGATTACAATACCAATTTCCCAAATTAATATAGATTGATGGTATGGGAAGAACCTATATCAGGGATGAGTAGTATATTTAATACAAAATTTTTTGTCTAGGATTTTCTATGACACAAGCATGGATATCGTCTTGGTCTTAACAAAACATGTGACAAGGAGTCATATAACATTTGGAATTTCTGAAAATATTTTTTAATGAAGGTTTATCATGAAAATATTTATATATGTATTCATCCCCATGTTAATGGGGAACATATTATATAACTAATGTTTAATCAGTTCAAATATAATAGTTAGGACTTAATGAAACACATGTGTTGATGAGCGATAATATTTAGACAATAATTATACTATAAATTTGTTATAGTTTTGAGGATCTATTTTTTGTGATCAATGGAAGAATGAAAAATAATAGAAATAAAACTATCTTAAGGGTAGTCACGTGTATATTAAAGAATGAATTAAGGTATAAAATAGCAAATTATTAGTGAAAAATGGGAAATGGGATTAACACAGACAACACTAGGTGGACCTTTAAATAAATGTTCCATATATAAACATCATATTAGAATTTAAACTCACTTTATTATGCGATATCTATATAATTTCATCAATTTTATTACTTGGTTATGTTATTTGGGTAGATCTTTGATGCAATGTTTTGATATATATGATTTATGGTGTTTAGATGACTAAGAGTAAATATTTATTTAAATGTAGATAGATCACTAAAAACAGTATTGATATCAATCCATTAATTATTTATTTTATTATTATGTGGAAGATGATGTTTTTGAATATTTTGTAAATTTGATTTGTAAAAAATAGAAATCATTCATGTGGTTACTTTGAAGGCAGTTATAGTGAATGTAAAGAATTTTATGGATTCCCAATTGGTCAAAACAATTCATGTAAGTCACATTGAATGTTATAAAGGGATGTAAAAAAACTTATTTTTGATTACGTTAAGAGATAGAAAATGTCATGTAATGATGGATCATATACAGTAATATTAATAGAGTTTTTGTTACAAAGTAGTTAAAGTGAAAAATAAGAAAAATAATCATAGTGATGGAGATATACTAATCATTAAACTAATAGTGTGAAGGTGTTTTACATTTTACATATTTCATTTTGATATATGTGTTTTGTGAATCGTAGTGACATGTTACTATATGAAATAAGAAAAAATTTGGTTGAAATGGCCCTTCCATTGATATTTATATTATTTAATCAATGATACTATAATTAAACCATAAGAGGAGTATTGATAACCCCTAACCCTACGATTTTTCCAAATTAGGAGACCCATGGTAATATTTTAATCCCGAAGTGATCTTATTTATTTATATCTAATACCATGACTCATTATGTTTGAATAATACAAAACTCAAAGAAGATGGCATGTGCTCAAGTAGGTTTTGGTTTTACTTGGGTACGAGGTGTCTAAATATATTGTTTTTTATTTAAAAAAATATTAAATGAAATTGTTTAATTTGTTGATAAACATATTAAATATTGGTTTGAGAAATACTAATACTAATTTAAGGAATTAAATATGAGTGCAATAATGTTTTAAATTTTCATAAAAATCATGCCATTATGAAATATGTCTCACCACAAAATTAATATATTTTTTTCATAGAATTCGGTTAGCCGATTATGATGTAAAAATTGGTATCTATTACACTATAATTTATAAATAGTGTTGAATATACTAGGGATATTCAAAATGATATGAGGATGATGCCACCGTTTATGATTCAATTTTACTATTTTAGTAATATAGGATTCCATAAAGTTATTTCTTTGTGATTTAAAATCCCATATTTTTGAATTTGATTTAGATATGTGTTACAACATCACATTATGACAAAATTATTATTCATAAAGAAAATTTGAGTTCTTATATTCAATTTAATAAATTATTTATGTTTTTTTCATATAGTAGGGAAGATGAAATTTTTCTACAATTAATCACATTACAACATAATTAATTTGAAATAGAACTCAATTTTTAGATATACTGATTTTATCTTCTTCACAACAATTTCATTACATCATGATAGATTCCAAAATTTTATGATTTCAGAATTATTTTTATATATTTTATAATTATATATATATTTTTGGATAGATCTGAACATAATTTCTATTAATGTTGGAAGTTATTGGGAGATAAATGAATCACCCAAGAAATGGTTGATGGAAGATAGGTTTTTCTCAAAACAAAATTTAGAACACCATTTATCAAATATTAATGTATAATAAATTTAGATCAAGGTTAGTGACTCTACCTTGAATAAGGAAGAAATCTTCTTTGATATACTAAAATATTTTAAATATACTCTAGTTGTTTTGATGTCAACAATAATATATTTCATAGTTAAAAATTATATAAATAGATACTCACATAAAGGTAGTAGTTTAATTTAGAATAATTAATTAAATAATATTTTCCACAATAATTTTTCTTCCTTTTGATTTCTTATATTTGTAGAATAACTTGAAATACTCAGTATATATCAATATAATTAGAAAAATAGCATACTATTCTCATTTTTATTCACTAGATTTTCCTAGATAATTATGTCCCCATTGGCGTTTTTATGACATTCGTAAGATATATTCATTCTTGTTTGGTTGGTAAACCGTGAAAAATATTATGTAATAAATACTTATTTTATTTACATCCATTTTTAATTGGTTAAAAATAGTGGAATATTAATATAAATCATTAACAAAGTTTTCATAGAGGTATGGAAAAATTTTAAGAGATAAAATTTTCACTATTCCACCAATATATCAGTGAATCTTATGAAATATATTCAAATGGGTCCTCATATATATTCAATGGATTAGTCCAATTTTAGTTGTAAGTTGTGTAATAGCTCTTTTGATTTTCTATTTCATAGTTTACGATATGTTTTTAGTTTTAATTTTATTTCCCAAATGGATCATTTTAATTTAAATAATTGTAATGGTGTTCCCGTATTTAAGGGAGGAAAACATAATGTTTGGATGAATATAATGTTTCTAAACTCACTATAACTAGATATGGATTTGGTAGATATTTAATTGGATGGTTTCAATCCTATTGTAATTTTTTTTAGAGATTTTGGTTGATATGACGAATTTTGTGAGTAGAGGTTGTGGAAAAAAATTATATTAGAATTAATTATATAAAAACAACTCATTTACGTTATCTATATTAAGATAATTAAACGTGTTTGGGGTATGAAATAATGTATTTATAATGGGAATTACAGAGTGAAGGAATCAGTTGGAGACCAGAATTCCCCATTTGAAGGTATTCTTAGATTTGAAGGGAAAATAGTCGATGATTTATTTATATATCTAAATAAAATTATTATATCTATATGTTGTTTTAGAGAGAACCTATAATATATCTTGGTTCTCAAAAAGATACATAATATCTTACTAGATATGTTTGATTAAAATTTTTCATCATATAAATATTTTGATTAAAATTCATTTCCACTGGGTGACAATCATAGTAAATTAATTTCACATTAAATAAATTAAGGATTTTATTTGAAAACAAATATGTAAGAGAGAGAAATAATATCATGTCAAATATAAGAATAATGAGAATGGTATAAAGCCGGTCCTAATAAGGGAAATAAAACTATATTTCATATGATGATATTGACGTTGTGTTTAAAAATATCGTGTCACTTATCTTAAAGAATTTTAAAATAGGAAAGGGGAAATATTTTTGTTAGGTTACCCATAAATTGTTTCAAATATGAAATAGTTGCCACTTTTTCCTAAATTTATCAAATTTTAAAGATAATGAATATCATGATTATTATGAGTCATCGAGAAGGTTTCCAAGGAAGGGAAATTTTATATAAACAATAGAAAGGTTCCTTCCAAATGAAAAGAAATGATGCCATCAGCACTGAAGAAAATAAAAATCTTATACCAAATGGATGAAAAATAGGTTGAGGAAAATTAAATTGATTTTGGTTCATCACTAAGTGATCATGGTGATATTTTTTCTTAGGTGAATGCAAAAGTGTTTTCTAGTGAATAAGAGGAAGTATAAATAGACATTAAATTCTATGTTAATTGGTAATTATGTTAAATTATGGTGAAGATTTATAAAGAAGATAATTAAAGTAAAATTTTTGTGAAATTATCTAAAATAAAAAATGTTGTTGAGAAATAATTAGCTAAAATGAAGTTTTTATGGTATAACGATCTTGAAGGTATGAAAATATCACATGCCTATGAATAGATGACGAGTGATACATTAGGGGATAAAATAAAAAAACATAAAGGAAGTAAGCATTTCCCCATAAAAGGTGGTATAGGAAAAACTAAATTTAAATAAGTTTAACATTTGTTTAAAAAACATGTATAAATATATAGTGAGTGTCTAATGGATAGTGAGAAGACTTGTAAAGAGACCCAAAATATTAGTAAATATGTTTATCACCAAAAAAACATTCTATGGATTCATAAAATCTTAATGATAATTATAAAATGGATGGAGATTAATTGATGAAAATGGAAATGAATTTTTTTTCATCAAAAGGAAATGTATATAAATATGAAAATACATATTTTAATAAAAAATTACTATAAATGGTGAAGATAAAGTTGTGAGAAAAGTATCCAAATAGTAGTATAAAAGTATAGAACTTCTAAAAATTATTATGTGATAAATAAAGTCAATAGTAATGGGAAAACAATAAATTAATAAAATATTGTATAGAAAAATAGTGGCATGTTTTGGAAGAATTATTTTATTTTAATCATATTTTTGGTATTCTCATGGTTTTATCCCCATATAAATGAATTTATGGTTCAATATAATAAATTACAAATAATTTAAATGGTCATAAAGTAAATATATAAATAGGATACTACATAATTCTAGAAACCAATTTCAAAAGTACAGTGAAACATTACATGAAAAATTGGAGAATAAGTTTTAATTACAAAACTAACTTCATGGAATGTGTGACTAATCCAGTCATTATGTATAGTATTTTATTACTATCATTGTGAAAATAATGAATGGGAAGTAACACTCTAAAAAATTTTTAAAGAAGAAAAAATATAAAGTTAAGTATTGAATTATTAATGTTACACTACATGCATTAAAAAATGGAATGGGTTTAGGTATTAGATATTAGTGATTTATCTTACATAATAAGTGATATTAATATTTTAAATAGTTTTTAATAGTGAAAAAGGATTTTTATAATTTTTTAAATGATGGATATATCATAATAGAAGGTACTGAATCAGTTGTGGTTGGTGAAAGTATGATTAAATCCAAGAATGGGTTTACATAGTCTTTGAACAGTAAATTAAATGGTAGTTTGAAGTAATTTTTTGAAAGGATGAATTCATGAAAAACCATTTTAATTACATTCATATTTTAACTAAGGAACAAAAAATTAGGGGAATCTTATTTCATATAGGAGATTCTAAAAAGGAATTCTATATGAGTTTGGAGTAGGAATAATTTTTTTTCATCAAGGATATGGTGGCATTGGTCAATGTATTATGACTAAGAATATGTTTGAGAGTTAAAATTACACAAGATATGTGTATTTTATAAATGGGAATATTTTTTATTGAATGTGAAGTGAGTTGGGAGGGATTAGTGATATAAATGTTGTATTTTTTTGCCGATACATTTTTAAACACAAGATTAAAATTCAAACCCAGTTGAATAATGGTAATTTAGTCTTGGTGAAATTAATTTGGATATTTTGAAGGATTTGGTGGAATCTTAAATGTGAAGTGTTAAATTTATGGATATTTATAGAGAAGATAGTCACAATTATGTCATGGTGATATCCAAAAAATTATGTGGTAAAAAACCTTAATTATAATGATTTGTGGTCTCTATTAAATAAGTGTGTTGTAGTTCCTGGTATTTGTTAGTTTACAAAAATTCATTTTCACCATATAGAGATTTCATTATGTAGTGGTCTAATATGATTAGTCAAAATCATTGGAAAAATAGGGAACCATTTTTTTCATTTTCCCTTGTTGTTGATTATGGTGTGGAAAATGAAATAGTCAAGGATTGTTTCTAGGATTATGGAAAACAGAGTTCTTTAGTGTGTGTGTGTGTAAGATGAAAAATTGTCAAGGAACTATGATATACACAAGGGTTTTCCCATGATTCTAGAGAAATTTGAAATCAGTTTTGATTAAGGATCATTATACCATAGTGAACCATTACTATTCCATTATAAATAATAAAATATAGATTTGACGTTTCTTGATGATATATATTTGTGGATGAATCTTAGGATACTTCAACTAAAATTTTAAAATCATTAAAGAACAACATGGTTGACTAAAATGGATATATTGATCCTATGTATTAAATATTAGGAGGAGATGATGAATGATTAAGTTTTAATGGAATTTAAATTTTAAATTAAATTTTCATTGAAATAGGATGTGTGTATACTATGCATGAGGGATACATAGAGAGAGATACATAGAGAGATTATGTGTGTGTTACATGAATTTATACGTTATAGTAGAGATAAAATAACTGGTGAATCCTAGTATAAGAACCATATCTTCACATACATTAACATTATAATAGTTTGGTAGAATTCTAAATATCTTACATAAATAGACACCTAATGATCATACTAGTAAAGTGCATTTGGAAACAAGAAAACAAAAAACTACTACATAAGTGATCTAAATTATCTCTTACTAAGTTCTTCTTGACTAGAACACTTCTTAGACACAAAAAACATAATACTTATCTTCATAACCTTATTTTTTGACATCCACCGTATATGTTCCAACCCCCTATTCTTCAGAATGAATCCTTTAGATCTCCCCTATAGGATGCTAGACCTAGTCCATTAGGAAGTCCATAACCTTTAATAGGTGGTTAAGTAAGTTAAGAAGATATTTTTTCCACTTTTTTTCAAAGAAATAAGGTTCAATTTGATGATATGAGATTAGGGATGAGGTGCCCATTTTTAATTGAGGTGAGATGAACATTTAAAATTTCTAAAAAAATAATTTTGAAAAAATTAAATATCAATCAAAATTCCACAAAGATGTCATGAATTCTAATATAAGATGATATAAGGTTTTAATCCCATCAAACAGTAAATTTTAAAAATGTTTTGTTATAATTTTAATCCTTAAATTTTTTATTATCCCTTAGTTAACCTATTTTAATTTAAACTATGTTAAAAATGTTTTTAATGTTAAGAGAATGTAATTTTTACCTATAGAGTCTCAATTGGACCATAAATAGAAAGGTTATTATAATTTTGACCATATATCATCCCCTTGTCCTTATTTAATAATTAAATTATTTTTAAATAATTTATTAAAATATTACATTCATAAAATATCATTTGTGTCCATTTTGACAATATTCATTAATTTTTTTAAAAAATATCATAACATCATGAAATCTTCCAAAAAACTGTATAAAATCCTCCCTAACATATTAATGTCATCCAAAAATTTATTTTTATGAAATTAATTATATTAAAAAATATTTATTTTATCTTTTTAAATATATATTATTTTCTATTTTCATAAATTAAAGAATTACTACATCATCATTGCAGAATCCATTTAGGTATTTATATATTTCCCGAAAAATAAAAATAAAATATCATCATAAATAAATAAAAATTATATTTTTAGTAACTATTTATAGTCAAATTTAAAATATTTATCACCATATACTACAAATTATATAATCATTGAAAATATGAGTACATCAATTTTAATTTTTCTTTATATAAAATTATATAAATTTATTACTCTCACCCAAGTAAAATAAAAATGTTATAATTTCATAAAAATAATGATTTTAGTAGAAAACCACTAATAGAATGAAATTATGGAAATTCATAAGGTAATTTTAGATTTTAATAATATTGTTTTTTATCTATAATTACCCGATTTACAATTTACTGTATTAATAAAATAACTAATGTTAATATTCATAATGACCAAAATTAAAATAAACCTATTTACATAATATAGACCCTATAATTCCAAATATGGAATCCATTTTTCTAAATTCCAATCATATTCCTTTCTATAATTTAGTTAAATTTAATCTCATTGATTGGGAGAAAAAATAGATTATTAATGCTATAACATGGAAAATGTTGAAACATTTTCATATCTAAATTCAATATAAAATTGATGATAATGAGATTTTTTTTATTAACTTATTACAATTTGATCTAATTATAGTTTTAATCGAATAAATATTTTAACTTGACCCTATAAATTATTGGGATGCAAATAGTTTTTTTCATTTAAAAGTTAGTATTTATTTTACAATTCGTAAAAAAAGAACAATTCAACCAATGAAAATCATTATATTCCTATTTAAAAATATAAGTTCATTTTTTTAAATAGAATATATTTTTTGTTAAAAAATTTGGTTTAAAATGGGATCTCCATTAAAATTAAATAAAATTACCATTTTGAAAAATATTTGGTTGTTTATATAAAATTTGTTAGGTTCATATCTTATTCATGTAAAGCATACATGATAAATATGAAAAATATTTGAATGAATATATAACATATATATTTAATTAATATAATTCACTTATTTTATTTAATTTAATTTATTAATATAAAATGAAATTATGATAATAAATATAAAAATAATTCCAAAATATTTAATTGGTGTATATTTTCATTTCTAAATAATTAGTAACTAATGAATTTATATTATAACCCATATATTTTCATATTCTAGTTAATTATATTAATAGATTCCAATTTAATGTCTAGATTATATCTTATTATACTAATTAATTACATTTTAATAATACACTATTTTTAGGTAAAAATCAGCATTTAATGTAATAAAAGCTATCATAAGGACGAGACATTATGTAACACAATCCAAGTATTGTGTTTTGTATACTGCAAGCCAATCCAAGTGTTGCGTGTAGTGAAATCTCAACTTGGTATTGTGTATATAAAAAGATTAAAATAATATTTTCAAAATAGAAAATATATATTCAGTATTGTTTGAAATGAAAATATTGAAATGATAAAATTAATTCAGAAAAAATATTTCACAAAATGTCGGGTGTTACACTCTATCCCCTGTTGAGTCAATAAAGTTTTCCTAATTACTTTTACATTCCTTCTTTTTTTCAATATCACAAACACCTTATCCTTAAGAAAATTTATTTTACCCATGTTTTACTTCCATAAGGAAATTTCCCTTCCCAAAGTAAATTTACACCTACTTTATTTTCATTGTTCATATCAATATTTTTAACAAGTATAAAAATCGGATTCATATATAAATCCTCAGAATCGAATAATACTTAGATATGAAGAATTCTATTTTCTGATCCGAATTCCAGTTACAAACTTTTATGAAGTTCTACTCCGAATTCCTTGTTACGAACTTTTATAAAGTTCAATGCTGAATTCTGATTACGAACATACATAAAGTTCTAACATCGAATTCTGATGATGAATTCTGATTACAAATTCTCATTACGAATTCTGATGATGAATTCTGATTAAGAATTCTCACTATCAATTCTGATGATGAATTTGATTAGGAATTCTCATTACGAATTCTGATGATGAATTCTGATTACGAATTCTCATTACAAATTCTGATGATGAATTTTGATCACGAATTCTCATTATGAATTCTGATGATGAATTCAAATTACTAATTCCCATTACGAATTCTGATGATGAATTATGATTACGAATTCTCGTTATGAATTCTGATGATGAATTCTGATCATGAATTCTCATTATGAATTCTGATGGTGAATTATGATTATGAATTGTGGATACGAACTTGTATGATGTTCCACTCCAAATTCTTTTGATAAATAGAATCTGATTCTCCTCGTATTATAGAGTCCGAATTTACTTTTGGATAGACTCCAAACTTTTATTTTCTTACATTCTGAACTTTCATATTTTCTCTATTCTGACTATTACTTTAGTTATTATTTCACTGATTCTTTTATAAAAAGATGTCATGCCTTCAGTTATGAACTAACAGTTGGTTGAGTGACACGTGTACAGGTCCCTCTGAAATTCAAGGAAGAATATGACCATTTGAGGAGGGATCCGACCAATGGAGCTTCACCTATAAATAGGATCTCATTTGAAAAGTAGTGACAACACTTCAAAAAATCATTGACACTGGTTCTTACATGTTATTGAAGTGATTTATAGAGAGAGAGAGAGTCTCTAATCAACTCTCAAGCTTCATGAAGAATGTTTGAATAGTTTGTTCAAACTTTTCCTTGTGAAGATTTGCTTAGTGGGACTCTGATTGTTGCTATTTTCAATCAAGGGATTTTGGGGATAGAAAGACAGAGGTTCCAACACCTTGAAGTTGAGGGCTTCCATGTTTATGAAGACAGATTTGCTGACTACCTGATAGTTGTGGGCTTGTGGGGATATCAAGATATACTCCGATCTTCGTATCGAGGGCTTACCCTGGTGTGGGTAAGATAGACTTTCTTGAAAGTATAAATCAAGGGGCCTTTATCCAAGGTTGTTGGATACCCTTCTCTTTGGGTTAAAAGACTAATTACTTTTTACTTTTTTTTGTTCCCAGTTTTTCTTCTGCATTTTTTATTGTTGAGGAAATTATACTATCATATACTTCCTCACTCTTGTACTCTGATATAGTTAGATTCTATATGCTTTAAGGTAGAATCTTAATCTTTGTGACTTTTGTTATGTTTCATTTTCATAATTACTTTTCCGGAATCTAGAAAGTGTTTAGATCCTATAAGAGGTCTTGTGAATTATTTTGTTTAACCTTGTAAAACACAACCATTTTTAAAAGTTCCAAAGGAATTTTTAAAAGGTAAAATTCACCCCCTCTTGTATCTGAGAATCTCATTCTTATTTCAATCCTACATTTGGTATCATAGAGTATTTCATACTCATACATACAATCTCAATAAAGGAAAAATAACTCAAAAGGGAGAAGGAAAAATTTAAAAGGGAGAAGAAAAATTTCAAAGTAATGAAGAACTACCCTAAGTAAGGGGGATCTTATTTAAGGGGGAGTTTCACATTACAAAGATTTTCATTTTCATGATAATGAAAATTCTCATTCCAGAACTCTAGAATATGATCCATAGTGTTTCAAAGCCAAAGGAGGAGTTAATCGTATTCACCATTGTTCATGCACAAAGGGAGATAAGTTTTATTTGACAATTTTATTTTTTTAAGTTCTTATATTCATTTTCTGAAGGATGTTTGTGCATTGCAAAATGGTGGATATTGTTGAGTCAATAAGGGTTTTCTTAAGACTTTTCCATTCCTTCTTGTTTTGAAAATCACAAACACCTTATCCTTAAGAAAATCTGTTTTACCCCTGTTTTACTTCCATAAGGAAAATTCCCTTCCCAAAGGAAATTTACCCCTCCTTATTTTCCATGTTCATATCAATATTTTTATTAATTATAAAAATTGGATTCATATCTAAAACCTAGGAATCATATAATACTTAGATTTGAAGCATTCTGTTTTCTGATCTGAATTCCTGTTACGAAATTTTATGAAGGTCTACACTGAATTCCTTATTACGAACTTTTATAAAGTTCAACTCTGAATTATGATTACGAACATACATAATGTTCTAACTTCAAATTATGATGATGAATTCTGATTATGAATTCTCATTACAAATTCTGATGATGAATTATGATTATGAATTCTAATTAAGAATTCTGATGAATAATTCTGATTACGAATTCTCATTACGAATTCTGATGAATAATTCTGATGATGAATTATGATTATGAATTCTCATTAAGAAATCTGATGAAGAATTATGATTATGAATTCTCATTACGAATTCTAATGAAAAATTCTGATTAAGAATTCTCATTACGAATTCTGATGACCAATTCTGATTACAAATTCTCATTACGAATTCTGATGGTGAATTATATTTACGAATTGTGGATACGAACTTGTATGAAGTTCGACTACAAATTCTTCTGATAAACAGAATCTGAATCTCCTTGTATTATAGAATCTGAATTCACACTTGGTTAGACTCCAAACTTTTATTTTCTTTCATTCTGAACATTCATATTTTCTCTATTCCGAATATTAGTTCTAGTTATGATTTCACTTGTTCTTCTATAAAACGATGTCATGCCTTCAGTTATAAACTAACCATTGGTTGAGTGACACATGTACAAGTCCCTTTGAAATTAAACGAATAATATGACCATTGGTGGAGGGAGTCGACCATTGGAGCTTCGCCTATAAATAGGAGCTCATTTGAAAAGAAGTGATAACACTTGAAAACGTCTTTTACACTGGTGATTACATGCTGTTGAAGTGATTTCGAGAGAGAGAGTCTCTTATCAACTCTCAAGCTTCATGCAGAAAGTTTGAACAGCTTGTTCAAACTTTTCCTTGTGCATATTTGCTTCGGGCGACTCCGATTTTTTCTGTTTACAATTGAGGGCTTCTGTGGATAGGAAGACAGACATTCCAACACCTTTAAGTTCAGGTCTTCCATGCTGAGGAAGATAGAGGTGTCGACTACATGATAGTTGAGGGATTGTGGGGATAGCAAGAAAGACTCTGATATTTGTATCGAGGGCTTACATTGGTGTGGGTAAGACCGACATTCTTGAGTGTATAAATCAAGTTACCTTTATCCAAAGTGGTTGGATACCCTTCTCTTTGGGTTAAAAGACTTATTACTTGTTACTTGTTTTTGTTACAAGTTTTTCCGCTGCATTTTGTATTGTTGAGGAAAGTATACTATCTTATACTTCCTCACTCGTGTACTCTGATATAGTTAGATTCAATATGATTTAAGGTTGAATCTTAATATTTGTAACTTTTGTTAAGTTTCATTTTCAGAATTACTTTTCTAGAATCTAGCAAGTGTTTAGAACCTATAAGAGGTCTTTTGATTTATTTTGATTAACCTTGTTAAACATAACCATCTTTAAAAGTTCCACATGAATTTTTAAAAGGTACAATTCAGCCCCCCTCTAGTATCTAAGATTCTCATTCTTATTTCGATCCTACATTTGGTATCATAGAGAATATCATACTCAGACATACCATCTCAACAAAGGAAAAAAGAACTCCAAAGGGAGAAGGAAATATCTAAAAGGGAGAAGAACAATTTCTAAGTAAAGAAGAACTATCCCTAAGTAAGGGGGAGCTTATTTAAGGGGGTAGTTTCTCATTACAAAGATTTCCATTTTCATGATAATGAAAATTCTCATTCCGGAAATCTAGAATACGATCCTTAGAGTTTTAAATCTTAAGGGGGAGTTAATCTTATTAACCATTGTTCATGAACAAAGGGAGATATGTTTTATTTGAAAAGTTTATTTTTTTAAGTTCTTATATTATTTTTCTGAAGGCTGTTTTTGCTTTCCAAAAAGGTGGAGATTTTTGAGTCAATAAGGTTTCCCTTATGACTTTTCCATTCCTTCTTGTTTTGAAAATCCCAACCACCTTATCATTAAGAAAATATGTTTTACCCCTGTTTTAATTCCATAAGGAAAATTCCCTTCCCAAAGAAAATTTACCCCTACCTTATTTTCATTGTTCATATCAATATTTTTCTAAAGTATAAAAATAAGATTCATATCTAAAACATCAAAATCATATAATACTTACATATGAAGCATTCTTCTTTATGATCTAAATTCATATTATGAACTTTTATGAAGTTTTACTCTGAATTCCATGTTACGAACTTTTATAAAGATCAACTCTGAATTCTGATTACAAACTTACATAATTTTCTAACTGCAAATTCTAATGATGAATTCTGATTACGAATTCTCATTATGAATTTTGATGATGAATTTTGATGATGAATTCTCAATACAAATTCTGATGACGAATTCTGATTACGAATTCTCATGAGAATTCTGATGACGAATTCTGATTAAGAATTCTCATTACGAATTCTGATGATGAATTCTGATTACAAATTCTGATTACAAATTTTGATAAAGAATTATGATTATGAATTCTCATTAAAAATTCTGTTGACGAATTCTAATTACGAATTCTCATTAAGAATTCTCATGACGAATTCTAATTACGAATTATCATTTCAAATTCTGATGGTGAATTTTGATTACGAATTGTGGATACAAACTTGTATGAAGTTAGACTATGAATTCTTATGATAAACAGAATCTGAATCTCCTTTTATTATAGACTCTGAATTTACTCTTTGATAGACTCCGAGCTTTAATTTTCTTACATTCAAAACTTTCACATTTTCTCTATTCTGAATATCAGTTTTTGTTATGCTTTCACTTGTTCTTTTATAAAATGATGTCGTGCCTTCAGTTATCAACTAATTGTTGGTTGAGTGACATGTGTACAGGTCCCATGGAAATTCAAGGAATAATATGACCATTGGAGGAGGGAGTGGACCGTTGGAGCTTCGCCTATAAATAGGAGCTTATTTGAAAAGAAGTGACAACACTTGACAACATTTTTGACACTAGTGATTTCATGTTGTTGAAGTGACTTCTAGAGAGAGAGAGAGAGGCTCTTATCAACTCTCAAGATTCGTGAAAAAAGATTGAACAACTTATTCAAACTTGTCCTTGAGCAGATTTGCTTCTTGTAACTCTGATTGTTGTTGTTTACAATCTAGGGCTTCTGGGGACAAGAAGATAGAGGTTCCAACACCTTGAATTTGAGGGCTTCCTTACTGAGGAAAACAGAGGTTCCGACTACCCGATAGTTGAGGGCTTGCGGGGATAGAAAGACAGACTCCGATATTTGTTTCAAGGGATTACCCTGGTGTGGGTAAGACATAATTTCTTGAAAGTTTAAATCAAGGGGCCATTTTCCAAGGTTGTTGGATACCCTTCCCTTTGGGTTAAAAGACTTATTACTTCTTACTTGTTTTTTACATGTTTTTCCACTGCATTTTGTATTGTTGAGGAATTTATACTATCTTATAATTCCTCAATCTTGTACTTTGATATAGTTAGATTCTATACGCTTTAAGGTAGAATCTTAGTCATTGTAACTTTTCTTAAGTTTCATTTTTTGGAATCACTTTTCTAGAATCTAGCAAGTGTTTAGAACCTATTAGAGGTCTTGTGAATTATTTTTTAACCTTTTTAAACATAGCCATCTTTAAAAGTTCCAAAGGAATTTTTAAAAGTAATA
Source organism: Viscum album (assembly GCA_963277665.1). NCBI lineage: Eukaryota > Viridiplantae > Streptophyta > Magnoliopsida > Santalales > Viscaceae > Viscum > Viscum album. Next base: position 1,732,451,829 of record OY728127.1, read on the forward strand.
ATTCAAGCTCCCTCTTATATATGAGAATCTCATTCTTATTTCGATCCTACATTTGGTATCATAGAGTATATCATACTCAGACATACCATCTGAACATCCCCATTAAAATTAATTTATCCCAAAAAATTAGCTTTGGATAGAATATTTTTAATACTTTAAAGTTCTATTCATAGAATGTAACTTCATAAAAATGGATACTAAAACTTCCTTTTGAAAAGTAAAGTCAGAAACACAAAGGTTACCCAATGTAACTCATAACTTGGTTTCCGTATAGGAGATCATAGGTGGAATGTGAAAACATGGACTTAGGGGAAAATCGTAAATATTTGTATGGAGTTATTGTGGTAATCAATAAAAAACAAGTGAATTCTTAATGGAATGTTGATGGCCATAAATAATTTAATATTTTATGATTTAAAAGGTATTCTGTTAAAGAAAAAAGGTATTATAACAAAATTTTACTTCTAGATTTTTTTCTTCCGAATGAAGAATAATTTTCCTAAAGAGATATAGTTTCTTGATTTTAGGAAAACCTTAAAATTTGTGTTACCTTGATCAACATCCACTTCATCTCTCATTCCATGAAATAAATGTGAGTTTTTTATTCCAAAAGTTTTCAAAGATAGTGAGATCCATAAATAGAATGATAGGTAACTCCATATGCTTTTTTTATCACAACAAAAGGCTATAACAAGCATTCCAATATGCATAAATCCTATTATGGTGACATAATACATTAATCACTATAACATCATCCAAAGTTTAACATAAATTGTTCTATACATGGTTAACCTTAAAACCTTCCGAATGTTGAAGGTCTGGAAATTTAGAAATTACATCACTAGATTTCTCAAAATAAATATTAGCATTGATTCCCATATAACATAAAGTAGATATTGGTTGTCGCATACCAAACATGTGAATATATATATCATGTATTCCCTTGAAACATGGTAATAACCTGAATTACCTTACATACTTATTGAAAATATGAATGTTTCCTTATTATTAAGTGTATTAGATATATTCCAAATGTCCAAAATGTTGAAAAATTAATCCTTTATAGCATAACCCACTTGTCAAAAAATCCTTAATTTGATCCAAGGTAACTATTATCCTCCAATTTAATTATTCATATACAATATCTCTTTATATAAAAATCATTATCATAAAATAAAGAACATATTTAGGGTTATATTTCCCTTAATATTGGGTTTCCCTATAATATCACAATTACATTAAATCACATTTCTAGTCCATTGGAAGCATTCAACAGATTCTAGTAAATCCTTATAGAAAAAAAATAAACTAAACAATACATTTATAATTATCCATTCATATTTCCAAATATAGATACATCAACAATTTGATTATTCGAATTCATCCTTATGAAATTGACAAGTCTACCTCATCCTATTACATAATTCCTATTTAATTTTACAGTTCATTTATAGTCTCATCATAATCAACAATATAACTATTACTTATACCACCGTGATGATTCCTTTCAGGATTATTCCTCTTAGGACATTGGCTTGCATTATTCCCATTGATTACACGCGTAAAAAATTCAAATATTTATAATACCATAGGGTGGATAATACTTACATCCATTTTTTTAAAATGAAATTCCCATTTTTCTTTGTAATTACTTGCTTTTTATCCACATTTTCTATAGTCAAAAAATCTTGTCGTTCCTTTGAGACATTCACTTGGGTGTTTTTTCGACATTCTTGGCATGTAGGAAATTGAATCTTATTTTTGGAAGGTCTCTATTACATAAAATATCAATGAACTCCATATTTATCTTCTTTTGTGAGTCCCAGAGTTAGTTAAGGTACACATTATTAATCATCTTCCATGAAAACTGATTATGCATGATCACAACATCCTTTACTCTAGTGACCAATCCATTTTACTTCTCATTTAAAAATTGTCTATCACATTCAACATTGTAAATGTTCATTCAAGTTACCATCATTGACACTACTAGAAAGAGGGTTTAACCCCACACAGATCTACCAATAGTTTTGAAGAAACCATGGATATGGACAACCTTTAACAATGGTTTTTATTAAATCATTGGTATAGAGGGGTGAATAATTTCACCTCAGAATTCTCCCCCTCTCAGTTGTCGCCCCCCCCCCCCCACATGCCCCTTTCCCTCCCCTAAATTTCCCTCACCTGACGACCCTCCTCCTCCTATATTCGATATCCACTGCCACTCCCCCTCCCCTTGTGGTCGGCGCACATCCCCATCCTCTTCCTCCTCTGTTCGAGCATCCCCTCCTAGGTCGCACACCATCCTAAGTAGAAATTTCCCTCACCTGAGGCACATCCGCCTAGGTCAATAATCCTTATCAACTAGGTATATCACCACTAAGGTCTAGAATCCACTCATGTTTAGCATCCCCTTCAACTATTGGGTGTTTTTCGTATTGGGGTCTTTTTGATAGTGCATCTCTTATCCTTCTTCTGGTATGGTTAATTGATTATAGTTTAGATTGAGTTTTGTTGATTTAATTTGTATCATTTCATATTGATACATTTTATCTTTGATATATGATTGATTTTAGTTTTCTCAAAACATTAAAATACTTATTACTGTTGTTTTTTAGATATAAATCAGTGGATGTTCACATAGAAGATACCATGAGAACATGATTTTTAGCGATTTAGGTGAACAGTATATAATGTGTTTCTAATTTCATATTGAATATCATATTCTATATGAAATCAATAGGATCTCATAAAAATATTATAAATATTCTATTTGTATAATTATTCATACATGGATGCTTTGTGGATACAGTTCTCATGTGAATGGAGTGTTATAATTTATAAATGAATATATTATCTAATTCACATTGTTTAAATATGAAAATGATGTATGTGAGTAGAAATTGTTTTATCGATAAATGTGATGTTGTTTTTTGTATTCACATACAGTTGAATGGTTAACCATATTTTATGGAAATATAAAGTGTTATCTAGATGAAATGTACCCTATAAATAGGTAATTAACTAACAGGAAAGGTGTTGAAGCTTTTTTAGTGATGTGACTAAGAAGAATGTATTTTTTTTATTTTCTCAAAGTTGAATTATTAAATTAAATGACAACACTATATAACGGATTCATTTTAAAAAATTATTTTCTTTCACAAATAATTATATATATATTAAGTGTGTCTTATTTGACATTCCCATTCGAGTGTTGATTTATATTACTATTAGTTTAAAATAATTAACTCCATTGAATTTATTTATGAAACAATAGTTCATGAGGAATAAAATTATTGAACCAACAACATGTGATAGGATACATATTCTATGAATGGATCATATGATAAATGTGATTATAATTTCATGTACACTATAATAATACTATATTTATGATGTTAAGAATTCGAAGAAATTAACTAATATCTAATTTAGTTATATTTTACACATACTGAGCAATAATGAAATTATCCCCTTTTAGGAATCATGAATTGGTGAGCAGATTCTACTTAGTTCATCATAGAGGATAGAAATGTATAATATTCTGTATTCTAGAGAAGATTGTATGGTGTAACTGATTAGGATTATATTTTAGAATCTATTATTGGTGTACATTACCAATCATAGTGAGGTGTTTTCTAGTTTTGTCACTAAATAATGTAATAATATTGTGTCCCTTTTCAATTAATATTTAAATCATCTAAGTAAGGGTTATTTTAAAAAAATTAGATAAGATTATAATATTTTTATAGTTTTCAATGAAAAAATAATGATAATGTTATAAAAATATCAACTTATTCAAAACCCCCACCTTTTAATGGGGAAATACATTAATTGGATCCTAAAATCACACCAAGTCACCCCACTACAATAAAATACATGGTTTGTGTTTAATTGATGGATTTTGATTCATATAAATAAATTATTTAATCTGATTATATGAGGTACTATATATCACTTTATAACAAGACTCTATGTTTAAATCTAGTTATTTATTTGATTGTAGGAAGAATTCATGACCCAATAATGGATCCATAAGAAATAACTCTACTATATTAACGAATATGAAAATTAATACTTTTATGTATAAAAGGATCAAAAAATGGGATTGAATGATATATTTTAGCTTGAAATGGGATGATAAAATTATAATGGTATAGTTAAACATTAATTAAACATACCACTCTATCTTATATAAGTAATTTTCCTAGGCCCATTATGGGCTACCTTGTTGATTATCCCTTTATAAGAAAATAGTATGAATTCTTTCTCTAATACCTAAAGGGTAGAAATTGGTGATAAAAAATAAGTCACTTACAATAAAAATGTGAATTAGATTTAACTATTATGTTTTTATGTTCTAATAGTTTTATTTAGTTTAGTACACATCCCTTGTTTAATTATGGTTTACATTGTTGATTAGATGATACATTTTTTCCCTTTTTATAGAATGGATAGAAGCTAGATGCATCATATCGATCCGATTTTAACTGAGTTTCAAAACAATTTGGAGAATTATTTAGATTTTGAATTTAACACTGATTCAGATGGAGGTTTTATAAAGTTTCCTAGCTATAAATGTATTAAATTACCACAATTAAGATGGGAAGAAGTTAACTATCAAATTACAAAATTTGGATTTCAAACAAACTATTTTTTCATATCACCATGGAGAGGAAAGTCAATCTACAACTGTTCATGAGCGAAATAAAAGACGTTACATGCAGAATTTGATATTTGATCAGTTTCAATTTTTTCATCATCTCGAGAGAGATAGTATGCCCGTGAAAGATTTAAATCATATCAGTAAACATGAGGAAAATACTAGACATGATGATGTAGAGAGTGAATAAATTATTGGATGATTCCAGAACTCCAGTATATATGGAATTCAAAAAAATAAATATGCTTGAATTTTTAATGTGTTTATATCATGGTAAAAACATTATGTAACTTCTAATACCTATATTGATAATATTCTTACATTTTAAGGACTTTCTTCCTAATGGTGCAAATATTTTGTCAAATCATTCCATGGAATGGAAGTAAATTATGCATCTTGGATTTGATTCTAACAAGAACCATGCATTTGAAAATATTAAAGTTTATTTTGGGAGGTAATTGATGAATATAATGACTATAAAGAGTGTGATACATCTTGATAGAAGACAAATACAGAGGAGACACCATCTCATTTTTTACAGAAAGTCACGTGGCACATTTCATTGATTCCTAGAATTCAAAATCTATTCATGTATGCAGAAATCTTAGCCAATATGTGATGGAATGATCTTGAGAGAATTAAAGGTAATGATTAGTTAGTTTATCCTATAGATTGATTAACATAGTGTAAATTTGATGCACAACATCCTGATTTTGTAGCTGAGGTGGATAATTTTAGGTTGGGTCTATCCTGTGATGGTTATAATATATTTGGTTAGATGCTTACTTCTCACAACATGTGGCCTATTTTTATTCAAGTTTATAATCATCCTTAGTGGATTTATATGACCAATCTATCAATTTTATGAGTATACTGATATCTGGAACATATGATCCCAGTAATGATATATATTCCAACTTACAATCTTTAATAAGAGAGTGAAACTACTTTGTGATTTTGGTGTGCAGACATTCGATGCTTTTTCATAGGATATTTTTCAGATGTGTTCTGCCATTCTATGGAAAATAAATGATTTCCCTACTTATGAAATGATTTATGGGTGGATCATTAATGGAAAACTATCATTCCCCATTTGAATGAGGAATACACGATCGAAAAGTCCTAAATATCGTCATAGTTTTAGTTTCATGAGGCATCGATGATTCTTCCAAATGGATCAACAATATAAGAAGAATCATCAGAGGTTTGATAGTACATTTGACACTGAGAAACCACCTCAATGTATTTCAGGAATTGATGTTATTAATTAATTAAAAGATTTCAGTTTCCACTAGGGAAGGATTAGTTGAAATCTAAAAGGTGGTAGAATGTTCACACTAAAGCCCCATAAAATTGAAAAAAGGGAAGTATTTTTTTTGAGTTTCCATATTTGTCTACCAATTTTTGACATCATTATTTAGATGCAATTTATAATAAGAAAAATATATGTGAAATTTTTATTGAAATTCTTCAGAATATCAATGGGTAGACAAGAGATGAATTATGATCTCAGCGGGACTTGTTGGTTAGGGGAATTCAACTAGAACTCCATCATGCATGTATGAGTGAAAACAAATAGAATGTTCCTTATGATTATTATGTGATGAAACCGTCAGAGAACGAAAAATTTCAAGTTGTATTGATGAATGTCATGGTTCCTTATGGATATTCCAGGAACATATCTAAATGAGTCAACATAACAGATGTGAAACTAAAATCTCTAAAAACGGATGATAATCACAAAAAAATCATGAACTTATTCCAATAGAAATTCTAAATATTCTATCCAATAATGTAAGGGTGAAAATGATCACTTATTACATTTTTAGATACCTTTTTCAAAAAGGTTATCGAAGCCATTCTTTATAAGAATGTTTTAGGATGCACCATTAATTTTATGTGAGATGGGAAAAAAAATCTTCCATCCTTTTTCATTTTGGTGTTCCATTTAATAGTTCATCTTCCATCTAAAACATTTGTCGGGGGACCATTTTATTTTTAGTGAATGTATTCTACTGAAAAAATATGTTCACAATGAAATCATATTTTCAAAAAAAGAATAATCTTTATGTTTCTATTGTGAGGGGTTATTCGGGTCAATAATGTATGTATATTTGTTCAATGTATTTGTTTGAGGTTACCAAAAGACATAACCAGCCAATGAGAAACGAATATTACCATTATGGGGAAATTGAGCCCTCATTTATATCGCTTCCCCATATAGGAGTAATTTTTGGGTCTTATACATTGGCTACATTGATCATTGAAGAGATGGATATGGCACATCATACAGTTTTTTAATTGTTGGTTGGCGTCCAAGGATGATTTCGTGAAAGCGTGGTGTAGGAGCCCGCAGTGCATGGGTCGGTGGAGATTCTCCATTTCTCGATGGTCTCTGGAGGCTCATTCTGGTCTCGAATACCCTAGAGCGGCGGTCTAGGTTTCCTTGCAAGGGATCCCCCTTCCGCTAATGTCTTAAAGTTTCTTGTCATTGATCAGGGACTCCTTGGGGGTCTATCTTTGTGCGGATGAGAGGACGCTCAGCTTGGCGGAGGCGTCTGTAGAGAGAATCTGTGTGGATATGGACTTCTCCCAGCCATTGAAACATCATCTAATCATCCGGATTAAAGTAATGAAGGATCATTGCCAATCCATGGTTTATCTAGTCTTTCCTCGCTTTTTCTCTTATTTCCATCTCTCGGGCCACTCTCTGTAGGTATGTCGCAAGGCTCGTGTTGGCGGCTCTCCTTCTCAGGCTGCCTCAAGCTCAGGCGCGAGGCCCGCTGGCCCTTCTTCTTCAAGTTCGGTTAGTCTGGAAAAGGGAAAGGGAGTGGACGCTTCAGGCCTGTCTTCTATGCCTTCCTCGTCCAAGAATCCTCCCTCGGCTATAGGGTCAGCTTCTCCTTGCTGCAAGGTGGTCATCTTCAATTCAGGTACACATGCATCATCAGTCAAAATGCAGCAGGCGGGGTTTCTACTCTATAAATGGAAGGCACCATGTAGCTTTGGTCTCCCTGCTTCTGCCTTTATTCTTTCTAGGCCTCGATCCTTCATTCACATCTCATAAGTTTGGTTGTTGGATCATGATAGTGGGGAATGTGATCCTCCTATGCTTCCTTCATGCAGAGAGTCTTCTGTGCTGCCTGTGGTATCGTTCCCCCCCATCGTCTCCAGACTCGGATCAATCTCAATCATCCCCGCAAGCATCTCTCAGGTCGCAAGGGGTTCGGCAGTGCATGACGGACCATCCGAGCTATGAGTACCTAGAGGCTCTCCATAAGGGAAATTCAGCAGGTTGGCGATCCCCAGTGGGTATTCGCCCGCTGGTTCCGAGTAGTATTCTCACTCGGTCTCAGTCAAGAATTGGTGAGGTCCTCTCTCCATCATCATCTCTTTCCCTGAAGGGATAGGGGTCTGGGGCCAAAGCTAGATGTGGGCATCTCAATGTTTAATGCTTTAATCTGGAATGCCCGGGGTCTCGGGGCTCAGGAAAAATTGGATTTCTTCTCCAAAGAGCATAGGAATAATTCAGTATTCTTGGTTGTGATTCTTGAACCAAAACAGATGTCTTACAAGATTAAGGACTTTTCCCAGATGCTGAGAGTCTGTGGTTTCATGCAGCAGGATCTCCCCAATTGCCATATTTGGTTGTTTTGGAAAGATCATATTACGGTTGACATCCATAGTGTGTCTGATCAGTCTCTCACCACCAAGGTTGCGATAGGGCCTCATTCAATCCTTTTCTCTTTCATTTATTCCCAGTGTAATGAAAAGGATATAGGGGCTTTATAGAGGGATCTGGATGGTTTAAATCCAGGTACTAATCCATGGGTTGTTTCTTGCGACTTCAATATTGTAGCTAATCCAGAGGAGAAACAAGTGGGTGTTATATTTCCAAGAAGAGAAAGTCTATCTTTTGTTTATTTCATGAATAGGAATGGTCTAATGGATATGTGTTGTGAGGGATATTCCTTTACTTGGTTCAATAATCAACATGGATCAAGGTGTATGTGGTGTTTTCTAGATCGTTTTTTGATGAATGAGGCTTCCTTATCCTTGTTTCCTGATTACAAAGTTGTTCATCTTGTGAGATGTCTTTCGGATCACTCCCCTCTTCGTCTTGGTTTAAATGTAGGGTTGTCAAGGGGGGATCAGGTCCGGTTCTCTACAACATGGGTGGAGGATCCAGGTTTCATTGATGTGGTCTGGATAGCTTGGAGTATCCACCCTCAGGGAAATCCTTGGGTCACCATCCACAACAAGCTCAGACTTTTGAAGAGTCTGCTCAGGCATTGGAGGCAGGGGTTCCCTGCTCGGGGAAAGGATCTGGTGGAGGTCAGTATGGAGGTTGTCCATTTGGAGACTGCTCTGGAGCATGGATGGGATGAGGATATCTTTGGGGAGTTGAGAAAAAAGAAAGATGTTCCCACTGTTTCTGTTCTCGGACAGGAGAGGGTGGCTCGAGAAAAAGCAAGGGTTTGTTGGCTATGAGAGGGGGACCGCAATACGGGCTTCTCCCATGCTTGCATCAAGGAGAGGCGTTGAACCCAAAGGCCTAACATTCTCAGGGGGGATGGAACCATTACTAGTGATATAGATGAAGTGGTTGGAATGGAAAATGCAAGCATCAAATCTTTTTTGGATGACCCCGTTCTTGGTATGGATGGGGGTTACCTGAGAAGAAATGATGATTTTTTTAGGGAGGTTCCAAGCTGTGTCTCGGAGGATTTTAACTCTCTTCTAAGTAGGGTTCTAGAGGAAGGGGAAGTGCGAGAGGCAATTTGGACTTTGAATCCGGATAGTGCACTGGGTCCTAATGGGTTCCCATGGTCTTTTTATAGGGTGGCATGGGTTATTATCAAGGGGGACTTAGTGTGGGAAATCCAAGATTTTTTCATTGGTGGGAACCTGCCCCGTATTGCATGCGCAACGAAACTGGTTTTGATCCCTAAGGTGCGCAATCCTCAGTCCATTGATCTGTATCGGCCGATCTACATGTCCAATATACCCTAGAAGGTCCTGGCCAACATCATTAATAAGAGGATGGCTCCTGTTTTAGACTCATGGGTGGCTCCGGAACAGCACATGTTTATTAAAGGGAAGTCCATTCAGGGGGAAATTGGTGTGGTGCAGGAATTGATCGGTGATATTGATAACATGTCCTTTGGGGGGAATCTGGTGGTCAAGGTGGACATGAGAAAGGAATATGATCGAATGGAGTGGAACATTATCCTCAGGGTTTTGTACTGCATGGGTTTTTCTACTTTGAAAAATTATTTCCTTTTTCGTTGCTTCAGTTCATCTTGGATCTCCACTTCGTTCAAGGGCATGCAGTTTGTGTTTTTCAAGGCCTCCTGTGGAATCAGGCTGGGGGACCCCCTATCCCCAACTATTTTCATCCTTTCCCAAAATGTGCTGAGTTATTACTTTATTTGGGGTATTCAAGTGGGAAAGATCCTTCCATTTCAGACAAGGTACATTATTGGAGATATCTCTCACCTAATGTTTACAGATGAAACAATTTTGTTTCTCAGTGGATGTCGATGGTCGGTGAAGGGGATATTGGGATTCCTTGAGTTGTATTGTAAGGGGAGTGGTCAGGTGGTTAACAGGGATAGGAGTCTCTTCTATACTACCAGAAACGTCTCATAAAGAAGATCCAGGGGTCTGGAAGCGGGTTTAACAATGAAAAGGGGCTCGTTTCCAATGGAGTATCTAGGGGCTCCGATGAGTCCTTTATCTCTCAGAATTCAACATTTTAAAAAATAGTTAGCAAGATCACTAGGCGTATTCTAAATTGGAAGAACATATTCCTATAATTTGGAGGCCGAATCACTCTCATGAATAATGTCCTTGTGTCTATTCCCATGCATATTTTGTCCACCTTGAAGGTCCCTAAATATGTGGTTTCTACTTTGGAGAAGATCATAGTGTCTTTTATTTGGGATGGGCAACTGGAAGGCCGACATCAATGGGAGTCGAGGAAGCGGCTGGCCAGATCTTTTGCGGAGGGGGGCATCAATGCAAGGAGTGTATCAATGACCTTGCATGGGTTTCATGCCAAACATGCATGGGAGGCTCTGGAAGGGAGATCAGTTTGGGGAAAGACTATGCAAGGAAGATATGGGTTGAATTTGGAGGAGCAAAGTCTGAGGCTTTCTAAGATTTGGAGTCTGGTTCAGCCATATTTGGATTTCCTGCTTCAACATGCTATTTGGATGGTGGGACAGGGGGATCTCAACTTCTGGATCCAGAACTGAGGGGCTGGCTGCTTGTGGTTCCCAGGCTGCCCCACACCATCTATCTTACATAAGGAGGCTTGTGAACACACAGCTTTTCTTTCAGCCATTCTTCAGGAGGATCGCCGCTAGGCACTTAATAATATAGTGTTCGATGAGGGCCCAGACATACTAACGTTTATTGATAGTGTGTCGGGAAGGTTCTCAATTAAAGATTTCAGCTTTGCAAGAAGGGGTCCTTTTACAGTTGATCCATGGGGTGGGTCATTGTGGTGTAAAGAGATCCTAGCTAAATTCAATTTTCTTCTTTGGCATGTGAGGAATAATACTTTACCCGCCGATGAAAATATACAGCGTATGGGGGTCAGTATTGCATCCATGTGTGGGTGTTTCTATAACCCAAGCATCGAATCAGTGGAGCATCTCTTTTTCAATAGTGATTGGGCAAACTAGATTTGGCAGGACTTTGGGGATGGTGCTAGTTGGAGCAGGCATGGGGGTTCGCCGGAGGCTTTTCTTGAAGGATGGTTTCATGGAGCGGGAGCCAAGGGACTGGAGAGGAAGGCAAGGGCCATGTTCTTATTGGCGGGGTGCTGGGTTCTCTGGACAGCTTGGAATGAGGCGCATCATATGGCCTTAAAAGGATCAAGGGTTAGTCTCATATTCAAGTCACAGAATATTCTACTGGACTTGGATCATTTTTGCAGTGCCTACCAGGGAGACCCCTCGGTAAGAACCTTACTCCCAAACTCTCACTCACTTAGCCGCACAACTGCAGCAGGGCAGGGTCACTAGATTCACTGGAATCCCCCGTACACTGGGCTGAAGCTGAACACTGATGGATCAATTCTTGGGGAGGATATGTGGGGAGGGTGTGTTATCAGAGACCATACGGGCACTGTGATTGCAGGATTTGTAGCCTTTTTCGGCAGAGGTACTGCTCTTCAGGCGGAAGCCCATGCACTGGTCTCTGGACTAGAGTTGGGCTAGCAGTGGCACAACCTCATGAATGCAGTGGAGACGAACTCCCTTATACATCAGAAAGCTCTCCTGGGCGTAGGTTCTATTCCATGGAAAATTGAATACATAATTAGAAGATGCAGACTTTCGTTGGGTAATCATATGGAGGTCAACCACACATGGAGGGAGGGCAATAGGGTTGCAGACTTCCTGGCTTCCTTAGCTTCTTCAGATCACCGTATGTCCTCTTTTATTTCGCTCGGGTCATTTACAAGGGAGGGGTATCATCATGTGGTTAGAGACGCCCTTGGCTTGCATTTTTTCAGACCCCCATGACTGGCGCACCTTTGTTTTTTCTGTGTTTTTTTGTGTTTTCTTCCCATAAATCAATAAAAATGGTTAATTTCAGTCAGATGAAAAGGTATATTTATTGATGACTGTGGATTCATAGTTATTGACATGAATTGATTCATACATACCAATAAACCATACATTTTGGAATCAAGGGATAAAAAGTGTGTTATGTGAAAGATCATATGAGACCCGATTATGGTTTCATTAATGACGTAATCCAAAGAACATTTTTCTTGATTATGGTGATGAAATTTACATCATTGATACCCTATTAGGGTTTCCCAAAATATTTCATCTAAGGAATCAAATTTTCCAATTGTGAGAGATAATGTTGAACTAAAAGTATTGATCGGTAATATCTAGAAGCAGCCAAATATGTTCACTGTTCATTCTGTTTACATTGACATAAGTTTCTAAGGTTATTATTACTATAATTACATTAATTGTGTTTTATTTTTGGAATGATATGTTTGATTTTTATATTTTCTGGTATCTATTCATGAAATCAGATTTATTTCAATGTAGAAAATTGGGTTTAAATCTTGTTATTAAAAAATTTGTAACTTGGTAATGTAATTTCAAAAACTGTGTTAGTTATTTCCATGTAATAATTTGTTTAATTAATAACTAAAGGAAGTAAAATTGGTTTATCACATGAATTTTTGATAGATGTAAGTTGTATGAATTATTTGTAAAAATATTTTCTAAATAGATTTACATTTCATTTTTTTGGCAGATTACGCCAAATACTATAGAAGGTTGAAGAAAGAGACTATTTGATCCCAATAAACTGTGGCATGAGTGTGCATTAACTCCTTCACTTTGATTAGTATGTATAATAATTGAAATGTTTTTCATATCCACTACATATAATTTCATATTAATATTATTTATCAATTTTGTAGGTATATTCAGTTCCACCATATTTGTATCCTCATTATACTAGCATGGGTCCGAGTTGGGAACTCCAAGTCCTAGATAGAAAACCCATAATACCCATTATCACACTGACCCAAAAGTATAAACTCCTTCAATCACACCATTCCATACACTTCTTGAGTCTCTAAGGATGTTCTTATCCATGCCTCTATCATTATCTCATTTATCCTCTAATTCACATTCCAAGTCTTTGCTTCCCCCATGGGTGATCTCACTTATGCCTCCATAATCTAATTTTCCCTCTTCTTCCCATAACATGACTACACTACCACCATATATGCTTCCACCATTACTATATCCATATCTAATGATGTATCCAAATCCTACAATCCATATTTTTTCATGCCTACATAGCCTCTAATTCCTACCATCCAGCCAACATTTGATGAGTTTGTTACTTCATCTTCTACTCCAGTGCATGAAGGATAACCATAACATGCACCGGAGAAGGCACTTCCTTCAGAGGCAACCATGCTAGGAAAACCCACAGACCCATCACAGCCTATTGAGAAGTCTGTGAAAGGTTTTTTTATTATAACTATTTCAAATTATATAACTTTTTTTGTTGTGTTGTACTATGAATTAATTATTATTCCCCATCGTTTTCTTATTCAATTAGATCTTATTCTAGGATATTTGGGCACACTTAGATAAAGGAACCTTGGAATTTTCATACCCTTCTAATGGTGGATTACAATGGTTGAAATTAGATGGTAGGTCCAAATTCAAGGTAATATAGAAGTTTCATGGCCATTTTTGCCATGTATGACAATATATTTCCAGTGGAACCGATGTCATGGATAAATACTAGTAAAGAGATCAAGGAAAAATCATGGGAGAAAATATTGGTATGAAATATTTATAAAGACATATCTATATTATTTATTTATTTTAATGAAATAACATGTTCACTGCAGAGTTTGTTTAACTTTCCAAATAGATAAACTATTAAGACGGTATGGTTGATTGGAGCTGGGGAGTTATGGTGCTCATAAAATCATGATTTGTATGTTGGTTGGAAGAGCAGAGTTTGTACTCACTTAGAGGGTGTACACATATTTCCTAACTATCAAAAAATTCAATATAAAAAATGACAAAACGTTATTAGACTGAAGAGTTTAAGGAAATCTCAATATTTAATGGTGTTCGTATAAAATTTAATTCTTATTACTTTTATTATAATATTTTTTTTCAAGGGTCGGAGAAAAACACAATGAAAAAAGAGTCAATGACATATCTAAGCACATTGCGGTGCACTACAATGCCTGATCATGTGATGTGATAGGTTCTTTAATTGGGTATTGAGATGTTATACATGATTTTCAACATAAAACATTATTGAATAGACATTTTCCAGAATTTTGAATTTCTCATATATTTTTCCAATCCATATTTGTGAATTTATCATTTTCAGCAAGCTGTTTTGGGCATCGAAGATCTTATACCTCATGCCAACTTTTATTTCTTGAGTAGAAATAGGAAGAAGGGAAGTTCAATAAATGTTCATACATAAGATAAGAATTTAAGGTTTTTTATTTACATTTTAAATTTTTATATGAAATTCATAATTTAATGTGTTTATATTTACATAATTTTCCCTTGGAGGCCCTCGATGGTAAGGAAGATGAAAACTTTGATCCACATGATCATTTATGTTAGGTATTAGGTTAGGAGAACCCAGGGAGAGTATGATGTCTACCAAGAAAAAACATCTCACCCTTTAGGTGTTGGTATTTTTTGGGCTCCAATCAAGCCACATAGACCTCGGAGCTGGAAATCAGTCATACTGAAGTAGCTGAGGCAATGAAAATTTCTTTGGAGGAGTATGAATGAAGTAAGTTGATGACCGATCATTTCATAAAATATATGGAATTTTTGAGTAAGTCACTCCCATCAGAGGATTCATCAACTTTTGAATCATATATGTAATCAATGCACTATTTAAATGATTTTTATGGTGACACCATTAAGGGTCATAGTGGCAATGAAGTTTTTGGTGAAAGAGCTATTGGTGATGAGGATATTGCTGATGCTGTTGATGGTGATGAGGCTACAGATGATTTTACTAATGAAGATGAAAATGAAACCGACGATGATGATGGGAATGGGGATGGGTATATTGGTGATGGGGGTATATTAATCACTTATATTTTTGACATAGTAGGGAAACTTAGGAATGTACATTAAGAACATGAATCAAATTATTTTATGGATGATAATAATTAATTTAACTTTGGGGTAGAGGTAACCTAATAAATTTTGATCATGTGACAATTGGTGGGATTTTAATATAATTGTCATTCCTACACTATATATATACACACGCTAGGTTTATCTAAAAAATATTGTGACTAATAAAGGTAATGAAAACGTTCCACTAAGGGTTGGTGGGTATTCATGCTATTTGTGATTGGATTTACTAGAGGTGACATGGTGGGAGTCTTCCATTATGTAACTTTGAGTTAAGTAGTGGTATTTTTAGTTTATTTGTATTTTTGTACATTTTGATAACACATAATATTTATCACATTAATGTTTCACCAACCCATTTTCCTTTTTATAATATAATATATTTTCATATATATTTATATTTAATTCATTTAAAGAGTAAATGGTATGGATTTATTTTAGTATTGTTCTGCATATCATTTTTTTCACTTATTTGATTGTTTGATTCACAAAAATATGGTTAGGTCATGTTAGGATATTGATTAATATCATCTTGTAGGATTTATTAGGAAGAATCATTACCATAGTTGTATCCTTTATTCCTAGGCACTGTTTTCCCACCCATGAGTATTTGGATTTAAATTCTGGAATTATAACCAAATAGATTGGGTATTTTTTCATGGGTAATATGCGTTAGTTTTGGATAAAAGGTTTTAATATAGAGGTTTTGATTTATTTAATTTTGGGAGACAATGTAGATTGAAGATATGACTTTATAAAATCAATTGGAATGTATAAAAAAATTTCTAGCTAAGATTTTTTGTAATGAACTTTGAGTTTAAAAGAGATTATTGGAAAGTGTGATAGTGGTTTTGGGTTTGATTTAACCTACATTTTTTATGATTCCACCTTTGAATGAATTTAAAATGTTGACTAGTAAGTAGCACATGATGGGGGGTCCTGTAGGTTGCGAGGTAAGGGAGGGGTACATGTTGGGAGGAAGGTGAGGGGGATGCTACTGTAGTTTTGGAGGGAGGGTGGGTTGTAGGTTTGGAGGGAGGGGTGTTGGTTGGGAGGGGGATATAGGTAGGGAGGGGGGAAATGAGTTTGGTGGGGGGGGGATACATGTTGGGAGGTAGAAGTGAAAGTTTGGTGGGAGGGGGGGTATAGGTTTGGTGGGGGTGGTGCTTCATGTTGGGAGAGAGGTGGGTGCAGCTCGGGAGGGAGGGGATTCAGGTAGTGAAGGAGGAAATAGTTTGTAGGGGGATGCATGTTGGGGGTAGGTTGGGAGGGGGGATGCTGGTTGGGAGGGGGAGGCTGTAAGTATGGAAGGGGGGGTGCCTTTTGAGGGGGGTATTGAATTTTAAAATGTTTCTTCCTAAAATATATAGTATAATATTTATTGATCACCCAATTTTACATTTTTTTCAAGACAGAGCCATAGTAGTTATTTAGATTTAAAATTAAATTTTTTGATTGTCTCATTCCCGAACCACTAGTTATATCCTTGGAATCTTCCTATAGAATATATTACCTTTTTAGAATCAGATCCATTTGAAACCTCTCAAATTTCAAAAATTTTAGTCCCTCTGTTTTTATATTGTTTTACTAAATTTGATTATTTTCTGCCATCTTCATTCATGATAAAATTTTAGTCATTCCATAAAATATTCATATCATGGAGAATATTCCTACATCAACTGATTTATATTTTTCTCATCATCACAATTTCAAATACAATTTTCTTTATCTCTATATCATATAAATAAATAAAAAAGATATTTATCTACAAAAATTTCTTTATAATTTTCATCCAAATTAGAGTAGTTATACTTACAATGACCTTGTAGGTGTGAAAACCACAGTGGCATTCCAATATATAGATAATATGGTATATTTTACCCCATTTGTGTACATGAGGTTATCATAATTAAGCATTCGGCGGTATTAACTACTTCTTCCCAAATGGTATTGGGCATCATTGAATACAGCTTCTTGCATTGCACCATTTTATGTATGCCACTATTATTAGGAATTATATGTATAGTTTTCTCATACGTAATTCCATAGTTTCTATATATGTTTCAGAAACGTCTTTTTATGTACTCAAATTTATTGTATGATCTTATTCATTTCATCTTATATCATGTCTCTCTTTCAACCAAATATTTTTCTTTCTTGAAAACTCAAAACACGTAAGATTGATCTATATGGAATAATATCCACACATTTTTCATGGATTAATTAGTAAAAGCCACATAATATTGTGATCAATTGTTATACCTAATAGGGGAAGGTACTTATACATTTATATGTTTAAGATTCAAATTTGGGATCTTCAGAATTCATCTGATACGATTAAAACTAACCTTGTATTTCTTACCAAGTATACATCACTCAAAACATTCATAATCTAAATGTTCTAATTATAGAATGATTTTTATTGCATTATTTCCTTTACTCTCCCAATAATATATCTTTAGATGAACCATTTCACCACATTTATTGCACATTAGGATAGATACAGTAGATTTACCACCATATATCTCTCTAGAATTATGTTCTTATCATCCTTTAATTCTTTATTGATGAAAGATTCTTCTTCCCTATAGAACTGAATGAATATCTATAATGTGAGTCAATATCAATCCATAATACCTCTTTATTTAGAATCATTTTTTATACATATTTGAAAATCTATCCACCTTTTCCACTAGAGGTACTACCCGAAATTACCATTGTCTGTAAAGATTATAGTAATGAAGAC
Source organism: Viscum album (assembly GCA_963277665.1). NCBI lineage: Eukaryota > Viridiplantae > Streptophyta > Magnoliopsida > Santalales > Viscaceae > Viscum > Viscum album. The sequence goes on from OY728127.1 coordinate 1,732,469,920, forward strand.
AAGAATAACATCACTAAGAAATGAAATACAAATGGTATCTTCAATCACATAAGATGGATTTATATCAAGTTAAAATCATTAAAATGATCCTCTCTTGATCTATATTCTAATAACCTCATCCTGAACAAGCATCACATTAATCTTTATTCATTGAGTGTTGTAGGATTATTATACATGTCTATTTGGGTCCAAATTAACTCTATCATTATCTTCTTCTCCTAGATATTTAGATCCAAATTCATTGATAAGGTCATCCCCAGGGCACCTAATGCTTTTTGATTTTAAATTTCCCATTAATATTAATCTATTTTCTCTTAATTTTCTCAATTCAGTGTAAATACCATATCTTTATGATTGATATAGTTTTCTATTTACATTCTAAAATAACTAATATTCTTCTATTCAAATTTTTAAATAGATATCATGAAATATTTTTTATTCATAAAATTATTATACTCTAATTAATACTAAATAAAAATATTTCTATGAATGTAAGAAAGATACTACAATTGTAACACCCTAATATTTCATAGTATTTTATTTTCTTTAAAGTATTCAATAGCTGGAGTTATACACAACACTGAGTTAGAGCACACCACGACTTACCAAACTAACCACTCAGAAAGATGTTATGAATAATATTAATTGTATTTTGAATTTTATATATTAAATATAATTTTAACAACAATATTATGTGTTTATTAGACATAATATAAGAACAAATTCAAATTTTCATATAAGAGAAGTGTTTTTCAAAAATGCAATTTTGCCACCTTTTAATGGAGAACCCTTTTTAAATCCAATATTTGAAACTTTTATATAATAAATTTGATGAAATACACTTCTTCATTATAACATGGACCTAAAAATTTAGTTTGTATAAATTTTCGGTGCTTTTCTGTTAACTTTCATATTTTGAGGAATAGTGAAAAATACTAAATTTTAATTAAAAAAAAATTTTTGATCAAAATAATTTATAGTGTTAGATTATATATTTTAATTGTTTTGAGGAATAATTATATTTAATTTTTATCATTTAATCCTATATTTTTCACTGGACATAATTTCACATTTAATTTGGACATAAACACATATCAATCTTTTGATAGTTTTTAATTCTCAAAACCCCGCATACTGGTTTTGACAACGGGAATATTTTATTAATTTAATTAACAAAACATGTAGGTTTTTAATTTGGTTAAATAGTAATAAATTTTTAATTTGAAATATCAAAATTATGTAACAGTGAATTTTTCGTATTTTTCTGAAAACATTCGATTTTTTGATGAATAGTGAAAAATATTAAGTTATTATTTAAAACCGAATTTTTATTTAAATAATTTTTTTATTTTATTTAATTTAATTTTAAGTCAAAAGAGATACATAATACTTATATAAATAAAATGTAATTAATTGGAGTCATTTTATAATAAGATTAGATATATAAAAGTTTATTGAATTTTTTTACCCTTTTTACCCGCATTCTAGGCACATTTGCAAATTGGCATAAAACAAATTTTTATCAATTCTTTGGATTGAATTCAAAAAACCATATAGACACTATTTACATTATTAAGTAATATTTGGTTCAATAAGATGAAAATAATTTTTGGTGAATAGTAAATTTTGAATTTTATTTATCACGGTTAAAAGTAAAATGGGGAATTAATAGTAAAAATGATATTACAACTACCCTAACACATGTCCTAATTCTATTAGATCAGTATATTTAGACCAAAATCAACCTTAGGACTAAAATATAATTCTTTTTATATACTAGTATTTTATTGGGACGTTTTTTATAATTTTATTTCAAGAAGAGTTAAAAGTGAAAAATTCAATTTTTAATAATAAAAACCCTTTTAATATAGGGTTATGCATAAGATAAATTCAAATATAAATATTAATTATAAATATAAAAAAATTTCTTACATCATGATATTGTATTCATAATTTTTAGAAATTAAATTGTTAAATTGTTTTATGAAACAATGATGATGTAGTAATTACCTAATTAATGAAAGATTAAAATAATTGATATTATAAATATTAAAATAAAAGTAAATTGAGACTTTTGATGAATTAAAAGAATTTCCAAGGTTAATATGACCTGTTAGGGTTGATTTAATGACTTTTTTTTTCAAGTAATCAAGTTTATATGACTTTAACAAAAACAAAATACTAAATAGTGTCAAAATTGACATAATTGAGTTTTTAAAACAAATTCAATTTTATTAAATTATATAATAATCCTAAAAATATAAGTCTCGGCCAAAGGACTTATATAATGATAGATATGTTATTAATCAACCACATTGGGTTCTATTGGTAGTTTATAGTATGTTTATTAACCATATAATATAAAAACACATGGAGGCATGGAAAATGTCAAACTATTTAACTAAGAGTTAAATATAAAAGATAAGGTTAATATAGTTCCCTGAACTAGTCTAAAACCTATTGGATGAGATTGTTTCGACCCATACCCACTATATCCTCTAAATAAATCTATTTGGAGCCATTATAAACCGAAAATAAATGTATAATGAAATAATATTTCAAGCTTTTCCTAAAGTGACACTCACCTCTCTTATAAAAGGAATCTTCCCCTTCTCTTAATTTCACACCTCCAAATCCATTTGTATCGGCCAAACACTGCCCAAATATCCTCCCAAAAATTTTAAATGCATCCTATAGGCCTTAATTTGATATGAAATTTAACCTAAGGAGCCATTTTGATCAAATCCAAAGGAAGCACCTGGAGAAGAGGTAATAATTTCATCACCTCTTTCAAAGTTATCTTATTCTTCCACATCCTCTTTCTTTTTTGTTTCCATAAAAAAATAACTCCAATATCTTAAACATTCTATGATTTTATTATAAATATGGTACAACCATATTCATTATTCTATCCATCCTATGAATGAGAAAAGTCACCATATGTGCGTACGTACGGCTTACCATCTAAATGTCATGGTGTAGTTGTTATTCTACACTTCATTACTTGGATGGGTATACTAATGATGTATAATTGTTGTAAATAATAAATATAACATGTTAATGATTCTCTATATATGATATAACATCCAATTTTATATGATTTCTCCTTTCAATTGAATGATATTGTCGTTGGTGCGTACGTATGGATTACCATCTCTACGAACGCGATGAAATTCATTCCCCACTGTAACCATTCATGAATAATTTTCATATTATTATTAAAAATATTTTTAAAAACATAATATAATTCAGGATATGAATCAAATACATCATATCTATAACAAACATGACTTACATAACAAAATATACAGAGTAAAATGATTCAGTTAACACCCAAAATAATGATACTAGAAAAATATTATCAAATACACAATATTGGAAGATCATATATGATATCATATTTATGTATGTGGTTATTTTATAATTTAATAAAAATTATTTTACTATTATATAGGAGGTTAACGTACCCTTGACTAAGGAAAATTAAAAGGTAAGTGGTTATCATCTCACTTCTTATTCCCATGGGATTCATGTTATTTTGACACTATTTCCTTTTGTGTGGTGTATGTAACACACATTATTATATTTCCAATGAAGTATAAATTAATTTATGGGTATTTAAAACTTAATTTTATGATCCTTCTTTCCCGGGGTATATTTTTCGTAAGTTACCAAATATGTAAGGGTTAATTCTACAATCTCTTCATTATCCGGGGTTGTTTATATGTAAGTATCTACTTGGACCTCTTTATCATCCACATACACATTACGTAAAAATTTATTTTGAAACATATTTACTATTTCCTAGACTATGGGTTAAATTAATGTATACCCTTTTTTGAATTTATAAAAAATGTGTATAAAGGAATATTTTCGTCGTTTCCAAACAAGTTCCTTTAGAACCTTTTCCACAAAATTAAGGAAAGAGTGTTTTTTAACTTATATGGTGTGTATGACTATTTTAAGCAGTTATAACATATTCTAAGCTTAACTTACAAGCTTATAAGAATATTTTAAAAATAAATGTTTTCTTTTAAAATTACATTACTTTAAAATGACATAAAAATAGAAAGAGATATTCCTCTCAAATAGTTTTGATTTGATCTATGTCAACATCCTTTGTTGGATTTTATGCTTGTTTGAAGTAGATTTATTATTATACAATCTTCCATATTGTATTGATGGTTTTGTGATATGTTTGACAGTGTATGTGATATTTTTATACCATCCATGGTTTATGGTTAAAGTATTGACATTTTTATGGTTGTTTTAATATAATTGTTTATGTTATGTTTCACCCTTTTAATATGAGGAATGCATTGGACATAGTAAGTGATGGGTGGAGCCCACTATAGCTACTAGATGCATCAATAGGTCTCATGAGACAAACTAGTGTCTTGGTACAAGACCTTGAAATTTTTTTATTTTTTGTCTTGGCATGAGGCCTCATCAATATAGTTATGATGTCCATTATTATGAATTCCATCATTATGAAATTAGATATTGATATTATATGTGATTATTCGACTAGTAGAATATCCATGTAAATAAGTAAATGGAATTATTTAATTTATATTTTCCATATTATGAAGATTTTTATGTTTAAAACGCTTGAATTTTAGTATTATAAATTCCCTTAAACATTTTTGATTAATTTTAGTAATTTCCTCTATATTGTTATCCTTACTAAGCATCTATGCTCACCCCTTTCTATGTTTTATTTTCCCCAGGATGTGAAGAAGTATATTATGACTAACATTCAGGAATAGGCTAAGGGATATAAGTGTTTTAAAATGAGAAACAATATTCTTTTTTCCTTTTGATAATGTAATGTAAAACATATGTATGTATCATGTACTTCCAAGGCAACTAAAATAATCGGTCTTTTGAGACTTGATCTATTTTGATCATGCCAAAGTTATTAAATAATTCTCCAACTCTGTGTAACTAGGGTCAGTGCGTTACAAAAACTCTCATGTTTCAATGTATGATATTTTTTGAGTTTTTTTTAAATTCAATTCACTATTTATTATTCTCTGGTTATGGTTCTTAAGAGGTTAGTTTTTTTTGAAAACTAGTTTTTTATTTAATGGAGGATGTTATTAGATGAGGCATATATTTACGGTGGCTATAAACAACCACCATCTAGCTGGAGAACTCCCCTTGCTCACTGGTGGAATTAGTGTAGGTTTTTAGGTTTATGAAACCTCCACTGGAATTTTACATCATATCTTGTTGGGGATCTTAGTGCATGGTTCAATCTGAAATTTCATTATTTGACATGCAGATGTCTTGCAAGTTATGCTCCTATTCTGGCTGTTAATAACATCAATGAATTTGATTAAAAGGTAATTTAATTTATTTATGAATCCAAAATTTAAATCTAATATTGTTTATTTGTTCTCAGACCTTCTTTATCATGCAAGTTGTATGCATTTTTTGTTCTTTCAAAATTTTATTAAACATTTAATTTATCTCTTGTTATTTTATGCCAAATATTATTTTCATCTGATTTTGTAATAGATTGGGGAGTCAGCTAGTGATGATTGAAAATCTATGATTGATGAAATTAATCCAATGATTGAACACAACTATAATTTGAATGATGTATCATTAAAGATATTACTTGGTGCAGTTGAGGTTGGGGTATGATCTTTTTTATGATTATTGTTTTTTTCTATGATAATTTTGGAATTTTTTTAATTGAATTGGACCACAAGACCCTACATACAACTTATAACCTTTAATATGAGCTGTGAAAATGTCTGAATTTTTTTCAAAAGTTGATTGTTTTTTTATTTAGGCTCATTTCTGCAATATGATAGAGATATTAACAAAAATGTGTTTCATTGGATTCAAATGTGAAGCTGATTATTCAATGGGTTTGAAATAATGATTAATATAAGGAGCTTTTGATATGGGTTGGGTGTGATTTATTATGGAATAGACGTTGTGATATGTTTTTGGTGTTCATTACTACAATTGATTTTTGTAAGGGATGTGTTGGTTGTTATAATATCATTCAACTGATGAATAGTTTCCTTATGGAACACATGATAACCATGTATGATGAATGAATATGGATTGGTGTGTGTTTTGGGTTGGATAGTATTCCAACCATTGGTTAGCACTTTGTAGTTATGGTGTGGTGAGTTGGATGTGATAAATCCTGAGGTGGTTACTGAAGATCCAATCATGTATTGTGGTTGTGGTTGGTCTTCTGGTTTGTATTTTTATTACTGGTGATGATTGATTATTTAAAAAGTGCATTCCTATTAATAAAGTTGTTTTTCTAGAATATTAGTGTTATGTGTTTTTTATGAAGCATAACAAGTTCTATAAGCAGTTTTCACTATGTTTCCATTCCACATCCACACTAGAGGGTGACCTGATAGAGTATGTAGCTCTAATTGACTGCTTTGGTCAATATCCCAGGGTAACATATATGAATGTTTTCATAGAGTTTCGAGCATAATTAATAGACAAGAGAACTCTATATAAGTAAGGTAGGCTAATAAATTATTTCACCTGGACAATAATAATTTATTACTTGATACAAGAATTTATAGTAGATCTAGTCTATATTAAGAATATTATGGGAAAGACGAGGTATGTTGTCAGATGAAAATGATGGAGGGAATTGATCATGTTTTTATTTTCTTAATTCAGATTATAATTTTCTTCCTATATACTTATACACTCACAAACATTAAAACTATCATGATCCATTATTTTATTGTTGTATTGTTTGTAATGGGGTTATAGATCAAGTAGAGCCCCAATCCAAACCACTTTAGAAAACAATTCTTACTAGGGGTCATTACCCATTTAGTCATATCTGGATTTAGTGTAATATTTCTACTGTAAATTGTTGTTTTCATGGGGTCTCATCAGGGTAGAGATGAAACCATATGGAATCATCATTGATATGGAATGTTTATCTATAGCATAGGATCTGGTATATTTCCATCATGGTAGTGTTATATTCCGTCATGTAGATTGGTTATGATTCACATTAACTAGTAATAATGCACCTTAGGTATGATAAGAAGGGGAAACCCATTGATAGTTATATCTCATTAGGAATAACGAACAATACTACTATGTTCATAGAACTCCTAAAATTTACCTTTCATATGTACACGTTTATGGATACTTTTATTAATGACATATTCAATTTTTCTAGAATTAATTATGATAAGTCTTTATTATTTTCTTATTATCTTGAATATACTTTATGAGAACTAGTAGTATGCTAAACCATTGAAGTTATTGTTCTTGATTTGGTACGTTTATTTATAATTTAATTCTCAAAGTTAAGGATATCAATTGATCTCATGAAGATATAGGCCTTGATAGACTGTTTTCCACCTAGTATGGTGTTTGAGTTTCATAGTTTCCTCAGGATACTTGGACATTACTATATTTTTAGTGATTAATTATACAATATTTCTACAGCCATGAATACCATTACCAAAAAGGAGAATAAATTCATTAATACATACCATGGTTAAAGAGACATCAATGATATGAAGAAGAGGTATTTGTTTTATAATTCCTACGTGAAGGAGATGTGTATGAGGTGTTATTTGATATTTATTAGATTAATGATAGATTGTGGTTTGTAACTAGTTTTTATTCTGGCATGTATTGTTTTTATAGGTTAATTATGGAAGGATTTAGGAAGGCGGAGAGTTGCTGCACTTTTGGGAGAAGCATTTATACCCATGATTCTATGAACTGTGGCTATATTATATGTGCAGGAATCTTCTGCACTTTTGGTAGAAGAATCTATACCCACAGATCAATGAAACATGTTTATATTATATGTGTTTTGAAAATATATTCCCATGGTTCTATAAAATATGGGCATGGATATATACACACAATTTACTTAAACCGTGGGTATTATGAAATTTTCCTGGGATATACCCACGGTTTTGTAGAAACCCTGGGCATAGTTTTATACCAACGCCTTGGAATCCAACAGTCTATGAAACCCTGGGTATAGCCGATAACCATGGTTTCATGGGATATACCAAAAATTTGAAACTGTGGGTATAGGTGATATTTCCAGTAGTGTGACTAAAACCATAAAGTAAAGAGTAAGAAAAAATTTTCATAATGAGGAACCACATAATCAAGAAAAACCACTTATTTGATGTCGAGATTATGAAACCTTCCTAAGTCTATGACAAAATATATTTATCCTAGGTTTTTAATAACCAAAATATATTTAAATCATTTATGTTGTTTGATGAAGAGTTTGGGAATTCCGAAAGCATATCCCCAAGTGATGTCAAACTAGGTGTGAAGAAAGGCCGGTTATTTTGTAATAGGTTATGATCGAGTAAGGCCCAAAACACCATTTCAAATTTATTACTCCAAGGTACATTTTTACCATATACACATACACTCAGAGTATCCAAAAGAGATTTATTTATATAAAACCACTCATTCTATCCTTGACCAAAATTCTAGGACAATTTATTTATCATTACACTTATCCTTAGACATGTTCTTGGGGGTTATCACTATGGTTTAATCATCCTAGTTTCCAAATTTTAACTAAAATTTTTATTTAATACCATCTATAGGGACCCACTCTTTTCATACCTTAACATTACGTTACTTTTGTAGAGTACTTAATAACATATATAAACAGATTCCCAAAGACTGTACATGTCCAGAATGAATCCTTCTAATCTCTTCAAGATGTTGTCCTTTTTGTATAATAAAACCTCTATAAGGTTGAAAGATAAGTGTAGAAGAGAATTTGGAATAGGATGTTAAAACTATAAGGCTCAAAGTGATGAAATGAGATGAGGGAAGAGGCTTTCTTTTATAATGGAAGTGAGAGCCACTTTTGATATTTCTTGAAATACAAATTTATAATAAATTCAATATCAATCCAAATACCACTTAATATCACTTATTAGAGGATAAGATCATATAAGGTTGTAATATTTTCAACCCATAAATTTTAGATTGGTTTTTATTTTATTTTAAACCATATAATATTCATTAAACGTCAGATAAAATATTTTTTTGACAATGTTTATAATTTTTTTAACATTAAGGGAATTTATTTTAACATATAAAGTGTAAATTGGACCATAAATGTTACATTTATGACCTTCATGAACATTTATAATCCCATTTTTCTTAATTATTATTTTTTAAATAATTTAATAAAATATTACTTTCTAAAATATCATTAGTGTCAATCTTGGACAATATTCATAATTTGTCTTTTTAATAATATCATAAAAACAAGATATATTAAAACTAAATATATTAAATCCTCCCTCACATGTGAAATTAAACTTGAAAATTCCTAGATTAGATTAACTATATGAAATTATTTTTTTACTTTAATATTTTGAATATCAATAATTTTTCATTTGTTTTCTTTAAAGAATTATTGTATCATCATTTTAAATGTTATAAGGTATTTATTTATTCAATAAAAATTAAATATAAATTACTATGATAAATAAGAACATTTTATATATCAAATTATTATTTATAGTCTAATCTATCGTTTGTGTAACCCTATATTTAAAATGATATAGTTATTGAATGTATGAGTTTTTCATCTCTTCCTTTTCTTTAAAACAAATATTATAAATATATTACACTCATCCAAGTAGATTTAATAATTTACAATTTAGCACCAAGGATGATTTTGGTTAAAACCCACTCATGAAATGAAATTATAACAATTTTTAGTTTATGTTTTTTATTTTTTATAATATCATTCTTTACCCTTAATTACCTGATTTTCCTTTTTCTGTGTTAATAAAAAAATTACTAAAGATACTATTAATAATGAAAAAACTATAATAAACCTGTATACATAATTTGGATCCTCTAAATAAAAATATTGAATCAATTTTTAAAAATTTAAACCATAGAAGATGTAGTAATTAATTTAAAATTAATCCCATTTGAGGGTTTGAGAAACATGTTATTAAGGTTAAAACATGGAAAGGATTGATACATTTTTATAAATAAATTAAATGTAAAAATGGTTTCAATGACATAAATTATATAAAATGATAAATTATTATCTACTAAAAATTAAAAATTTATAAAAAATATAATTTAACACTACAAATTAATTCAATAAAAAAGTTATTTTCAATTAAAATTTATTTTTTTTAGAATTCATCAAAACATGAAATCTATCTGAAAAATATTAAATTCAACCATAGTTAGTATTTATATTCTGAATTAAATTAATAATTTTATAATTTCAAATAATATTTATAAAAGTGTCAAAAAATTTATTTAAAATGGGTTCTCTATTAAATGGCGATAAAATTACAATTTTTAATTTTTTTGGTTTTTTATATTTAATTGGGATGATTATTATCTTATGACTGTAAAATATATTAGATAAAAAATTAAAAATATTTTATTGAATATATAAAATTTATATTTCATTAATAGTATACGATAATAGTAATTTATTTAATTTATTAAAGGAAAAAGACTATATGAGCATAAAAATTAAAATATTCCTTTTAAATTCAATTGGTGTATATTTTCATTTATAATTAATTAGTAACTAATGAATTCATTTTATAAACAATATATTTTCTAAAGTTAGTAAATAATACTAGTAAATTATAATTTTACAACTAGGTTTTAACTTATTATATATATAATAACATTTTTTTAATATACTATTGTTCTGTAAAACTCAGTATTACGTGTCATGAAAGCTATAAAATAGACTATGAGTTGTGTAACACAAGAGAATAATAGCGTTGAGTATACCACATTCTAATCCAAGTGTTTCATGTTGTAAAATATCAAATTAGTGTTGCATATAACCCATTCTAAACATTGTTTTTCTCAATAAAAGAAGCTATATTCATTATTGTGTGAAATGACAAATATAAAAATGAAAAAATTAATTAGAATAAAATTTTTCAAAAAAAATCATGGTGTCACATTCTAACCCTCATAAAAATAATTTCCCCCTCATAATTCTCCTGGGTTATTAGGGTTTTAATAAATGAATGTTCCTTTCATAGAAACTCACATCATAAAAATGAATACTAAAACATCATTTTAAAAAGGGATGTTGAAAACATGATAGTTTCCCATTGTAACTATTAGAAGGGTTTCCTAATATGAGGACATAGCAGGAAAGTGAAAACATGGACTTAGAGGAAAATTATAAATATTTTTATGCAGTGATTGAGATCTTCATTCACAATAATGTGAATAATTAAGGGAATGTTGAGCACCTCAACGTCATAAATCTATGATGATTTAAAAGGCCATCAGTTAAACCAAAATTAAGTCATTAAGAGGATATTTTATTTTTAAATATTTTTTCTAATGTTGGAAAATTTTCATGAGAAGGTATACACCCATGATTTTTGGACAACCTAACACTTTGTTGTACATTGATCAAACTCCACTTCATCTCTCATTGAAATAAATTAAGGAGAATTTGAAATTCTTAATGAATTATTGGATCATTAGATCCATAAATAAAATAAGAGATCACCCAATTTATTTTATTATATGAGAAAAGGATAGAAAAAGTTATCCAATATCAATAAATCCTATTATAGTGATATAATACATTAATCTACAAAACACCATTCGAATTTTAGCACAAACCATTCAAAAAATGGCCATCCTTATAAACTCTCTGAAAGTCGTAGATTTAAAAAGTTATAAATAATGTCACTAAATTTCTCAGAAAACATGTATGCATTGATCCCCTATATAAAATAAATTTTATCTTGGTTTCCGCATACTAAACATGTGAATACCTATATAGGGTATTCCATTGAAACATTGTAATACCCTGAATTACCACACATCCATATTGGAAAACTACATGTTACCTTATTCCAATTTTTATTGGATATATTCCTTAAGTAAAAAAAGTTGCAATCTTTCACCTTGATAGCATAACCTACTTGTCAACAAATCAATAATTAGTTCTAAGGTAAATAGTATTATCCAATTTACATATTCATATCCAATATATCTTTACTAAATCATCATTATCTTAACATAAGGAATATACTAAGGGTTATCTAACCCATAATACAATGCTTCCCTTGAATATCACCTTTCTAGTAAATCACATTTCTAGTCTATCATAACCATTCAACATAATCTTTCAAATTCATATAGGAAAACATAAATTGAACAATACTTAAACAATTAACCATTCATAATTAATTAATCTAGACACATAAACAACATTATTAGTCTACTTTATCGTTAATATATAAACATGCTTACCTAATCCTATTATTTATTACCTCTTTCCTTTTATATTTCATCTTTAGTGTTGTAATAATCAACAATATAACCATTACATGTACCAAATTCAGGATTCCTTTTTGGATCTTTCCTCTTAAGGCATCAATTTTCATAATTCCCATTAATTAAACACAAAAAACATTCAGCTGTTGATAATAACCTATTGAGGCCAATATTTCCATACATTGTATCAACTGAAAATTTCATTTTCCCTTTGAATTTACAGTATTTCTGTCATCTTTTTCCACAGTAAAAATAGCTTCTTTTTCCTTTGAGAATTCACATGGGTGTTTTATCCCACATTCTAGACATGTAGTAAATTGAATCTTCATTCATTGATGGTCTCTATTACTTAATCTCTCAACGAACCCCCTCCTTTTATGTAACACCCCGACCCCAGTTACCCAGAGTCGGTGCATTATTACATAACATTGGCATGATCACAAGAAAGATCAAATCTCGAAAGACCGATTGGTTTAGTAGCCTTGGAAAAACTAGATATATTCATAAAGTTTTACATTACATCATGAATTGAAAAACCACTACAACAACATATTGTCTCCATAATCCACACTATTATCCCCCCATAATATCCATGCAGGTCATTCATAATTTACTTCTTCACTTCCCAGTAAAAATAAAACATAGAAAAGGGGTGAGCTCAAATACCCAGTAAGGATAACAATATAGTGAAAACATTCAAAAATAAGCATAAAAATTTAAGGAAATGTATAACTAAAACAAAAGCCTTTTAAACTTGAACTTCAACATAGTATGGAAAAAGAAAAATGAAATAATTCCATTTACTTATTCACATGGATATTCTACTAATCGAATAATCACATGCATTATCAATAACCACTTTCATAATGATGGAATGCATAATGCCAGACTATCATAACCACATAGCCAAGGCCTCGTGCCAATACTACAAATAAGATTTTGTCAAGGCCTTGTGACAAGACACTAGTTTGTCTCATGAGACCTACCGATGCATCGAGGAGCTATAGCGGGCTCCATCCTTCACATATTAAGTCCAATGCATTCTCATATGAAAAGGTTTAAACATAATATAAACATTCGTATTAAAACTAGCATACGAAATGTCAATACTTTCACCATAAACCATGAATGGTATAAAAATAGCACATCCACAGTCAATCATACCACAAAACCTTAAATACAACATAGAAGTTTTGTATCATAATAAATCAATTTCACATAAGTGTAAAATCCATCAAAAAATGTTGACATAGATGAAATCAAAACTCTTTTTAGAGAAATATCTTTTTTTATTTTGAAATCATTTAAGAGCCATATAAAATAAAACTTTTTCCTTGAAAATATTCTTATAAGATTGTAAGGGAAGCTTCGACAATTTTATAACAGTGGAAAATAGCCGCACCCACTGTATAAGTTAAAAAAAACATTCTTACCTTAATTTTGTCGAAAAGGATAAAAAGAACCTTGTTTGGAAAACGATGGAAAGATTATTTTATAAACCTCTTATAAAAAGTCAAACAAGGGTATAAATGACTTTAACCCATATTCTTGTAAATAGTAAAAATGTTTTGAAATACATTTTAAGAAACATGGATGTGGATGATAAAGAGATCCCAGTAGATTATTACGTATAAACAACCTCGGATAATAAAGAGATTGCGAAATAACCCTTACCTTGTACTTTTCATTGGTTGGGGTAGGTTAACATCCTGTATAATGGTGAAATAATTGTTATTAAATTATAAAAGAATCATATATATTAATATGATATCATATATGATCTTTTAACATTGATTTGTTAATAATATCTTATAATTATCGTCGTTTCGGGTGTTAACTTACTCATTTTCTTTTATCTGTTTTGTTACATAAGCCATGTTTGTTATGAATAGGTTGAATCTTATTCATATCCATAATTATATCAAGTCCTTAAACATCATTTTTAAATCATCAAATTATAATTATACTTTAATGGATACGATGGAGAATGAATCTCATCGCGTTCGTGGAGACGGTAGTCCGTACGTACGTACGAGCGACAATATCATTCTTTTGATATTAAAATAATATATAAATGGATATTATATATATAAATAATCATTAACATGTTATATTTATTATTTACATGAGTTACACATCATTATTATACCCATCCAAATAATAATATATTGAAAAACAATTACACCACGACGTGGAGACGATAAGACGTACGTACGCACGTATGGTGACATGTTATTCAAAGGGTGGATAGAATACTGAATATGGTTGTACCATATTTATAAAAACATCACAGTATATATAAGATACTGGAGTTATTATTTTAGAATGGTAATAACAAATAAAGAAGAAGTGGAAGAAGAAAGGAACTTGAAAAGGGGTGGTGAAAACATTACCTCTTCTTCGGGTTCTTCCTTTTGATTTGATCAAAATGGCTCCTTAGGTTGGATTTCTGATTAAACTAAGGCCTCTAGGTTGTATTGAGGGAAGTTGGGAGAGTATTTGGGTCGAGTTTTGCCGAACCAAAAGGCTTTGATGGTGTGAAGAAATGAGAAGGAGGAGTTCCCTTTTATAAGAGGGGTGAGGCACACCTTTGGAAAAGCTAGAAATATTAATTTATAATAAATTAATATTCAGTTTATAATGGCTCCAAAGTTGATTATTCAAATGTTAATGTAGGTATAGGTCGAGAAACATTAAATCAAATGAATTTAGATAGGTTTGGGTTACTATATTAACCTTATCTTTTAGTTTTAACTCTTAGTTAATTAGTTTGACATTTACCATGTCACTTTGTATTTTTATAATATATAGTTAATAAACGTACTATATACATCCAAGAGACCCCCAAGTGGTCCATTAATGATGAAACTATCATGATATAAGTCTCTTGGATGAACCTTAGATTTTTAGGAATTTAATATCAATTAATAATATAATATTTTTTTTAAAAACTCTTTTATGTCAATTTTTACACTATTCAATAATTGATTTTTATGAAACTCATAACAGAATGATTACTTCGACCAAAGTTAATTAAATCAATCCTAACATGTCATATTAGCCTATAAAATTATTTTAATTCATTAAAAGTCTCAAATTATATTTATTTGGGAATTTATAATATCAATTATTTTAATGTTTTACAATTATGGTAATCATTGTGTCATAAATAAATTAAATTATTTAAAGTCTAAAAATTATAAATAAAATATAATTATGTAGGAAATCTTATTATATTTCTAATGAATATTTACAATCGAATTTATCTTATGTATAACCCTATATTAAAAATGTCTTATTAAATAAACTTTGATTTTAACTCTTTTAACTCTTCTTTGAATTAAATAATAATAAATGTCCTAATCTAATTCAAGTGGACCTAAATGATAATATTTTATTTATAAGGTTGTTTTTTGTCGAGATACACTTGTCCAATAGAATTAGTACATTTTATAGGGTAATATTAATATCCTTTTTACCCTTAATTTCCCTATTTACTTTTAACCGTGGTAAATAAAAGTAAAAAGTTACTATTCACCAAAAATTATTTTCATCTCATTGAACCACATTTTACTTATTGATATTAACCGTGTCTCTCGGATTTTCGAAATATCATTCACAGAAGCGGTAAAATTATGTTTCATGGAAAATTCAGTTTTTTTAACTACCACTTAGTAGTTTCACTATTCATCAAAAATTGAAGTTTTTCAGAACAATGCCAAAATTTCACCCTAAGCTATAATTGATATTCCAAAATCATAAATGATATATATTTTAAAAAATTCCAAACATATTAGTTGAATTAATTAATTTTATAATTAATTCCCGCTGTCACAACAAATAGCGTGTTTTTAAGAAACAATATATATCAAAAGATTGACAATTGTTTAGGTCCAATTTCAAAGTGAAATTAATTATAATGAACACCATTGGATAAAATGGTAAAAATATATTCCAATTATACTTTAAAACAACTCAAATTCATAATTTATCACCATTAATTATTTGGATTAAAAAATTTGTTTTTAATTAAAATTTAGTAATTTTCACTATTCATCAAAATATTAAAGTTATCCGAAAAGTACCAAAATTTCACCTTAGGATAAATTCAATACTCTGAATCCAAAAATGAAGTCCATTTTGAAATATAAAATATATATAATTTCAAAAATTAGGTATTACTATTCATAACGGCTAGTTTGATTGGTTGTGGTGTGTGTTAGAACTCGAAGTTGCGTACAACACACGCTACTGTATTATTCAAAGGAAAGCATACCGTGGAAGCTTGGGATGTTTCATTTTAAATTTTTTTATGTCCCCATTTAGTCGAAATTTTTAAAATATTGTATTTAAAAAGGGTTCACTATTCAATGTTGGTAAAAGTGCAATACTGAAAATGAATTTGTTCTTACATTATGTCTAAGAAACTCATAATATGGATTCTAAAATTATAAGGATTATATAAAGTTTAAAATTTAGTTAATACTATTCATAAACTCTTTTGAACAGCTTTTTTGGTAATTCATGGTGTGCTTGAACTCGACGTTGCGTGTAGTGCATGTTATTGTATTATTTTTGAAGAAATAACACACTATAAAATCTTGGGGTGTTACATTCTCCCCTCCTTCAATAAATTGCGTCCTCGCAATTTGAAATTGTTCTTCGAAAATAAAAGGTTGAAAATAAAAAATATCTTTGTGGGAAAACCCACATCGGAAATTGGGTTACTAAAATTTAGTCTTAATATGAGGAAAAGAGAAATGAAAGGGTCACCCCCAAATTATGATCTCGATTAGGAGAACATTAGTGGAAATTAGAGACATATAATTGGAGGAAAAATGTAAATATTTATAGGTAGTGATTGAGGTCATCAATCACAAACAAGTTTAAAATTGAGGTCCTTAAATTCATCAATCTTCGATGATTTAAAATACCATCGATTCAACAAAACATAAGGTATTAGGATAACACATTTTTGACGTTTCAAAATATCTTAGTTGAAATCCCAAATCGAAAAATGAATTAATGAGGCCTCTATTTAAAATAAAGAGTGGAAAGTATGAAGATTACCGAAAATAACACATACTAGGGTTCCATGTAGAAAAATATGGATATGGAAGAGAAATATAACCATCAATTATCAGATGGAGAGTGGTAGAGAACATGGCTATGAAAAGGCCAACAATCCCAAAGCCATAAATTAGTGATAATTTAGGGTACCATCTCGGACAACATTTTTGTTCTAAGTTCCTTTTCTTAATGTTGAGGAATTTATTTATGAGATTGGCTAAGATTATAAGGAGATATACTTACTTTATAATTAGAGTTTTATTCATTAATAAATTTATACCAAAAACTCATCTTTCACTCGTAAAAAAATTCTATTTATACTATTCGTACAGGGTTCCAAAATAAACGAATTTATAATTCATCTACCAGATGTTTTAAAAAAAACTACATTATTTAATCCAGGACATCTCGTGGGCCAGTGGTAGGTGATACACCCTTGTCTCCTTTCGGTTGCGGGTTCAAGTCTCGCGGTCTTGCCGGTCACGACAGGTTGCCGCCCGACCTCTGGGTTGTCCTTTTATGGAAATCAAAAATTAATCTCAAACTAGAATTTATCCAAAATAATTCTGTCCAAACTCACAGTCCAATATTTATAAGGAAGGTAAACTTAATGTAGATCCTTTTTACCCCGTAATAGTATATGAATACCTTCATCATGTATTCTTTTAAAACACTGAAACATCCTGAATTACCATAATACTTATTGATTACATTCATGCTCCCTTATTCTATATAGAATTCTGGATATACTTCATCAATCGAAAAATGTTTTAAACCCCAATAATGATGGAATATACAAATCATTAAACAGCTTCAAGGTAGTTAAGAATATCCAAAATAATTTATCCAAATAAATCATGTATTATTCTAAAATCACTACCTCGGTATCAAAACCATATTATGGTTTATCTTTCTCTCAACCATATATTTTCCAAAAATTTAACCTGCTGTTGAGTCACTTTTCTTTGTTCCACACAATCTCAAGTCCTTAATGAAATAGTACTGCAGTACAATCCTTATATACTCCATAATTATTATAATAAGTACGTTGTTGATACAACACTCAAATGACATAATCAACATAAGAACTCTAATCATTCCTCTTCATTTGTGGTAGTATCATAACTTGATTATTATCCAATAGCATCATTTGCGGCATAGTCTGATGACTGGGACATAGGTTCGCGTATTGTCCAAACTCCTTGCAAATGAAGCATTGTACATTTGAAACCATTTTCTTACCCTTGCAGTCACGTACTTGGTTCCCTTTTCCTCCACACTTATAACAAACTCTCATTCCTTTCAGACAAGTTCCAGGGTGTTTCTTCCCACAATTATCACATATGGGAAAATTCTTATTTTCCCTTTTCCCTTTATCCATCGTTCTCTCTTCCATCCTTTTCTTCTCTTGCTTCCCTTCAAGGCCATAGGACTCAGTAAAATCTTTACTTCTCTTATCAACACATGATATTATTTCTTCATATGATAATAATACATGGGAGACTATTTCTCATATAAATTCTGGCTTAAGACCATGAAAGATATGATCCATCTTTCTCTTTGGATCATGTGCATTGCTGGAGTTCTCATTCCTTCTACTGGGCGCCATTTCTAAACAATGACATACACTAGATTAGTTTATGAATAACAATACCTAATCCCAAACTTGTAATACACATAAAATAAATTAAATAGTTTATGGATATAATCCATAATCATAAAAATTTCTCCTTTGAGGAAGTAAATCCACATAAACCCTTCATAATGGTTTGTAAAGAAAATGAGAATTATCCTAAGCATATCCCCCCGGGAGTGTCGTAACCAAGAGTGCAGCAAGGCCCGTTGTCGTGCACCAGTTCCCATTCGAGTCTAGCTCAAAACAGTGTTTTCGGGTTTTACCCCTAGGTATATCTGTGCCAGAGCTGCCTCTACCTACTCATATCCAGACATGGTTGTATTGCTCAGAAAACTCACAATATCTCTACAATACCAAAATTCTAGGAAGTTCTTCTATACTAATCCTCAAATTCCATCTTAAATCTATGTGCTCTAATCAGAGTTTATCTAAATCTAGCTTCCAAGGTTTGTACTAAACTTTCTCTGATACCAACTGTAACGCCATGACCCCAGTTACCCAGAGTCAGTGCATTATTACATAACATTGGCATGATCACAAGAAAGATCAAATCTCGAAAGACCAATTGGTTTAGTAGCCTTGGAAACACTAGATATATTCATAAAGTTTTACATTACATCATGAATTGAAAAACTACTACAAAAACATATTGTCTCCATAATCCACACTATTATCCCCCCATAATATCCCTGCAGGTCATTCATAATTTACTTCTTCACTTCGTGGGAAAAATAAAACATAGATAAGGGGTGAGCTCAAATGCCCAGTAAGGATAACAATATAGCGAAAACTTTCAAAAATAAGCATAAACATTTAAGGAAATGTATAACTAAAACAAAAGCCTTTTAAACTTGAACTTCAACATAGTATGGCAAAAGAAAAATGAAATAATGCCATTTACTTATTCACATAGATATTCTACTAATCGAATAATCTCATGCATTATCAATAACCACTTTTATAATGATGGAATGCATAATGCCAGACTATCATAACCACATAGCCAAGGCCTTGTGCCAAGACTAAAAATAAGATTTTTTCAAGGCCTTGTGCCAAGACACTAGTTTGTCTCATGAGACCTACCAATGCATCGAGGAGCAATAGCGGGCTCCACCTGTCACATATTAAGCCCAATGCATTCCCATATGAAAAGGATTAAACACAATATAAACATTCGTATTAAAACTAGCATACGAAATGTCAATACTTTCACCATAAACCCTGAATGGTATAAAAATAGCACATCCACAGTCAAAAATACCACAAAACCTTAAATACAACATAGAAGTTTTGTATGATAATAAAACAATTTCACGTAAGCGTAAAATCCATCAAAGGATGTTGACATAGATGAAATCAAAACACTTTTTAGAGAAATATCTTTTTTTTAAATCATTTAAGATCCATATAAAATAAAACATTTTCTTTGAAAATATTCTTATAAGCTTGTAAAGGAAGCTTCGATGATTTTATAACGGCGGAAAATAGCCGCACCCGCCGTATAAGTTAAAAAAACATTCATACCTTAATTTTGTCGAAAAGGATAAAAAGCACCTTGACTGGAAAACGAAGGAAATATTCCTTTATAAAGCTCTTATAAAAAGTCAAACAAGGGTATAAATGACTTTAACCCATATTCTTGTAAATATAAAAAATGTTTTGAAATACATTTTAAGAAACATGGATGTGGATGATAAAGAGATCCCAGTAGATTATTACGTATAAACAACCTCGGATAATGAAGAGATTGCGAAATAACCCTTCCCTTGTACTTTTCCTTGGTTGGGGTAGGTTAACCTCCTCTATAACGGTGAAATAATTGTTATTAAATTATAAAATAATCATATATATTAATATGATATCATATATGATCTTTTAACATTGATTTGATAATAATATCTTGGAATTATCGTCGTTTCGGGTGTTAACTTACTCATTTTATTTTATATGTTTTGTTACATAAGCTATGTTTGATATGAATAGGTTGTATCTCATTCATATCCAGAATGATATCAAGTCCTTAAACATCATTTTTAAATCATCAAATGATAATTATACTTTAATGGATACGATGGAGAATGAATCTCATCGCGTTCGTGGAGACGGTAGTCCGTACGTACGTACGAGCGACAATATAATTATTTTGATATTAAAATAATATATAAATGGATGGTATATATATATAGAATCATTAAAATGTTATATTTATTATTTACATGAGTCACACATCATTATTATACCCATCCAAATAATAATATATTGAATAACAATTACACCACGACGTGGAGACGATAAGTCGTACGTACGCACGTATGATGACATGTTATTCAAAGGGTGGATAGAATACTGAATATGGTTGTACCATATTTATAATAACATCACAGTATATATAAGATACTGTATTTATTATTTTAGAATGGTAATAACAAAGAAATAAGAAGTGGAAGAAGAAAGGAACTTGAAAAGGGATGGTGAAAACATTACCTCTTCTTCGGGTTCTTCCTTTTGATTTGATCAAAAGGGCTCCTTAGGTTGGATTTCTGATTAAACTAATGCCTCTAGGTTGTAGTGAGGGAAGTTGGGAGAGTATTTGGGCAGAGTTTGGCTGAACCAAAAGAATTTTAAGGTGTGAAGAAATGATAGGAGGAGTGCCCTTTTATAAGAGGGGTGAGGGGCACCTTTGGAAAAGCTAGAAATATTAATTTATAATAAATTCATATTCGGTTTATAATGTCTCCAAAGTTGATTATTCAAAGGTTAAGGTATGGATAGGTCGAAAAACATTCAAAAAATAGAATTTAGACAGTTTTGGGTTACTATATTAACCTTATCTTTTAGTTATAACTCTTAGTTAATTAGTTTGACATTTACCATGTCACTTTGTATTTTTATAATATATAGTTAATAAACTTACTATATACATCCAAGAGACCCCCAAGTGGTCCATTAATGACTAACCTATCATGATATAAGTCTCTTGACCGAAACATAGATTTTTTGGAATTTAATATCAATTAATAATATAATATTTGTTTTAAAAACTCTTTTATGTCAATTTTGACACTATTCAATAATTGATTTTTTTGAAACTCATAAAAGAATGATTACTTCGAACAAAGTTAATTAAATTAATCCTAATATGTCATATTAGCTTATAAAATTATTGTAATTCATTAAAAGTCTCAAATTATTTTTATTTGGGAATTTATAATATCAATTATTTTAATTTTTCACAATTATGGTAATCATTGTGTCATAAATAAATTGAATTATTTAAAGTCTAAAAATTATAAATAAAATATAATTATGTAGGAAATCGTATTAGATTTCTAATGAATATTTACAATCGAATTTATCTTATGTATAACCCTATATTAAAAATGTTTTAGTAAATAAACATTGATTTTAACTCTTTTAACTCTTCTTTGAATTAAATAATAACAAATGTCCTAATCTAATCCAAGTGGACCTAAATGATAATATTTTATTCCTAAGGTTGTTTTTGGTCGAGATACACTTGTCCAATAGAATTAGGACATGTGTTAGGGTAATATTAATATCATTTTTTCCCTTAATTTCCCTATTTACTTTTAACCGTGGTAAATAAAAGTAAAAAGTTACTATTCACCAAAAATTATTTTCATATCATTGAACCACATTTTACTTCTTGATATTAACCGTGTCTGTCGAATTTTCGAAATTCCATTCACAGAAGCGGTAAAATTATGTTTTATGAAAAATTCAGTTTTTTTAACTACCACTTAGTAGTTTCACTATTCATAAAAAATTGAAGTTTTTTAGAACAATGCCAAAATTTCACCCTAAGATATAGTTGATATTCCAAAATCAAAAATTATATCTATTTTACAAAATTTCAAACATGTAATTTGCATTAATTAATTTTATAATTAATTCCTGTTGTCACAACAAATAGCGTGTTTTTAAGAAACAATATATATCAAAAGATTGACAATTGTTTAGGTCCAATTTCGAAGTGAAATTAATTATAATGAACACCATTGGATAAAATGGTAAAAATATATTCAAATTATACTTTAAAACCACTCAAATTCATAATTTATCACCAATAATTATTTTTATTAAAAAGGTTGTTTTTAATTATAATTTAGTAATTTTCACTATTCATCAAAATATTAAAGTTATCTGAAAAGTACCAAAATTTCACCTTAGGCTAAATTCAATACTCCGAATCCAAAAATGAAGTCCATTTTTAAATATAAAATATATATAATTTCAAAAAGTAGGTATTACTATTCATAACGTCTAGTTTGATTGGTTGTGGTGTGTGTTAGAACTTGAAGTTGCGTACAACACACGCTACTGTATTATTCAAAGGAAAGCGTACCGTGGAAGCTTGGGATGTTTCATTTTAAATTTTTTGATGTCCCCATTTAGTCAAAAAGTTTAAAATATTGTATTTAAAAAGGGTTCACTATTAAAAGTTGGTAAAAGTGCAATAATGAAAATGAATTTGTTCTTACATTATGTCTAAGAAACTCATAATATGGATTCTAAAATTATAAGGATTATATAAAGTTTAAAATTTAGTTAATACTATTCATAACCTCTTTTGAACAGCTTGTTTGGTAATTCATGGTGTGCTTGAACTCGGAGTTGCGTGTAGTGAAAGTTATTGTATTATTTTTGAAGAAATAACACACTATGAAATCTTGGGGTTTTACATTTTCTTATTTGGCGAGTCCAAGAGTTAGTTAAAGAACACATTTTTAATCATATTTTGTGAAAACTAATTACACATGATCAAAATATACTTCACTCTAGTGACCATCCCATTTGAATTCTCATTATCAAATTCTCTAAAAAATTCAATGTTAATCGAGTTCCTTCTAGATCCCTCCATTAACAGAAACTAGAAATCAATGAATAAGAAACAATTATCATAGTGTGGAACCACATAATCATGAAAAACCGCTTATTGATTCTATAAATTATGATAAATTTCTTATTCAGTGACACCATTGGTTTATGAAAGTCTATTTATAGCAAACATATATTTTAATATTTGATGATGGTTCATGAAGTGTTTATGAATTCCAAAAGAAAATTTCACTGGAATGTCAAATTTGGTGATAAAATAGGTTTATTGTCATGTACCAGGTTACACTTGAGTAAGGAATGATAGATTTATTTAGACATGTTATGCTGAGTTATATCTGTGACAGGGTCACATCCAGTTCTTATATCCAGATACGAATTTATTTCTAGGAATCCACTCACCCTATCATTTACCAAATTTCTGAACATTTTCCTTAACTTTATACTTATCCTTAGTCATGTAATTAGGATTCAAATTTATGTTTTCTCATCCTAAATTACAAATTTTATCTAAATTTTTACTCTAATACAAATTACAATGGCCCACACCTTTCATACAAAATTATTACATTACAATTACATAATACTTAATATATTACATAAATTAATACCAAAAGACCATACTAGTCTAGTACCTTTAGAAACATGAAAACATAAACACTATTATATACGTGACTAAAATTATCTCCAACTAGGTTCTTCTCAACTAGAATCCTTCTAAGACACCCAAAACACAATACATATCTTCATAACTTTACGTCATGACATCCTTCATATATGTCCAAACCCCATTTTATTTAGAAAGGATTCTTTAGATCTCCTCTAAAAGACTCTAAATTTGGTCTTATGGAATGAAAAACAACTCTATAAGGTATATAAAGACGTGGATAGGTGTATTTGGTAGAGGTTGGTCTTGATAGAAGGCTCACTATGATGAAATGACATGTGGGAAGATATGCCCTATTATAATTGATGTGAGAGGCCCTATTGAAATCTCTTAAAATATTAATTTATAATAAATTAAATATGTTTCCAAATACCACAAATATTTAATTTATTATAATTTAAGATAATATAAGGTTGTAAAATCATCAACAAAATAAATTTTAGATTGGTTCTGATGTAATTTTAAACAATATGTTTTTTATTAACCCTATGTTAATGATTGTTAATTTTAACTATATTATTAATGTTTTTTTGTAAAGAGAATGTATTTTTAACATATAAATTGTAAATACAAAAAAATGAAAAATTTGTGATATTTTATACCATATCTCATCCAGTTTCCCTTATTTAGTAATTTTATTTTTATTAAATAAATGATTTTTTTAACATTCTTAAAATATCATTATGGTAAATTTAGACACTATTCATTATTTTTCTGTTAAAAATATTATAACGACATGATATCTCAAAAAACTATATTAAATTATCTATATCATGCCAAATTACTCAAAATAATTCCGGGATAACATTAATTATATGAAATTATATTTATTTTAATATTTTAAAGATAATATTTTTGGTTTTTCCACTAATTATCCAATTACTACATCATTATTATAGTAGCCTTTAATGTATTTATTTATTTCCCAAAAAATATAAATAATTTACCATGATAAAGAAAAAAATATTATATTTCCAATAAATATTTATAGTCTAATTTATCTTTTGTATGACCCTATATTAAAATGATATAGTTATTGAAAATATGTGTATGAAATCTTTAACTTTTATTTAATTAAAATATAATAAATGTAGTAATCTAATTTAAGTGTCTTCAAAAGGTTATAATTTCAGTGTAAGGATTATTTTTTGTCAAAACCTGCTCTTTAAATGAAATGAGGAAAAGTTTTAGGGTAATCTTATTTTTTTATAATTTTTTTACCCTTAATTACCCAATTTACCTTTTACTATGTTAATTAAAAATTAATAAAGACACTTTTCATAATTCTTAAAAAACTAAAGAAATATATTTACATAATTTGGACCCTCTTATTCCAAATTTGTAATCCAATTTTAAAAAATTCAAAACACAAAAGTTTTATTAATTAATTTAAAATTAATCCCATTGATGGGGGTACGAAAAATAGTTATTAAATTTAAAACATTCAAAAAATTGAAATTTTTTATATCTATATTCAATGTAAAATTTATTAAAATCACCTAAATTATATTAAATGTTAAAAAATTTATCTTATTATACTATAAACCCCATAGAAAAATATAATGTAACACTATAATTTCTTTTGATGAAAAAAGTAGTTTAAAAAAAAATTTAGTATAGTTTACTATTCATCAAAACATGAAACATATCATTAAAATACCAAATATTCAACTGAAGTAAATTTTTATAATCCTATATTAAAAAATAATTTTAATTTTTCAGATATATTATATTAATGTGACAAAAATTGGATTTAAAATGCATTATCTATTAAAAGGTGGTAATATTTCCCTTTTGAATAATATGGAGGTTTTTAAAATATTTTGGGCTTGTTCTAATATTATGAATATAAAATCTATTAGATAAAATTAATGAAATATTGACTTGAAAATAAAAAAATATATTTCATTAATATAAATCACTAATTTTAATTTATTTAATTTTTTAAGACAAAAAAACTTTTATAGCATAAAATTATTTCTATTCTTTTCTATTCAATTGGTTTATATTTTAATTTCTAATTAATTTGTAACCACTGAATTATTCTCATAAACTATATATTTTTATATGTTAGATAATACTTGTAAGAAATGATAATTTAGCTGGTTGGTTTTATCTAATTAAACTAAATAATAATATTTGAATAATATACATTTTTTCAGTGAAACTTGGTATTATGTCTAACAAAATAAATCAAAATGACTCAGTGTTGGGTAACACAATCCAAGAATAGTGTTTCATATAGTGAATTCTAATCCATGAGTTAAATGTAGCCCAATCCGGACTTGATTTTGTGCATAATTCATGAAAAAAATAGTTTTTTTCATTTAACAAAATCTATATATGGAATTGTGTGAAATGCATATTATTGAAAAAATGAAATTAATTCGTAAAAAATATATCAAAAAATCTCAAGGTTGTATACCTATGAATAATTCTATTTACTAATTAGCATTATTCTTAAAAAGGAATTTTTAAAATGTTAACTTTAAAGGATTCCATTAAAAACCCTTACTGCAGTGTTTTTATTGTTATTTATTGATTTTCTTAATTTCCTAATAATAATTGGATAATCAATACTTCTAGAGATCACAATTGAAGGAGAAATACATTTGGAGTTATAGAATAATGTTTTGGTTTCTAAATTTGTGTGTTTTAGTGATCAAAGTGACGATGATGAGTTGATACTCCATTGATAGTGGATTCTGATATTCTTTTGTCTATAAAATATCATTATCTCCATTTTTTAAATAGTTATCTTTATTGTATAGGGGAGGACATTATTTTGGGATAAATTTTTACACACACTAGTTTCATGGATAGACACTACATATTATAATATATTTGGCGATTCTAGTGGTTTGTGTGGCAATGAATGACATGATGCAATACCATGTTTGTAGCCATTCATTTTTAATCCTAAACCTTATACAGATTCGTGTTAATATTTATTACATGTACTTTCATACTAAATCACAAAAAAAAATTATTAACATAATAAATAGTTCAGTGTTAATGAAAAAAATGATGACAAATTTCATGGTTATTGTTAACCTATGATAAGAATTTATTGATGGAAATATTGTAAAATATTTTTTTCCACTAATTCACTCTCTCTTATTTAAAAATAATGATATATTCTATTACTATTGGTGTTATTTTCCCCTAAAATTCATATTAGAGTAGAAATCTTTATTCAATGACATCCATGCAATTTGAAGTTGGATGTATGAAGTTCTCTATAGTTGTAATTATTATTGATTCCAATTATTTTCTTCTATATATCATATTAAAATGTGAAATAGAAAAATATTTCCACCATTTTGTAGTAAAATTAATTTTTTTTGAACGAAGGATATTTTAACTTCTATCATTAGCTATATAAGTGATCTTCATTATATCTAATGGTTTTAATCTGGTCCCAAAATGGTATAGTGATGAATTGATATAATTAGATGAATATAAATATCAAGAGACAAGAAATAACTAATGAATTATCCTCAATTTAAATAAAGAGTTCACAATATTTTTTGGGATCAAGACAAAAAAAGAATCTAGGAGAAGCTGTGAAATATTCATGAGTTTAATGTTAGTGTAAAGAAAGAAAAACATAAAATCCAACATACCAAATTTCATTTAATTCATATTATTAAAAGAGATTTAATGAATCAATTATTCCCTAATTTTAATATGATATGGAAATCCATAATAGGTTTAAAAAACTATATAGGATTTAATAATTTTCATAGAATTTATTTATATATTACAATCTTGGTTTGATAACAATTTTTCATATCCTAATGATCATGAATTGAAGGAATTTATACTTGATGACTTGGAGAACATGTCAGTGGAATACTAATTATGGAATGTTATTTATTTTAATAAGACTAAAAAATGATGATAACGAAATATCCTAAAAATCACAAATTAATGAGAATAATTCTGAAGAAGAAAAGAAAAAATTTGGGGATTGAATTTAAAATAGAGAAGTCGGTGTGAATTTAAACAAAATCATATATCTTATATCATGATGTGTTTGAATAGTGAAAGGTAATTACCATGTTAAGAGGATTTTTATGTGTTTCTACTATTGTGGAACTTTAAATTTTATTTTAAATTATAAAAATTTGAAGGAGTAATATAGTGAAGATGAAAACATGAAATCAATGAAGTTTCTTAAAAGAATACATCAAAATTAATAACCAAGAAGTGACATTTTATGGAAATGAAAAGAACATTTATAAAGTACAAAATAAGTGTTATTTTTTAAATATGGAGGAATAATATTGTGATGAAAATAAAACTATATAGGTTTCATCATATAATGATTATATACATAGGTTATTAATTTCATTGGTGAATGAACATTGTTTTCTTGTAATGATGATATCTAAGAAATTGTTATGGGAATCATGTTGGAATGTTAGTTAAGTTATAATTAAATCTAAATATACAATGTGTAGAAGCACAACAAGAAGTTGGGTAAGATACCTAATGTTCTAAATGAGGTTTATAAATCCAAAGGATAATCAAAATAGAGGTTGTTAAAACATATAGAGAATCTATGTATCTCAAATTCCAATGAGAAGAAGCTAAATTCCACACTAAATGAAAACATTAATACAAACAATTATAATTTTCTATTATGATTAAAAGTAAATTTTTGGTTAAGACTAGTTGTAGAAGATAAAATTAGATTTAAAAAATCTTTGCATGAAATTTGTAAAATTTCATATAGATTTAAAAATACTAGTGAAACAATAAATAGTATTGGTGATCATTAAATTCATTAAAAGTATCGCTCAACATACAAAAAAAGTGACAATGTTAAGGAAAATTAAAATTAAGGTCATGTGAGTTGGAAAATGGATTTTTCTACATAATATGAATTATAGAATTATGAAAAATATAGAAATGGTGACTTGGGGTATAAATATTTTATAAATGTAAATTATTGAAATTCAATAAAGAGGACCAGAAATAACGGGAATATTATAGGAACACAAAACAATTTTGTTCAAAAAAGTATCTATAATCATTAGAAAATAATATTAAGTAATAGTAGTGTCATATTATAAATGATGATTAGTTTTTTCTAGAAGGTTTTTATTTTTCAGTTTCTATTGATCAAGTAGTTGATAAAATAATGTGCCATTTAAAAATGAGAGATCACTTGAAATAATTTTTTTGGATCAAAGATAATTGGATTAGAGAATTTGAAATCAAATATTACATTCTATTTTTATGTGTAAAATTACAACCTTCTAAATATTTCACCACTATTTGGTATTGTTAATAATGTGATCCAATATATATTATTATTTATGCTCCAAGATTTAACCTCATATATCATCTCTTAAATGTCATGCTTTTTGGATCACAAGTAGGGGTGATATAATATTCTATAACCATAAATGGGATAACATGAAGCTTGGATTTCCCAAATTCCAAAATCTATAAATAAAACTCTTGAAAAAAATTATGTACATATATTTTATACAATATATTTTTGAAAAGAATAATCTTGACATATTCAATGCCATTGTGATGGATTCTAAGCCAGATTATTTTTCTTTCATGGTATGTTCATCAAGAGACTTCGTGGTAAAAGACTTCCATTGAGTGATGATGGATCCCAATGATTTGGATAGCTGGGGTGAAGTGGTATGGTGTTAGGAAATCCAGGATGAAATAAAATTCCCTATATGGAAATTCATGAACTTTGATTTACCCACAAATGTGAAAATCAAGCATTATTGTATAAACCACTTGTCTAGGAGAACCTTTTTTAGTGATTGTTGGGAAGAGATATCATTTAACCTATTCTTAAACTGAGAATGGGCACCAATTGTTTGGAACTATTTTTGTGACATTAATTTTCTTCTTCCTTAGGATTCATTAGCTCTATCCTTTCTCTATATCTGGATTTAGGGAGGGAGATAATTTTTTCCTAAGAAAAAGGAAAGTTCTCTGATCCTCTTAGTGGGAATTTAGTGCATTTCAAAGGTAAGGAAAAAAGTCCAACACAATTGGATCACATTCACTAAGAAATCATTTTATATCATAACTAATACCCTATTTATAAATCTGAATTTTCTCCTCAAAAACAAGGAAGATTTTCCATCACTTAAAATACTTTTGGAAGACATAATGACTCTCCTCTCTACCCTTAGCGTGACCCAAGGTCAATGGGTCTGTTGTTATCCCCACTATACCAGTATGAAGCTCAAAATGGATGAATAATGCATCATGGGTGACATATTACTAATAATCATTGTTTGTGAGCCCAAGGGTTTGATTATCTATACTTTCACCAAATATATTAGAAGTATAGACTGTCTACAAGTAGAAGATACGGTGATGTTAACATGCCTACTCCGATGTAGTAAGGAAAACATCACTATTTTGGCTATTAGAATAGGCTACATAACTATTCATAAACCTCTATATGGATTAGGTCCCATACCTTGGTCATTTTCCCATCTCATTCGCAGGTTTAAGGGCCTAATAAAAAACCAAATAGATCTCTTTTACACCTAGGGATAAGGGAATAACGTTTTTGATTTTCATTCTTACATTTATTCACATGGAGTTCAAATTTAATGCTTCTCTAGCATATTCTCTTTAACCCTTGAGGTGGTGAACCATTTGAGAAGCGATTCCCATAAACATCATCATTTCATACCCCTGAAATTCTATATGATCACTTGTTTATGACTTGTTTTTTTCTTGTTTGAAAACATTATTTGAATATATTAAAATAATGATTTTTCTAATGATGTGATAAAATATAAATATGGTTGTGAGGTTAAGTGATTTCAGGATAGATGTGTTATGAATTAAGGATAGTAGAAAAAGGCTACCAATTTCAAGTAGGAGATTCATTAAATTCTTATTAGTTACAAAAAATGGATAATAATAAGTTATTACATCAATGAATTCACCACAATTTTTAAAAGACCCTGAAAATGTAAAATTTACATGATAATATTCATGATTCTCTATTTCTAAAGAGAGAAAAATAATGAGAATCAAAACATTTAAAAAAGTAAATTTTATGAATTATTCTGGTAAAAGAGTTGAGAATCCAAAAACCCATACTTTATAACTTAACCATCCATATATTAGTGATCTAATAAGAATAAACTATGAGATTTTGATAAATATTTTATCCCATTTATTGATGGATTTATTCAGATAAAATGTATCATGTTCATTAATAAAAACCGTAATCTTGGAAGAGGTTCAAGAGTTATAACAAAATTCATGAAAATTAACAGAACTATTCTTTGAATATGTTTCCTTTTTAAAAAAGAAATAAATATAACAGTGAAAAGTTTGAATAGTATTTTTAGAAGAATGGTATTCATTATGATTACAGTTCACCAAATAACCCATTTAAAAAAATTTCAGTGAATGTAAGAATTAATGATTTATTGTTAAGTCTCAAACTATTTTAAAGTAACATGGTACATCTCATTTATATTATAGGAATGTAATTGGGTTAATGGTACATAGTAAAAAATAATATCTATATAATATGAACTCTAATTTTCTTCCAAATGAGATGTTGTACAAGAATAACCTAGGCATAAATTTGTATGGGTCTTCTGAATTACCTATCTCATCAAAAATAGGGATTAAAATATGATAATGTCTGAGAAAGTGTGTGTCAATGGTATTTTAATTATATATTTTCAAAATGGGAATTGATATCATAGGTATATAAATGAATTTTTAAATGTGGTTTATTTTTATCACGTGAAGGTGTCTCCACACTCTTCTTATGGGTGAATATTATAAGAAACACCTTTTAATATAAATGGAAATAATTAAAATTTGAATAGATATCATGAATAAAATTCTTGATATGTGGAAGATATGAGTAAGAAGAATTAAGAATACACTTCATATGTATCTAGTGATAAACTAAAAATTAATTCAATTTTACCAATGTTCATGAAGCCAGTGGAGGTATAAATACCATTTGTAATCATGGATAATTGTTATAGACTATAGGATCATGAAGGAAAAGATCACACATCTCAATAATTTCTCAAATGGATTGAGGTGTATAAATGATTCATTAAAGAATAAATAGTGGAATCATTACTTGAATAATGATTTGGATTATATTAAATAGAAAAAAATTTGGAGTTTTTCCAAATATGACAAAATAATATATTTTTAATAAAGTGGGTGATATATGATAAGTTAATTGGGAATAGAAAAGTTTAGAGGAATGGGCTAATTCTCATTTGAATTGGATATTATTAGGATGAATTTATATATTTCTATAAAATATTTTTTTTCTAGGTTTAGTATTACATCCATATACTATCACTCTTTGATCTGGTGTTGAAAACATAAACATTACACTTATATATTTGAAGTTTATGATGGTGATAAAATATTTTCCTTCCAAATCATAAAACATCAAAAGTAATATATTTGTTCACATACATTCTCATAGATATTTTAGATTTAATGTTTTAGATAATTTGGAAAAAATATTGCATAAATAATACCCATGTATTTGAAAGATCCATTCTTCCACTTAACCTGAGTGTTATTATTTCAGATTAAGTCTTCATCATCATCATCCATATGAAACCCTTATAGAAATAATTTAATCCACATGATTTTTGATATCATGGGACACATGAAACATTAAAAGTGTTCACTCAAATTCTATGTAGGGTTTAACATAATATTTATAAATTAAATTTCATTAGTGAGAATAAAATATGTATTAGGGTATGATGACAGAATCAAAGTGAATGAGAATAACATAAGAGGACTCATAACAATAATTACCTAGATCATCACACATGAAAACATGGAATAATGATTCAACAAATTCAGGAATCATTGAAATCAATAATCATGAGCTATGTAATTTTAATATAGATCAAGCAAATCATTTCTAACCCATATCATCATATGAAAAACTTGTTTGTAACTTAGGAAATTATCTTCATAGAACCCTTTCATAACCACTATTAATATAATAATCATATGATTGAACTCTAAATAAAATATTTTTAGAACATAAGCATTACACATTGTATTATAGCCCTATCTGGGTGAACCCATATTATATGCTCTATCAAGATCACAAGGTGGAAACTAGGTGCACCCATCAAATAATAATGACCAAGAACCCTAAATAATGTACATATTGCATCTGTTTCATCATAAAACTCATAAAAATAAATATTAAATTCATAACATGGTTAAATTGTAAAAAATAAATGGGTTCCATAACAATCTATTTGAAACATGATTAAACCATGAAATATATATGCGATCCATAACAATATCTTTAAAAAATTCATAACTCGTGGAAATTAAATTAGTTCCATAACAATCTCTTTAAAACATATTTAACCCTTGGAGGAGAAATAGGTTCCATAAATATTCCTTTGAAACAGTCATAATGAATTTATATAAAGAAAGATGAAGGTATCATTACAAAATATCCCAATTAGAGCATAAGTAACAAAAAGGGTTGTTGACATTGATGAATGGAAATAACATTAAAATATTTATAAGAACATTTTTTATGAATATAATATTTTCAAGTTGAAAATAATTTTTTTTAAATAAATCACAAAATATTGAAAAAATAAAATTCTATGAAAATAAACACATAATCATATAATGGAAACTTCTTGTATAATAATTTCCACTACATAAGAAAAATCCATTCTTTTTATATATGATAAAAATTAACTTTGATTTCAAAACATTGTGGAAAACGGAGTCAAAGGTGACACATTTATACAATTTTAGGTAATATCTTTTTTAAAAACCTTTTAAAATAAGATAAAATATTTAGTAAAATTGATTTCAATAATCATTTATTTTTAGAGAATTTTTTTTTGATTTTTGTATATAAAATTGATATGGTAGAGAATAATTCCTGACCTAAAAGAAAATACATCATCTTTATCACTTACAAACAAATTCCATAAAGTTTCACTAATTAGTAAGGAAGGAAATGGAAATTAAACAATTTAAATAGATTCATAACTTTAGGTGAGTAAAATGGATTTATTTTAAGAAAATAATATGGAATTATCTCATCCAAAATAACCTTAAACATTAACAATCTCAAAAGAATGTAGATTGTAACATAATGCCTTTCCAACTTTGGTAACACTAAAAACAAATGCTCTGAAAAATATTAACATCAAATGATACATTAAATATAATTCAAATAAGTATTTTCATGATATAACATGTCATATGTATGTTTTTTTTTCTGAAAAAAATGAATATAGGTTCATTTCATAAATGTATGTCACAAGGAAAGAGAATTTGAGATGAATAACCCATATAAAAATCAAATCATTGAATTTGAGAATTAATCAATATTTTTATTATGTGTATAGTATATAAAACCACATAAAATTAGGGGTAATAGAAAAATATGATAGTAAAAAACCAATACACACATAATCATTACATAATAATTTCAAGGAAGTTGTTTTATAAACCAATGAAAATAAATTAAGATGATATGTTCTTTACCACATTGAAAATTTCAATTAAATTACCATTAAATGTTATAAGTAAAATAGGAACATAAAATTACCTGATGTATGAAGGATTAATTTCATTAAATGTATAATGGGTAGTATATAATTCACACAATAAAAACAAGTGGTGTATATGAAATATGTCTCATATAAATAAATAGTAAGATGAAAAAAAAATCCTTATATGGAGTTCATAATTTCAATTTGATTCCTTTTAATCATTTATAAAAAGCTTATATTAATCATTTTGTTTCAAAAGAACCTTTTCCTGGGTTAATAAATTATACCTAAATCATTTTTTTTATTTCCTCTTAATGACTTATTCAAATAATCAGTTAAGTCCACATCGATTGTTTTGAAGACATTCAGTTCATTATTTCAAAACAACTTTGGTGAACTTACTGAGGTCAAATAAGTAATTATTTAAAATTTTAATGAATAACAATCATGGAATATTTTCTATATTTGTACATCAATAATAATTTAGAAAATAATTAAACATGGTAATGAAAAATTAATTTCTTTACGATCTAAGAGACGTAATCTATATATACACATGAGTAATGCTTCTAATTTTCAACAATCATTATGGAAATTTGGTGTCACGACCAACTCACCACATAGTATACCCTTCATGGGCTGGTAATGCAATAAGATAGATAAATACCCTTGAATCCCACCTCCAGTAGGCCCCGTGGTGGCGACCAACACTAAGGGTGTACAAATCTCACAAAATTAGAGGCATTACCCTTTTTATTGTAACCATGATTGGGAGGAAATATGTAATAATCCTTAATACAACTCCATGAAATATATATAAATGAAGCCAGAATCCATCCCACATGAATTTTATAGTAAAACTAATAGAAATACAATGAAAATATCTTATGTAAATACCTAAAGAAGAATGATAAACAACGACACAATAAGTATCCCGACGCCCAAGCAAGTAGGGTCCATCATGGTCCGTGTAATCTCTTTGGAAACATGAAAACAATTTTATATATGTAGGGGGTGAATACAATTATACTCATTAGATGAATCCAAAATCCCTCATACACAATTTGGAGATGCATACTAATTCCTCTTTGAGGAAAATACCCAAAACTAAAAATCACTTAATAGGTATATTATCCCTCCCAAACATAACAAGGTGTGATCACCAAATAACAGAAGCCATGTAAAGCAGGTTTTTATGCACAATGATGATAAGTTACCCCACCCCACTTCGCAATGGGTAACTACTCATCCCAAAAAATGAATGTCCTCACGCTACCATGCTCTTCCACAGTCCCCAATGCCATAACCTACCTGCGCACACATGGGGCACATACCACATCCCACCCACAAACACCTCAAACACAACCACATCATGTCCCTCCGGTAGATATCTATGACAGAAAACCACAATTTAATCTGTAAGACACCTAGGAATGCACATAACATCTCATTCATAAGACACTCGGGAAGCACACCTCACCAGCAGACTCTTGAGCCTCACAACCACACCATAACTTGCCCGAATAATATTGGGATACTAATGCCTTGAAGTGGGATCATAGAAGAGACAATAACCATATATCTATCCTCCCACTAGGATATTGGGAATGGTCACCCTCCCCCATAACAATGGGGGTATTCACCACATAATGCTGAAAATAGTTGGGGAGAATATAGAAATCACAAGGAAATAACATTATATAAATATATATTTCAAACACTCATCCCAACCTATGGGTTTCCAAAAAACCAAAAATCCCACACAAAAATGCCCTTGATGCCACCTATAATGAATAACCACACAGTGATCCAGAAACTGGATTCATAACCTCATCCAATTCATTTTTCCAAATTTCACTTTATACTAAAAAATTCATTCATTCATTTATTCCATCCCTACCCTGGAAGAAACCAAGCACTTCACAACACAAGTAACATTATAACCCACACTTACTTCCCAAACGACTCTCGAAGCTCAAGGAGAAGAACCCATGCAAGGTAACACCATAATTCATAAAAATAATACCTCCCCAACCATCCTCTGCATCCCCACTACATGAAAACCACCAAATCCTACAATAACAAAAAAACACAACCAGGTGGCAGTCCCACTGCATAAATAGACCATTCCCAACCACCAAAACAAAACTCAGATACTGGACCACTATTCAAAATTTTCATCCATTCCATAATCAATCAATCTCTTAACCTGAGATTCCATTACACTACCCATACCACCTCATACACATAGCCAAACTACCATCCACAAACCCACATGACAAACACAAAACTCAACAACGATCAGAACCATACACAGCACACAACCGCACAAAACAACAAGGTGTTATCATATTTATCAACCCTTGTTATTTAATTCCTCATTGATAAATTAGTGGTCATCATAGAAAAAATTGGATCCTTGGTTATCCATTTAATTAACCAGATATACACAATTAAAAAAGATTTCATGTTCACATCCTTGTAACCGAAGTTTAATAATAAGTATTCATGAGTCGGGTGTGCAAATAGAGAGGACCAACGAAATTTTTTTTTGAACACATATGACCAAAACAAATCACAACATGGATAAAATATAATAGATAAAGCAACACATGAATTACCATCATCTTCCCCACCCAATATTTATTACTCAGGTAACATAACACATAATAATAAATAGATCGATTATCT
The DNA here is from genome assembly GCA_963277665.1 of Viscum album. NCBI lineage: Eukaryota > Viridiplantae > Streptophyta > Magnoliopsida > Santalales > Viscaceae > Viscum > Viscum album. The sequence goes on from OY728127.1 coordinate 1,732,507,691, forward strand.
TCCTAACAACCTTAATTAAAAGTTTATTTTCGACCGTAATCACAAAGATACGTGAGTATACCAACCCCACGTGATACACAATTAAAAAACATACAAAGGAATTACTACCTCAAAGAACAGACAATCATGAAATCCTATTACACCAAATTTTGGGGACATGAAAGTGGTACGAGACCCCAAGAGAACCTGAATCCAAATGCCACAACACAACACTTGACTCTACAGGGAAGAAAGGATCTGGGCACACAAATAGAAAAATTGGAACACACTACGGAAGAGAAGATCCCATATTATAGGATCTATATCCTATAAAAATGGAAGGAAATGGTTCCAAATTGCATTAACATTGGACCACAGTCAAGATTACATGGTTTGAATATTTTATGGTCTTGAAAGTGTTATTATATAATGATATTTTTAATATCCTTTAAAACTCTTAGAAATTTTCAAAAAGGGTTTTAAACTCGATTTACATCAAATAAAACATAAGAGGTGTGAAATTGGATAAACTAAAAATGACTTAATGATGGGTGAGTCACCAAATAAAGTCACCAATAGTGAGTCACTGATTCTTGACTCCCCAAGTTGAGTCACCAATGTGACTCACCAACATGATCCACTGATGTGATCTATCAATAGAGTGCCATAACGATGCACGTCCTATCAACACAAGACCTACCAATGCCCGACCTACCAACCCCAACCTACCGATTCTCAACCTACTGTCACTGAGCTACTGACATTCAACCACTGATGATGAGCCACTGATGCAGAGGCACCAACACTGAGCCACCGATGCTGAGCTACCGACGGAAAAACATGAATTTTGGAAAACTCTTGAAATGAGAAATCATTGCCTCCCAGAACACACCAATTACAAGATTTTAACAATGTAATGGACTAGGGAGGTCTCATCAATTACATTAGATACCTCTAAAACTATTCTCATCTATAAGAATTCAAAACCAAACCAAGAATAATGTGTGGTCCGAACAACCACACAGTAATATACCTCTCAAAGATAAACCACCATATGTTGTTCAGAAGTTGGAGTGAAACCTCAACAAAAAAGAACACCTCCTACAACATCTATAACACAAAAAACCACTAGATACCCCACACAATCACCAAATGTCTAGAAACATGAATTTTTTAATGTATTCATTCAGAAAAAGATAGTATCCACTCAGGGTGGCACTGACTCACACAAATGGGTTTAATCACATCAAAATCAATTCATCATGATTAAGAATTGGGTCCTCCCCTTTCCACATGACATTAATTCATAACACAATACTGAATAATGAATAATATCATCTCAACAAAAACAAGGTTCAGACATTACATCAAAAATAAAAACACACAATAAAAACTCAAAAGAACTCTGGGTACTAGGCATGCATCTAGCTCTCCCTTTCCCACATACTCTCCTCCATGACACCATGCCTCCAAAACACATGAATCAAAGTAATGGTCCATCCACATTGCACCATCTCCCAACGATCCAATACCTCCACTATATGGTCCATGAACAGTGCGTCATCCTTGATATCCAACTCTACTCATTCAATGACACGAGAGTCCTCATAAAGATACAAACGATGATGGGAGACTTGAAATACGTCATGTATCCTCTCCAACTATAGTCTCAATTCCAACTAGTATTCCACGTCACCAACTTGGCCAAACAACTCTAAGGGTCTGCTGAAACTGGGGAAATCTTTATCCCTCTATCGATCCTCCTCATCCCACATCAAGTTGAAACATTTAAGAACACATGGTTACCAACATTGAATTACTAGGTCCTCCCCCTATGATTGAAATATGACTTATTCCAATCTTGTGTGTCCTTCATCCTCTCAAGGAAAAGAGGAACCTTCTCAGTCGTACTCTGCGCCATGTCTAGACCAAGAATAATTGTCTCCCTAACTTCTATTCATCAAAAAGGTGAACATCACACTATCCTCTACTAGGATTCAAATGGATCTGTACAAATGGAATAGGGATAGTTATTAGTGTAAGAAAACTATACCAATGGTAGGTGTCATACCTAAGATCCGCCAAAATCCAAGATGCATGCTCATATAATTTCCACCAACATCTGGATGGTCCTCTCTATCTTCAAATCTGTATGAGTGTGGAAAGAAGTGGTGAGGCATAACTGAGTGCCAAAATCATGCTACAATACTCTCTGGACCCATGAGGTAAAATGTGTATCATGATCTGAGATAATGGATCTTGGAACACCATACAGTTGTACCACCTCATCTATATACCTCTGTGATAATGCATCCAATGTACCTGACACCTTAATAGATAAGAAGTGATCCAATTTTTTCAGTCAGTCCAAAACTACCAATATAGCAACATAGCCTCCCTAAGCCTTGGGTAGCCCTGTGATGAAATTCATCCAGATTTCATCCCACTTCCACTTGAGGACATCTAGGGGCTACAATAAACCGCCATTTACATGGTTCTCAACCTTCACATGCGGTCACACTAGGTATATTTAGACAAACGTTAAAACTTACTGCTTTATCCTGGGACACCAAAACTATTCGCTAAATCCACATCACAACTTTTGAAGCTCCTAGGTGTACTACTAGGGGTGATCTAGGAAACACATAAAGAAATCCTTTGTGCATCTCCACTAGAACAAAAAACCTCTCATGGAATATCAGCTGATTCTGACAATCCCCCAACCATCCCTATGGAATATAACCCTGGTCAATGTGATCACACATCACCTATGCCTCTGAATCTCCCTACTAAGACTCCTCCACCTTCTGCCTCAGATATGAATACACTTTCATATGAAATATATGGCCACATCAGTCTTCCATTCCAATATCTAAGTGCAAGGAAGCCAACTCTTACATCACCCTCCAAGCATCTGCAGATTGTCAAACATCTTCCTTCTATGACTTCCTGCATAAGGCAACAGTCCCAACAAACCCCCTTCCTAACATGTAGGAGATCTCAATGTCATACTCTTATAGAAACTCTATCCATCTCCAATTATGAATGTTTAGGTCGCACTAGGAAAAGATATACATCAAGCTCTTATGATCTATGAAGACCACAAAGCACTCCCCAATAAGGTAATGTTTCCACCAATTCAGTGAAAAAATGAATAATTCTATCTCTAAATCATTTGTGGTATAATTATGTTCAATAGGACATAACTACCTAGAACCATGAGAGATCACTCCTTGTTGCTGAATCAACACCCACCCCAAGCCTAGATGGGAAGCATCAAAAAACACCTCAAACTTAACCCCTTATTCTAGAAACCAGAGAATTGGAACACTGGAAAAATCATCATCAGATAGATTAACATTGACTATCATTGATCACTACACACAAAATATTGGAATTTTCTGGTCAGAGCCATCAATGGTGTTGCAACTCGAGATAAATAGGGTTCAAATCTCCGATAATTTCCCTCCAGACCCAGAAAGCTGTAAAATTAGAAAAATTATTGGGTCCCACCAAAGAAACAACATCATTGGCCATAGGAGGGCTCACTACTACACCCTGATGAGACACCACATGTCCAAGGAATTTTTACCCCCATGTACAAAACATGCACTTGGATAACTTTTCATAGAGCAAGTGGCGTCGAAAAGCATACAAGATAGTCCTGAGGTGCTTTGAATTCTCCACCTTTGGCCTTGAGTAGATCAATATTTCATTGATGAATACTACGATGAACCAGTCTAGGAACTCAAGAAAGATAGAGTTCCTAATACCCATGAACACAACTGGTGTGTTCATAACAACGAATGACATAACCATGAACTCGATGTTCCAATGCTTGTACCTGAATGTAGTCTTTAGGATATCATCAACTGTTACCATTAGTTGGTGATATCAATATTATATATAAATCTTAGAGAACAAACTTTCTCCCCTTATTTGGTTGAAAATATCTTCTATGTTTGGGAGAGGTTAACAGTTCTTGACCATTACCTGATTCAACCTCTGGTAGTCTATACACAACCTCATACCCATATATTATTTCTTCAAAAACAAGATCAAATAATCCCATGGAGACACGCTAGGCCGAATAATTCCTTTCAACATCATATCATCAATCTAAATCCATAGCTCTCATAGCTTATAAGGTTCTCTCCCATAAGGAGCCATCAAAATCGGAGAAGCACCGGGCTAAAAGTATATCATGAACTCAATGTAATGATGATGGGGTAGAGTCAAAAATTTATTTGAAAAGAAATCCTTGAACTCCCTAAAATCTCTTGGAACCCCAACCATCCTAGCATCCATTTATTACAATAATAGGTCATCCAAAAACCTAATTGATAAGTTCCACACGCCAACCACCATACAAAAAAACTATGGATGCCAAAAAAAATCCACATGTTTTCTATCCATGTTTTTAAAAAGATGAATCTCCACTAGAAGAAATTGATGACATAATGCAAGAAAAACAATCAGTAGATGCCAAGGATGAAATTTTATGGATGAATTTGTAGTAAGAAGAGATCCCTATTGGACTGATGTGGCCCCAACATCACTCTCTATCACCAAAAAACATCAATAAATATGGTGTGAACTTCAACTAGCATACATGACATAGGGGGCATGGAAATATTTTCCATATCTAGTCCTTGAGAAGGGGGTAGACCGGGTGTAACAAAAGATAGCATAGCTCGTGATTCAAACCAGGCACAAACAAGAGAAATGAACACACTGATCATACCTCAAACAATCTCTGGCCCTACTGGAACGACTGCCTCTAAAGTGTGAAACTAACCACAACCAACTCTATTTCTCCTCAGCTATCGACCACCTCCTTGAGCATGTCTGTGTTGAGGTACATGAGGAATTATCTAAGTTTGGCTGCTTCCAACATAGTCTCCCCTAGGTGGAGTACGATCCTGTTATCCCTATTGTGGAAACGGTCTAGTTGGAAACTGCTTCTGAGGAGGGCCCGGAACCCACCCACCTCTACCATAATAGGATCAAACTAGGCACCGACTCTAAAGGATCTTGTGGCCTATCCAAGTGAAACAACTAGGTTGAAAACCTATGGGAAAATAATGAGGACCATAAGGTTGAAACTGAAATTTATAGGGTCGAATACATGCTAGCCTAAACCTCGAAGGTCTTGGAACGTGAGGCATTATACTGAAATTATTTTCCTTCATAGAACCCTAATGGATCACATCATGTGGTGGAACTCCTCGTTAGTGAATCCTCTCAACCACCTACACCATCTTTTATACCTCTATTTATATCAGAAATGTGAATGGAGTAACTTTGTACTGGGGAAAGGGACATAGTGCCTCCTCTAAGTGTCTCACCCAAGACTCCTCGTCCAAAAATGGATCCAGAGAATATTAAAGGAGATCCTTGAATTGGATCCCCATTTCCCATAACAAAACTATCCCCTACTAGAAGGATAGTAGCTTCTGTTTCTTCTCATCCTTCATAGTTGTATAATGGAATTCCACTAATAATTTCTTCCCAAAATCGACCTATAGAATATCGGCCTCCCTTATCTCCCCTAGGTACAACGTCCACCACTGACGCGAAGCTCCCCCCATCTAACTAACACCCAACAGTACCTAGTACTCCATCAGATCCTGAATCAAGACTAATGTGATCTCAAGATCCTAGAACAATCTCTTTATCTCCATGTCTGAGACACTACCCTCATACATTCCACGAATCTATCACTAGAAATAATTTAATGTTATTTTCCACTGGTTGCCCTTATCCTCTGGATCAACCCTCCACCAATCAGCCATATCATCCTCCGGAGCCTACACTACCTGTTCCACTAGTGGAAAAAAAACAGGGTGCTATAGATAAAAATTAAACAACGAATTATTAAGCAAGAGTAGTATGAACTATTATTTATTGATCATTTTATATTTTTTTTATTTAAATTCACCAAAAAAATTAACAAAAACAAGAAAAAATGTTATCATGATGTATGCACATTTCCTAGGGAATATAACCTAAAAAAAGTGTATCCTCATATGGTAATTCGGTAGACTCAGAGTCCTTACATTGGATCATGGGGTCCCAAACATCACGTGTCCAAGCTGGGTTTCCTTGGCCTCTGTCACATGCCAAGATTGCCTAGCACTAGTTCCCTACTATCCCATGAAACCCTCACTATGCCTAACTTCAAAATGCATCCTTTCTCTACACCTGGATCTGATACCATTATGTCACGACCCACTCCTCGCAAAGTGTACCCCTCCTAGGCAGATAATGTTAGAAGAGAGATAATGACCCACGTGTCCCACCTCCCAAAGGCCTTGGGGTGTCTACCAGCACCAAGGGTGTAAAAATATAATAAAATAGGAGGCATTAGAATTTTTATATTAACCAAAATATGGATATAAGATGTAATAAACCAAAAAACAACTCTATGAAATACATATAAAATATGAAAAAATCAATCCCTCATGAATGTTAAAGAAAAAATGCTAGAAATACAATGAAAAACGTTAAAGTAAATACCAAAACAACAAACCTAGGCATCTACACCACAACTATCCCAATGTCCAAGCTAGTAGGGTCTGGCACGGTATGTGTAATCTCCCGGGAAACCTAAAAATAGTTATGTGTATATATATATGGTGAGAATAAGAATACGTAGTAGGAAAACGAAAAGACTCTCTTGCACAAGTGGGGGATGCATACTAATGCCCCTATTAGAAAATCATCTAAAACTCAGATGAACCTAACTAGGTATACTATCCACTCGAACCTCACTAATGAATTCTCACCAAATAACACAGGTCAAGTAATGTAAATTTGTAATCACATCGATTAATGGGCACCTTGCATAGCTTCCCACTAGAAAACTGATCATCCTTAATAGTGATCTTCCTAACACTACCACGCTCTTCCATAAGACCCACTTTCACAACCATCCAATACACACCTGGGCCACAAACCACGTCTTTCCCGCAAACACCTAGGACACAACCACATCATGTCCCACTAGAAGAAACCTTGTTCGAAAAACCAAAACCACATCCCAAATACACATAGGAAAGAACAACACATCTCATCCAAAAGAAAGATGGGAAGCATACCTCTCTCGCAGAAACTTGGGCCACCCAACCACACCACAACTTTCTTGAAGAATCATGGGATACAAATTCCTAGAAGAGGGAGCTGAGAAGATCCAATAACTAGCCATCCATCCTCCCACTAAGATATTGTGAATGTACACCCACCCAAATAACAATGGGGGTGTTCAGAACGTAGTTCTCTACATGAGTGGGGTGTTTATCAAAATCAAAGCGAACTAAAGGTATATAAATATAGGCTTCAAAAACTCAGACCAACCTATGGTTTTCCAAATAACCAACCATCCCAAAAACAACATGCCTTTCTACTACCTCTAATTCATAACAACACAGACAAACATAGATTTAATTCATAACCACAAACAATTAATTTAACCAATTATCACTCTATATTAATCAAATAATTTATTTATTTATTCTATCTCTACCATGGTAACTACCAAACACAACACCTCATAATTAACATCCAAACCCACAAAGACATCAAAAAGTATCTGGAAACTCTAGGAGAATCACCCACACTAGGTAACACTATCCTTCTTCGCAATTATGCATCCAAAACCATCCTTGTAAGGCCAACTACATAAAAATCACTACATCCTACAATAAAAAAACCCACCTAGGTTTCATTCCCACTGTACAAACAAACCACTCCTAACAACCATAATACAACCCTGATTCAGGTCCACTATTCATCATGTTCATCCATTCCACAATCAATTAATATCTTAACCTAATACTCCATTACACTTCATGTACCACACCATACACATAGCAACATTACCACCTATAACACCACATGACTGACATAAAACCCAACATCAAGAAAAAACACACACAACACAGAGCCACACTTAAGAGAAATGTGTATTCAAATTTAGAAACCCTCGTTCTTTAAGTCCACTTTGATACATAAGGGGTTATCAAATAATAATATTGATTGTGGTGAATCCATTTAATTAACATGTTATGAATGATTAATCTTGTTTTCTGGTCTATAATTGTTCAACAGAAGGTTAAGAACATGTATTCATGAGTCAGGTGTGAAAATAGAGACCACTGATGACCATGATTTTCTGAAAGGCATACGCCCAACATAATTCCTATCACCGATCAAAGATAATAGATAAAAAACACAAAAATTATCATCATATTACCTACCCAATATTTATTACTCTGGTATGAACACCCATTATCATAACAGCTCTGATTATCTTCCTACCAGCCTTAATTGAACATTGGGATTATGCCATAATCATAATGAGTCTGAGTTTACCCACCCCTCCTGATACACAATTAAAAGAGAGAAAAAGATTCTTAAATTAAAGACGAGACGATCAGTAACTCCTCCTTATACCAAAATAGGGGGTCACACTTGCGGCATGAGACTCTAAGGAAAAAAATAGAAAGTCCACAACACAACACACGACTCTATGGCAAAGAAAGGCTCTGGGTGCACCAAGAGTAAATTAGATACACATTGGGGAAGAGAAGATATTGGAATAGAATAGCCACATCCTATATCAAAGGAAGGAAATGGTTCCTAGGGCCATTAATGTCGGATTGTGGTTAAGATTACATGGTTTGACTATTTCAACATCCTAAGATTGTTATTATATTAGTGATATAATTAATATCCTTTGAAACACCTTTCGGAATTCTTAAAAAATATTTCAAACTCATATTACATCAAATAAAACATAGGAGGGGTGAAACTAGAAATGTTGGGAATATTGGAAATGACTTACCTATGGGTGAGTCACCGATGCAAGTCACCAACAACGAGTCACTGACGAGATTCACTGACAGTGAGTCACCGATGCCTAACTCACAAACATGATTCACTAACATAACTCACTAACATGATACACCAATGTGCTGCACTAAGAGAGATTCAACGATTCGACTCCCCGATGACCCTCACTGATGCACTGACCTACAATCTCCCAACCTAATGACACCCAACCAACCAACACCCGACCTACTGACACCTGACCCACTGACACCCGAACTACAGATGCATGGCCTACCGATGTTGATATACCAATGATGGGGCATCAATGACGAGCCATTGATATAGAGTCACTGGCATTGAGCCACCAATGCTATGCAACCAATGAAAAAAACTGGAATTTTTAAAACTCTTGAAATGAGGTACTATTGCCTCCCAGAACACCCCAAACACTATAATTTGAAAAATTATTGGACCGGGGAGGTCGGGGGTATTATAGTAAGAAAATTATATTCCATCTTTCCAGAATTATCACCGTATAATAAGTTATATAATATTTATTTAATCATAATTATTTATATCATCCATGTGTTGAGGTGATGGAAAAATAATCACATCGCTTCATGGAGGTGGTAGTCCACATGTGCACATGAATGACATCTTCATTTTTCAGTGTAATAAAGTAAGTGATATGTTATAGTTTCAGAATTATAATTATATAATAAATATAGTATATAAAAATTAATTCCATCATTGTAACCATCGATGAGAAGTGGTGATGGAAACTGAATTATATTGGTCTATGAGGTGGTAGTTCAGTTTAAACACAAACAATGAATTACTTTTCAATTTGATGGATGTTGAGGTGGATATAGGATATAAAATTACCATAATTATATCTCAATATATGTAAAATATAATTTTTATAACATTATAATAGTTGAATATGATTTTAAGGATGTGGAAGAAGAAATAAAACAGAAATGATCGGTCAAGAACAATACCCCTTTTTCAAACAACCTCCATTAATTTAAATATTAAGTCTTTTAAGATCAGTATTTTGTCATAAATAAGAAACCTATAACATATAATGGGATTTTAGGAAGATATTTGGGTAGATATATTCCTAAAAAAAAGATTTTTAATTTTTCAATAAAGATAATAAGGGATGGCATTTTATAATAGAGTGGAGGGGAACCCTAGGAATTTAATTAAATATTAATTTAATATAAATTAATATTTATGTCCAATTGGAACCAACTTTATAATATTAGGATATAATATTGGGATGAGTAAAAATAAAATCATCCAATATTTTTTACATGTTAATATTAAATTTTTACCCTTATCCTTTGTTATTGACCTCCCCCATTAAACCTTTTCACAGTTATCGTGACTATAATGTATTTTACTCTTTGAGGATCAAGATATTTAATATAATTTGAAAAAGCTTGATAAATGGATGGTGGGTGATAGTATAAACCATATCATAATAAATTGGATGAATCCAAGATTTTTATTAATTTTATATGGTTTAATAAAATGTTATTTATTATAAAATATCATTAATTTCAATTTTTAGAAGTGCTCATTAATTTTATTTTAATAAGATCATGATAAAAAATGAAATTAGAAATAAATATTTTATTATTTCCTGAATCCATTACAAACCAATATAAAATTCATGTCACATTAGTTATATCAAATTTAAATTCTATTAATATTTTTAATATCATTTATTTTTTTCCATTAATTGAATTATTATTGAGTCAACATCATATATGAAATTAAGATAATTATTTTTTCACTGATAATTAAAAATAAATCATAATTATTAATATAAAGCATTTCTATTTCAAATAAATATTTTTAAATAATAATATAATCTTGTTATCTATATGTTAAAAGTATTATATTTATTTAAAACAAGAATATGTCATTTTTGAAAAAACAATTTAAAAAATATTATTAGGTCATAATGAAAAAATGGAAAAAGTACATATAAAAAAATATTGGATAAATATGTAAAATATTTAATCATCCAATAAAATTGAGGTAATTGTTATGGTCATTTTATAGTTCTTTTCATATTGTTATTAACCCTTAATTACCTGATTCTCCCATTACCATGGTAACAAAAATTAGTATGGTTACTATTAATGTTGACAAAAATTAAAAGGGAAATATTAATTTTTTTTTGCATATATGATTCCAAATATGAAATAAAAATCTAAAAATTCAAAACACCAAAGAAGAATAATTTAATTTAAAATTAAACTAGAAAAATGTGATGAAAAAATGTTTTTCAAAAAAATCACTTTTTAAATATATAAATATTATATTAATTTCATGTATAAAATTAATTTCCAAAAATATAATTGGATTATTTTTAAAAACTATATACTAAATTTTTTAAAACCAATCCAAAATAGAATATTACTTCGTAAGTACATTAAAAGAAAATAAAATTTTAATTAAAGACCAGTATTTTTCAAAATTAATTAAATAATAAATATTTTCAAAAAAAAACTTATACCAAAATTAAATTTGATATTTTTAATTAAATATTTATATTTATTTGAAAAATTTAAATTTCAAAAGTATCCAAAATTAATTATAATATTAAATCAGAAAAAACAATAAAAATATTTTTTTTAAGAAAACATCTTTTCGAATAATAAAATGACTTTACTAAAAAATGAGTGCTAATTTCAAAAAAACTAATCAATAAATTTTTATTTACTATATCCTTTATTTTTTTTGAAAAAATATTTAATAATATTCATACATTCCAATTAAATGGATTAGTTATAAGTGTCACATTTAAATAATAATCTTTCATAGATAGTTTTTTCTCAATATTGCCTATATTCTATTCTATTAAACATAGTAATTATTTTTATAATTATGGGATATTACATTCTATCCCCATTTAAAAAATTTATTCATATAAATTTTGAAATCAATCATAAATATCAATGGTTGATATTTTAAAATACCATTTTTGAAATACCACATCGTAAAATGGGTTTATAAAACATCCACCTGAAAAGAGAGAAATGGATGTATGATGCCCATCTAAAATAACCCAAAAGTGGGTTTTAAAATAGGAAAAAATTAGTGGGAAGTGAAATTATGGAAATATAAGAGAAAAATAATACTCAAGGATTAATAAATAGTATTATAGAACATGGTTATAAGAATGTTAACCATCACGAAACTATAAATATGTGATTATTTAAAATACCATTGAATTCTTAGTTAGAAAAGTAAAGATATAAAATTTTTATTTTTAAGTCTCCTCTACTAGAGTCGAGAAATTAATTAGTCATCTATAATATGAAAATAAGGAATATATAATTAATTGAAATGTGTAATGTCGTACTTCTATTAATATTTAGCACAATCTTTTCATTCACTCTAAATGATGCGTATTTCAGATGAATTTATTTATACCTAAAGAATATCTATCTAATCGTATACATCCAAAAAATGGAAAATAATCAATTTATCTTTTCTTTATACATAATAAAAAACCATAATTATAATTACAGGGTAACATAATTCATAAAAACAAAATCCATCATATAAATAAATAATACATTCATCATTAAAATTCAATGGTAATAACAAAAGATGATTCTAAATAATTCTACAAATAACTACCCTTAAAATTGTTCAAAATATTCCTAACCAATCATAAACCTCAATAACAAGAAGTATGTGATCACACATTCTTCCAAGATAAACATATCATTTATCCTTAAATAACATTATTCACTCATAATGTCATATACCAAAAACGGTATATGACTTAATAATATAATATCAAAAAATAATCATAAAATCATATTAAGATCAGATATTATTCTAATAGATAGTTCAACCTTGACTCCTTAAATAATAATTCATGTTATGGCTAGGGGTTTCATATACCAAAACTGAATTAGATGTCACCTAAAAATCATTAGTCTTCTTAAATTTCAATCACTTAAAACCTAAATAGTTGTTCAAAAACATTGAACTTATGATCAACCATAAAATTATACACCCATGATGTTATTCATAACTCTTAAAATAAAATCTCATGAAAAATCCCTTATAAAAAAGTAATCAAAATTCTACTCTGATACCAACTATAATAGCTACAAACCCACACACTCAGATCCAGTGATAAAAAATAAACATTACATTTCTATCTTTGGTACCGATAAATGCAGAACAATTTTTTCCAAACCAGAATTACAATATCAAAAGGGAATAATGTATCACACACATACCAAAGGACATTTCAGTATTAGTGTTTTAAAAAATTAGGGAAAACTCTTAAAAACATTAATTTATAATTAACTAGATCATAAAGATCTATATAATCTCCCATAAATTAATACACATATAAATTCATTCCATACCAAAATAATTTGTCATTATTCTTTATAACATGGGGAAAATGAAACACAAATGGATGAGATTAAATAATTTGTAAAGGTAAAAATAAGAATTAACAAATGAAGGTTATTAGTTGGAGGAAGATTAAAAAATGGTATGATGAAATAATCATATTTGATGAGCATTCCATAAGGGAAATTATACCCATCAATACATAGGTCGTTAATTCAGAAACATGGCATAATGTTTTGAAAATGGAAAGAGTCAATGGAATAAATAATCATTAGACATGTGATTTCAATCTTGAAAAATGAATCATCAAAACCCCACATAAAGAACAAATAAAAGATGTTGGTATCTTGGAACATCATTATCACATAACCCTTATATAAACCGTAAAATTGGAATAAACATATGACCGACTTCCAATATAATACTCTTTAAAACATAATCATTATATAATGCATTGAATCACAATATGGGTTCATCCATCATATAATATATATTGATCTCACAATATAGATATCATAAGTAGCAACACTTCTTAAAAAATGTAAAAATAATATATAATGAACAAAACCATATACAAACTCTTTTAAACATGCGTGAAAAATAGTTTCAGATATCAAAATACCATTTTATTTTAGAAACCTTTTTCAAAACATAAATCAACTAGAATAAAGGGTTAAGTGGTTTTAATGAAATATTATAAGGAATTTTAAACATCTAATAAATTTTATAGTGATAATAAAATTCCTTATCAATTTAAACATTAAAATAACAAATTCCATTCATAAAATGATTATACCAGAGAACAGAAATGGGTTCCATGAAAAAATATTTTAGACAATAATTATCCTTCCATTGTAAGAATGCCGATGGAATCATTATAAAATATCGACTGTGAAACATATGTTACATCCTTTTTTTGGTGTTGAAAAATTGAAATATGAGTAAAGTACCACTAATATTTTTTGAGGATAAAACACTTTTCCATCTGAAAATAAATTTTAATAATTGAAAATTTTAAAAATAAATTGAGATTTTCTGTCATTAAAAATAAACATGGAATCATATAAATTAAACTTGAATGAAAAATAATGTTTAGGATGGTTGTAAGGTCTTCTCATGTTGAAAACATTATTTTTTATATACATTTGAAAAGGTAAGTAAAACATTGGGAAATTTAATTTTAAAAACCATTTGAAATGAGATAAAAAATCATGTTAAATAGTTTTAAAAATCATTTTTGTTTATAAAATAACCTTCTTTTAATCATTTAAGGAAGCATGGATATCGAAGAGAAATATTCTAGATCTAAGGGAGAAAACAAGATCACCATCACATATAAATTAATTCATCAATTATTATTTAATCTATAAGAGTGGAAATGGAAATTACACACATAAAAGAATTCAAAAAATGATAATAAAAAAATATTTTCAAGAAAATAAGATCATGTTATTTCATCAAATTGAACCTAGAACCAAAAGAATCTAAAAAAGAAAATAAATTATTAAATAAATCCTTTTTCTCTTTGGCAACTCTTCAATCATAAGCCCATTGAAATAATAACTTCAAATGATACATTCTAGATCATGAACATGAGGAGATTCATGAAATAACATATCATTGGGGTAGTATATACCCGTTATAAAATAAGATATATGTATACAATAAATGTATATCCCAATGAAATAGAATTTGAAACGAATTACCCTTACAAAGATATATCATTAAATTGAGAATTATACAATAGAGGGATTATGCATAAAAAATATAAAAAATGTATATAATTAATAATTAAATTTACATATCAATTCACACATAATCAGTTCAAAAAAAATTCATGGAAGATGAGTTATAACCCAATGAAGGGAAATTTTGCTATGAAACCACAAACCACTCAATAAAATTCATGTAAAATCTCCGTGGAAAAAATAATTACAATTGAAATGTAAAATAAAATTAAGTTTTAATGATTTCTGATATAAAATATAATATAGTAAGTATATAATCCATATAAAATAAGTTAGGTTCGTGATAATAAAATATTCATCAATGAATGTAAGTTGAGATGAAATCCTTTACTGTGTGTCTAGAATTTACACGTATGAAATTAAAATCCTTTATAATAATTTTTCATCAATAATTTGATAACAGAAGAAACTTTTTAGGATTAATAAATTACCATTATACTATTTATTTCATTTATCTTAATTACAAAGTTAATTACTTAATCAGTTAAGTCCATGTTATGTGTTTTGAGGAAGTTCTATTAATATGATAAAAATGAATTCTTTAGGTTGAATGAGGTCAAAGAGGACATTATCAAATCATCTAATGTATAATAACCATGAAACAATTATCATTTTATACATAAATTATACTTATAAAACAAATCATGAAATATTTTCATGAAAAATGAACTCCTTCACATTCATAGAGATTGTAGGTCATACATAAAACTCTTCCATCATTAAATTATAATTATGAAATGAAAGTTTTTATTATTTTAAAAATAAATAACGATAATTATATTAATAATATAATATTAAATCTATAAATATACTTATATATGTCATCCATGTGATGGGGAGATAAAAAATTAATCACACCGCATTATGGATATAGTAGTCCACATGTACACAAAAACAATGTTTTCATTTTAAATGAATGTAATTGTAAGAAAGTAAATGATATATTAACTTTTAATAATGATAAATATGTCATATATATAATATATAAACATTTATTCCGTCAATATAAAAATATGTTAAAGGCACTGATAGAAAACGAATTGGATCGGTCTACGAGGAGGTAGTCCCCAGTATACATGAACGATGAATTACTTTCCCATTTGATGGAGGTGGATATGGATATAGATTCTGAAACTAAAGAACAACATATATGTAAATGTTGGATAATATTGGTATTATTATATCATGATTTAAAAATAATTTAATGTTATGGATGATGAAATAAAATATAAATGTTCGGTTAAGAATAATACATCTTCTTCGGACAACCTCCTTTACATAAAACCTTATGATAACTAAGGTTGGTATTCATCCATTGATAAGGGATCTAGAAAATGGTAAGGGGATTTTTAAAGGTAATTAGGTAGATATTTCTAGAAACATGTGTTCTAACTTTTGAATTAAATAGAATAAGTTATTCAATTTTATAAGAGAGGGTAGGGGAATTCTAGAAATTTATTAAAATATTAATTTAATATAAATTTATTATGATACAAAAATAACTAAAAATTGGTAATACTAGTAGATAAGATGAGTATTATTATATAAAATCTCATAAAATAATATTTTTACATGTATAGGAAACATTTTTACTAATATCCTTGAGTATTAATCCCCAGTTAACAATTTTCACACAAACCATGACCATAAGGTATTCCAAATTTCGTGTGTTAAGACAATAAATATAAATTTTAATAGCCTAATATATTCATAATTGTTAATATTATAAACAATTTAATAATAATTTTTAGAATTTAAAAGTGTTTTTTATATCATTTAATAAAATATTATTTATTATAAAATATCACTAATCTCTATTTTGTAACTATTAATTATTTTAATTTCAATAAAATCTTGATAAAATGAAAATTTAACCAAATATATTATTAAATACTTAGATTTTATATTAATATATAAAAATCATGGACAATATTAATTAACTCATTTTTTAATATTTTCTATATAATTTATTTGTTTTTTCTATAAATTGAATAATTACTGCCTCTAATTTGTGTAGGATTTTAAGGTAATTATTTCTTCACTAAAAATAATAAATAAATCATCATCATAAAGTTTAATCATTAATATTTTAAATTAATATATATATATCCAAAATTATATTCTATTTTTCCCCACGTTAAAATACAATTATTATTAAAAACAAGATTGTGACATTTTTGAATTTTCCTTACACAAAATATTATAATAGTCATAATCACAACCAAATGAAAAATGATATATAACTGAATATTGGATTATTTTTTATGATATAGAATCATAATATAAAAATAAAGAATTTTTTAGGGTCCTTTTACATACCTTATCATATTTTTAACACTTAATTATCCAATTATCCTTTATTTTTGTAATAGAAATATCTATTGTTACTGTTAGTATTTAACAAAAAATATATATTTTTAAAAAAAATTTGGAACTCCTTATTTAAAATTTGGAATTCATTTTTCAAAAAAAACATAGATGTGTAATAATTTAATTTAAAATCAATATGAAAAAATTCAATAAAAAAGGTTTTTCAGAAAAATGTATTCTTTAAATATGAAATGTTTTATACTAATTCAAGTATAAAATTAAATTTAAAAAACCATAACTAGAGTATGTTAAATAAAAAATATATAATTATATTTTAAAAATATTAAAAATATTAATTTTTATATTTAAATACTTGAAGACAAAATATGTTTTCAATATAAATCTGTATTTCCACTATTCACTGAAAAATAATTTTTTTGAAAAATATAGAAATATCACCTAAATATAATTTTGAAAGAATAATTTAAAATAGGATATTAGTTTCGTAAAATTAAATTTCTAAAGGATTAATAATATATTTATAATATTAACTCACAAAAATTAATAACAATCATTTTAAAGATAACATATTTTTGAAGATTAAAATGACTTGATAAAGGTGTCACTGGTAATGTCCTAGTGACTTTTTGACTCAAGAAAGAATGTCTAAAATGACTCAAACAATTATAGGTGTTTAATTCTTCAGAAATAAAATGCTGAAATCTATGTTAATCTTTTACCCATGAAAGTAATCGATCAATAATTATTTACTAGTGATACCACATTAGTGAGATTCTTGTTGGTAGTTTTTGATTTTATTAGGACCCTTTGAGCTCTAAGGATATTTTGTAAGCTTAGTACTGATAGGGAACTTAGGATCCTTAAGTCTCTCAGGACCTTAAATAAATCCCATTGAGCACCCTTTGATACAAATGATAGTATCTCAAAACACCTCATCTCACTTCACCCCACTGATACAAACTTGTGGTCACTTGAAATTACATCATGATAATACTAGTCACCAGTTGAGGAACCTGACAAATACCACAATAGTGAAAAAATTATTAGCACCTCAACTTAGGAGGATGTTGTCACTGACCCAAACTCTCTTCTGAAACTGAAAAAGAAGCTAATCTATGAGTACCATCCCATTGCTTATAACCCAACACTGGGGGTAACTAGTGTGATCATATAGGAAATTAAGTTTCAAATATAGTACTAATAATAGATTATTAGGGAGAAGAACAATGTACCTACCATCACATCTAATCGATTCCCAAGAGTATGATAATTTTAATCTCCCTTCCTTTAGGAAGGTGTAAGAGGATGTAATAAACACCCCTATTTAGGGGCCACCTAGGATAGTTCCTAATATTATCCACTGCCACCAAAAACATCATACAACCATAAAAAACAAATAATCCACAAAAGTGGTCTCTTAGAATGAAACTGCGTTGCTCATCTAGATTATGATGTTGAGGAGGAGGTACCATATAGGATGGATGGCAATCGATGGAGGGGATCAGGTTTATGTTATTATTCCCCAAAAATAATACCATTAGCATATCTTGTAGGAAAAAGGGTATTCTTATATTTCAATCCAAAACTCCAAAACATATTAGTATATTTTTGATGTAATAAAAGAAAATCATAAACATACTCTAACATAAATTAGGGGAAACAACTATATTCATTCCCCTACCAACACTAAAGATGATTTTTGTAAATCCTCAAAACTACTCAGGATTGCGCTAATATTCATAGTCCTATTTTAGAGTATCGTCAACATTTTCTAGTGAGGAATGAATATAATGCGTAGGATCATGCCCCTATTTATACTTGATATAATTGAAAAATCTCAATATTTACTCAATGTATGGCTCATTATTGGAAAAAACATGTTACTAGAGAATTAGAGAAACACAAGAGGGATTCAAGGACAATATAGGTGTAAAAGGGTCAAAATCACATAAGGATCTTTATTCTCTAAATATTAATACTTCATGAAGGGGAAGTGATTTTCTAAAGGCATAAAAGCATCATAAAATATCATCATACTTAAGGATGGTGATCCTTCACACAATGATTGTTTCAACCTCTGTGACATCTATAGATCCACTATTCAACCAAAATTTAAGGGTACCACAACTTTTATACTTCCAAAACAAAAGATATGAATTCATGAAACTACATATTTTGTCATCTAAATGCTAAATGGATTCCTACAGGTATCCATATATTACAAATAGTCCCCCATCAATATATTTTCCCCTATTACCATGGTAGATATAAACTTCATCAAGGATCGTGCCCTCTAGGGTTGAGGGAAATTCTTCACACCCCATTGGGTTCCATGAGACTTACATTATTCTTGAAACCCACCCCATATGGACCAAGGAACTTTCCCGATTTAGGTAATCTATGTTTCATGAATGCCTTACTGCCACAATACCCACCATCGTGAAATCCGAATCGAAGATGAATTTCATCTCCATGAACATCACATAATTACATATTTTAGTAGGCATACCTTCAGAAATTTTGATTTTATATGGGCCTGGTTCATATCTATAGTGGGTTCTATCCCTCCATGATTATGTATTAGACATCTATCATCAATTCTCATGTCCATTCCCTTTTTTCTAAGCCTGGAATGGATAATATCATCACCTATTTGTCATTAACATAACCAACCTAACATCAGAATCCCATTGTGGAGCCTAGGTGGTCACATCATCAAGGGAAACTATATATTTTTCCCTTCAATTGGGGATAGGCTTTTCTTCATTTTCACCACCTCCCCTAATGGGGAATGGGATTCCCCCAATGTTTCCCCATCTATGTGTAAGATGTAATAATATAATTGACATGGAACCCTTTTTCTTATCCATTGATGTAAAACGATACAAAATAATCCTCCTTACATGATGTTAAACTATATCCCTACCATGTTTGATAAACACAGGATGCCTCATGTAAAAGAATTTGATAACCTCTGAAATTTTTGGTATCACCTATGTATAATCCACCCAACATCCCATGATTTCTCTCCTATAATGTACTTGAACTACATGAGTTTTTATCTCTAACTCCTAAGAGGGTGCCCAAGATGCTCCCTAATGTTTAATCCCAATAATCAGACATCCCCAATTATGTCTATCCCCAAACCAAAAGATGAAAAATCTAATGTGTGATCATTTATCTAATGGTGTCCACCACCCCCATAATTACTAGGTCACCTTTCCCAATTTCACCATCCAAACTCATCCATAGAAGGGTCATCAATTAATTGGTTAATCCTAAAAAACTAGAAGGGGTCATCACAATTGGGGATATGGACCAACAAGACCAAGAATCATCAAAACCATGCCGATGTCATTTCCCTAAAGGGTTGTATTAGGGGAAAAATGAAGTCATGAAAAAACATTTTGGGAGCCTATCCTATAAATGATTTGATGGCCCAATCCATCCACCAATGAGGTAGAGGATATCCGAGTCATTCCCATGGTCACCAATACCTGGTAACGTCTTATGAGGGATCACAAATGGCTATGCTAACAATTCTAGTTTGTTCCAAAAAGGCAATAAATAGGTTGATCCAGTCATTGCTCCACAACCGCCAGTCCAAAATAACCAACAATGGTGTTGGGGGTAGTTATCCAACCATTCTTAATAAGAGGACTCTATATTGGCTTTATTTGAACCTACCACCATCGATACACCTCACCTTTCTCTTGAAACCACTTCATGGTAGAATTTGTTCTCTTGATTGGGATAGAGATAATATCCATTCACTAGGAAATTTAGGTCAACTATCTCTGTCATGGGAAGCACATGAAACTGTCATGGGATATCCCGACGTAATGGTTTATTCAACAAATATCCTCCTTATGGAATGTTAAATTAGCATGGAGGTCCTACCCATAAAAAATACACCCCGTTCTCTAAATATCCATCCCGGGGAATAAGGAAAAATTGCCGATGTGGGGTCCCTACTAGAGGCATCAACTACAATGCATATTGAGGGAATCCCTAAGTCCCATCGAGGCCCACACTTGGGGAACATATACACTACATGAGAAAATAATAAGGAAAACCATATGCCACTATCAACCTATTAGAATCTCAAGAGAAATTTGAATTGATGAAAACACCCCCTCTTTCTTTACCAGAGATGTGGGATGAATCCCATTAGTTGGGGATGTCTGTCCTCAAAACCAATTTCAAAATGATCCCCATATCACTATTCATGTTCATTTATGTGTACACCATGGGATCCTTACCTAGGGGGTTAATTAAAACACATGATGAAGGAATCCAAAAGATCCTCAGAGGCCCACACATGGTGAAATCCATCATTAGTTGATCCATGTATGAGGAAATCTTTGTGACAGTATAAACCTATCAGAATCCAAAGAGACAGATGAATTGATGGGAACACCCCCACATTCATTATCATAACTATGGGAAGAATCCCACTAGTTGGCAATATTCAACCCCAAAACTATAGTCTACATGACCCCCATATTTATCCACATTTTATTTCATGGAGATTATGTACTAACATCTTTCTAGGGACTTTATTTGGAAAAACCTTTTTCACTATCAAATTATCTCATCTCTACCTCCACTGTATAAGTTGGGGTAAAGTTAGGGTGTGTATGGGAACACTCAGATGATGGTGAATTTTTCATTGAACTATAGTATAATGATGACCTTTCCGATCAATAGGGAGAAATAGACACCCCATCCTTCCTACACAAGGTTCTTGATGTTATTTCCACTTCTCAAAGAAACATAAACGTTTTATGGATGGTTGGCTCATGTGACACCCCCAATGCAAAAAAAAACAATAATATAGCTAGTCTAAATCACTGACACCCATGGTTTCCCAGTAAATTAGGGTTATATAAATAGGTTATAAATATTATAAACACCCCCAAATAATGATTAGGATGAGGTTTTATTGGAGATCCTTCCCACCGATCAGTTACTTGTTGTGTTATGGCCACCTAAAACCCCATTTTTTACCATTCTAGAATCTCTCACCTCAGGCCATGCATCAGGTCTTTACCAAAATATCTAGGGGACATTCAACCACCATCATGATCATTAGTTATCAAATTATATAAGAGCTAAGAATCTCAATGACATTCACTAGTTGTAATAGAATGTTTATATCTCCACTCTTTTGTTGACCCCGCATCCGGACTCATATGGGTACCGCCTATGTTTTATTTGTGGAAAAGAATTTTGAAACTCATTGTACATTAGAGAGTCCTGAAAATGAATCCCACTAAGTGAATAGTAGAAGATGGGGGTAGTATGCTTCCCTACACTCTAGTCTTATTCTATGATGACTATAAGATCATCATACTAGCCTGACCACTAAGGAAGAAAGCTCCCCTTTGACCACCACCACTATGAATTTCATATCAATCAATCACTTGGATGATTAGAGTATATAGGTAAATGAAATGAGATGTGATAGAGAGACCCTTACCTAAGGGGAGACAATGTACTAGGTAGATCTTCCAATATGTGTCTGCACTCATCAACAGATATAGACACTAATTTCAGAATTCCATTCACATAATAAAATATTTCATCTTATAAACATCTCAATAAGGGAATAGAGACCAATGATCCCCTCATACCATCTGAGTCTATGATAGAGATAGAGTTTGATGACAAGGTAGATTGTTTTCCCATGAGATCATAGGATACTAGAGTATCTTCATTGAGCTCCTTGACAAATAGTGTATGGAGTGAGATAATGTCCATGGGGACACAATCCCTCCCCTAACCAAATATATGGTTCTTCATATACAGGATCATAGGGTTGGGTTGGGTTGTTACACATAACTAATTAGGGTAGAGGCTAGTGGATCTATTAAGAAACTACGATATTAATAGCCTACCCCAACTGAGTTGTGAAACCTCCCACCTTGGTACTATGGTCACTTAGCCTCTTGGGAAAATAGGTTTGTAAAGGATTTGGTGATTACCAATCCTCACCAAGATGAAGTTGAAAATGATATCATCACCAATATGGAGGCATTGGATACATAGGAAGTCTCGATCCAACCTTATGGAAATCCCTATATTGCATGGGTCATCTATGTCCATCCTCCCCCTTGACATTGGAAATCCAATATTCACCTTATTAAATGAAATTGGTGATTTTCTTCTACTCCTATACCACTATTCCCCAAAATTTGTTCAGATGTTTGGAACTCTAGAATAGTGTGATGTCACCATTAGTTGGAGTTTCATTTAGACCTTGGTGGGATCCACCTTATTTAGATATAGTTAGCTATCCCTAGAGTCCATTAATGGTTGGGAGGATCTCTTCAGGTAGTCCCACTACTTTTTTAGGCCCACCATGTTCAGGACCAGTATCACTAACCTCTCTAAGTGAAATAAGAGTGATGATGATTGAATTTAGGACTTCATTTAATGATGGAAGGTATCTAATATTCAAATGATATGAAAGCTTATGAGAAACATTTATTGGGTATGTGGTGGATAATTTTTGAGATGAGATAGTCCCTAACATCATCTAATTGGTATATATATGGGGATTTCTAGATTTTGTTGAAAGAGCATAGCTTCTAAAAGTTTCCTTGCATTGGAAAAAACATTGATCATGACCATTACCTCTTATGACACTTGTAAAGAGACATGTGAAGGTAGAAATAGAGTCCTCTATATATAATGAGGCCCCACAACCGACCCATCTCAAGAAATATCTTCTGGACAAGACTCTCCATGAATAGACTCGTCAAAAATAGACTTGGGGTGAGAATGTTTCCCATGCCCCTAGTAAGGGATAAAAACCAATAATTCACTTCATGGAGAATAATAAAAGGTTTACTAATTCCTGGATTAATTGGTCTAGATTTACATCAGATATAAAATATGAAATAATAACATGACTTTTCTTAAATGCAGGAGGCCCCAAGAGTCTTAACTCACTAATAATAAAACTACAGCCCATACAATAGGATCCTTATAAAAAACATCAATGAGTGCTTTAACATAAAGGATTTCATTTATGATTTGGTAGATCGTGGCATATTCAAGTTGGATGACATCCCAACATAGGAGGTTTATGTCTCCACCATAGGCAATGGTAATGATGAAGACTCTATTGAATGGATAAAATTTCTTGGTTAAGGCTTGATAAAGTACAACGACATGGTGGCTTGTAGGATGGCCACCCATTCCCATGACATTATCCACATTTGTTGGAGAATACCTGAACACCATGTGGTATATATTCCTTCTCCACCCCACCCTCTTAATAATCATAGCCTTGCATGTATCAGAATAATAGAAGAAAACAATTCCTAAACAATCAGAGACCCCCCACCATTTCCATATCTAGCATTTACTCAAGGAGAAATTCATGGACAATGAATTTAGAGAAGATCCAAGAAATCATCCCAAAATGGAATATTCCATATATGAAGAATAGGAGTATGATTCAATGAATTCGTTCAAGATGTTTGATCATTGAGAAGTACTCAATGATGAGGAAAGAAATGTATCCCCTTTAAATGCTTCAAGATGAAACAATATAAGGGAGGGAAGGTTTCATATTGGAATACAATATGCCAAACCGATAAAATCAAAATGGACATTATTTGCTGCTAAGCCCATAAAAAATCCTCACACAAGGGCAATAAGGTTCAATTCCCTTAGGACACACCCTTGGATTTACTAGCATAGCAGGACATATTGGTCAGCCATGAGGCTCATCCACAAAAATATCATGCTTTCATGTGATCTACAAGGGCCAATTATCTATAGTATTTTCCTAAGACTAAGATATTTAATCAATATTAGAACCTAAAAATTACCTAGTTGGACCCAACACCACAATAAGTGGCACACAAGATACTCCTTTCTAAAGAGTATCATTTGGCATGAACAAATATAACCCTTACCTTGAACAATGATTCTATGAAGAACCTCATCAGTATACCAGTGAGGATATCAATCATTGATGAAGTCTACCTCTCAAAATAGATCTTTGAGGGCCTCATCAAGGTCTTAAAAATCCCTCTATAATTCAGAATTAAGTATCCACAGTTTAGTCCTATCAAGTAGAAGAAGATGAGTTAGATGATTTTTAAGACAATATTTCCATTTATGAGGAATAATAGGGTTCCCAAATTCAAGAGAGGATTCACCTTTTTTATGTCACAGACCTACTCAATAGATTGTATAACATCAAATTTCTAGTGGATACTGGATTTGAGGTCATTATTATCCCATCCTAGATTCTCCATATGTTGGAGCACATATAATCATATTTGACTCCCTCCAGCCAGAAAATTCCTAGCTATAAAAAGAATGAGAATAATATGTGTGGAAATATTCATCTAATGTCTCCATTTTATGACCTGGTTCCAAACTATTAATTCATGGTCATCTCATAGGATACTTCCTACAATTACCAGTTGGGAGGTCCATGTCAATATCAACAATATGTTTCTCCCAGTTCATATGATTTTTCATTCAAATAATCCCTCAATGGACAATTATGGGTACTCTAAAGAGATTATTCTCCATTCAGATTTTATAGATCCCCCTATATAGACACTGGGTACCACAAAAGGGAAGGGAATAATATCTATGCGGAAAGTTTCAAGTGTATCAACACCTCTAACGAATTGAAAAATGCCACAATAGATCCTTGGGTGGATTTGAAAGACAACTTCATCATTCCAATCCACTAGTTGGAATCAACAACCCTATATCTTGAAATATGTGTCATAGTCCACAATAAGAAGTAATACTCTGTAATCTTATTTTCTTTCTATATTTAACCTGAAAAATAAATTTTGTATAGACCTACTATAGTTTTGTACTGAGAGGTTCTCCCCATGGACATCGATGCATAAAAACACAACTTATTACAGATAGCAGGGATGAACCACTGGAGGTTAAACCTCCATAATTTCATTGACATCAAAGGTGGTTCTCCTTACTGGATCCCACTTAGAATTATCTCATAATATTTTTTCGCCATTGAATTTTTAGAGTAGGAATCCATTTTTAAGGATTACACCCCCACCGAAGTAGATAGTGGTGACACTCTTGAGTCTTTGACTCTAGGGGATTCGCCACCTATATTTGATCCTAACATTTCAGTTAGTTATGAGAATCTTGATAATACCCCAACTTTTTGTGTAGATGGTGTGTCCACTACCATCAATGAGTTGAACAACGTAAATATCAGATCTAGGGAAGACTCGAGGAAGATTCCACTAAATTAAGTGACATATTTAGAAGTAAAAAATAAATATATAGTTTTCATAAATAAAAACCAGGACATGTCCACTAATATCTATAGTGAAATTTCATGGATGAATACCAATGATTTATTTCGTCTCCTTTGTATCCCCATGGGCCATTGTGAGTTGAAATAACCTCTTAGAGAAGATTTAACTCTCTCATGATTCCATGGTTGAGGATGAAGTTGAAAAATGCATAATGAAAATCATCACCTGAGAACTTCTATACACCTACTATATGGAAAAAATTATCCTAACTAGGAAGAAGAATAGTAAAATCATTATTCTCAATAAATTTTGGGATCTTAACCACAACATCTTGAAAAATTATTTTCACCAT
This sequence comes from Viscum album, assembly GCA_963277665.1. Lineage (NCBI taxonomy): Eukaryota > Viridiplantae > Streptophyta > Magnoliopsida > Santalales > Viscaceae > Viscum > Viscum album. The sequence continues at coordinate 1,732,534,603 of OY728127.1, forward strand.
ACAATAATGGAGCTACTAATTGATGTGACCATAATTTTCTATTGACTCTTCATCGTGGTTGAGTACACAAGGTACAATCAAATTTTGATGGCCCCCCAAAGGTGATGAATTCACAAATTTCATATCACATTAGGGGACCTTCTATTACAAAGTGATGCTATTTTTTAATAATGTAGGGTACACATACCAAGATTCTATCCATTATATATTATGTCCACTCCTTAATATATTGGTTATATGATATGTTGATGATTTATTGGTAAAATCTCATAAAAATCCGAAAAAACTCAAGGATCATGAGATATTTTTTTTTGCAACCTCTTCTCTTATCACATGAAGATGAACCACTTGAAATCATTGTTCGAGATTACCCATGGTATGTTCCTTGACTTCATAATTTGGTATAAAAGAATTGAGATCGATATAGAGTAGATCATGTCTATCCACTAGATTCCTCCACAACATAAACTTTTGGAGATATGTGGATTCCAAGGACAACTCAACTACATCTGCAGATTTGTTTCACATCTTCCTAGAAAGTGTAATCCCTTTTCAAATATCATAAAGATATTTATAGACTGTTGAAGGGATGAATACTTCTGGAAAAAATTTAAGGAAATTAAATTGTATCTTATATATCCTCTAATCCTAAGAAATTATTTGTTCCTTTATGTGAATACCCTAGAATAGTCCTTGGGGCCCCTTATAGCTCAATGAATAATGAAAGTAGGGAAAATAAACTCAATTACAATTGTTATATAACACTCGAAACATAGACCAGATATTATCCCATTAGGAAGAGGTTCCTCTCTTTGAAATTCATAGTATAGAAGTTGAGACACTACTTGCCGGACCACCATGTTGATCTGCTAAAGTACACACCCAACCATCCATGCTGGTGGGGAAACTAGAATACTTGAAAGTTATTCTATAGAAGTTTAATATGAGGTTTTTACCTATAAAACTATCAAGGGATAAATAGAGGAATATTTATTTTTTTCACATCTAAACCCTAATTATATTACCTTGGTTGAAAAAATCCAAGATAAGGCCATCATATCCTTGGATTAGGTGCTTCGAGGTTGGCATATTCACATCAATGGTTCCTCCTAGTGCCCATCCTGGGGAAGGATCAATTAACCTATGCTCAACAGGGTGGGCTTTGGGACTTCCTTCATCAACCCCATGTATTCAATCTCACCAGAATCATTTCTATTGTTTGAAGGCTATTCTAACAACGACTCTCTGTGTGACACTCTTATTCCCAAACATGAATTGGACCTCAAAATTGAAGTCCCCTTGTTCCATGTAAACAGAGACTCTAAGCTAGTCCTTGATAATATAAATGGTGACTATGTCATTAAGAAATGAGAACTCATCCACACTAGAGTAGAGTCATGAGTTTATGGATAGTTAACTTCTTTGATAAAGCTAACTCATGTTCCCAAATTATAGAATGATAGATCAAATTCCTTGTAAATATAGGAAGAATCACACATAGATCCCAACATGAGGACTTGGATAGTCATATACCACATCATAGGGCCATCTCCCTCATCATTTATTATGATGAATAATGATAGAAAAATAAAATGGGTTCCAAAAAATAAAAAACAGTTCCCTTAAACACCCCGATAGTCAAAGAATCCCCTGATTAGATAAATCACATAATTAAGTATCTCCATTACTAGACTCTACCACTAGAACAAGTGGAGTGTGATTGAAATAATCAATGTTCAGTGATATTTACTTTTTGGGATAGCCCCAATCTAGTACATACCATATATAAGATTATTTTTTTATTTAATCATACTCCATTGCATCCAAGAGAAGGAGGTCCCTCAAGAAATTTGGAAATCCCATGTTAGGTTATACAGGGCTCATCATGCATGATTGAAGATCTCTCAACAGATTTGGAGATTGGGGAATTTCTAAACCACCATGGTCCATGAAAAGATTGAATTCATCATGAAATTTTAGGAAATATAGGTCCATGAAAAATTAATTTGTCAAAAATAAAAATATTTCAATGAAACCAAATAACACTATCCCTTTGTTGAATAGAGACACGTTATTGTGGCCCCCACTCAATATCGATAGCTCGCTAGTTCATGTTTATTCGGATTGTAACAAACTTCTTCATATATTGGGAAGAATCTAGAAACCTTAAATAATTGAAGACCCATTCAGTGATTGGGTTTGTAAAGTATCACATCATCCATAGGTTTATGATTCCTCACAATATTCTGACAGAGAATTACAAAATCATTGGAGTTACTAAGATAATGAATTTTAATGTTATGTACAACATCTATTCTAACTATACCTCCCACTATTATTCATATAAAAATTGGAATAATGAGACATTATAAAAGTAACTTTATCATATTTCACAAAATGTTAGGTGTGAATGTGAAGAGTTGGACACAAAATATTTCCACTTCCCTCTGGGCCTAATATTTGACGACTTGAAATTCCACTCAGGTGACTCTATACTCCTTAGTTATTGGAAATGTTGCTGTGTAACCTATATAGGTTTAGCTAACATCAATTAGAATTACTATTTATGATAAATGAATTCTAGACCAGAGAGATGAAGTCTGTCTAGCTGAGTAATAATCCCTCAAAGAAAACTGGATCAAGGGACTGAAAACATCAAAGGACACCAGAAACACATGGTGAATGCATTATCATCCAACTTCATTATTTTGATTTTAATACAAGAACATGTTTAAGGGAAATGTGAGAAACTGTATGAATAAAAAAAGTTGTTAATGGAAAAAATACACCTCTTGGAATTTTTATCCTTAATAAGTTCCCAAGAAAAAAAGTTACCGATGTTTCTAGATCATCCTTTATAAGGTCTTCAGATCGACACACCAGTCTGTCCCATGCCTGTGTGTATTCCTATGGGTTGATTTTTCATGCATTTAGACCTCTTACTGGGATAAGATTCACCTTTTCCATCCAGTCCCCCTGTTCTCTATTGTTTCCCACCCGAATGGTCATTTCCATCATTTTATTACCATAATCTGTTGAGGAATTATTCACATGAGATTTCAACTCCATTTATTATCTAGAATGCAGTAGTATATCAATGAGTAGCACAACATCCATGCATGTATTCTGCAGTACATCCCTAGTGGTAATAGCCCCCTCAACTACAGCGGTCGAAGCCCTTTCTCAAATTACATTGCCATGTAAGAAGAGAACACCTTCCCTCACATGGGCCTTCACCGTCCTGGAAGATCGGGTCTCCATTGGTGAAGGGATGCATGAATATACACAACCATTCTTAGAGATATCATGTATGGTACAAGAAACCTATAGAAATCACTTCACATCAGGTCTTTACTCTTCCACTGTGAATGAAAATACGAGAGACATAACCCTCCATTGTTCAATAATCATTTCTCTAATCTATTTTCCAACCCAGGATCCAAGGACCAGAACCTTAAACATGTTGGAAACCTGTGGTCCTTGAGGAATGAACATAAAACGGTTATAAACCCTTTTGTTATGTGTACCATGAACATAAAATATATACACATCACTGGTCAAAGATATGTGGAACAAAAATATTGTAAATTAAATCCTTTTTAAATGAACTTAATTCATATGAAGTTAGATCTAAGAGGCATTACCTAAACACATGGTTATTATCTACCTTTATGATGTTTTAATGTACATTATCATATTCTCATCCTTGATTGAGAGGATACCCCTTCTAATTTTGGCGTTAGTATACTACCATTTTGTTTTCATGAACAACATGTGTCTTGATTACAAACTTCATGAGATACATAGTGATTCATAGACCTCCTGTCTCAGACCCAACCATAACTCCCCCTATCTAGTGAGTCCTCTTTTCTCACATCCGGAACCCCTGCCTTTTTTATGACAAGTTCATCAATTTTGGATGAACATCCCATATAAACCTCACTAATGGTCAAATAATCATTTCCATAAACTATTTTCAACATTCCCCAAAAACTTTTTTGTGGCATGAGGCCCCTTTTTTCCCTGTTTTCATGGTGGGTTCAAAACTCTATGGTACCACAAAACATTTCCTAGAAGATCCTTGCTTTGGTCCACACATCATGAACATAAAGAATGTGAAACTAGACCCTTATATCCAAAAAAACACACCTATTTTGAGTTACCTCTTATGTTTTATCAGACAAATGCCCCCTTTTTCTTTTCATCCTTACTATAGTGGAAAAATCCTTCTTGTTTTGATATTCTATCTTGCCATTATTTAACACTATGTGTGGATTTATTACCTATTTAGTGGGATATATAGTGATTCCTAGATTTCTTGTCTCAGTTTTAGCCATAAATTATATCATTGTTCATGCATTTTTTAACCACTTTCAATATTTGGGTCATAGTTCCATTATGATACACCCTGATGGTTTGATTCTCAAGGTGAGTTTGTCCAAGAATTATTACTTTAAACTACATGAAAACATATGTAGAACTAGGCCTCCTTTGTTTTCTTTTCACATTAGGTTTATAACATCTTCCACACCATATAATTTTATCCAAATGTTCTATGATCTATGTTATTAAAACATTTCCTCGATTTAAGAAATATGACATGAAACTATTTATAATCTCGACACAAGAATTTCAACATCTTGTGACACCCACGACAACGAACCTGTTCCACCTCAACCCACTTACTATGGACTTCTCTCAACTGGTTCACTCAATAGGGATGATTATTAGGTAATTTCATATACATAATGGGGATTTAATCTTGCCTCCCAAGAGATTCGAACCCAGACTGACATGATTAATAACCACCGAGGAGAGTCTCGGGTACCACCAAACATAATATTTTCAACTTTGGACTAATCATCATGAACATAAAATTTGTGAAGTCATTTCCACATATGTATATAAATGTGTGACCATCTATTCTAATTAAAATTACCCTCAAATAGCTAAGTAAATATTCACTTTTATTTATCAGGTTCAAAAACCATATGTTTAATTTGAGAAAAAGATAGAATTTCTCTTCCCATGTCACCCTCGTAACTTGGGAAACGGTATGGGAATGAATAGAAAATGTGTGAAGCCGATGAGTCTCAATAAGATGTCTTGGAAGAAACCTATTTCTTCACACTGGACCCATTTCTTTAGGAAAACGTGACAGACAATCCATACATCCCCTTTTCACCCCTTTAAAATGTCCATTGTGATGTACCATCAAATGTATTTCTATTTCATACATACTATTATGTAAAAAAGACACATTTTATTCATATTGGAACACCTATCCTTATTATAAGATGATAAACAATGAAACACATGTCTTAGTCACATGATATTATAATGTATGATGCATCGTCTCCACTGTAAACCGTTAAATTTAATGTTCAATTTCCTTTCAAAATGATGTTAAACCACATTCCATCTATACTCATTGCATGATGTAAAACTATTAAATGATTTCAACCTTACTGGAGAGGAACATTTCTGCCTATGGTGCTGGTAACCAACTACACCAAACTAGTTCCTTCAACGTTGCTTTACAATCAAGACGATTCTACCCTTGGAAGTTTAGTTTGACTTTCACTCGGTCTGATAATCCACTCATTTTTTTATGACTAATGATGGAACTATATCGAGAGTATCGTATTCAATTTGAACATTTCATTAGTCCACCCTACAATTTTTAACTTCCTTGATTAGTATTCGAACTATTGTTCATGATTGAACATGCTTCCTCAATGGATATCGTGACTAACCAAACTAGTTCACCTCTCATCTTGGGAACATGCTTCGATGGAATTTAAAAAAAAATATGATAGGATCTATTTTTAAAACATGGTCAATGGTTGAACCTATTTTATATGTCACTACTCTTGGTAATGCAATTTTGGATGGTTTGTTTTGAAAATGGCCAGTAGTGACCCTAATTCCTACTACCACTCCTCCTTTTTTTGAAGTTATAAATGTTTCGATTCACATTCTCTCCCTTCCCATTAGTTAAGATATAATCCAATTCCCCAAGTTTATCATACATATGAACCTATGCGCATTGGAAAAATAGGTTGGTTGTGTACATTCATCTCACAAACTGTAGTTTTTGTAGTTAGGACACTCAAATCTGTTGATAAATTATTTTAACCACAATTATTAAATCCATTTCTGGAACTCTAATATTTGTGAATAATCTTCTATTAATTAGTCGTTTCTCAGAAAGAGCATGAATCACATTCTATTAGAGGTTAATATTTGACCATATTATACATGTGACTGAGATTCACTAAAAAATATAGCAACATTTAATTTAAACAATAAATTTTATTGCCTTTATTTAGGAGGGTCATCCATAGTATTAAGACACTAATTTATTATAAAAAAATGTGGATCCCCCTATGAATTTTCTTAGTAAAGGGACCAGTCCAGCAAGGCCAATCTCTTTCTGATGGCCTTGAGATCCTTCTACAACTAAACCAACTATAATTATAACTCATTATCCTCAGGGAGAATCTCATCCTCCCATATTTTCACCCAACCATATTCATCCACAGACTCTGCCACGAAGGATTCCTCCTCCACTACTTCATCCTCAACAACTACTAGCAATAACCTCATTTGGTTTTTTCGTCTCTCATCTAGCAGTAATGGTGAACTCAAACTATTGTGCCTCCCCTCTTGCTAATAATTTTCATATTTTCCATATTTAGTTCCTTGGTTCCCTATGGAATTTCCTTATCCTAGGGTTCATCGAACACCTAAGAAACTAAATTAACTCACATGGTGTGTAATTTCTATGAAATGGTTTGGAGGCTTTGGGATTCTGCCCAACTAGTCCCCAGACTCACCATCCAGTGGAAAAGGGACCCCATCTGATGTAGTAGGTCATCACATAGAGTGTGGGTGATGAAGTTATATACTCCCTCCAGACCCTATTCTTGATAATCTTGTTCACCTCATCCACATCAGAGCTGAAATTTTAATGATCTTTTGGAGGTGCGAAATCTTAATAAATAAAACATGTTAGCACATCAGTATTGATATTTTAGAAGGAATCCCCTTAGTCACACCAGGATCAATATATAATGTAATATTAGTCATTCTAGGCTCTTCTCCCATAGTGGGAGACTCAAAAACATCATGATGAACCTCAAGAGATGGATAAAACATTGTGAAATCATCATAACCCTCATTAAAGGCCACAAATTTTGTTATTAACCTCTCATTTTTGGGAGTTTCCTAATCCAGTATCCGCCACGTGGCGGGGTCCCTCGTACGAGAAAGACACACATGGAACTGAAGGTTTATTTATAATCAAATATTTTTATGAATAGAATAATAATGGGTGAAAAAGTGAGAGGACTTATTGGTAATAAAGGGTCCAGTTAATAGATTAATGATGTTCACCAAAATTCTTTATTGGTAATGGATTCTTAGTAGCACTCGGTGCTTGGCTGAAGAAATCCATTCCATTACTAGAAGATTTGGATTTTTCTAAAAGTAACAAAAAAATTCATCAAATAGTTCTATAATTTCCATTTTAAAACATAGATGTAAAGGTAGAGGATTGGGAAATATGAGACAAAAATAGAGGATGTTAAATCATTTCCTTAGAAAAAAGATTTACAATAAAAATAGATTACTAGATGCCGACATAAAGAATTCCAGAGAGAAGTACTAAACCCATAAATTCTTGGTTATGTGTCTACTAATCCTACCCAAGATATTTTTCATGATTCTACCCCTATCCTGCATGAGTTGATCTTTATACAGTTCAAGGAAAATGAGTTAACAACCCCAAAAATTGATTACTATTTCAAATCAACCAAATTTTGTTTATATATTTACCTGATATTTGGTGGAGTCACCATCCTAGAAGGATTTTTGGAAAGAATCAATTACCAATTAACCCCTAGTTCAATCCCTCATCCACTGATATTCCTATAGGATGTTGTCCCCAAAATATTTCTAAAGGTGAATGTTTTTACATAATCACACTTAACCATATTATTGGGGGTCATTCGACACCATGTGATTGGTTAAAATTATCTATATCATCTATATACTATAATTCATACATTCATGAATACATGGTGCTAATATTGGTGTGGCCTAGTACATGAAGGGAGATCCAATCCCAATAGTTTTTCCAAAATTTCTTGACTGAAGTAAAAATGATGGTTATTCCATCTCATATAAAAATTAAGAAAGAAAGCTTCCCCAGCCACCTCAATCATATAGTGTAACAACTTACTTGGATCCATGGATTGGTATCTTAGTACCACTCCTTAGGGTTCACCCTACTTTTAAAACATCTTTATCTAGATACATGACCCTACCAGCGATCCTCCCTTAGGAACTGCACTCCATGTACATCTAGGATTCATCAGAGCTACTGATACTACTCCATCAATAGATCTATGTCTTCCTCATTGGTGTGGTTCCCATATAGCACTAAACACCTTTCTACCTAGATTTGGGTTCCCTAGGACTAACCTAAAATATCAATAAACTCATCATTCCCTATGGTATGTTCTCTCCAATCTTCTTGAATAATTTTGAATGATCGGGTATAGAGCATTGATAGGAGGACACTCCATCCTTCTTATGATAACCTCCCAAATTAACATACTCCATAGCTACCATAGGACCACTAGATGAAGTAATGTGAATAACCTATTATTGAATTTTTTTCATGAGAATATAGAGACACCAGAACTGCAAGGAAAACAAATATGGGGAATAAGGTTTAAAAAATACCTTGCATTGTACCCTATCCACCAACACTCCACCTCTAAAGGCCACAAGGTATTATCAATACACAATAATCCATAAAATTAAATCCTAATTGGTATTCATTTGTAGAGGGAATGGATGCTAAATGTTTTTATTTAGCCTTCTGATCTTCTCTACCACCCAACACAATCCAACTACATAGGTTAGATCTCGAAAATTTTCTACCTCAATGGTTAAAAGTTTGAACTGGGAGGGATGATCGGGTTTGGATACTAATAATATAACTTGTGTGTGATGACAAAACCCTAGAAATAATATAATGGGATTCAAATATGGTAGGGTATTTTCAACATGGTGATGTTTCTCATGACATTTTACAACACCAACTATAGAAAAACCACAAAATTGATGCACTACCCCATTTTCCATTCCCCTTATTTTATGAACATGCTTGGATACAACCCCCCCCCCCCCACATTCACGTCATCGACCAGGATTATCCACACACTAAGAAATGAATAATACACCACACCAATATAACATCATGAGAAAGGGACTTCACGCTACACCCCATAGTAGAAAATGGATATCCTTAAGGATACCCAATAAGATTGAACTTCTCAGGATGAAATTCAGTAGGGTTGTAGAGGGGTATCCCTAGTTGATTATCCATGGGTTTATTCAAGAAGTAACCAAACCAAAACTTGAATGTGATTTCCTTTATCATGGTCTTCTGTTCCTTCCTCCTTCCAACAGGTCTATAAGAACATTTGTAAAAATAGGTTCCATATCTCCTATATACCATAATTTCATGGTTGGGGGAACATATCAAGCATATTCCCATAGATGTGGAAACTTGTGATATTGTAGAGGACATTCAAGATGATGTAAAACTCCCCATGTTAACGATGGAATGTGTTTTTCTACAGTGATCAATTAATCATCAATTAGAGCATGATGGCCAGATGATTGTAGATGTGGAATGGAGATGTCCATATTGCCTCAAACAACCGAATACTATTCATATATCCTTCAGAAACATGGAATGACTGTCATACACATTATTTCCTTTACCTTTCCCATTCATTAGTAAAATTTATTCCGTGGAAGAGGTCCCACTTCTCAGTCCAACCCTAGAGTTATTCATCTAAGAATTCCTTGAATATTCATTCATATTATGGGGGATATTTATTTATATCCAATTACAAAGTTTTAATCATTTTAAAAGGGTTCCATAGATAGTGAGTAGTGATTAATTCATGGTCTTTAAAATAGTTTCATACAATATCCACATTCCACTGATGTATCCCCAATGATATTCTAAAATTGTAAGAAGTGAATCGGAATCTGCAATGAAGATGAAAAAATCATTCCTTATCCCAAAAAAATTCCATGATATCCAAAAGTAGAGGAAATATTACTTCTATTCCTATGCTAGTAGTTCGAAGAGAATTTCATGATCTAAAACCATTCGTAAGATCTCCTTGATCATAATGTTTCCATATATGCCTGTTTTCTAGGATTAGATAGCTTCATAACCGTTGAAATACATCTTAATGACATAGAAAAATTATATAAGTTTAATTTTAATAAGGTTAATAATGAATGATATCCTTCATGAATGATGTTTTTTGATGACCAGTTTAAGAAATACTCAGTTGTGGGTAGAACAATTATCATAAGGACTGTTGACTTTTCTTACAAAACATTAATTAAATTATTGTGTTTCATGAGAAAATAGGATCATCCAATATTCCATGAAAAAACCATAACCCATTAGGTCCCAACCTTTATATTTTTTATAGTTATTGATCTACGATTTAGGATCACATATCCTTGATTAAAATGTTTTCATTATTTTACCACAGAATCCAACCCTCCTCGCTAAATTTTCTTCCCATGTTGTGTGTGTGTGTGGGGGGGGGAGGGGTTATTTAATGATGCGGTATAACACATGTAATGAAAGAATTCAAGGATCATATGGGAAATTTTATGTGAATCTGTGATGAAATCTTTTAAAATTCCCCTAAGGGGGTGGATTTTTCCTAGATAAATCCTTCACAATATGTATAAGTTTAACAAAAGGTATCAGAGAACCATGAAATATCATTTTACATGAAGATTTAAAAACATCATGATATTTTTTTCCCAAAATATAAGAAAAAAATAAATCCAGACTTTAGCCTTTTTAAGGGGGGTGTGCCCTTTAATCATCTAGTAGAAAATGTGAATTAATGAATCTTTATATTTTATGAGCCAAAGGATAAATGAATTCTTATAGGTATCCATCATTCATGAGTAGAAACTGATGAATAAATTATCCTTTAAGTACATGGTCCAGAGGGAATTCATTTAATATCATTCCAACTGTGATGGAGGAAAATTCTTCACAACCCTTGGGGTTCTATGAGACATCATCTTTTAATGAAACACACCCCAATGGATTTAGGGAACCACCCATAGTAAAGAAATTCGTGATTCTCAATAGCCTTAACCTCACATATACCACCATTATGATGGATTAACTATTTATATATATTCTTTAATGAAATAATTATACTTATATAATAATAATATCATACCCTTCTTCTTATCATCCAATCCTCTAAGAAATAATGACATACCTCATGTGTACCTATAGGCAACCACCTCCACGAAGTGATGTTATTCATTTTTCATTTATATTTTAATTGGATTGTAATGAGGATATATTTAATGAATATATATGATATAAATGATATAATAATGTTATTCTTAAGGTTAACTAATACTTAACTTAATTTCCATCCATCCATTGAAAAATTAAAAGGACATGCATGCATATGTATTGTCTACCGTCTCCATGAATGATTTAATTTATTCTTATATATCTATTTTTGGATGACTATAAGTATGTATATAATGAATAAATATTATAGTTATATCATGAAAAATATTTTTTAGATGATATGACCAAGATAAATGTATATGTATTATAACTACTAAACTTATATACTGAATATAAACAAAATATGTAACTCCCATAAATAATATTTTTAATAAAGGATTATTGAGGAAATGGGGTTTTGAAATGTAATAAATGGAACATAAATTATAATATAAGTATCAAATTATTCTTTTATTGAATTATAATAAATATAAATTTATTATATTGGAGGATAGAGTGATTTAAAAGAATGGGGAACTCATGGTAAGGGCTTATTTCACAATCCCATTAATATTTAGGATTGTTTATGTTCAAGACTCTATTAGGGAATATTTATCATCAATATATAAGTTTTCTAAAAATGTTTTAAAAATATTTTCACCCATTTCAAATATTATTTTAAAGTCATTTTTACCCATTTTGTAATATTTTTACAAAATGGTTTGAAAGGAAAGTTTTTTATTTTCCAAATGAGGTAGTTTTTGACAATTTTAAAAAATTTGGAAGGATTTTTTTTAACTTATAAATCATGAATTTATTTTTGCACTATCATGAAACCAATTTCATTGAAGATTATTTTATAGGGTCTCAATGTTATTTTAAAAGGATATTTTTTTCATTTATATGTGCTCATTTTAAAAAAAAGTGATTTTAAAATGGGCTGTTTATTTCCCTGAAGAATTATTCTATGGGATCTTTCAAAACCATTTTCCATGTAAGAGGTATTCCATTGAGGATACATAAAATTTAATTGGTATTTTTTCTAAGTACAATATTCTCAATATTTCTTTATTTGGATTATTATTATGATTAAAAGATGTTTAGGAAAACCATTTATTTTCTATATGATATAATAATGACCACAAAATTTCATACATAGATATTACATATTACTTGATGAAAATTAATTAAATTAAAAAAAATTTATTCTAGAGGATTGAAAAGGTTTAATAAATTCGGAAACATTAAAAAATAAACAACAACTATTTCATAGATAAACTATATATTCTCCCATTATGTTCTACATTAGATTCATCATTCTTAGTCAAATCATATACTGAACACTTCATTATAACATAAGGAAAATAAATATTAGAATTTCTGTACTTAGATTACCAATATGGGAAAATATAGTAGATACATAATCATAACATGAGGAGAATGATATCGTAACATTAATATAAAATTTGAAAACTAAAACCTTCAGGTCAGAAATCATAATCTTGGGTCATGGAAGAAATAGTTGTAGTTTATAAGACATGAATAATATCAGAATCAAATAACATGATCCATGATATAAAAACAATCTAATAAGAAATAGAATTCAAATTTAAACATAATAATATAAAAATAATTTCCTTAGTGTTTCCAGGATAATTTCGAGTGTTTCATTGTAAAATGGTTTCAATACCCACACTATCATAGTAGTGATTGTTAACTCAAATAACTATTATAGTGGACATAGTTCCATATTGAAATGGGCTCACTCCCCATTCTAGTCTAGTTTATCTCATGAAATATCAATTTTTACTAAACTCATTTGAGGGAGATATAGGTCCACCCATCACATTCTCATACATATGTGTGCTGAAAGATTTTAATTCATTCATCATATAAAAACCTATGAAAAAAATAGGTTTTAAAAAAAATTCATCAAAACAAAACCAATTAAAAAGAAAATGATTTAAAAATCATTTCATCATTTCATCAAAACAAAACTCATGGAAACTGAACATTGATTATAAGATGTTTATCATGGTATAACCTGTGGTAGAGAAAAGGGTTTAATAAACATATTTTATTCATAAACATAAACCATCCATCGAATGAATAAATATGTGTTAATTAGATCATATCCTCGTTAATTATTACATAACAACAAATTATGTCATCCTAGATGGAAAATTATTTTGAATGAATAATCACATAAAACATTTTTTGAGGAAAATATATTGTCATTGAAAATAATCATTTTAAAATCATAAATTTATAAAATATTTTTGAAATAATTTATTTTGAAAATAAACAAGAAATATTATAAATTAAGCACAAATTAAAATAATTTTCATGAAATTTTAAAACACCGTTCATTCCATACATGTTAAAACAATGATTCCTTTTATTTTTTTATAAAAGAAGAATGTACCTTATTTGAAAAAATTCATGGATATTTATTTCAAATTTTATAAATTCAATATTGTTTAAAAATTTACATAATAAATAATTTTTTTAATTTTATAAATAATATTTAAATAATTTTTAGAAAACATGTCTTGGAAGAAAAATGGTTTTGACCAATGAGAAATATAAAGATGTTTTTTCTTAAAAAAATTATTTTGGTATATTCAGTAAAAAAAGAGTGTTAAATTAAGGGAAAAGCTGTATTATCCAGAAATAAATTGTGGATAATAAAATTCATTTGTTTATTTATAGATGGATCGTACTATTTCATCATCGGAGTGTTAATCATAATAGTTCTCAAGAAACGATGAGATTGTAACATAAAATATTTATAATTTGGTATATTTTGAATCATAAGTACCACTATATTTTGATATCATATGAAAAATTAAATATAATTAAAATATGGATATTAGTTATATAAAATTTCAAAGTGTCTGTATATACACCTCATAATTAAATATAGGTTTATAACATAACATATGTCTCAAATAAAAAAAAATTGAGTAAAAAATCCATTACTTTATGTTGTGAATTCCTTAGTAAAAATTAAATACAACAATATAATAAATATATGTTATTTATAAATATATTAAATATCCATAATTATATATATCATACCATAAATGATTTAATTATGACCTTCTATTCCATGTTTGTTAACAATTCTTTGTTGAAGTAATGTTTCATAAAGTGATTTCATTATTTTACCTGTGTGTTATCATATGTTATTATTGGTATTTTTTATTTTATCAGGGTCAAATAATCTAATTAATGTTATCAACGATATAAATATAATATATACTTTCTATATAAGTATATATAGTAATATGTAAAATATAGAGATATAAAACGAAAAACACTCTTTATGGATATGGAAGTATGTTTGAACACATAAACATTGTTTAAATTTTCTTAATGGATTGAAAGAAATAAAGTTAAATAATATATTACCATGAATGAATATAATTTAATTTTTAAATTTAATATGTATCATATATTTTCATTAAACCCAACCATATTGCCTTCCATTTAAAGAGTGCACATATCAAATCACTTCTTGAGATGGTAGTCCATCATACACATGAACAACGTTATCATATTCCCATAGAATAGAATATAAGAAGTTATATGTAGAATAATAAATCATGAATTATAATAAAATAATAAATATCATATATATATATATATTATTTATCCATCATTATATCTATCCATGACATGGGGTGATAGAAAATTAATATCATAGCTCTGTGAGGCGGCAGTCCCCCGTACAAATTAATGATGATTTTTTATCCCATTTGATGTAATAAGAGATGGATATAGTTTATTAAATAAAAAATAAAAATATAATTTTATATAAGATAGTGGTTATATTATATAATTATATTTGATGAATATTTTAAGGAGTTAAAATAATTAATAAAACGAAAATGCCTAGTTAAAAGCTTCACCTCCTTTTCAGACAACCTCTTTAGGTTTAACATAAATCCTTATGATACTAGACTTATGATATCACCAATAAATCTAAGATGTTGTTAGGAATTTATTAATTTTTATAGGTTAGTTATTTTACAAAATAATTATTTTTTTAATTATGAAAAGGATATGATAATGGGTGTCCTTTATAATTCATGTGAGAGGACACACTTGGTATTTTTGAAAATAATATAGTGTAATCACATTTTTTACATTCATCAAGGATAAAAAATGGATAAATATATAAATCTATTGGTGTTGAGGTCTAAATATGTCCATAAAATGTGGGTTATAAACGTTTTTAGGTCTTTTTACCCTATATATTTTTAGTTTAACCCCTAGTAAACATGTTATAATCTTAATATGGAAATTAATTTTTAATGTTTTTTATAAAATTTTTGAATAAAATTATTTTGATATTTTTATATAATATAAATTATTATTATTAAAAATATGGGATTTGTTTTTCCTAATTCCATTAACTGATTTGGAAATTTTTTATTTAAAATTATACCTTAAGACACAATGAGAAATCAATTTTCCAAAGAGAAAATATTTATAAGTTTTAAAAACATTATTTTAGAATTCATTATGGAAAATATTAAAATTTCATAAATTTAATTATTAGAAATTTTATTGGACTTATTTTACTTTTAAACCCTTATTAAATAAAAATGTAACCTTATAAATTCTTTAAACTAAATAATTTTTTCCATGAAATTTTTTTTTCAATAATTAATGAAAAATGAATCTTTTCAAAAAAATCCAAAAAATTCACTCTAAGACAATTTGAATAAAAATATGTAAAAAATAATTTATTTTTTTAAAAAAATTACTAACGTTTCTTAAAATTTCTTTTATTAAGTGTTCACGAAAAGAAACAAAAATCATTTTTAATAGAACTATGTTTTCGAAACATATAAAGACTTTACCAGAAAACAATGTACTTTTTTATCAATGTGATTTATTTCTATAAAAAAAATTATAATTAATATATTGAATTTTGTTATACGTATTCATACCTCCATATTTAATAGCTATGTAACAATCACTTGTTAAATAGTAATATAAATATAATACTATGGTTGGTTAGAAATCGGTGTTGTTTGTACCGCAAGGTATTGAAGAAATTAAATTAATGTTTTTAAAAAATATATCTGGGTGTTACAATTATTATTTGATGAATTATTGGTTAAACCCATTTCTTTTCCTGGGTTCTCATACAATGAATGATTTAAGATAGTGTGGCCAAAATATGTATGATTTTTGTTATGTGAAGTGTGGGACCTATATATCCATCCAATGCATTTGGTATAGATTGATATGACTTGAGATAAATAGAACTAAAATATAGAGTTAGTCCAGTTCAGTAAGGGAAACTATCCACTCTGATAGTATTGTGAGTAAACATTGAATAAAATGATGGTTTTGGGAGTAAACCCATTTCATTTTGATTTTCGTAACAAAGAGAATTGATCACTAAGTAAATGATTTACGATACATATGTGTATGAGCAAATTCCATGTATTGTGCCAATGTTATTCTCTCATGGATGAAGTTCTTTGATTACATTAGGATTCATGTCTTATTAAATAACAATATTTATTCCATGACTCATGATTATGACATATGATATTCATGATATAATTTTCAAATGTTACATTCATGTACTTTTTCCCATATTCTCATGATATGCATATATAATCCCTGATATCTCCCTTATTAAAACATAATGAGAATCTAAACTCACCCTTTTATTTGGTTTCCATTCCAAAGGTTATAAATAAAATAATTATTAATTATATGTATAATAATGGTTCTAGTTATGATGACTTAGGTGGGGGATGATGAAGATATTTTTTGAACCAATTGTTTCGGTTTCCATTATTCCAAAAACACTAGACCTATATGATTATTTTGTGGATTTAAATTTTATGTAATGAATATTCATCTATTAAAAATTTAATATCTATGTATGAAAATTATGTGTCATTATATTTTTATTTTTATAATGTAATAGTTCTATATGTTCTTCAATTTGGATGTAAAATGTAAAAGGCAGGGGTTCAACTTCTCTCTCTTCCTTATTATCCTTATTCTTATAGAACATCTTATTCAATGAAAATAAAGAATCCTCACCATGAAAATTTTTACCACTCTTCTTATATAATACATATGGTGTATGTAAATAGAATATCGTATCTTCCAATTCTTCTTTCTATGACTCATGGATTTATTATTATTAATGTAATTCCAATTTTTTTGACTTCACCATTTCATTTATTATCATTTATTTTCACATCTATATGTGAATATATCATTTTGAACACCCATAATATTCATAATTCATGTTCACGTGGCCTTGGATATTAAAATAACATTATCCATCTCTGATTCTAATATATTATGGAAGAATCAACTAAACATTTTACATATTCTTACCTGTTTTCGATATGATATTTGGAAACATCATGGTATTTTTGTCTATTTTATTCTATAATTAATCAGTTTCATCTAATTTATTTTATATTTCCAGGTTTTCCACAAAGCATGCGTCATTGATATATATCTCTCCTCTTTTTACCACAAATCTTTACTCAACCTAAATCCTTATTCACATGATTTATTGTGATGTTTTCTCCATGAAGACCAGATCATAAGCATCTTATAAAAAAATCATCATAATAGATTCATCTAATTCTTTTTTATTTTTTATCCTGATATTCACATATTTTGAAATCATAGTTTTTATGAAAAAGATATTCCAAAATGAATATGGTATTATACAGTAACACCTTTCATAGATGAAAAACATCTTATGAAGAATATAATATTATGATTTTACCTAATCTTATATAGACCAATCTTAAAAAAACAACTTCATATGGGTTTTCAATGTTTTTCCAACCTCACTATCTTATTAAGGCTTGTTGTACATTATAAAAAAGCATGAACCTTAAAAAGTCTTCCACTTAATCTTATGATTAATTTTTAAAACCTTCTGATGTCCGCATACCAACTGTACATGCTCATGAAATGACCATAATGATTCTTTTTTTCAACCATATGGTGTTATTAAAAAAAATATGATCATATAAATGAACTGTAAAATTCTTATTTGATATTTTTATATTTTATGCTCGGCCAATGAATCCTAAAAATACATCAACATTTCATTAATTTCAATATATTATTTGCGAATAAAAAACTTTTTTCCCAAATAATAACATGAATTTATTAAATAGGGAATGCAACATGTAAATATTTCATAGAATATTTAAATTAGCATATATTGAGTTAAATCACCTTTTCCACCTTCAACCATAAGTAGTTTTATTCACATATCAATAAGAACTTATAATAATCATAAGGATTTATATTTTTGTCTTTCATTTTCCAAATACTTATAGAGAAACTATATTCAAAATTGTCTTTATATAACCATTTCGCCGATATCTCAATGTCGGTGGTTGTTTTTTAGAAAGGTATAGGGTACATAGATCATAATACACATGATGTAAATATTTAATAATACCAGGAATGTATATACATAAATAAATGTTACATTACATTGGATGCTTATGACACATCGGTTATATACATGGAAAATTTTCATTTCCCCTCACAAATAAAAAAACACATTGTAATCCTCATGGTTTCCTATGGAAATGGGAAACAATATGAAGGGTAGAGATATTATGCTCAGTAATGGGTAGTCAAGAAGATATCATACCAAATCATGGAATCAATAATATTGGATGAGTAAATAAATTCCATAAAAAATGGAATTATGAGAATAATATATATAAGGATTTAAAAAAAATAATGAAATTTATTAAAATAAATAACTGGTCTCCTAGTGAAGGAATTCATACTACCATACATCACATAAACATATAATCAGGACACATTTAATGGAAAGTACAATATTGTGTATATATTAAACCAAATACCTAATGTACTTAGTCTCATGAGACTGACCATTTCTTCAAGGGGCTATATAATTTTTATGCACCACCAATAGTATAATATGTCCAATGGATCCACCATTAGATGAAAATTGATAAAAAATACATATCATAAAAACAATTGGTATTTTGAAATATTTATTTATACGATCTAGTTAAGGACATTCATGAGTCTTCCCATTAGGACATAAATTTTCATAATGAGGATAGTACCGACATTTAAAACATTAAATCGATACATCATGAAGATCATAATTCCCATTATTTGAGATAACACAACACATACTATTTTCCCTACATTATTATTTTATTATTACATATTTTACATCATATATAACATGTTCATATTATTTTAAGAAATTTTACTCAGTTCTTCATTACACATTCTTAACACACAGGTAGCTAAATATAATTACCTTTATCCACATTTTCACCTAAACTCTAATAGGGATTAATTTATAGTGTATTTTATGTATTAGGAAAATCCCTAGGTTTTAGTTATTAATCATTAATTCCGATAACTCTTTAAGAATAAGCACAAGAGTCCTCACTACATCTCCCATTATATTCATTTTTATTTTAGACAACCACCACATATTACTTTATATATATTGTTACTTTTATTTTTATTGGTTATTAACATTTACTAAAAAATGTAATTATTATAATGAATATACCTAGGCTTAATATACCTGGATATTGGAAAACTTTATATTAATATTTAGCACATTACAAATTTACATACCTGAGGAGGTAATAGTTTAGTATATTTGGATACATGGAACATAATATTAAAACATAGAGAAAGATCATCAATGTTTCCCACAAAGATCATCCCATTTAGTACTCCAAATTAAAACCATTACTCATAAACTTGGCAAAGGAAACATAATAAATAGTGAGCTAAGATGCTTAGTAAGGGTTAATAAAAGAGATATTTAGGAATAAGGTAAGAATATGTGTATGAGGACAAGATAATAACATTGCAAAATCATACCTAGAATATCAAATAACAATAAAATGAATCTTTTCATAATGATTGATAGTTCAAAAGACTTGAATCACAAGGGAATCACAAGAAAAATCCATGAAATTATATCATAATAATAAGACATAATTTTTTTGGTAAAAACATAAGAATATATAATATTATTACAAGGATACAGAAAAATCCTTTAATAATGTTTTATTATTTGGATAATCACCAATTTACCTGCATAGGGTTTGGGACGTCCTCCAGTGTACCCTTTTGTTTCAGTCTTAAGATTCCCTCATATGTACCCTCTTGTTATGGGATATGGATGACCTATCATGTATGATTTTTTTATAATATTTGTATTACCTCCTAAGAAACCTCATGTTATAGGCTTGGTATTCCATCTTGTGTACCCTCTTGTTACTGGCTTGGGATTCCCTCTACGTACCCTCTTATTACAAGCATGTGATTCCAACATATACATCCTCTTTTAATAGGCTTGTGATCCCCTCTTGTATGCCCTCTTGTTTTGGGCTTGGTATTCCTACCCATGTACAATTTTAGATAATTTAACATTTATCATTAACAAATTAATTGGAGGGAGATATGGTTCCCACCCACCACATAATGAAATAATACATGCTTGTTCTATTAGACAATAAAGCAGTCATCATATCCTAACCTGTGAACTGAGATGGGCTTCATAACTGTCACATCACAACCCATGAGATTAAATGGTTATAGTAATAATTTAATCACATAATAACCTATGTAAAATATACATGATTTATAATCATTTCAACAAGTCATATCTTATGAAAAGAAGTAGGATTCATAAGTATTTTATCATGGTATAACTTGTGGTAGAGAAAGAGGTGTCATATACATCATGCCATCAAAACATAAATCATTCAGAGGAATAATATGAATAGTATCATTGGATGGAATCCCTAGGAATTAATAAACTATATTAGTGTATATCATCTTAGATGGAGAAGGATTTTGAAATATCACTTGGAACAGTTCTTAAGGAAATTAACCTTTCTTTAAATATCACTATCTATATGACATAAACATTTTCAAAATCCTTATCTTTTAAAACCACATTGAAAACATATTAAGTGATATTTAAAAACAATTTATAACATTTACTGTTGGAAATATCTAATCCACTTTCAGAAATGATTTTTATGTTACTAATTTTGTTGAAAATATTTTTATTGGAAAATATACTTAAAACATATAATGTAATATTTGAAAACCACTCAAAAAAATGTTTAAATCATTAAAAAATAATTTTCAATTAAAATTATTTTAATATTTTATTTAAATAAATTTCGATAAAACTATTTACAAATATTAATTTTTGAATTAAAAAAATACATGAAAAAATAGGTAAGTATGGCCGTATTTCTATAAAAACACTTTCTTAATTATCTTATGTACCAAAAGTGTAAATATGATACCATTACAAGGATATTTCATGAATAACTAGAGGATAAGAAAACTAATGATATTTATTGAGACATGGATCGTAAATGTTCCCCAATGTAAGGATAATCATAAAAAATTTAGAAAAAATGATGAAATTTTATTAATAAAAACATACCAGTTTGTAACATTGAATAAAAATCCCCATGAAATAATAAAATTAAATTAATCTTATGATATCATTAAAATAAATTGTTTCATCATATAAAATTTCAAATTAATGTACACACAAAACATTAATGAATAGAAGTGCATAATAAAAAATTTGTCTCAAAGAAGGAAAATTAAGACAAAACTACCATACTGATTTGGTTACATTTTAACCATACATTTCACGAAAGGGAGAACATAAAAATGATATGTAAATAACCCTAAATTTATCGATATGGATAATAGAAAACATTATTGGGTAGTATATACAACACACAAAATAAATGAGTGGGGAATATGGTATAAGCTTCGTTGGAATAAATGTGAGGCTAGAAATACCCTTACTAGATGAGTACCTATTAAATCATGATCCCCATGAAAGAATAACATTAATTAATTTATTGAATATAATAAAATAAAGAAATTAATGTTAAAAATTGTAATAGATTAGTATATAGACCAAAAAAAGAAGATATTGGTAAATATATAATGTATCTCAATGAAATAAAAAGTGAGATGAAATTATACTACCTTAATTACTAACTTTCTCTTTACATGTCCGAACATCCTATTCTTTGGGTTACTCCTTTTCTTATTTACCAAAGGGCTTCCTGGATTGGATTTATAACCGATTTGAGGATAATATATTGAGAGGAGATAATTTGAGAGTTTATTTGGGATCGGGATAGAAGAAAAATGAGCTTGAGAGGTGTGAATAAGTGAGAGGGGTTAAGTTACCTTTTATAGTGGAGGAGTGGTATTATTATAAATATAAAAAGTTAAAGACTATCGAGAAGTCACTATTACATCATGTTCCTCCCATAATTATCTATTCCAGATCCAAGGGAGGGTATGATCAAAATATTTCCATCCAATGGATTTTGGACATGTTTCTAGGGTATTTGGCCTCTTCTGTTAAGGTTTAACCATTATGTAAACTCATCTTTACCATTAGAATTGTAATTAAGATTAATTACATTAACATATATTGTTGGTAAAAAACTATGATGACCAAAATATAAAATATAAATTAATTTAATTCAAAATATAGAGTTCATTTCTATAAATTCAACATAGGGAAGTGAAAGAAATTAATTTAAAATTATTTTCATAGAAGAGATGTAATAATATGTTTTTAATGAAAAAAGGTCTAAAGAATGATATATTTTTATATACAATTTAAAAGGGAAATTGATTAAAATTAGATAAAATAGATTAATATATGTAAATTTAATCAACATATCATCGAAAACTAATTTAAAATTTAATTTATCTACATAAATAAATGAAATGAAAAAGTAGTTTTCAATTAAAACTCAGTGTTTTTTTCTATCCATAAAAAAGATGATACTTCTCCAAAAAATTATACAAATTCATCCTAAGATAATTTTATACGAAAAATTTCAAAAATAATGTTTATTTTTTTAAATATAATTTATTATAACATCACAAATTATATTTTAAATAGGTTTTCCATTAAAACATTATAAAATTACCTTTTATAGAAATAAATTTAAGTATGTTTAAAATTAGATTTAAATATATAAGATAAATATTAAATATTTCATTGAATATAATTTGTATATATATTTATATATATTATTAAAATTATTGATCAAAAGTGGTTTAATTAATTTATTGAGGTATAACAAGATTGATTTCATAAATATAAATTTCTAGAAAAATATTTCATATTTTCTATAAAGGGGTTTATTTTAATTTCAAGTTAAATGGTCACTAAAAAATTCTGATTATATACATTTCTAAGCCATATTTTCAAATTTTAATTTAATATTTTCCATAACGGAAATTCTAACGACTATGTGGAAAGTATGTTAATATTTTAATAAAATTTTTAATATCACATTATAGTTTTGTAAAACTAGGTCTTCTATGTAATATAAGACATATCAGGAACTCAATGTTTTTTGTGTCACAAGCCATACAATGTGTTTTATATACCATAGATAATCTAATTGTTGTGTACAGTTCAATACTAACTTATTTTAGCATGAAATTCTATCTATGAAAGAAGTTTAATTATATTGAAAAAATATTAATTCATAAAATCTCAGGGTGTTACATTCTACCCCATAAAATTTAATTAAACCATTGAAATTATTTTGGTTTATAAAATGTTTAATAATTAAATGTTACATTCAAAGAAACCCACATTGTAAAAATGAATAATGAAAAATCCCTTACAAAGGGAATGAGGGAAATATCACATTTACCCAAAGTAACAATACACTGGGTTTCCACATATTATAATATTGGTGTAATGTGAAAACTTGTATATGAAAGAGAAATCCATCTATCATGTTCTGATTGAGAGTGATAGAGAATATTATGGAGAATCCCATAGATCACAAATCTATAAGAAAAAGGTTCATGAAATGGTTTTTGATATCACCAAAAATAATGATAGTTGGAATAAATTTTACATCACGATCCATTTTCTAATGTTGAAGGATTTTTCACAAGAAGATATACTTAGTTGATTTCATTCCATTTCTTACGAAAAATCTCATCTTTTGGTTATTCCTTGATCAATTTCAACTTTTTCTCCTAATCTAAGAAATGATGGTGACTTTTTCATTCCTGAATAAATAATATATTATAAAATCCATTAATATAGTGATAACTCATTTCATCAATCATTAGTTATCTTCATAATAAATTGTTAGAACATGTTATGAAATAGGAAAAAATAATCATATAGAAACATAATACATCAATCTCTAAAATATCAAATGATTTTTAACATAAAATATTCCATAAATGGATAACCATGTAACCATTCAAAAATAAAATTCACCCTTTATTATATAAATAATCTCTTATCTTATCCAAAAAAAATTCATTAGAAAATTGGGTCTATCCATGTATGAAAAGAATATAAAATGTGATTTCATTATTCTAGAATCGATTTAGTGGGGGATCATCACAAGAAATCCCACTAAAGGATGAATAATAATATTTTCATATATATTATTCAAGAAATATGAAATATGAAATTTCCAACTGAGGAGGATAGGATAAGTATTCCCTAATTGTTAGGGTTCACTTCATCAATTTTGATAGTATAAGATTCTCCATTTTCTATTTTCTTTACTGTTTTTTGTGTCTTATCATTACAATTCATCCTTGGATTGGGGAACATGTTATCATAATGAATATACTCCATTAAAATCAAACACTGAAGTTTGTAAGGGGAATTCTATAGATATTTCTCATTATTCTCATCATTATCTAACTTCTTCCAATTACTTCAACACTGAACCACTCGATGAACATACCTTACATACATAAAACAGTTATTAGTCCCCTTAAGTAAATTAAATCCTTTTTTATTCCCACACATTGTTTATAATTCAAGGATCATTTTCTTTTCCACATGGTTGTTATATTTTCCATTGAACTCCACCTTCGTTTTCTTTTCAAAACTATGAGATTAATATGAAACTCTATCGTTTATTTTCACCATGATAGAACATTTAAAAAAATATTAATATATAGTAATTTATCTTATAGACAAATATTTTCAATGAATATTCATTATTCCACCCAAGAATCATTCAATTTTTATTTCAATTTGGATGATAATACTCAAAGAGTACCTCACAATCCATCTAAATATTCTTTCTTGGTAGTAATAGATTCATCATCTCAATCCCTAAGAATTCATTTTCTTATTTTTCATAAATAATAAAAAGAATATAATCATTGAAATTTTTTTTCTTGAAATCATACCAATCTATGGAGACAATTTATTATTATTTACTTGTATTTATAATCAGATTCCACTATTGATTTTCCTCACCTTCTAAAGGGTAAAATACCAGAGTGACTTTTTCATACTCTGAACACTAGTGAATTTAAAATAGATTTTTAGTGGAAATGATCCATTCCTCAGCAACTAATGATTCAGTAAACCCAGTTAATGATGTTGTGTATTTCCTCATGAATGAATCAACATACCATTTTTCCCTATATTGCTCATTGGGATGTTCACCATGATTCACACCTTTAGAATTTTTTTGTGAGCATAGTAAAAACTTTTTTATTCCATCCCCCCAAACATTCATCTTTTTTAGAGTTAAATCATTTCATTTTACCTGTAATTTATCCTAATTATAGTACTTTTAGATTCCATTCATTACTATAAGATAAAATATAAAGTAAGAAATAGTCATCATAGTGGGGAACCACATAACCTGGAAACCCACTTATATGATTTCAAACGTATGACGCATTCCTTTTTAATCTATGAAACCTTAGCTTTATCATAGTTCATTCATAGCCATCATCCATTTAAATAATTCAGGATGGTTCATAAATAGTTTTTGAATATCAAAATCATATCTCCTAGGAGATTTAAATCAGGTGTGCTGTAAGGCCCATTGTTTTTCATATGTTCCCAATTATTCCAAGATCGATATAGTGTATTTTGGGGTTTTACACCTATGTACATATGTGACATATCAAGATCCAACTGTTGTATCAGGACTTGGATATATTTCTAGGAAACCACCCACTCTATCCTATACAAAAAATCTAGGTCATTTTCCTATATATCAACTCATCCGTAGACTTATCCTCAGAGACATCAAAATATATATATTTAGAAACATTCATAAGGATATCACTAAAATTTTCTAATCCTAGTTTCCAAATGATGACTAAACCTCCCCTTTTATACATAATATAGTGACCCATTTTTAACATACATGGATATTTCATCATTATAAATGAATATCTAGAAAACTACAAAAGAACATTCTTGAGGACCATAATAGTTTAGTGTATTTGGAATCTTGGGACACATAATTCTAACATGGTGAATGATCTTAAATGTTAACCACTTTAATCTCCCCATTTAATACTCCTACTTAAAACCATTTTTCATAACATGGGGAAAGGGAAAAAAGAAAGGGTAAGCATAGATGACTAGTAGGGGTAAATAAATGAAATATGTAAGAACAACATATGCATAAGGGTATGAGAACATGAGTGTCACATTGAGAAATAATACATTCCATATAAGTGACCACAAAAATGAATCATCTCATAAATATTTGAAGTATATAAGACATGAATAATAAGGGAGTCAATAGAAAAATTCATGAAATCACATCCATGGAATAAGACATAGAATTTTTAGAATACACAAAACTATAGAAAATCATATGTAAAGGCCACCTATCATTTACTTCTATAAAATGTTAGGCTCAGTCTAAGCACACATTTATCTTCTATGGGCTTGGGATATCCACTGGTGTACCAAATTGTTTCAGGCATGGGATGCCCCCCATTTACCATCATGTTATTGGACTAAGATTCCCTCCCATGTACATTCATCTTACAGGCATGGTATTCCCTCATAGGTACCCTCTTTTTACAGGCTTTATATTCCCTCCCATGTACCCTCTTGTTAGAGGATTGGGATTCCCCTATATACTCTCTTATTATTGGATTGGTATTCCCACCCAAATACCCTCTTATTATGGTATTGGGATGCCTACCATTGCACCATTTTATCTCATTGATCATTTAAAATTATCTAATTCAATGGAGGGTGATATAAGCCCCACCCATCAGATAAAAAAATAATACATTCATGTTAAAAAAGTTAAGAAATCATTCATCATATCATGACCCAAAAAAATGGACATGCTTCATGAACATCATGTCATAACCAATGAAATAAAATGGATATAATAGATATGTCCTTGTAATGTAACATGGGAAAAATATACTAGTTTAATAATAGTTTCATCAAAGCATAACCCATAAAAAATAGAGTTTCATAAGTATTTTATCAGGATATAACCCAGGGAAGAGATATAGGTTTCCAAAAAATCATCCAATGAGAACATGAACCCTTCAGAGAAAGAATATTAATGGAATACTATGAACAAATATATAGTAACTCATAAACTATATCAATGTATTACATATTATATGGAGAAGGATTTTGAAAGACCATGTGGATTGGATCTTAAGGAAAACAAACATTCTTTGAAAATCAATGTTTTTATGACATAAAATGTTAAAAAAAATCCTTAAAAAACAGAATTTGAAAGTTATTAAGTGATCATTAGATATAATTTAAAACATTTATTTTTTAAAATAACCATTCCTCATAGAAAAAATAATTTTAAATCATAAAACATTTTCAAAACCATTTACTTTGAAAATAACCATCAAAAACTATATATGAATCATTAAAAACCATTTAAACACATTTTAAAACGTTTAAAAAATTAAAATACATATCATTTTAAATTATATTAAAATAAAATTGAAAAACATTTAAAAAACTTTTTTATAAAACATAAAAAAACTTAATTCCGATCTAAGAGAGTAGTACGGTCAGATTTTCAGACAAACAATTTCATTATTCTATTTAGGACCAAAGAGTGGATAAATGGTACCATTAATGGATATTGAATAAATAAAGAGAGGAGAAGAAACATCAAGATAATTATTGATATAATGATCATAATATTTCCACAATGGAATCATAATCATAATCAATCTCGATAAACAAGGTTATTGAAGCAATAAACACTTACTAATTTGGTAATATTTAATCCAAGTACCCATGAAAGAATTACCTTAAATATATATTGACATATAATTAAAATAATGGGATTCCTAATTCAACATGTTAAAGGTATTTATATACACCTTGTTAAAGAATATTTGTTTATAACATATCATCTGTCTCAATGAAGGAAAATTGAGACAAAATTACCTTGCCAATTTGGTAACATTTAGACCATGAATACCAAGAAAGAGATATCACAAAATGGATATGTAAATAAAAATAAATTTAATAATACGGACAATTGAATACATTCTTGGGAATTATATACACCACACCAAAGCAATGATTGGATAATATGGTATAAGTCTCGTAGGAATAAAAGTAAGACTAGAAGTCCCCTTGATACAAGAGTAACATTTTCAACTTGAGATCCAAGAAAGTATAACATCAACTACAACATTGAATATAATGAAATAAATAATATTCATTATATTACATATCATAGGTTAGTATATACACTAACCACCAATAATAAGTTATAGATACGTTAGAAATCTCATAGAAATAAACGTGAGATAATAAAACCATTACTTCATGGGTGAAATATCAATAAAGATCCCCATGAATAAATAATATCAACTAAGGAATTGAATATAATTAAATAACGTAAATTGATGATAAAAAGCATAATAAGTTATTATATTCACCACAAAAATAATCGAGTGGCGATTGTGGAATGTATGTCATGGTGTCAAGACCCGGCCTGGGTACGTTGGTAACCTGATAACCAGCCAACCCTCACATAATTTGAAGGGAATTCCTAACCCCAACATGCTAATGACTAGTTCCTATAACCATACAATGTTGAACTGGGAATGAATTTTCCACAAACAATGTGTAATCCAAAGAAACAAGTTTGTATGCACAAAAAAGAAATTCCACTGGGAGTAATGTACCCGAAGTCAAAAATGCATTAAATCCCAAAGTAATTCAAGCCATATACCAAAATATATGAAAAACACCCCAAGTACCTATAGACATAACTCACCATGTCCAATGTTCAATAGTTATATTCACCTACAAGTGATATTTTCCCCTTGCTCAAACCTGGAAGGAGATAATCTACAAACACTTGAAGGCACAAGTAGGGTGTGAGTTTAAAAGCACAGTAGGGTCTCACTAAGGATTCCATGATAGTTTCAAAATTAATATTAACCAAGAGATTGATTTCAATTTTAAAATAAATAGGTTTATCATTTCAAATCATATTGAAGTAAATCATGTTGTATAGTTCAAATGATGGAATATACATTAATAAAATGCTTTATATATGATGGAATATTTTTGAAAAAATTGATTTAATAAAATAGTTTATGTAAATTCAAAAAATGGCATGTAAAACAGTTAAAAAATATAGGAAAAAAATTATATCTAATATATACATGATAGGTGAGTAACATGGTCATCTTCCAAATTTGTGTGATAGTATTTTCGGCTATAGGAATCTGCACCCTATAAGTGATCTCAAAAATATGTTTATACACATGTCCCCTTGACACTGGCCTGAGGTGACTCAATAAACACCCATCAAGGACTTTGCCCATTACACATATGATTTACAATGTTTTAATAGCATACGGTGTGTCCAACTATCTCACAAACAACTTCATGCTTGAATTCACTATTACACAATCTTTTATAGAATATTTATTTTATGAATAAATATGATTGAACTAAATCCCAATCATCCATTTCAAAATGCCAATTTTCCTTTTAAAATCAAAATGGATTTTAATAATAAATATGCCACATTGAGAAGATAAAATGAGTGGGTTTCTATCAAAATTTATTAAGACATTTTTCACAAGTTTGAAATCCATTCGATACAAATTCCATCAATTTCACAATTCATCTTCATAATTAAATTAAAATATTTAATTGAAAACATTTCCCTAAAATCTACAATTTAAATTCACTAAATTAAATCACCCAATTTTAGTTAACACACCCTAATTTAAAAGAATTGAGGTTTTTTCCTATTTCCATGAAAAACCCAATTCAAATTTCCCAATTCACTTGAATTGTTTTTTATTGATTCAATAGAATGAAATTTTGGGGAATTTATTTTAATGAATTGTTTAAATAAATCATGCAATGTAAGGTTAATAAATTTAGCTAATCAGGATGGAACAAGCAACCTTTTTTCCCAAAAAAACACTCACGCAATGGTACCCATCAATGAGAACAAATGTGTATAAGAAACCGAATAATAACCTGGAGGTGAGATATAACATAAAACGACATACATCAACACATACTAGGCTTATATGTTGAAATTAAAATGGATGAAAAAAAAAGAAAAAATAATTAACATAGGGGAACTATAACAGATAAATCACACCACAAGCATTATGATGATCGAACGCTAAAAGAGAGGATCTAGAGAGTTTGGGTGGCTCCATGATTACATGTGGATGGGCTTAGATTGAGGTAGATGAAACTAGAGAGTAGCAAAAAAGAACAGACTGGCCGAACCACATGTTTAAAACCATTGTCTAGGTATTTCACGATGTGTAATATAATTTCACATTGTGAAATAGTTAATATCCAAAACCACTAAAGAACTCATCACCTCCAATAAAAAACCATCCATTAAATAACTCATGATTTTCAAAGGCTATTCAAAAATTGTAACCTTCACATCCTAAATTATTTCATGAAATGCATCCAGAAATCATTACACGTTGTGTAACCTATTGACACGGTATGTAACCATCGTACAACCTATAGAAAAAAGTTGGTTAAATATTATATTCCAATAAATCTCTAAATTCACCATTATAGATATCCTATCGACTCATTCTCAACCCTATAAAGATAATGATAATGGAAAATCATGACGCGAGTAATGGAATACCAGTCCAATTAGTAACAGGATGTTACAACATCCCCACCCTAAAAACATTTTGTCCCCAGAAATCCTATGACAATGATTACATGCTAAAAAGATGATGGCACTACTCTCTCATCAGTTCCACATGTTCCCACGACTCATTATTGTTAGAACCATGCTACCATAGAACATGAACAAAAGTCATCATGCACCCATTAAGTACCATGGTCTCATAATATACTACCCTAATTGGACACTCAGTCAAATATAAATCTTGCTCAATCTCAAGATTACTCCAGCTCAAAATATGAGATGATTCAAATAGATACTTTCTCAGCTATGATACATGGAAAATTTTATTTATCGACATCAGTTGTGGTGGAAGTGCCAAACGGTATGAACTTTACTGACCTACTCAACAACCTTGAAAGGTGTCACAAATTTATGAGCAATCTCCCCTTTTCGCCCAAGTCGTCGATAACCCAACTGGGGTGAATCATTCAAGACCACTGGGTCACAAAATAAGAAGTCTAATGTTGTACGATGATGATTATCATAAGACACATATCATTTGTTTTTTGTCAACATTATATGAATAATTAAATGAATTTTTTAACTAACATCTTCCACAATGATTGGTCAAACCAATGAAATTTTAACAATATCCGACCAATGAAAGAGATATTTATAAGGATGGCCACACAAGGCTTCAGAAAGATCCATCCTAATCATGAATTTTTAACTATTTTTATATGAAAACTAAAGCACCCCAAGTGATCATCCCAATCCCCATTGAATTCAATGATACATGCACAGAGCATATCTTCTTGAATCTGTATAGTTGTATCTATTGTCCATCCAACTACAGATGGCAGGCCATTCTCAAATAGACCTGAAAACCTAGTCCCTTTTGTAGGACTCTCCAAAATAATGAATTGAACCATGGATACCAATAGGAATCTATAACAATAGGATCCCCATGAAAAACAAAAATCTCTTTCACATTGTGATTTACCAACTCCAAAACATTGTGTGTATCATGAATGGTTGTGAAGTGAGCCGACTTGGTCTTCCAGTCGATAACAACCCAAATCAAATTATTATTTCTCTGGGTATGAGGAGACCCAACCACAAAGTCTATATATATTTTATCCCACTTCTATGTTGGGTCTAGAAGTGGTTGAAGTTAACCTAAAGGATTTTTATTCTCTTCTTTTAGCTACTCTAACATATTGCAACACAAGACAATCTCAATAGTGCCCCTTCTTATACATAGCCACCGGAACTTACTCTACATGTCATAGAACATATTATTGGTTCCTAGGTGTATAATTCATTGGTAATTTTGAAAATCCCCAATCACAACCTTCCTTGATTCTAATGGAATGAAGAAACAATTATGACATCACAAGACACCCTATTTATAGAACGAGAACTGGGAAAATGTATCATGATTATAATCCTAAAGAATCATATCAAGAAGTGTAGATGTCAATGGAATGCTAGCTAAATAAACATCATCTCCATTATTATAAAAACCAATATGAAATTTTGCAAAGAGATCCATCAAGTTCCACTCTTCTGAATATTTATCCACTTCTGGGGTTGGGAGTTTCCTACTCAAGACATTTACAATGACATTCCCTTTCCCCGAGGTATAGACGATGGAAAAGTAATAAGATTGAAGGTTCTCCACCAAATTATTCTAGTAAGGATTAACGTATTTTTGAGAGAATATATATCTCATGATTTTGTGGTCTGAGTACAAAATAAACATTTCTTCGATAAGGTATTGCATCCAAAACATAAGCAGGTACAACATAACATTAAATTCTAGGTCATGGGTATGATTATTCTTCATGTGTGGCCTAAGTTAACAAGATCCATAAGCTAGTAAATGATCACATATCATTATTATGAAACCCAATCCTGAACTTTATGCATAAAAAAATACCACATATCCCTACCAATCTTTTGGAAGAATCAAAACCGATGTAGTAGTCAAAATAAATTTCCTCTCAACAAAAAAAGTCTAGAATTTATCATTCTAAGAAAAAATCACCCCCTTTAGAGTTAGATCAGTCTCTGGAGAGGCCAAATTTGAAAAGTCCTTGATTAATGTATGGTAATATCCAACTAAGCCCATGAAGAATTTAATCTTGATATATTATGTTGTTTCTCTCAAGTCATAATATCCTTTACCATCTTAAGATCAAGTGATATACCCTGTTGAGACTCCATGTGTCTCCAAGAACTCAAATTGACGTTCTATCTTTCTCAACCATTCCAGAAAATGTTGAGGATCAATGGATCATTTGAAAACTAGTGGCCTCTGGCAAAGGAAATTTTGGAACATTGTCACAAAACATGACCTAGAGGATCCACATTTTGAGCCTAAATGGGAACTAGAGGTGCCAATCCTAGAGCTTGGATAGTGCCCACAATCACCTCATCTAGACTTGAGTCCATTATAAGATACACTAACTGTGTTTCATTAGAAACTTTATCTTGGATCATATTTTCATCTCTTATCAAAGTCATGAAGCTATTAAACATCAGTAGAAAACAAGGAAGATATTAGATTGTCACTCAAACTATGAAACAAGGAAAATTATTTCAAATAGATAGAACAACCATATTTGGATTCCAATCTATCTGAATCCAAATAAGGAAAATACAAGAACTAATCTATAGGTAATTCTTACCTCAACACCCATGATGACTTTTGTTTCATTTCAGTAAGTGCTGGCTAGGCCCTGAACCAAAACTACCTCCTAAATCCCAACAATATTTCACAAAATCTTACTAACGTTATGAAAAACACTCAACAACTTCCTATGATACCACATTTTCGAGAAACATCCTAGGTACCTTGGGAATCAGATAACAGAGATGTCCTTAACATATCTAGAATGGAGTTCTCGATCCCCATTATTAAATGACTAGAACATGGAACCAATAAACATGTAAGTGGGAATGAATTTTCCTCAAACAATGATGAAGAAAAAGAAACAAGGAAGTATGCCTAACAAAGGAAAATCCACAGGGAGTAATGTACCAGAAGTCAACAAATAATTAGATACCAAAGTACATCATCCCATGTGCCAAAAAATAGTAAAATAACCCCACATACCTAAAGACATAACTCAACAAGTTTAAAGTTCAACAACTAGATCCACCTCAAAGTGATATTTTACCGTTTCTCAAACAAGGAAGGAGATAATATACAAACACCTGATAGAACTAGTATTGTATGTGAAAAATTGAGCAATAGGGTATCACCAAGTATTAAATGATAGTTTCTATATATATATTAGCCAAGATATTTCCATGAATTTTAAAAAAAATCAACTTTTGGCATTTTATGTTTTTTTAATCAAACCATGCTATACAATTCAAATGATGGAAAAACACTATCAGAAAAGGCTTTTTAAGTGATAGAATATTTCTGTGCTAAGGGATTAAATATAATTTCTACAGAAAATATTTTACATAAATTCAAAAAAGGCATGAAAATCAGTTCAATGAAATTTGGAATACATTAATATCTCAAATATAAATAACAAGTGAGAAACATGGACCTCTTCCAAATAGGTACGATAATATTTCATTTTATAGTAATCCACACTCTCTAAGTGATCTCAAAATTTTTTTTATACACATGTCATGTTGACACTAGACAAAAAAGACTCATCACCCTCCAATCGGGGATGTGACTCATTGCACATATGTTTTAGAAAGTTTTAATAGCATAGAGTGTGTCTAAATAAATAAGAAACTACATAAGGCTTGAATGCTCTATAAATTAATCAATGATGAACATTTTATTTTATGATTTCTTAAAATAAAATAAAATCTCATTCCCCCATTTCAAAATTACAGTTTTCTATTTAAAATCAAAATGGGTTTTAACAAATAACATGCCTTTTTATACAACCAAAAGTCACTGGGTTTAAAAAAAAATTAAACAATTTTAAAATATTTGATATACATTAAAATCTAATTCCAAAAATTTCATAATTATTTTTTCAAATAAATTTGTGAGTACCCAGTCCATCCCATGCTCTTGATATTGTATGGTTTGGGGCTTGCCCACATGGTTTTTCATTCCATGGTATCTGTCCATTAGGAAATTTCCCAGAAAATGCATCATTATGGGAGAGTTATCCACACCAAATTATAAAGGGTTGATTCATTATCCTCCTCCTTTGATGTGGAATTTCCATAATCCACCCTTCCTAGAAGGGCCCGACATCTTTTCTATTACATAGAATGGAAAATGGATCTGATACATTTCGTAATGGACCAGTCAAGACCATGATCATGATATTTTCTGCTTTAGGCCTTGCCCTCATGGTATTTATTTTCCAGGGATCTATCACTCAGGCTTACCCCAATAAAAGGACACATAGTTCTTTGAGGTCACCATCGTGTCCCACCAAATCTTACTTGGTCCTTCCTGCCTTAATGTGGCACACTTCACCTTGATCACTTCTTGTGTCTCCAACAATTCAACCACACATTCTACCATGACCGACCATTCCTCATCTTGTTGAGGATTAGTGGAGGCTTTGAATACTGGTGGCTTATGGTGAAGGAAATATTGAGAATTATTTCACAGAACACACCCTAAAGATCCAAAGATAAATCTTGAATTGGAACTAGAGGTGGTGCCTATCCCAGAGCACAACCAGTGCACACAATCACCTCAACTAGATTTGGGTTCACTGGAGGATTTTTTTACTGCAGTTCAGCAACATCTTTCTCATGTATCTGATTTTCACCTCTTTTTAGAGGCATGATACTTTAAAACATAAACAAAAAATATAGAAGACATTATATTATCAATCCAACTGAGAAAAAAAGGAAAATTATTCCCAATATATGGAACAAACATATTTGGATTCCACTTTATCCAAATAAG
This sequence comes from Viscum album, assembly GCA_963277665.1. Classification (NCBI taxonomy): domain Eukaryota; kingdom Viridiplantae; phylum Streptophyta; class Magnoliopsida; order Santalales; family Viscaceae; genus Viscum; species Viscum album. The sequence continues at coordinate 1,732,570,871 of OY728127.1, forward strand.
AATAGAGAAAATACTATAACTAATACACAAGAAATCCTTCCTTAACTACACCTAGAGAGTTAAGGTTCATTGTGGTGAGAGCTGGATAGTTCGTCAATAAAAACTACCAACAATGTCCCGATAAGATTTCCCAAATGCATAATGACTTTAAGACAAAAGCTCAATAGCCACATTTTATACAACTTTTTCATAAACTAGCCTAGGTACCATGGTAACCTAATAAATAACTTGACCCTGACATAGCATGAAGGATGTTCCTAATCCCCACAATTCGGCGACTAGAATCTATCACTATATAACATGCCATATGGAATGAATTTCTTTACAAACAATACAGATGCAAAAGAAACTAGGAAATATGTGTAACAAAAGAAACTACATTGGGTGTAATGTACCAGAAGTCAACAAGGAAGTAAATTCAAAAGTAATAAAACCAAAATATAGAAATATAGGAACAACCCCACGCCCCTATGGAAATAACTCACCACTTCCAATGATCAAAAACTGGATCCACCTCCAAGTGATACTTTCCCCTTGCTAGAACTTAGAAGGAGATAATCTAAAAATACCATAAGGCACAAGTAGGGTGTGAGATAAAAATCCCAGTAGGGTCTCACCAAGGATTCCATGATTATATCCAAATATATATTAACCAATGGAATTCTTTCAATTAAAAAATAAATAGGTATTTAATTTTAAATCATATATAATCAAATAATGTTGTATAATTAAAATGATGGAGAAATAAATTAATTGATCAATCTACATGAGATGGTATATTTCAAAAAATGGGTTAAAAAGACAGTTATGTAAAGTAGATTATCTAAATTTATAAAAGGACATTTAAATTAGTTTAAACAATATTTTTATATAGTTATATCTCAAATATAAATTACAAGTGAGAAACATGGTCATATGCCCAATAGGTATGATAATATTTCCGAATGTAGGACTCTACACTCTCTAAGTGGTCTCACAAATATGTGTATACACACATCCCACATGATATCATATAGAGGAAACTCATCACTCTCCCACAGGGATGCGACCCACTGCATGTATGTTTTAGAATATTTTTATAGCATAGAGTGTGACTAAATAACTCACCAACTACCAAAGTTCTTCATATTCTCTAACATATTCAATGATGGGCCAATTTTTTAAGACTAAATAAAGTAAAATTAAATCCCATTATCCCCTTTCAAAATTCAAATTTTTCATTAAAAACGACATGTGTTTTAATAAAAAAATAATATTAAAAAACCAGGTTTATATCAAAACTTCTTAAGACATTTTCACTAGTTTGAAATACATTGAAAACCAATTCCATTAATTTCACAATTCATCTTCACAATTAAATTCAACAATCTAATTGAAAATAATTCCATAAAATCTACCATTTATATTCAATAATTTAAATCAACCCATTTCTATAATCACACCCCAATTCAATGGAATTGGGGTTTTCCAAATTTCCATAACCAAACCATTTCAAATCTCCCAATTCAGTAAAATTGTATTTTATCAAGTCTATTGAAGTAATGCTTGAATATTAATTTTATATTAGTATATCAAAAAATTAATGAAATGCAAGGTTAATCAATTTGGCTAATTTGGATGGTACCACATACTTTTTCACAAAAAAGCAAGACTCACAATGACACCTATAATTGAAAAAGAAGTTGTATAAAACATTTGTGAACAACCTATAGGTAATATATAAGAAAACATGACATATCTCCATCAAATTTAATATGATCTATTGAAATTACAAAAGAGTAGAAAAAAGTGAAACTCGAAGAATGTAAGAGTATGCTTACTCAAAAACCACATTGTGAGTGCCACATCGATCGAATGATAAACAAGAGTATCTAGAAGGGTTGAAAGACTCCAAGATCACATAGGGAAGGCCATATATCATGGGATATAGAACCAGAGAGGTTCCAAAATGAACAGACTAGCCATAATACATATTTGAAAACCACAGTCATGGTATTTCATGATGTGTAACACAATTTTATGTCCTGAAATAGTGAGTGTATGAAACATATGAAAAACATGTCTCCTCAAATTAAAAACCTTCCATTAAATAACTCATGATGTGTAAAGGATAGTCACAATGTGTAACCTTTACAATGTACATTATGTCATGAAATTCATCCAAAAATCATTACATGTCGTGTAACATAGATACATAGTGTCTAAGCATCCTATATCCTATAGAAAAAGTTGGTTAAAGCCAAGAGTTTAAAGAATATTGGACATAACCATTCTAGGTATCCTTTTAATTCATTCACAACCCTACATAGTCAATGAAAATGAAAAACCATGACATGTTTAATGAAATAACTACTAGATCTATAACAGGATGATAAAAATTTAAATAAAAAGTGAGATGAAATTATCTTACCTTAAGTCTTTACTTTAATTTTACATGTTCAAACTCCCTTAACATTGGTAAACTTCTTTGGTTTTTCAGTAAAGTTCTTCTTTGGTTGGATTTATGCACATATTGAGGTTTCTAGGTTTATTGGAGTGAATTTTTGGAGATAATTTAGGATGGGGTTGGATGATCCATAGGGCTTTAGAGGTGTGAAGGTGTTAGGGGGGTCATGTTCCCTTTTATAGTGGAGGCGAAGTGTCATTCTTGTAAATATAAAAAGGTAAACACTATTGACAGGTCTGCCTTAAATCATGTTCATAAAATAACTATAAATAATTGATCAAAGGTAGGTTATGATCAAAATATTTATATAAAATTTCTTTTTCTCATGTTTCTAGGATATTTTGATCAATAATTTAATGGTTAACCACTTTGTAAACATTTCTTTACCTCAGTCGATGTAATTTTATTTAATTAATTTCAATAATATTTGCGTAAAAACAGATTTAACCTTTATATAAATTATAAATTATTATAATTCCAAATATGGTATCCATTTTTCAAATTTTTTAACATTTATATGAGAGAGATTAATTTAAAATTAATCTCAGAGATGGGATATAACATATTTTTTTTAAATAAAATATTCAAACATATTGAAATGATTTTATATCCAATTTCAATGTGAAATTGATTCCAAAAACCTTTATTCTTTTTATATATGTATAAATGATCTAAATATAATTTAAAAAAAATTAAAAAATAATTTATCTACAGAAATAAATTAATCAAAAAAAAATTTTGAATTCAAATTCAGTAATTTCAATAATTCGTTAAAAATGAATCCTTTTAGAAAAATACCATAAAATAACTCTAAGATAATTTTAAAATTATGATTTAAAAAATAAAATTTATTTTATCAAATAGAAATTAGAAATTTATAAATATTTTATTAACTATAGGTGCTCCATTGAATGGAGGTAAAATTACGTTTCAGAAAAATTCATTTATGAATGCGTGAAATTGGATTTAAATACACAAGATGAATGTTAAATAGTTGATGGAAATATATATATATATATATATATTTAAATAATTTATTAAGTGTGGGTCAATTTATATATTGATTTAAAATGTGTTTGATTTCATAAATATTGTTTTCTAGTAATAGATTTCTTATATTTTCATACGATTGTTTTTTCATTTTTAGTTATTTGGTCACCAAACAGTTCATATTATATACAAATATAAACCATATTTTCATAACTTAATTAGTAATATTCATATATTACATTCTAACTTAAGGGTTAAAACTATAAGAATATTTTATTAATATTAATAATGATATATTGTAATTTTGTAAAACTAACACTTTTGTGTTACATAAGCCATCAGAGGAACATGACATTGTCCAAAACAAAATAAATACACTGTGTTGTGTGAACCACATTATAATCTAAGATTTACATGTAGTGAATAACAAACATTGGGTAGTATACAATGAATTAAATCAACTAAATTTAATTTATCCCAAAAAATATTAATCCATAAAAACTCGAGGTGTTATAGATCATATACATAAAATCTCAACAAACCATATTATGAAGAGGATAAACACCCATATATCACTATTTATGTTTTCTAAAAATCATTCAATTTATCTAAAATAACTATGATTACATAGTGAAAACCTCTATTTAGTATCCATTTTTAACATTAAAAAACATTAAGGTAATGTATGATTCGTATTTATGAAAAATCCTTATGAATTTTAAATTGACTACTTAATTTCATTGAAAAATCATTGAATCCTATTAATGATTCTTTGAAATATGATATGTGATCAAAATATCAGTAAGGTACATAAAAGAGGGAATTTTATAGTCTTGTGTGAATCATAAAAACCCTTGAAAAAAATATTCATAAAAACATACCTTTATACCTAGAAGAGATATCATATTTTTTAAGAAAAGATAATTTTATTTAATTAATAAATTTAATTATTTCCATTAAAATAGTTATATAGAAATAAATATTCATGTATGTTCCTTAGGACCACATTAGCACATCACTATAATAATTAGTTTTACAAATTAAATGACCATACGTTCTACTTCCACCTTTGCAAAACCCATTTCGTTGGAGAACTATCTAGGTGAACCTACCATATAATTTATAATAGGATTACCGATAGACTATAATTGGGATCAAAAATTCATAAATATTTTCCAAGGTTCATATCATAAATTAATACCTTTAAAAACTCTTTTAAAATAATTCAAAACACACTTTTGGATATACAAATACAATTTTCTTATAAAAAAATTAAAAAATTAAAACATAATTAAGAAAAAATATTCACTGAAAATAAAAATGAAAACATAAAAAGGAATCCTTATATAATTTTGTCTTCATGATAGATTGAAATTATAATCTTATCGTTTATGTTAAAACACATTCCTTTTTTTACTTTGGTAAAAAGTGTTAATAGGGGAACTTTAAAAGAGGATTTAAAAGAAAGTCCCTTACCTTTAGTTCGAATCATCACATATGTTAATTATCTTCATGAATAATAAACAAAGGTTAATCATTTAATTAATTCATTTTTTTTTTTTATTCCTTTCATATCACCTATTACCATGTCATGTATAATTTATCAATCATTTATGATCATGTTGGATGTTTCGACAATATTCGGTTTACAAGTTCCAAATTACTTCGATAGATTAATTACGGTAATAGTGTTCGTCATATTATAATCTCGAGAATAATATAAATGGAATAAAAATAACTTATATATATCTACTATACTTTTTAATCCAACCATTAAATATTTTTATGAAAAATATATTATGTTACCATCATAGTGATAGTAGGCCATACATACGCATGACTAACATTTACACTTTTCATTCATCATTAAGGAAAGAAGTTAAGTATTATTTTATTTCTCTACAAAGAATAATAAAATAATATTTATCATATAAAACATTCAAATATACCTGTATATATTATACAAGATATGTATTGATTAAAAATGAATCACATCACTTCGTGGAGTTGGTAGTCCACACATACGAACGAACGCCGTTGTCATTTTTCAGTGAAAGGAAAGGTCAAGAGGTAAGTGATATATTATCTTTTAATAATGATAATTTTTTATTGATACATATATAGAAATTAATACAATCACTATAATTTTTCCATATTATATTTTTATGTAAAGTGAATTACATTGGTTCTTGAGGTAGTAGTCCGCCAAAGACACAAATGATGGTTTTATTTCCCATTTGATGGAAGTGGAGAAGAATATGGGTTATTATTTTGACAAAATAATATATAAGTATATGTTGTATGATTTTTTCACCATTTTATCATAATTTATGATTATTTTAAGGCAGTATAATAATAAATAAAACAATAATTATAGATTAAAAATGATACCTCATCTTTGAACAACCTCTAGTTCTAAACACCATAAGAGAACAAAGGATTTGACTTTTTCCTAAAAAAAAGACTTCTATAATGAGGGGAGTGATTCGAGGAAGGTATTTTGGAATGAATTGAATAAAAAAATCATTTATTATATTTTAATTATTGAGAAGAAGATGTGTTCTTTTACAGGAGAGAGAATGTACACTATTGGGATTCCTCAAAATATTAAATTAATATAAATTAATATTAAATTGAAAATTTTTCTAAACTGAATTATTTTAAATATCAGAATATTATGGGTCAAAATAGTTTAATATGACAATTTTATATTGGATTAGGTCACTTTTATACCCTTATCAATGGTTTTAACCCCTCATTAACCCATTTTAAAATCACTATGACAACATGGATTCTTAATCTTTCAAGGAAATAATTGTTATTAAAAATGGGAAAAAGGATAATAAATGGACCATAGTTGATATTATTTTCCATATCCTAATATAATTACAAAAAGTAATTTTTTTTTAATTTTATATCATTGAATAAAATATTATTTATTATAATAGACCATTAATGTTAAATTTTAGAACTATTCATTACTTTGATTTTTCTAACATAAAAAAAACATGTTAAAAGAGATAACAATTAATTTCATATAAATATATAATTTCAGGATCATATATAATTTTTTAATAATTATTATTATCTCAAATTAAGATGCATTAAATAATTATTATATTAGTAATTTTATTTTCCCTTTAATTTAATAATTTCTATGTCATTGTTGGGAATGCATTTCATGTAATTATTTCATCACATAAAATGAAAAATAATTTAACATGATGTATATTAATATTTTATAATTCAAAACAATATTTAAAACTAAAATTATTCTTTATATAATCTTTTTTATAAATATTTTAGTCAATACAAACAAGAGTTTGTAATGTTTTATTATTCTTTAAATATAATATTACAAATGTTATAATCCCATAAAAATGAAACAAAAACCATATAAACTAATATTAGTTGTGTTTGGACAAAATGAACCCATAAAATGTTTTTGCAAGTTTTATGGTCGTTTTCATGTCCTTATCATTTTATTTTGAACCATTAATTACATGATTTACCCTTTATCATGGTAATAAAAAGTACATATATTAATATTCATATTGAAAAAATAAATGGGGACTATTTACTAAATTTAGAACTCATGAATAAAAATATTTAATTAATTTTTCAAAATTCATAACACATAAGTTTTAGAATTTAATTAAAATTTAAACAAGTAAAAGACAATAAAATTCAGTTTTCCACGAAAATGTCATTGTGAATAATAAAATGTTTTTATAATAAATTAATGTATAAATTAATTTCAATAAAATAGTTTATTATTATTAATCAAAATTAAATAATAAAAATTTAAAACTAATACAAAATGAAATTTAATTTTAAGATTAATTTGAAAGAAAATTCATTTTCTCAATAAATAAGTAATTTTTACTATTTACTTTCAATGGAAACTCTTCACAAAATTCTAAAATATTAATTATATGATAATAATGAAATAATGAATTGAAAATTAAAATTATCTTTTTCAAATATATTTTCAATAATATCTAGAAATTAAATATAATACACACTAATAAAAATAAAGTAAAAAAATACTTTTAAATAATATATATCCTTAAGAGTAAAATGAAATTAATTAAAACTAAGTCATTATTTTATAATAATTTACCAATGAATTCATATTGATTATGACCTTTATTTATATATATATTTTATAAAGAATTTATTACAATTCCTTCCCAATAGTATAACGACTAGATCATAACAGTAACATTTAAATAAAAATATTTCTTTGTTATTTTAAGATGGATGTTACATATCTTATATACCATAATTCAACTATTTATTTTTGAATTATCGAGATACTATAGTGTATGTATTCTAAAAAGGATTACCCCCTATGAAAATGTCTGGAAATGGTACGTTTGGTAGTTAATGAGTAGGATTAGGGTGAAAGGGATGATTAGTATTGTTAAAAAATGGAACAAAAAAGTTGGAATCCTTGGGAACCTAGGAGGGAAGGATAAGACTAGTAAATATGAGAGTTGTCAAGGCCATAACTATGTATCACTACCAGGATTATGATTCCACTCAAACTAAATTATGTGGCATGGAATGTTGTCCTTGGCCGTTGGGTTCACTCCCCAACAACTTTTGAGTTTGAAAAGATTTTTTATGTTTGAAAATAAATATACAATGTACCTAGAACCCCATTAATCTAGATTCTATGGTGTTTTCTAGGGTTCTTATAAACTATTTTAATATTATTTTAGTTAGTCTCATATCTTATTCATCCATCTTAATATAAAGTTGTTTTTCAAAAAAAATTACTACATTCTGAACTAGATTTTTTATTTGTCTTATAATATTTATTCAAGGAACAATTGGTGGGATCATACTAGGAAAGTGATCTAACACCCTATATATACCCAATGGGTTTGTGTAGATCTTTTTTTTCCCAATTCAGGTAAATAAAAATCCTTTTTTGGGAGAGGTGGATACTCTTTCTAGATTCTTTTCTTTTGGGAATGGGTTGTGGTGGTATCTTGGTGGAGGATTGTACTCATGTCATGATGAGGTTTATGTTTCATTTGTGGTAGAATCAATTTTTTAGTCGTCTTGGTTTTGGTTTTGGTTTTGATTTAACAAAAACAATAAATTGAATGTGTATTTTCATCTTTTGTATATAATTTATATGGATGATGGTTGTGATAGTTAATGTAAATATTTTATGGGGTTTCATTTGTATATTGGCTGTTAATATTATTGTAAAAATAATTTCCAATGTAGTTCATTGATTTACAAGAACTATCTTCCAACCTATGGGGATTGAGAATTTCCATTAGGCCATGACACGAGCCGAATTTGGTGTATTGATGGATGAATGGATAGAAAGGATCATAAAAAAGTGTCACCATATTAGGTTTCTTCCTTTCATTGGGTCATATTATTTATTAAAGTGTAGATTAAAATCAGTTAGGATTATTGGCTCTTGAGTTCCTAGTTACTAGTGGGGTGTTTAGCCAATACAAATCAAGAAAGTCCTTCACTTTCCATGGGATGTAAGTAAAATATTTTGACTCCTCTTTATGGTGTGATGCATAAGCTTTTGACATGGCATGAGAATCATGGTAGGGTATAGTGGTTTGAATTTTTATGGGCGTTTTTTGGATTTATTATGATGCAAGGGAGCTTTTTATCATGTTACTATTATTCACATGGGTTGATGTATTAATGTTTTAATTCTATTGGTTATTTTACTTGTGTAGTATCATACCTCCTCGAAGAACTCATGGAATACCATCAGAAAAGGATGGATAGAGTTATAAATCACTAGTTGATGAAAGATTAGATGATGTAGTGGTTAGTAAAATAAATTCCACGAATCAGGGGGTGGGAACTGGTCATGGTTTGAAAAAGGAAGGAGAAATAGGTCTTGAGAAGGATATAGATAAGTGTTTTCTTATACATAATCCCCATTTGTTATAGTGATGTATTGATTACTTGGATGTAGAGGACTAGGTGGAGAATATTGAGGTTATATTTTACTTCCTTGGTACTAACGAATATATCATGTTAAATTGTGCTATGTTTATATTGGATGGCCCCATTCACATGTTGTGGTAGTTAATGGTTTCAGCAGGGCAACATGATAATATAAAATTGAATTAATTCCAATAAATATTCATCAAAAAGTACATACCTAAGACATTGAACCTCACCAAGACCATATAGTACATAGTCCCTAATATGGGAGGGTTATTTTGTTTTAGTGTCTTCAAAATGATTTTCAGAGTTTTTTCACAATGTTACGGATGTACATTCAAAGGAAATTCTGAAATCCCATTTTTTTTAAAATAGAGTTATATATGAAAATTTGATCTATGTTATTCTTAATCACATTAAATACTTATGCCCTGGTGGTTGACTGAGCTATGGTAGTGGAAATCAACTAGTCTGTTATTTTAGGATTGTTTAGGATGCTTCCAATGTCAAGACAGAGTAGGGTTGAACCATCTGAAAAGAAGGGGAAGCATGAGGAGTAGGTAAAGAATGATGATAGTTGATTTGGATATCCACACAAAAAATCTTCATTAGTATCTACATGTGATGGATCTATTCTTCTACATCAGTTTTGAATATTTGGGAATGCACAATCTGTATTCCCAATCCCACTTAGACATGTTATCTCCATGAATGCAAGATCCATCTACAATGGTTTTCTAATTATCCCATCCATCATAGTGATGTTTTATATCTACATATATTAGGGGATCATCAATCCAGTCTGATGCCTCTTGAGCTATGAAATCACATTATGGTGGGAATTTTTGTATGGATATATAATTTTATAGGCAATGTTAACATAAGGTTGATACAGAGATCATTAATCAACCACATGTACAGTCATATAAGGAGATCCATCATGGTATAGATCAGGAATAAGTCTAATTATACATATTTTGAGTAAAAATTCATGGCACTATTCTTATTGAATCGTCCTTGGAATGTGATTTTTTTAATATTGGTTCTTCAATTTCATTCATTTCTTATTTCACTATGGATATTTTGAAACTCTTGACTATGTTTTTTTCCGTATTGCATGTATTTGGTAACACTTATGGGTATGAGTAAATAGAAAATTTGTTCATGCCAGTCTTATGTTTTCACATTGTCATAGGTTAATATGAAAATGGATTTCAGTGTCCTGTAAATATACCACCTTAACTTGATTCTACAGATGTATTTGTTAATGTCTTTCATGGACCACAGTGACCACTATAGTTGGCTACTAGAAATCATGTCCCCCAATGGGAGTACATGAGGTCTATTAAGAGAATCGGTTCCCCAGTCATGATTAGTTAACCTTCACTTATAGATCTAGGTTGGATTTCCTATAAGGTATACTACCTCATACTAGAGGTTGATAGAATGGGATCAGAGAGAGGGATTCCTTCAATGGTGGATGAGTTCCATGATCTATTCCTAGTGTATTTATTAGGTTTACCACTAGAATTAGGTGTGGAGTTCACTATTAATTCAACACATAAGAAAAAACTACCTTTCTTCCCTCACACAATATTTCCCACATTGAGTCGAAAAAAATAAATAAAAAACTATATTATTTGGAATAAAAAGGGTGCATTCCCCTAAGAGATTATCTTTTGTCCGGTCAAGTAATTTTTTTTAGGAATACTGATTGATCCCACTGATAGTGTATTGAATGTAGAAATCTATATCAGGCTACCATCAAGAATAAGAAACCATTTACCTAGATTTATGACCAATTTGAAAATATCAAATGAGGAATGTTATTTTATATGATTAACATTAGTTTAGGTTAGCACCAAATAATGTTGAGAGAAGCATATGTTCCCAGGACTACTTTTTAATGCAGGTACAACCAATATGAATATTAGGTAATTTGATTTGGATTCATAAATGCTCTAGAAGTTAACTGTCTCATTTAAACCAAGTTCTACGTAGATACCTCAAACCACTTTATCTTTTGATTTTGGAATAAATTTTGGTATATTTGATATTAGAAGTGGATAACATACAATATTTTAGGATTATTCTGGGGACACTATGAGACCATCATCATTATGATAAATTTTTGTAGTGTAGTTTCTTGGCCTAGGATGTGATGATTCAATGACATTTGATTTTTGAATAAATGGGTTTTAGTTAATCAATGAATGGATAATTTGGGGATTTCATGAGAGAAACTAATGAATGACTTTGAGATGATAATTTTCTGGGATTTGAATGGTTTTACATGAGGGTTTTTATGGATTTATATTGTCTTTCCTAACTAATAAGATATCTCACCCATAAAAGAGTGATGTGGTTGTGGATTCTCTAATTATAATTTTATTCGTAAGATCTTAATATGTGATTTAACGCCACAACTATCATGATATTACCAAATTATGGAGAGGGTTAGATAGTATATTACAATTATTCAGGTATAGGTTTGGGTTATGTATATATATAAGGGGAACATGTGGCGGTATATAGATATATATAACTTTAAACACATGTGAACAATTACCCATCCCTTAACCTCAAGATTTAATAGTGATAAATTCCATTAAATTGTAGAATCATTAGATTTTCTATGATAATTATAAGGTATACATAGATGGAAAAAGGGAAAGATATATCTTCTCTAAAAATTATTTGATCCCAAGGATGAAATTTTGGATTAACAACTTTCATGGGATCAACATTGATATCATCTAACCCCTAGGAAGTGAATATATTTTTGCTGATTCTATGAGTAGGATGTTAATAACAGAATATCAACATAAATCCAATGATGAGTGTAATTTTACAAGACTCTTCACTAGACTATTCCAATAATCCAATGAGGAGAGTGGTGGTATGTTTTCAGACAGTTTAATGTAAAAACCATCCCATAAATAATTTATTTGGTATGATAATCCCCTATATGAGTTTTTCTAGTGATCTACAATGTTTCATAATGGTGGGGAGATTCCATGTGGCTGGACATTGTCTTCCATGTGTGTTATTTTCATTAATGTCCATTTTATTGTATCATCAACTCTAAGTAAGGTGGTTTTTCAAGGATATCATTAGTCTCAATAAGATTCCCATTCTGGTGATTCCAAGATAGTTTATGGAGTGTGACACTAGTTTTGGTGGAAATGTATGAGACAAGATATACATGTCATTTTATCCTAATTTTATTCTTTTTAGTAAGTCAAATATGAGCACCAAAATCACCTAGGTTTTTTTCTAAATCATCCAATGCCTAAATATTACTGGTATTTGGTATCCATGGATTTTATTATTGGGTTACCTCAAACAGCCAAATGAAGGAAAATAATTTATGTGGATATTGAGCTTCTTATAATGACCATTCACTTATACCAACTAAGGACATTGTTCAATAAGAAACATTTTCTAGGGTGTATGCCCATGAGATTATGAGGCTTTATGGTGTTCCATCTACTATAATTTTTTACAAGGACCCCCATTTACCACTTAGTTCAAGGAAGGGATATAAATGGCCATGGCGTTGTATGTCATGATTAAAATGGAATACCATCTGTAAATAGATTACCAAATAGAGAGGGAAAACCAAATATTAGAAGACATGATTTAATATTGTGTGTTATACTTTGGTGGATCATGGGAAAAAATCCTGGGTTGGTGGGATTCATCTATAATAATAGTTACCAAAACATGATTATGATGGCTCTTTTTGAAGAAATATATGTTAAACCATGTCTGGTAGCTCTATGCTATAAATTAGTTGGTGAAAAATCCATTGTGTGACCAATAATCTTGCTGGAGATGATCGAAGAATTCAGATGAACATGTAGTGTCAGATGATAGATCATATTCAATATAAGTTTAATGATGATCACCAATGACGATCTTTAGAATTATTATCGGGTGATCCTATGTTTCTAATGGTCACACCTCTCTTGGGTTATCATTGTATTGAGATGTAGGGGAAGCTTACCCCTTGGTATGATAGAGTCTATGAGATTACTAAGAAGACATACATGGTGGATTGCCATTTGGCAGTCCCTTCTTATATTATGTCAATTTACAAAATTTTCCATATCTCGTAGATGAAAAATATATTCCACACCGATCTAATTTTCTATTTTGGGATGAAATATAGTAGGGAAATGATCTTTTAGGGATCGAGAAGCCAATTTGGATTGAAAATTCCCAGGTGGACGTTCATCAATTGAAACCCATTTCATTATTTTGGTTACTTTTTTAGCACAAGAATTATGAGAATAAGACGTGCGAATATAAGTCTTAAGTAAATGAGTAGTATGTTCACATTTTCTATGGTCAGACTATGGATTTTCTTTCTATGGGTGGAAAGAGTCATAGTGGGGATAATTTTCACTCACACTGCGTTTTTAGAAATTTTCATTTATTGTATTTATTTATTTTATCTTATATCTTTCCAAGGAGTTTTTATATAGAAAATGGAATTTTTCCTAAGATAGTGGGAGGCACGCATTTATTTCATGGTTTAGAAAAACTATACAGGAGACCCTCGAAAACTGTGAAGCCTAGATAGTGGCACTAGAGTATATGAAATCATAGGTGCATGATTTGTGAATTTAGGATGTCTAAACTATATGGTATTCAATGACTTTAACAGTGGATATCGTATGTCTGGAACATGATCTAGAAAACCATGTAGAAAAACTATATAACCTCTAACATTTTAAGAAAATGTTTTTTTTCAAAAACACCCACCCCAATTTTAACCCATTTCACCCCTCATTTCCTCTATCTGAATTCCCCAGCAATAGGCTTGCCTGCACTTTTCTCCACATTCATGTTAGATAAATATATTGGGTGACTCGATCTTGGATACTTCATGAATAAATAAGAAAAAGTCTCATATATTATCTTATTAGTCTCTACTCTCTTTATTCCTGGGTTCTCCTCTCCTTGATGGTTTTGGTGTCATAGAGTTGCTTGGATCTGTTTTTTTTTTAATTGTGTTTTTATGTTGTTGGTGTGTTCTTACTTCCATTGGATATCCTATATCATTATCATGCATTTCTCAATAATATTTATTTGGTTCAATAGATAAATATTTGTTGTTCCGTTCTATGCTGTTATTTAATGATTTAAATTTAATTTCCATAATTTCAAAATGAGATCAAAGTTTTGTGTGTGTTTAAAAATGTGTGATTTAAAATCAATTCGTGCTTGTAAGGATTTGTAAATATTTTAACTCTATGAAAATCATTGGAAGTGGAATGATTTTCTTGTAATGAGGAGCGTTAAAAAAATAACGGGGGATTCATTTTTTTAATATGGAATAAAGAACGTGGGAGTCATGGGTACCTATTCATATAGGCTAGTATTAGTTTATTGGTGATTTGGAAGGGCCTTGAACTAGTCCCAATAGTAAGATTGTGATGAAGAAATAACTAGAAAATGTTTGATGTATTATTACCCTTGGCCTAGGAGGTTTTCTCCCCAATGACTTGTTCATGAGAATTTATTATTATGTTCTTTTTCACAAAAAAAATATATAACCATAACCCCAATAATATAGATATTTCATGGTTTTTCATCATACTTATACTCATTTTTTACCTACTTTATGTAACTCTCAAACATTTTTATTCCTTTTTAAAACTAAATTAAATTTTTTGGTTTAATTGTTTACTTTCATTTTTAATGTATTTTAATGGGGGCACTTTGTCAGATCCTACAAGGAATGTGTGCTCAGACCCAATTAATACAAAATGGGAATATACTGATCGTGATTCTCTAGTTTTTCTAAAGGAAAGGCCTCATTTTGTGATGTTTGATAGACTTTATAGTTTATATCCTTTTTGAATGGATGATGGGGGTAGAATTGTAGGAGGATGATCCTCATGTGACGAGAAGTATTGTTCATAAATTCTAGTCCCCTCCCTTTTTTCTTCATCATGGTTTTGGTTTTGATGTAATGCAATCATTAACTTGGACATGTATATACCTATTTTCTATACAATAGTTATGAATGTTGGTTGCTATAATTTTTGTACATATCAGATGTTTCTTCATTAGGATCTTATATATTGAAATTATTTGAAAATCATTCCCAAATTGGTTGTTTGATGTCCACACAGTAGTTTCTAGAGTTTTCTGATTTGGATTGCCCTTCAGGCCTTACCACAGGCTGGGGAAGGTGTTAGATTGGATGAATTCCCATATTTTATTGACACGTAGTCTTATACATAACATTCCATATATGGAGGGAACATAAAAAATAAGGGATATCAAACACTCAATTAAGGAAAATCACATCAATTAGTAAGATATAATTTATTCATAGATTATAAACAAGATTGATGGAATTGACATGAGAGAAATACATTATTATTGGACTATTGGTAGGAAATCATAAGAAGTGGTCCTAAATAATGATAAAGTTATAATATATCAGATATTAGAAGAATAAGACTATAAATTTATCATAATTAGAAGATAAAAAACATATATGTGGCTGTGAAATCATAAGATTATAATCATGGTCAAGGGAAAAATATCATAGGATTATGAAACAATAAAAGGAATAGAATATCCCAACATTAAGGGAACCTATGACTAAACAATTTCAATGCATACAATTCTGAAAATTGGTAACCACATTATTTTCATGATTATCCTTGTCAAAATAAGTAAATACATCATGTCTGTTCAAAAAAGTTAAACATAACTACCTATATCAGGTTAAATCATATCATAATTATTTTATAATATATAATTTATCAAAAATTAAATAGAGGCATATAAAAATCTTTCCCAACCATCACATAATAGAAATATATACATCTAGATATTAGAAGATATCAATCATATAACATATCCTGAAAAGCCCAAGATAAAAAGTGGGTTGTAATGAATTTTAATAAATAATATATAAGAATAAATCTAGAAATGGATCTGATGAAACTAATAATTCAATCATATAAGAGAAACATACGGTAATATAACATATAGGGTGATAAATAAAACATAAATCCATAGAGGGAAAATCATTTTAAACATTTTGGATAATTTAATAAAAATCATGAAAAGAGTTTTCATTAGTTTTTGTTAACAATATCATAAAAATGACGTGTATCATCAAAAATAATTTTCAATTGATAAAGAAATACTTTTAAAATAGAATTAAAACTTATAAATAAAATTACTTGATCCTTAAAATTAATATAGATTACATAATATAATAAATATATATTAGAAAATATAATATATTTTGAGGTAGAGTTAAATAATATTTTTAAGCATTTTAAAACATTCAATGAAATACGAATAGATAATGTAAATATAATTATTTATTTTGAAAAGAGGTAAATGAAAAATTTTATAAGGAATAAAATGGGATATATATTTATCTTCATGAATAAAAATAAAAATTATTGGTATGAAGTAATATGGAAATAACTGATAAAATGGAAATATATATGAAGATAGATATTATTTAAAACATTTTGTATTATATAGTAATAAATTCAAGGAAGAATGTTTGAAATAAAATTATAACTATCCTAGATTGTAATTTAAGGAAAATTATTGGATGGTGAAGTCTTATAATAAATCAAACTTATAAGAACATATTTAATGAATTATAATATTGACTTATGGTAAATAATATGTGTTAAGAAGAACCTAAATCTTTAGTAATGTTTGAATCGAAAAAATAAGAAAGAGAGGACATGAAATGGACCAATAAATCTCATAAATAATATTTATTTTATGATAATCTATGTAAATATTTAATTTTACTCAATATAATAAGGAAATGTGGTGTGTAATAAAAAATATGCCGATATGAATGGAATTTGAGATAAAAACCTATTCCTTGAAATCTTACTTCTCCAGGTGTGATATAACAACTATTGTGACCAATTTGTATATACCATTCATATCTATTATAGAATAATAAATATTTATATGTGTAAATATATTTTAGTTACATTTTTGTTTTTTTTCATTTATTAGTCTTTCTTTATTCAAGTTTACCATTGAGGGAATAATGTTCAATTTTCTAATATATTATTCAACATGATCATTTCAATAATTATTAATTATTTAGGTATTATACACCAATTGAATTTTCAAAGAGACGTATTTGGAGTTTATGATAGTTTTAAATAGTTCCTTGACTATTTGAAGGATGTTATGGAGACGACTCAGAATAAATAGTTAGAGAATATTTTTTCCTATGAAATGTGATTTAAAAAAATGAATTAATTAAGTTAATAAATGAAATTAAATAAATTACCATTAAATAAATATAATTTTTTATTATACAATATTATCATATCGATTTTTTACAGTTTCATAATCATTCATGATTCAAATGTTAAAACATCACTCTTCTTGATCGTAAAACTGACCCAAAAATAATGACATATAATAAATGAATGGAAAATTATATTATCATTTATAATTTAAACATAAATATTTTAGAATAATAAAGATGTAAATTATATGTTTTTAATGTGTTAAATTTTATTTTTTAAAATGTGGTTAATGAAGATAAATAAATATAATTAAGGAATATATTACTCTAACGTTGGATTGTTGGCACTGACACATAAGACCCTCTTCAAATTTAATAAACTAAGATACATTATTTTAATTTTAATTTCAATTTTTTAAAAAATATTAAATGGAATGAATTCATTTTTTTAAATAATTTATTATATGTTATAATGAAAAACATATTGAAAAAAAAAATTATTTAAATTTTTTTTTAACAAATGATCTTGAAACTTATGAAATTATTCATTATATGTAATATTGGATACTTTTAAGCAAAAATATGTTTATTTAAACTATATATTATCATTTCAAATCTAGATATATGTTTACTGCTGTTATACAGAGTGATCATGTAATCCTAATGACAATATATAATAAATTAAAATATAATAATTTTATTTCCTTTTCAAATTTTTATAAAATTCCTTCCCTTACTATTTCAAATCATTCCTCCCATCCCAGCACATATCTGATAATGTTTTTATCATATTTTATACATATTTATTCATTATATTATTCATCTATGTTGAGATCCTAAGTGGAGGTCATGGTTATGGATCTTTCTGTGTGGCTATTTTTAATATAACGAACATTAATTTTCATATATGTTACACACTTATTTCATATATTATCTATGTGTTATTGGGTTATTATTGTAACACCCCAGGTAAATAAAGAGTATGAAATTTTCACATTTATCCATATTTGTGAATAAAATATTAATATTACTTTAAAGGGGATGCTATGCTCGATGGCTTATCCAACACGCAACAACGAGGTTCTTGGGAATCTTACGTTGCACTCTAATAATAAAATAATATTATTTTAAATGGTAGTTAACGCCTAGCCGTTGTAATGGCGGGAATGAACAGAACTAACTAAAAAATGATTATATATGTTTGTCAAATATTTTTACTCCTTAAAATAAATGTTATAGGATTAAAAATGAGAATGAATCCAATTTTAAGCGTAAACATTCCAATATTCTTTAAAAGGTCGATTAACCACCTTTTAATGGAGAACCTATTTTAAATCCACTTTTTGACAATTTTATAATCTCTATTTTTCAAAATAAACATATTATTTATTATCGGGACATTGAAATTTACCTTGGGTTAATTTCTGGTATTTTTCTGACAATGTTCATTTTTCAATGAATAGTGAAAAATACTGCATTTTACATCAAAACTGCTTTTTCATATAATTTAATTATATGGTTATATAATCTTTTTGATTTGTTTTAAAGTGTAATTAGAATATATTTTTACCATGTAATTCAATGATGGTCATTGGGATTAATTTCACTTTGGAATTAGGCATAAACAAGTGCCAAACTTTTCATAAATATTGATTCTAAAAAACCCGCTATTTGTTTTGACAACGAGAAGTTTTTTTAAATTAATTATTGAAATTGATGTGTTTGGAATTTTTTAAAATGGATTACATATTTGGAGTCATAAGGTCCAAATTATGTAATTAAGACTCTTTTGTTTTTGGAAATTATGAATAGTAACGACGATAATTATCTTTAATTATCTAGATTAATGAGTAATCGGGTAGTTAAAGATAATAAGATAATATCATAATAATAACAAATGACCAAAAAATGTGTCCTAAGGATACTGGTTGTCTCATGGCCGACCATGGGATGCCTTGTGCCAAATATGGGGGGCCCATGGAATCACTTTTGTGAGAAAGTGACTTTTTATCTTTTTATTTTTAAAGAATGATAAATGTAACAATGAATGTATCACCTAAGTAAAATATTTTTAATTTTGTCTAAATAAATGATATTTTGGAATATAAATATTCATCGGTAAGCTAAAAAGAGTTCCTATATCATAGTATTTTTTTATAATTTTTATACATTAAATAAATTAAATTATTTATGACATCATGATGATGCAGCGATGACCTCATTATTTAACGATTTAAATAAAATGGAAAGATAATGTAAAATCTAAGACCTACACATTTCCAAAACCTATTGGATGGGTGGATTTCGAACCCTTATCACCGTATCCTCGAATCACATCAATATGGGACCATTAAAATCCGAAACTCATTTGAAAATAAAGTTACATTTTATACCATTCCAAGAGTGCCCCTCCTCTCCCCTTATAAAAGGCCCCCACCCCTACCTCCTTACCAACACTTCCAAAGCCTTTGTCTCGGCCAACCCCTGCCCTTTTTGTCTCTCCACATCCCTATATAACTCCTTGAAGCCTCACTGTGGGCAGAAGACTTCCCATGGAAGCCTTTTAGCTCAAACCAAAGGGAGTTACCCGATTTTAAGGTAATGTCTTCACTTGAGTCCTTTTGTTTTATTTTGATTCTCCAACCCCCTAAACTCTTTTTATTCATTTCTTTTGTAAAAAATACAGTATCTAAAATATACTTGGATGTTTTTATAAGATTAATTCGAGCTACACTTACACACACCTTCGTCTAATGGTTAAAAAACATACTGTTTCTGTGGTTGGCGATTTTCTGCCTCACGAAACAATGATTGTTCAACATTCTTCTAACACCTTCAAAGGTTTCTATTAATAAGACACTATATTTATATATGATATATAATATTTTTATGTTTTATTTAATATTCTGTATTTTTCATTTATGGCATACCTTTATGGTTTCCATTATGGGTAAACGCGATATCTTCATTTAAGAAAATGCGGACTACTGCCCCCTCAAGTGGTTTGATTTATTAATACCATATGTGGTACATATAAAGGTATATTTAATTATATTATATATGATACCATACTGGAATACTATTATGTATCATTATGTTTTAATTCCATTAAATATGAAATAGAAAGGGAAGTAGCTTTCATGCGTACGTACGGTTTACCGTCTCCATGAACGGTACATTTCATTTCTTGTCTCAAAATGTTATGTACTATTATAAGTACATATATATAATGGATATATATGTAATATATTACATCTAAATGATTTATATCATTATGGAATTATAAAATATATATATATCTCTCTCATTTTGTTTTAATTCCATTAATATGACAAAAAATTAAAGTAGCGTTCATGAGTACGTACGACCTACCGTCTCCATGAACGGTGCTTTAAATTTTTATCTCAAAATTCTATAGAATAGTATAAAATGAATATATACTAGATATATATGATATTTAAAACATCAATACTATTCTGGATATGATGCACCTATAACGACATGGAAAATTATTTTCCAACAAGTTCAATTTTGGACTCATGTACCAAACATTGACAAAAACGTCTGATATGAACTCATATTATTAACCAATTATTATAACATTAAAATATGTGATATGAACTGAATAATAATCATTATAGGAGGTCCTTAAGAAATTATAAATTGACCAAAGTTTATTAATCAGGAATATAAAAAAACGAACAAGACAAGTCGGATTTGAGGTAAGGGATCCTACCTCTCTCTTTCTTTGCAAGTACTCTCTTTTATGTCATTTCTTTTATGCTCCATGTTCTTATGTTGGAGGATGTTCTTTTATGTACCTCTTTCTGTAACTTTTATGTGATTAGAGACCCTATTTGATCTCATCAATCCATTTTTGGATGTTTTATGTGGCGCCGTTAGGCTACTGAATTTTCACAAGGGGATTTTCATCTCACTTTTTGTTCCCGTGAGATCCATGATACATTGGACACTATTTCCTTTTTGTGTGGTGTAAGTACTGCCCATTATTTTACTATTAGTATAATATACTTTCATTTATGGGTAGTTATATCTTCATTGTATGACCCTTCTTTCATGGGGTGTACGTTTTGAAAGTTTCCCAAATCGGTAAGGGAACCTTTCACCCTCCTCTTTTTAAAAGACATCTCTTGTTATGTCTTTTAATTTACATCTTTTTATGTTGGGATATGTTCTTTTATATCCTTATTTTTGTAAATTTTATGTCCAAGTGATGAGATTCCCTTTTTATCACTCATCAACTCATTTTCTGAATTTTGAAGTGATGTCGTTAGGCTGTCAAATTTTACCAAGGGAACTTTTTAAACCAATTTCGATTTCTTTGGGTTCAACATGTAGTTATTGAATATTTCATCTTTTGAAAATGTGTGAATGAACTTTTATTGTTTTACACTTAATATACACTTATATTGGGTGTATTTATATTTTTCACACATAATTTTGAGATTGAATTATCCTTAATTTAAGGATACCTTCCTTATAAGGGAATTCATCACATTTGACATTTCTATTGAGACTTCATTGTTGTTGTGAACCAATTCACTCTTATATGGTGTATATACTGTCCTTTGGAATATTATATCATGAATCCATTTATTATCATGATATTATAAAGTTCTGACTAAATGTTATTCTTCAATTATTGTGTTCAAGTGTTTATAATTTTGGTAGAACCCCTTTAACCAAAATATCGCTTTAAATGTATTAATTATTTGGTCTTATTAATATCCATGTTTTCAAAATGGTTTTAAGGATTTATTTATATGGATATTAATATTTTAAAATCTTCAAGGTGGTATGGGACTTCGTTTCAATCTCCTTTCATTGAGGCATATTTTGTTTTATACACAACCTTCTTTTATACGGTGTATAAACCCCTTTGACTTTTACGTTTATTCAAAAGGAATCTTTTTATATGAAACGTTTTTCTAAATGAAAAAAGGGAATGTTTTTGTCGTACATATGCGGCGACAACAACTTCTCCTCCCCCGTGACCATTATTTGAGTTTCGGCTTCCTCTACAAGCCATACCTTTTTTAAAAGAAAAACAAATACCATGTTATACTTTTCTTTTATTTTGGCATTGAAAATGTTTTTCATAATGTTTTTATATCAATGTTTTGAATTGATATCTTGTGATTGAAATGTAAAAATGTTATGTTTCTTTTATGCATATTTTATATGATACGATTATGTTGAGGTTCTTGGGCATTATTATGAAGACGGGTGGTTCCGTGATAAACTAAGGGCGGGTGTGCCCGATATAGCTCTCCAATGCATTGGGTAACGCGAAGGAGTGAAATGTTAAGGTTTCTCCGAAGAGATTTATGGAATATATTGTGATGGGTATTCCAAATGTAACCAAGAGGGTTACTCCCTACGTAAGAATGTTATGAATGCCTCAAGTTACCTTTTATGTCTTATGATTTCTATGATTTATTCATGATTTGGTGAGGTTTTTTATAGTGCCTATGTTTTATGGGTAAAGTATGATTTCATTCTTATGTATATATGAACTCATGTTTCCATTCCATATTGTTTTTATAACCCTTACTGAGCTTTTTATGCTCATCCCAAGTTTTATTGAAATGTTTTTCACTGGTCAAGGGAAAGGTACATGAAATAATGATAGTGTCAAGGAAGTGTCAAGAAAGAATCCATGTTTTATTTTAAATATGTTTCCGTTGAGGGGAAAAATTAATACTATCTTTTATGTAACCACTTTGTTTAAATGTGGAATGTAATGTATGTTTTATGATTTAATTCTCTAAAACTCTAAACTTGAAAAGATCCTCAATGTGTAATCTTGTAATAACTCAAGATTGAGTAAGGTTTAAGGATGGGGCCTTATAGTTGGTATCAAAGGTCGGTTTAGATAACTTTAGAGTTTATTGTATTCTTTAAGCATATGTGACATTACCATAATGGTTAGGATTTCAGAAAGAGTCCTAGTTTTAGATAAAGTGAATGAGTAAGTATATCTTAGTGTTTACCTTCCTTATTAGTACATGATGGTTTTTTTGATATACTCTCACTGACATTTCTGTTTTTAGTGAATTGATGGATATAGCAGGCACCAAAGAGACAACAGGTTTGAAGGAAACTATGGTGGTTCTCTGATTAAGATACTAAATAAAATGGGGGATTCAATGAGGAAACTAGTGGTTGTTCTAAACAAACTATCAAGGAGTCATGATCAACGACTTGAACCTTGGTATGATCTGTAATGCATCATGTACGAGATGACCAATCGATGTGGAAGTTCAGGTAATAATTATAAAGGTAACCATTCGAGTTTATATGATCCTTACTTTTGAGGCAATTATGGGTTATTATGGAAAATGAAAGGCACGAGATAAACTGGAGGTTAAAATATGTTATGATCATTTTTGAAGATTTATCTCGTTTTGGGGAATGTTTTATGAATTATATAGTTTTGTAAAAAGGAAAACACGCAGACCGTGTGACAACCCGTCACGTCGGACAAAGTTGCGATAATCGAACCCACAACCAAAGTGCAACTGGTATTTATCACCTACCACTAGACTATGTGAAGTACCTGGTTAGTTTGACTGATTCTTTTTAGTTAGATGATTTTATGATTTAAGAGTAAGTTGATTTTGGGTTATCTATGGAAATTTATTAACCTATCATGGAGGATTTGTGATTAG
Organism: Viscum album; assembly: GCA_963277665.1. Classification (NCBI taxonomy): domain Eukaryota; kingdom Viridiplantae; phylum Streptophyta; class Magnoliopsida; order Santalales; family Viscaceae; genus Viscum; species Viscum album. The sequence goes on from OY728127.1 coordinate 1,732,595,208, forward strand.
GTTAATTACTTTTCAACAGGAGACATTAAGAGCAACTGATGTTGTTTGGATAAAAATGTTACGATTTAACTTGGAAGACTATGTGACTAAATCCTTCAAATATTTGGGTTTAAATCGTAGTTTGGTTTACTTTATAGAATTTTATGGACAAATGGTTTATCGAATGGTCCTCGTTGACCTTTGGGTTTTGTTGGACAAATTTTGGAGATTAAGAATAGATTTTCTTTTTATAAAGGGTTATCCTTTTCTGGATTATTTGATCTTGTACTAATCTTTTTGGTTTTGGTTTTGGTTTTGGTTAAAGTCTAAAGACATGGGAAGTATATAGTTATATTTGGTGGATTAGGTGATTCTCTAGAAGTTGATTATAGTACTCTTAATGTGAACAAGTCTTCTTAAATACTCATCTTTTGGAGAAAATATGTGTTTGTGTAAGGAATCTAATAAAAGTTGAAAGTCAACAAGATAAGTGATTATGTTTCCTTATGAATAAATTCCTCAATAAAAATTAACTTAAAACAAAAATGTTGTCTATTAACTTTTCCTATTGGGGAATCGAATACCATTTAACCCATCACAAGTTTGTGATTTTCTTGTGGTTAACTTTCTCCTAAACATGTTTTCTATCACTCTCCATCAGAACATGGCCCTATGTTTTCTCCTCCATGTCCATGTTTTCGAACATGGAATCATAGTATGGGTTAACTCGGGTGACCTCTGTACTTATATTACTTTATTTTAAAGTGATTGTTTTACCAACTCTTGTTCCGATGTGGGACTTTCAAGGATGTTTCCAAGCCCAATTTTAAAATTGCGAGGATGCAATTCCCAAAAGGGGGGAAGGATGTAACACCCCAGGGAAATAAAGAGTATGACATTTTCACATTTATCCATATTTGTGAATAAAATATTAATATGACTTTAAAGGGGACGCTATGCTCGATGGCGTACCCAACACGCAACAACGAGGTTCTTGGGAATCTTACATTGCACTCTAATAATAAAATAATATTATTTTCAATGGTAGTTAACGCCTAGCCGTTGTAATGGCGGGAATGAAAAGAATTAACTAAAAAATGATTATATATGTTTGTCAAATATTTTTACTCCTTACAATAAATGTTATAGGATTAAAAATGCGAATGAATCCAATTTTAAGCGTAAACATTCCAATATTCTTTAAAAGGTCGATTAACCGCCTTTTAATGGAGAACCTCTTTTAAATCCACTTTTTGAAAATTGTATAAGCTCTATTTTTCAAAAAAACATATTATTTATGATTTGGACATTGAAATTTACCTTGGGTTAATTTTTGGTATTTTTCTAACAATGTTCATTTTTCAATGAATAGTGAAAAATACTACATTTTACATCAAAACTATTTTTTCATATAATTTAATTATATGGTTATATTATATTTTTGATTTGTTTTAAAGTGTAATTAGAATATATTTTTACCATGTAATTAAATGATGGTCATTGGGATTAATTTCACTTTGGAATTAGGCATAAACAAGTGCCAAACTTTTCATAAATATTGTTTCTAAAAAAACCCGCTACTTGTTTTGACAACGGGAAGTTTTTTTAAATTAATTATTTCAATTAATGTGTTTTTAATTTGGTAAAATGGATTAAATATTTGGAATAAGACAAATTAGGTAATTAAGACTCTTTTTTTTGGACATTATGAATAGTAACGACGGTAATTATCTTTAATTATCTAGATTAATGAGTAATCGGGTAGTTAAAGATAATAAGATAATATAATAATAAAAAAAATGACCACAAAATGTGTCCTAAGGCAACTGGTTGTCTCATGGCCAACCATGGGATGCCTTTTTCCAAACTTGGGGCCCCATGGAATCACTTTTGTGAGAAAGTGACTTTTTATCTTTTTATTTTTAAAGAATGTTAAATGTAACAAAGAATGTATCACCTAAGTAAAATATTTTTACTTTTGCCTACATAAATGATATTTTGAAATATAAAAATTCATTGGAAATCTAAAAAGGTTTCCTACATCATAGTATTTTTTTATAATTTTTAGAAATTAAATAAATTAAATTATTTATGACATCATGATGATGCAGCGATGACCTCATTATTTAACGATTTAAATAAAATGGAAAGATAATGTAAACTCTAAGACCTACACATGTCCAAAACCTATTGTATGGGTGGATTTCTAACCCTTATCACCTTATCCTAGAAACACATCAATGTGGGACCATTAAAATCCGAAACTCATTTGAAAATAAAGTTTCATTTTATACTTTTCCAAGAGTGCCCCTCCTCTCCTCTTATAAAAGGCCCCCACCACTACCTCCTTACCCACACTTCCAAAGCCTTTGTCTCGGACAACCCCTGCCCATTTTGTCTCTCCACATCCCTATCTAAATCCTTGAAGCCTCACTTTGGGAATAAGTCTTCCCAAGGAATCCTTTTAGCTCAAACCAAAGAGAGTTACCCGATTTTAAGGTAATGACTTCACTTGAGTCTTTTTGTTTTATTTTGCTTCTCCAACCCCCTAAACTCTTTTTATTCATTTCTTTTGTAACAAATCTAGTATATTAAATATACTAGGATGTTTTTATAAGAATTATTCGAGCTAAACTTACACACACCTTCGTCTAATGGTTAAAGAACATACTATTTCTATGGTTGGCGATTTTCTGCCTCACGGAACGATGATTGTTCAACATTCTTCTAACACCTTTAATGGTGGCTATTAAGATGACACTATATTTATATATGATATATAATATGTTTATGTTTTACTTAAGATTCTGTATTTTTCATTTATGGCATACCTTTATGGTTTCCATTATGGGTAAACACGATATCATCATTTAAGGAAGTGCGGACTACCGCACCCTCAAGTAATTTGATTTGTTAATACCATATGTGTTACGTATAAAGGATATATTTAATTATATTATTTATGATACCATACTAGAATACTATTATGTATCATTATGTTTTAATTACATTAAATATGAAATATAAATGGATGTAGCGTTCATGCATACGTACGGTTTACCGTCTCCATGAACGATACATTTCATTTCTTGTCTCAAAATGTTACGTACTATTATAAGTACATATATATAATGGATATATATGTAATATATTACATATAAATGATATATATCATTCTGGAATTATAACATATATATAAATATCTATCGTTTTGTTTTAATTCCATTAATATGACAAAATATTAATGTAGCGTTCATAAGTTTGTACGGCCTACCGTCTCCATGAACGGTGCTTTTAATTTTTATCTCCAAATGATATGGAATGGTATAAAATGAATATATACTGGATATATATGATATTTAAAACATAAATACTATTCTGGATATGATGTACCTATTACAACATGGAAAATTATTTTCCAACAAGTTCAATTTTTGACTCATGTACCAAACATCGACAAAAACGTCTGATATGAACTCATACTATTAACCAATTATTATAAAATTAAAATATGTGATATAAACTGAATAATAATCATTATAGGAGTTCCTTAAGAAATTATAAATTGACCAAAGTTTATTATTCAGAAATATAAAGAAACGAACAAGATAAGTCGGACTTGAGGTATGGGATCCTACCTCTCTCTTTCTTTGCAAGTACTCTCTTTTATGTCATTTATTTTATGATCCATTTTCTTATGTTGGGGGATGTTCTTTTATGTTCCTCTTTCTGTAATTTTTATGTGATGAGAGACCCTATTTGATCTCATCAATCCATTTTTGGTTGTTTTATGTGGCATCGTTAGGCTGCCGAATTTTCATAAGGGGATTTTCATCTCACTTTTTGTTCCCGTGAGATCCATGCTACATTGGCCACTATTTCATTTTTGTGTGGTGTAAGTACTGCCCATTATTTTAATATTAGTATAATATACTCTCATTTATGGGTAGTTACATCTTCATTTTATGACCCTTCTTTCATGGGGTGTACGTTATGAAAGTTTCCCAAATCGGTAAGGGAACCTTTCACCGTCCTCTTTTTTAAATACATCTCTTGTTATGTCTTTTAATTTACATATTTTTATGTTGGGATATTTCATTTTATATCATTATTGAGGTAAATTTTATGTCCAAGTGATGAGATTCCCTTTTTATCTCTCATCAACTCATTTTCTGAATTTTGAAGTGATGCCGTTAGGCTGTCAAATTTTACCAAGGGAACTTTTTAACCGAATTTCGATTTCTTTGGGTTCAACATGTAGTTATTGAATATGTCATCTTTTGAATATGTGTGAGTGACCTTTTATTTTTTTACACTTAATATACACTTATATTGGGTTCATTGATATTTTTCACACATAATTTTGAGATTGAATTATCCTTAATTTAAGGATACCTTCTTTATAAGGGAATTCATCACATTTGACATTTCTATTGAGACTTCATTGTTGTTATGCACCAGTTTACTCTTATATGGTGTATATACTGTCCATTGGAATATTATATCATGAATCCATTTATTATCATGATATTATAAATTTCTTACTAAATGTTATTCCTCAATTATTGTGTTCAAGTGTCTCTAATTTTGGTAGAACCCCTTTAACCAAAATATCTCTTTAAATGTATTAATTATTTGTTCTTACTAATATCCATGTTTTCAAAATGGTTTTAAGGATTTATTTATATGGATATTAATATTTTAAAAGCTTCAAGGTGGTATGGGACTTTGTCTCAATCTCCTTTCATTGAGGCATATTTTGTTTTATACACAACCTTGTTTTATACGGTGTAAAAACCCCTTTGACTTTTACCTTTATTCAAAAGGAATATTTTTATACGAAGCATTTTACTAAATGAAAAAAGGGAATGTTTTTGTCGTACGTATGCAGCGACAATGACTTCTCCGCCGCCGTGACCATTATTTGAGTTTCGGCTTCCTCTACAAGCCATACCTTTTTTTAAAAGAAAACAAAATACCATGTTTTACTTTTCTTTTATTTTAGAATTGAAAATGGTTTTCATAATGTATTTATATCAATGTTTTGTATTGATATCTTGTGATTGAAAGGTGGAAATGTTATGTTTCCTTTATGCATGTTTTATGTGATACGATTATGTTGAGGTTCTTGGGCATTATTATGAAGACGGGTGGTTTCGTGATAAACTAAGGGCGGGTGGTCCTGATATAGCTCACCAATTCATTAGGTAACGTGAAGGAGTGAAAAGTTAAGGTTTCTCTGAATAGATTTAGGGAATATACTATGATGGGTATTCCAAACGTAACCAAGAGGGTTACTCCCTATGTAAGAATGTTATGAATGCCTCAAGTTACCTTTTATGTCTTATGATTTATATGATTTATTCATGATTTGATGAGGTATGTTAAAGTGCCTATGTTTTATGGGTAAAGTATGATTTCATTCTTATGTATATATGAACTCATGTTTTCATTCCATATTTTTTTTATAACCATTACTGAGCTTTTTATGCTCATCCCATGTTTTTTTGAAATTTTTTTCATAGGTCAAGGTAAAGGTACATGAAATGATGATAGTGTCAAGGAAGTGTCAAGAAAGAATCCATGTTTTATTTTAAATATGTTTCCGTTGAGGGGAAAAAATAATACTATCTTTTATGTAACCCCTTTGTTTAAATGTGGAATTTAATGCATGTTTTATGATCTAATTCTCTAAAACTCTAAAATTGAAAAGATCCTCAATGTGTAATCTTGTAATAACTCAAGATTACGTAAGGTTTAAGGTTGGGGCCTTATAGTTGGTATCAAAGGTCGGTTTAGATAACTTTAGAGGTTAGGGTATTCTTTAAGCATATGTGACATTACCATAACGGTTAGGATTTTAGAAAGAGTCCTAGTTTTAGATAAGGTGAATGAGTATGTATATCTTAGTGTTTACCTTCCTCATTATTACATTATGGTTTTTTTTTGACATACTCTCACTGAAATTTCTATTTTTAGTGAATGGATGGATCTAGCAGGCACCAAAGAGACAACAGGTTTGAAGGAAACTGTGGTGGTTCTCTGATTATGAAACTAATAAAATGAGGGATTCAACGAGAAAACTCGTGGTTGTTCTAAACCAACTATCAAGGAGTCATGATCAACCACTTGAACCTTGGTATGATCTGTAATGCATCATGTACGAGATGACCAATCGATGTGGAAGTTCAGGTAATAATTATAAAGGTAACCATTAGAGTTTATATGATCCTTACTTTTGAGGCAATTATGGGTTATTATGGAAAATAAAAGGAATGAGATAAACTGGAGGTTAAAATATGTTATGATCATTTTTGAAGATTTTATCTCGTTTTGGGGAATTTTTTAAGAATTATATAGTTTTGGAAAAAGTACAACACACAGACCGTGTGACAACCTGTCGCATCGGACAAAGCTGCGGGAGTCAAACCCACAACCAAAGTGCAACTGGTATTTATCGCCTACCACTGGACTACGTGAAGTCCCTGGTTAGTTTGACAGATTCTTTTTAGTTAGATGATTTTATGAATTAAGAGTAAGTTGATTTTTGGTTATCTATGGAAATGTATTAATCTATCATGGAGGATATGTGATTAGGTTAATTACTTTTCAACACGAGACATTAAGAACAATTGATGTTGTTTGGAGATAAATGTTATGATTTAACTTGGAAGACTATGTGACTAAATCCTTCAAATATTTGGGTATAAATCTTAGTTTTGTTTACTTTAAAGAATTTTATGGACAAATTGTTTATCGAATGGTCCTCGTTGAACTTTGGGTTTTGTTGGACAAATTTTGGAGATTAAGAATAGATTTTCTTTTTATAAAGGGTTATCCTTTTCTGGATTATCTGATCTTGTACTAATCTTTTTGGTTTTGGTTTTGGTTAAAGTCTAAATACATGGGAAGTATATAGTTCTCTTTGGTGGATTAGGTGATTCTCTAGAAGTTTATTATAGTACTCTTAATGCGAACAAGTCTTCTTAAATACTCGCCTTTTGGAGAAAATACGAGTTTGTGTAAGGAATCTAATAAAAGTTGAAAGTCAACATGTTAAGTGATTATGTTTCCTTATGAATAAATTCCTCAATAAAAAGTAACTTAAAACAAAAATGTTGTCTATTAACTTTTCCTACTGGGGAATCGAATACTGTTTAACCCATCACAAGTTTGTGATTTTCTTGTGGTTAACTTTCTCCTCCATCAGAACATGACCCTATGTTTTCTCCTCCATGTCCATGTTTTCCTACATGGAATCCTAGTATGGGTTAACTCGGGTGACCTCTGTACTTATCTTCCTTTATTTTAAAGTGATTGTTTTACCGACTCCTGTTCCGATGTGGGACTTTCAAGGATGTTTCCAAGCCCAATTTTAAAATTGCGAGGACGTAATTCCCAAAAGGGGGGAAGGATGTAACACCCCAGGTAAATAAAGAGTATGAAATTTTCACAGTTATCCATATTTGTGAATAAAATATTAATATGAATTTAAAGGGGACGCTATGCTCGATGGCGTACCCAACACGCAACAACAAGGTTCTTGGGAATCTTACGTTGCACTCTAATAATAAAATAATATTATTTTAAATGGTAGTTAACGCCTAGCCGTTGTAATGGCGGGAATGAACAGAACTGACTAAAAAATGATTATATATGTTTGTCAAATATTTTTACTCCTTACAATAAATGTTATAGGATTAAAAATGCGAATGAATCCAATTTTAAGCGTAAACATTCCAATATTCTTTAAAAGGTCGATTAACCACCTTTTAATGGAGAAGCTCTTTTAAATCCACTTTTTGAAAATTTTATAAGCTCTATTTTTCAAAATAAACATATTATTTATGATTGGGACATTGAAATTTAACTTGGGTTAAATTTTGGTATTTTTCTGACAATGTTCATTTTTCAATGAATAGTGAAAAATACTGCATTTTACATCAAAACTGCTTTTTCATATAATTTAATTATATGGTTATATTATATTTTTTATTTGTTTTAAAGTTTAATTAGAATATATTTTTACCATGTAATTCAATTATGGTCATTGGGATTAATTTCAATTTGGAATTAGTCATAAACAAGTGCCAAACTTTTCATAAATATTGTTTCTAAAAAACCCGCTATTTGTTTTGACAACGGGAAGTTTTTTTAAATTAATTATTGAAATTTATGTGTTTGTAATTTTTTAAAATGGATTACATATTTGGAATCAGATGTTCCAAATTATGTAATTAAGAATCTTTGTTTTTGGACATTATGAATATTAACGACGGTAATTATCTTTAATTATCTGGATTAATGAGTAATCGGGTAGTTAAAGATAATAAGATAATATCATAATAATAAAAAATGACCACAAAATGTGGACTAAGGATACTGGTTGTCTCATGGCCGACCATGTGATGCCTTGTGCCAAACTTGGGGGCCCCATGGAATCACTTTTTTGAGAAAGTGACTTTTTATCTTTTTATTTTTAAAGAATGATAAATGTAACAAAGAATGTATCACCTAAGTAAAATATTTTTAATTTTGTATACATAAATGATCTTTTGGAATATAAATATTAATTGGAAAGCTAAAAATATTTCCTACATCATAGTATTTATTTTATAATTTTTAGACATTATATAAATTAAATTATTTATGACATCATGATGATGCAGCGATGACTTCATTATTTAATGATTTAAATAAAATGGACAGATAATGTAAAATCTAAGACCTAAACATGTCCAAAACCTATTGGATGGGTGTATTTCGAACCATTATCACCTTATCCTCGAAACACATCAATGTGGGACCATTAAAATCCGAAACTCATTTGAAAATAAAGTTACATTTTATACCATTACAAGAGTGCCCCTCCTCTCCTCTTATAAAAGGCCCCCACCCCTACCTCCATACCCACACATCCAAAGCCTTTGGATCGGCCAAACCCTGCCCATTTTGTCTCTCCACATCCCGATCTAACTCCTTGAAGCCTCACATTGGGAAGAAGTCTTCCCAAGGAAGCCTTTTAGCTCAAACCAAAGAGAGTTACCCGATTTTAAGGTAATGTCTTCCCTTGAGTCCTTTTGTTTTATTTTTCTTCTCCAACCCCCTAAACTCTTTTTATTCATTTCTTTTGTAAAAAATACAGTATCTTAAATATACTAGGATGTTTTTATAAGAAGTATTATAGCTACACTTACACACACCTTCGTCTAATGGTTAAAGAACATATTGTTTCTGTGGTGGGTGATTTTCTGCCTCACGAAACGATGATTGTTCAACATTCTTCTAACACCTTCAATGGTGGCCATTAATATGACACTATATTTATATATGATATATAATATGTTTATTTTTTACTTAAGATTCTGTATTTTTCATTTATGGCATACCTTTATGGTTTCCATTATGGGTAAACGTGATATCTTCATTTACGGAAGTGCGGACTACCGCCCCCTCAAGTGATTTGATTCGTTAATACCATATGTGGTACGCATAAAGGATATATTTAATTATATTATATATGATACCATACTGGAATACTATTATGTATCATTATGTTTTAATTCCATTAAATATGAAATAGAAATGGGAGTAGCGTTCATGCGTACGTATGGTTTACCGTCTCCATGAACGATACATTTCATTTCTTGTCTCAAAATGTTATGTACTATTATAAGTACATATATATAATGGATATATATGTAATATATTACATATAAATGATCTATATCATTATGGAATTATAACATATATATATCTCTCATTTTGTTTTAATTCCATTAATATGAAAAAAAATTAAAGTAGCGTTCATGAGTACTTACGGCCTACCGTCTCCATGAACGGTGCTTTTAATTTTTATCTCCAAATTCTATGAAATAGTATAAAATGAATATATAATGGATATATATGATATTTAAAACATCAATACTATTCTGGATATTATGTACCTATAACAACATGGAAAATTATTTTCCAACAAGTTCAATTTTTGACTCATGTACCAAACATCAACAAAAACGTCTGATATGAGGTCATATTATTAATAAATTATTATAACATTAAAATATGTGATATGAACTGAATAATAATCATTATATGAGGTCCTTAAGAAATTTTAAATTGACCAAAGTTTATTATTCAGGAATATAAAGAAACGAACAAGACAAGTCGGACTTGAGGTAAGGGATCCTACCTCTCTCTTTCTTTGCAAGTACTCTCTTTTATGTCATTTATTTTTTGCTCCATGTTATTATGTGGGAGGATGTTATTTTATGTTCCTCTTTCTGTAATTCTTATGTGATTAGAGACCCTATTTTATCTCATCAATCCATTTTTGGAAGTTTTATGTGGTGCTGTTATGCTGCCGAATTTTCATAAGGGGATTTTCATCTCACTTTTTGTTCCCGTGAGATCCATGCTACATTGGCCACTATTTACTTTTTGTGTGGTGTAAGTACGGCCCATTATTTTAAAATTAGTATAATATAATCTCATTTATGGGTAGTTACATCTTCATTTTATGACCCTTCTTTCATGGGGTGTACGTTTTGAAAGTTTCCCAAATCGGTAAGGGAACCTTTCACCCTCATCTTTTTAAAAGACATCTCTTGTTATGTCTTTTAATTTACATCTTTTTATGTTGGGATATGTTCTATTATATCCTTATTGATGTAAATTTTATGTCCAAGTGATGAGATTCACTTTTTATCTCTCATCAACTCATTTTCTGAGTTTTGAAGTGATGCCGTTAGGCTGTCAAATTTTACCAAGGGAACTTTTTAACCCAAATTTGATTTCATTGGGTTCAACATGTAGTTATTGAATATGTCATCTTTTGAATATGTTTGAATGACCTTTTATTGCTTTACACATAATATCCACTTATATTGGGTGTATTTATATTTGTCACACATAATTTTGAGATTGAATTATCCTTAATTTAAGGATACCTTCTTTATAAGGGAATTCATCACATTTGACATTTCTATTGAGACTTCATTGTTGTTATGCACCAATTCACTCTTATATGGTGTATATACTGTCCTTTGGAATATTATATCATGAATACATTTATTATCATGATATTATAAAGTTCTGACTAAATGTTATTCCTCAATTATTGTGTTCAAGTGTCTCTAATTTTGGTAGAACCCCTTTAACCAAAATATCACTTTAAATGTTTTAATTATTTGTTATTATTAATATCCATGTTTTCAAAATGGTTTTAAGGATTTATTTATATGGATATTAAAATTTTAAAAGCATCAAGGTGGTATGGGACTTCGTCTCAATCTCCTTTCATTGAGGCATATTTTGTTTTATACACAACCTTATTTTATAAGGTGTATAAACCCCTTTGACTTTTACATTTATTCAAAAGGAATCTTTTTATGAGAACCATTTTACTAAATGACAAAAGGGAATGTTTTTGTCGTACGTATGCGGCGACAAAGACTTTTCCACCGCCGTGGCCATTATTTGAGTTTCGGCTTCCTCTACAAGCCATACCTTTTTTTAAAAGAAAAACAAATACCATGTTTTACTTTTCTTCTATTTTGGTATTGAAAATGGTTTTCATAATGTTTTTATATCAATGTGTTGTATTGATATCTTGTGATTGAAAGGTGGAAATGTTATGTTTCCTTTATGCAGGTTTTATGTGATACGATTATGTTGAGGTTCTTGGGCATTATTATGAAGATGGGTGGTTCCGTGATAAACTAAGGGCAGGTGAGCCCGATATAGCTCTCCAATGCATTGGGTAACGCGAAGGAGTGAAACGTTAAGGTTTCTCCAAAGAGATTTAGGGAATATACTGTGATGGGTATTCCAAACGTAACCAAGAGGGTTACTCCCTACGTAAGAATGTTATGAATGCCTCAAGTTACCTTTTATGTGTTATGATTTCTATGATTTATTCATGATTTGGTGAGGTATGTTAAAGTGCCTATGTTTTATGGGTAAAGTATGATTTTATTCTTATGTATATATGAACTCATGTTTCCATTCCATATTGTTTTTATAACCCTTACTGAGCTTTTTATGCTCATGCCATGTTTTTTTGACATGTTTTTCACAGGTCAAGGGAAAGGTACATGAAATGATGATAGTGTCAAGGAAGTGTCAAGAAAGAATCCATGTTTTATTTTAAATATGTTTCCGTTGAGGGGAAAAATGAATACTATCTTTTATGTAACCACTTTTTTTAAATGTGGAATTTAATGCAAGTTTTATGATATAATTCTCTAAAACTCTAAACTTGAAAAGATCCTCAATGTGTAATCTTGTAATAACTCAAGATTAAGTAAGGTTTAAGGATGGGGCCTTATAGTTGGTATCAAAGGTCGGTTTAGATAACTTTAGAGGATAGGGTATTCTTTAAGCATATGTGACATTACCATAATGGATAGGATTTCAGAAAGAGTCCTAGTTTTAGATAAAGTGAATGAGTATGTATATCTTAGTGTTTACCTTCTTCATTAGTACATGATGGTTTTTTTGATATACTCTCACTGACATTTCTATTTTTAGTGAATGGATGGATCTAGCAGGCACCAAAGAGATAACAGGTTTGAAGGAAACTATGGTGGTTCTCTGATTAAGATACTAAATAAAATGGGGGATTCAACGAGGAAACTCGTGGTTGTTCTAAACCAAATATCAAGGAGCCGTGATCAACCACTTGAACCTTGGTATGATCTGTAATGCATCATGTATGAGATGACCAATCGATGTGGTTGTTCAGGTAATAATTATAATGGTAACCATTAGAGTTTATATGATCCTTACTTTTGAGGCAATTATGGGTTATTATGGAAAATGAAAGTCATGAGATAAAATGGAGGTTAAAATATGTTATGATCATTTTTGAAGATTATATCTCATTTTGGGGAATGTTTTAAGAATTCTATAGTTTTGGAAAAAGGACAACACGCAGACCGTGTGAAAACCCGTCGCGTCGGACAAAGCTGTGGGAATCGAACCCACAACCAAAGTGAAACTGGTATTTATCGCCTACCACTGGACTATGTGAAGTCCCTGGTCAGTTTGACTGATTCTTTTTAGTTAGATTATTTTATTAATTAAGAGTAATTTGATTTTGGGTTATCTATGGAAATTTATTAACCTATCATGGAGGATATGTGATTAGGTTAATTAATTTTCAACATGAGACATTAAGAGCAACTGATGTTGTTTGGAGATAAATGTTACGATTTAACTTGGAAGACTATGTGACTAAATCCTTCAAATATTTGGGTTTAAATATTAGTTTGGTTTACTTTGAATAATTTTATGGACAAATTGTTTATCGAATGGTCCTTGTTGAACTTTGGGTTTTGTTGGAAAAATTTGGGAGATTAAGAATAGATTTTCTTTTTATAAAGGGTTATAGTTTTTTGGATTATCTGATCATGTACTAATCTTTTTGGTTTTGGTTTTGGTTAAAGTATAAAGACATGGGAAGTATATAGTTCTCTTTGGTGGATTTGGTGATTCTCTAGAAGTTGATTATATTACTCTTAATGTGAACAAGTCTTCTTAAATACTCATCTTTTGGAGAAAATATGAGTTTGTGTAAGGAATCTAATAAAAGTTAAAAGTCAACATGATATGTGATTATGTTTCCTTATGAATAAATTCCTCAATAAAAAGTAACTTAAAACAAAAATGTTTTCTATTATCTTTTCCTACTGGGGAATCGAATACCGTTTAACCCATCACAAGTTTGTGATTTTCATGTGGTTAACTTTCTCCTAAACATGTTTTCTATCACTCTCCATCAGAACATAACCCTATGTTTTCTCCTCCATGACCATGTTTTTCTACATGGAATCCTAGTATGGGTTAACTCGGGTGACCTTTGTACTTATCTTCCTTTATTTTAAAGTGATTGTTTTACCGACTCTTGTTCCGATGTGGGACTTTCAAGGATGTTTCCAAGCCCAAATTTAAAATTGCGAGGACATAATTCCCAAAAGGGGGGAAGGATGTAACACCCCAGGTAAATAAAGAGTATGAAATTTTCACATTTATCCATATTTGTGATTAAAATATTAATTTGACTTTAAAGGGGACGCTATGCTCGATGGCGTACCCAACACGCAACAGCGAGGTTCTTGGGAATCTTACGTTGCACTCTAATAATAAAATAATATTATTTTAAATGGTAGTTAACACCTAGCCATTGTAATGGCGGGAATGAACAGAACTAACTAAAAAATGATTATATATTTTTGTAAAATATTTTTACTCCTTACAATAAATGTTATAGGATTAAAAATGTGAATGAATCTAAATTTAAGCGTAAACATTCCAATATTCTTTAAAAGGTCGATTAACCTCCTTTTAATGGAGAACCTCTTTTAAATCCACATTTTGACAATTTTATAAGCTCTATTTTTCAAAATAAACATATTATTTATGATTGGGACATTGAAATTTACCTTGGGTTAATTTTTGGTATTTTTCTGACAACGTTCATTTTTCAATGAATAGTAAAAAATACTGCATTTTACATCAAAACTGCTTTTTCATATAATTTAATTATATGGTTATATTATCTTTTTGATTTGTTTTAAAGTGTAATTAGAATATATTTTTACCATGTAATTCAATTATGGTCATTGGGATTAATTTCACTTTGAAATTAGGCATAAACAAGTGCCAAACTTTTCATAAATATTATTTCTAAAAAACCCGCTATTTGTTTTGACAACGGGAAGTTTTTTTAAATTAATTATTGAAATTTATTTGTTTGGAATTTGGTAAAATGGATTACATATTTGTAATCAGATGATCCAAATTATGTAATTAAGACTCTTTTGTTTTTGGACATTATGAATAGTAACGACGGTAATTATCTTTAATTATCTAGATTAATGAGTAATCGAGTAGTTAAAGATAATAAGATAATATCATAACAATAAAAAATGACCACAAAATGTGTCCTAAGGATAGTGGATGTCTAATGGACGACCATGGGATGCCTTGTTCCATACTTGGGGGCCCCATGGAATCAGTTTTCTGAGAAAGTGACTTTTTATCTTTTTATTTTTAAAGAATGTTAAATGTAACAAAGAATGTATCACCTAAGTAAAATATTTTTAATTTTGTCTACATAAATTATCTTTTGGAATATAAATATTCATTGGGAAGATAAAACAATTTCCTACATCATTGTATTTTTTTATAATTTTTAGACATTAAATAAATAAAATTATTTATGACATCATGATGATGCAGCAATGACCTCATTATTTAACGATTTAAATAAAATGGAATGATAATGTAAAATCTAAGACCTACACATGTAAAAAACCTATTGGATGGGTGGATTTCGAACCCTTATCACCTTATCCTCGAAACACATCAATGTGGGACCATTAAAATCCGAAACTCATTTGAAAATAAAGTTTCATTTTATACCTTTCCAAAAGTGCCCCTCCTCTCCTCTTATAAAAGGCCCCCACCGCTACCTCTTTACCGACACTTCAAAAGCCTTTGGCTCGGCCAACCCCTGACCATTTTGTCTCTCCACATCCCTATCTAACTCCTTGAAGACTCACTTTGGGTAGAAGCCTTCCCAAGGAAGCCTTTTAGCTCAAACCAAAGAGAGTTACCCGATTTTAAGGTAATGTCTTCACTTGAGTCCTTTTGTTTTATTTTGCTTCTCCAACCCCCTAAACTCTTTTTATTAATTTCTTTTGTAACAAATACAGTATATTAAATATACTAGGATGTTTTTATAAGAATTATTAGAGCTACACATACACACACCTTTGTCTAATGGTTAAAGAACATATTGTTTCTATGGTTGGCGATTTTCTGCCTCACGAAACGATGATTGTTCAACATTCTTAAAACACCTTCAAAGGTGGCCATTAAGATGACACTATATTTATATATGATATATAATATGTTTATGTTTTACTTAAGATTATTTATTTTTCATTTATGGCATAACTTTATGGTTTCCATTATGGGTAAATGCGATATCTTCATTTAAGGAAGTGCGGACTACCGCCCCCTCAAGTGATTTGATTCGTTAATACCATATGTGGTACGTATAAAGGATATATTTAATTATATTATATATGATACCATACTGGAAAACTATTATGTATCATTATGTTTTAATTCCATTAAATATGAAATAGAAATGGAATTAGCGTTCATGCGTACGTACGGTTTACCGTCTCCATTAACGGTACATTTCATTTCTTGTCTCAAAACGTTATGTACTATTATAAGTACATATATATATTGGATATATATGTAATATATTAAATCTAAATGATGTATATCATTCTGGAATTATAACATATATATATATCTATCATTTTGTTTTAATTCCATTAATATGATAAAAAATTAAAGTAGCGTTAATGAGTACGTACGGCCTACCGTCTCCATGAACGGTGCTTTTAATTTTTTTCTCCAAATGCTATGGAATAGTATAAAATGAATATATAATGGATATATATGATATTTAAAACATCAATACTATTCTGTATATGATGTACCTATAACTACATTGAAAATTATTTTCCAACAAGTTCAATTTTTGACTCATGTACCAAACATCGACAAAAACGTCTGATATGAACTCATATTATTAACCAATTATTATAACATTAAAATATGTGATATTAACTAAATAATAATAATTATAAGAGGTACTTAAGCAATTATAAATCGACCAAAGTTTATTATTCCGGAATATAAAGAAACGAACAAGACAAGTTGGACTTGAGGTAAGGGATCCTACCTCTCTCTTTCTTTGCAAGTACTCTCTTTTATGTCATTTTTGGAAGTTTTATGTGGCACCGTTAGGCTGCCGAATTTTCATAAGGGGATTTTCATCTCACTTTTTGTTCCCATGAGATCCATGCAACATTGGCCACTATTTCCTTTTTGTGTGGCGTAAGTACTGCCCATTATTTTACTATTATTATAATATACTCTCATTTATGGGTAGTTACATATTCATTGTATGACCCTTCTTTCATGGGGTGTACGTTTTGAAAGTTGCGCAAATCGGTAAGAAAACCTTTCACCCTCCTCTTTTTAAAAGGCATCTCTTGTTATGTCTTTTAATTTACATCTTTTTATGTTGGGATATGTTCTTTTATATCCTTATTGATGTAAATTTTATGTCCAAGTGATGAGATTCCCTTTTTATCTCTCATCAACTCATTTTCTGAATTTTGAAGTGAAGTCGTTAGGCTGTCAAATTTTACCAAGGGAACTTTTTAACCCAATTTCGATTTCCTTGGGTTCAACATGTAGTTATTGAATATGTTATCTTTTGAATAAGTGTGAATGACCTTTTATTGTTTTACACTTAATATCCACTTATATTGGGTGTATTTATATTTTTCACACATAATTTTGAGATTGAATTATCCTTAATTTAAGGATACCTTCTTTATAAGGGAATTCATCACATTTGACATTTCTATTGAGACTTCATTGTTGTTATGCACCAATTCACTCTTATATAGGGTATATACTGTCCTTTGGAATATTATATCATGAATCCATTTATTATCAAGATATTATAAAGTTCTGACTAAATGTTATTCCTCAATTATTGTGTTCAAGTGTCTCTAATTTTGGTTGAACCCCTTTAACCAAAATATCGCTTGAAATGTTTTAATAATTTGTTCTTATTAATATCCATGTTTTCAAAATGGTTTTAAGGATTTATTTATATGTATATTAATATTTTTAAAGCTTCAAGGTGGTATGGGACTTCGTCTCAATCTCCTTTCATTGAGGCATATTTTGTTTTATACACAACCTTCTTTTATACGGTGTATAAACCCCTTTGACTTTTACGTTTATTCAAAAGGAATCTTTTTATACGAATCGTTTTACTAAACAACAAAAGGGAATGTTTTTGTCATACGTATGCGACGACAATGACTTCTCCGCCGCCGTGACCATTATTTGAGTTTCAGCTTCCACTACAAGCCATACCTTTTTTTAAAAGAAAAACAAATACCATGTTTTACTTTTCTTTTATTTTGGTATTGAAAATGGTTTTCATAATGTTTTTATATCAATGTGTTGTATGGATATCTTTTTATTGAAAGGTGGAAATGTTATGTTTCCTTTATGCATGTTTTATGTGATACGATTATGTTGAGGTTCTTGGGCATTATTATGAAGACGGGTGGTTCCGTGATAAACTAAAGGTAGGTGAGCCTGATATAGCTCTCCAATGCATTGGGTAACGCAAAGGAGTGAAACTTTAAGGTTTCTTCGAAGACATTTAGGGAATATACTGTGATGGGTATTCCAAACGTAACCAAGAGGGTTACTCCCTACGTAAGAATGTTATTAATGCCTCAAGTTACCTTTTATGTCTTATGATTTCTATGATTTATTCATGATTTGGTGAGGTATGTTAAAGTGACTATGTTTTATGGGTAAAGTATGATTTCATTCTTATGTATATATGAACTCATGTTTCCGTTCCATATTGTTTTTATAACCCTTACCGAGCTTTTTTATGCTCATCCCAAGTTTTTTTGAAATGTTTTTCACAGGTCAAGGGAAAGGTACATGAAATGATGATAGTGTCAAGGATGTGTCAAGAAAGAATCCATGTTTTATTTTAAATATGTTTCCGTTGAGGTGAAAAATGAATACTATCTTTTATGTAACCACTTTGTTTAAATGTGGAATGTAATGAATGTTTTATGATCTAATTCTCGAAAACTCTAAACTTGAAAAGATCCTCAATGTGTAATCTTGTAATAACTCAAGATTAAGTAAGGTTTAAGGCTGGGTCCTTATAATTATTTTATTGGGGTATGTCTTAGAAATCTTCTTGGATAGTTTTGGAGGGTTTATAATATTTAATGGTAGTTCACTGATTGATAATGATTTTTGAAAATTGTGTTGTTATCTCTAAGAAATTGGTCTTCTTGTTGGAGAGGTGTAGTAGATGAGGCATGATTAATGATATGTTACAGATAACCATGTAACATCCCATGAGAAAAAATGTAACTAAAAATAGATTTAAAATTATTTATTGCATAGGGTTTACCAAACTCTGGGCCAAACTATTATGATTCCCTAAAGAGTTAGTGAGTCTCTCATGGTTGGTCTATAGATTGTAAAATTGGGAAAGTGGTTTTAAATATTTCATAAATTTAAAATATTTCCCTAGACCACTCCCAAACCTCTAATTCCTCATATATCTCATTATCTAAAATTTAAGGACTCTAGTGGTTTATCCTATAAATATTACTCCCTCAAAACTCTAATTTCATGGTATCTAGAGGTCTTGACCATATGAGAATTCATGGTAAGTGGTCATTATTCCTCTATTATTCATTTATGTTATAGACACCCACTTATATCTGGAATGTAATCATAGATATGGTCTATTATAACCTGGTCTATGGATTATATTTATATCTAATGAGGAATTCATGAATTGAAAATTGATAGGTGATCAAATCTTAAAAAATTTATTCTTCTCTCTAAATAAACATATATCTACCATTGGTGGAAGATATGATAGGGTAAGTTGAAATTCCTATAATCACAATATATATGAACCTAGAATCTAGAATCTTGGCTCTTTTTAATTGGTATTTTTTATAGGTATCATTGGTTTAATGTCTTGGTTTTGGGATTTATAATTTCAATTAAAATCATCACACCTATGGTAGGAAGTACTTGACATATAGGTCCTTTTTCTGAGGTTGATTAACATGATTGTAATGTGAATTCATGTGTTTCCATGATAACCATTTCTTGATATGTTATTGTTGTAAATTTTATATGGTTTTCATGAGTGTACCACTATTCCCATGAAATATGTTATTTGATTATGAATTTATATGAAAT
The DNA here is from genome assembly GCA_963277665.1 of Viscum album. Classification (NCBI taxonomy): domain Eukaryota; kingdom Viridiplantae; phylum Streptophyta; class Magnoliopsida; order Santalales; family Viscaceae; genus Viscum; species Viscum album. The sequence goes on from OY728127.1 coordinate 1,732,615,053, forward strand.
TCCATATTGTATATGAATTCTAGACCCATGGAGGGTTGTATCTTGTATGAAAATATAGGATGGATCATCATGGCATGTTTAAAAAATACAGGGGGGTCAATTTCTTGTATGAAATGAGATGATAAAGATAATGGAACATAGAGATAAGGAAGGGGTGAAAACCTTGTGGCCTGGCTCAAGAGAGAGGAGGGGGGAATGGAAACCTTTTTCTCCTAACCTGATATTGATGACAGTATATTGCAGAATTATGGACGTTAATGGGAAAAAGAATAGGGATAGATGACTATATTGTTTGACCCAATAAAGTTAGGGTAATGATGAACATATTTCCCAACTATGGTCGAGCAAAGGGTGAGATGAACCTATAGGATAACTTGGGGGTTGATTGGAAATGAGATATGATTCTCGAAATGAGTTTTCCTTGTGTAATGATATAATACGTGATGATCTATTGTATATTCCTTCACGTTTGGAGCTGATGTAGGCAGAGGTTGGGCTCATGGAAGTCAAGTTAGCAAACAAGTCCCTGAAATTGTTTTGTTTCTTATTTGTCATCTACATTCCTTCATGGAAAACACATTTATTTACATAAACACATTATGCTAAGGACACATTGGTGGTTTCCTACTTGGTTTATTCTCAAACCATGCATGGTAATATTTATGTGTTTGTAGATTTCATGGTCAATGATCTAGTTAAGGGAAGGGGACCCTTGATGGGGAGATGAGTTGGTGGTTCTTGGTGGACTGAGACAATTCATGGTTAGACTAGGGACCATTTCTATAATGTTTTCCATTTATTTTATTTGGTTATGTTACCTTAGTTGACCTGCCATATTGGGATTATTTTATATGTTGCATGATGTATATTTAATTTGTTTCTTTATGATGAAATTATTTTAGTTCTACTATGCGAATATGGTATTTTATTTAAAATATGTTTTTATTATGGTATATGGATATTTTTTTCTCAAGGAATATTCTTCCATTGTTATCATTCCACACCTTTATTGTAGTCAAAAACTTCTTTTATATTGGGTGATGCATAAGAGGTCATGTGGATTGTTGTTGTTAGTTTTGCTTTTAGTGTTTTAAAATAATTATGGATTTTATTTTCCAATATAGGATATGGGTTTATAGTGTGTTCATTCATCATGACTAGGAATATTGTTTCACATGAGAAATGCATATTTTCCTGTCAATCATAGTTTTCCAATTAATTAAATGTAATTATTAATACCATGTCCCATTGAATTATCTATGATGACATTTAAATTACATGAACATGATAATATAATGTAGTGTTATGTTTATATTTCTATAAAATTATTTGGGTATCCTCATAAGATATGTATTCTAATAAAAATCACTTTTGTGTACCTCTAAATTTCTTGATTAGTTATACTAGTAATGTGTTATAGAACTTTCTTTGTATTCATCATGTGATACCAAATAATGATTCCTCAACATTGACATATGGTGCCACATAGGGATGAATGGGAGAATCGTCCCATAAGGGACGTCATTAATTTGTTAATATCAAACCTTCATAAAGATATAGCTGAGAATGTTCTCAGAGACTCTCTAGTGGTTCATGTAGTAGGTCCACCCTAGGAGTATTTGTTGTTAGTGTGGATTTAAGGTGGAGGATATCAATGAACATTTATCAGTAATGATTTATATTTATAAATTCAAAACACCCAATCCATGTAGAGTATTGGAGTCCCTAGGATTAGGAATATTGGATTGATATCATAAATGTAATCTTTGATATATGGGATAGTCATAATCATATATGGGTTAAACTGGATACATTGATGAATCAATGATCTTTGAGGATATGGTGGGGGTATCTCAAACTAGGAAGAGATATGTTAGGGTCTAACATGAGAGAACATTAAATATTGTTTCTTTTAGGAATATCTCCCATACACACTAATGGTGTTTCAGTCTAAAATGTTTTTGGATTTTCAGTATGGGATGATTGAAATATCTTCATATTATATTCATTCCAATGTGTTTCATTACATTACTCCTCTACTAGCTAAAAATGTGTTGTATATATATTGGCAGTGTGAATAATTCCTTCAAAAATAGTTACGGTGAAAAGTCATGAGCTTCCAACTAATGATTTATTTTGAGGTTCTAAACTAGTCCCTAATGTTTGAAGAGGTTCCAGAGTTTGATAAATTTGTATACCGTCTTTCATCACATTGTGAAACAATATGTGGGAATATTAGAAATATAGAGTGTGACTTTTCTTATAGATGGAATTAGAAGAATGGCGTGGCATGGAAATGGGATAGTAGGTAGTCAAAGTGGATATGCTTTTCATTAGAACCCAATGTGGATGGTGGTGTCACACTATACATCTGTTATTGATAGAGAATTCACTTCAAAAAAATTTCTCATAATATCAGAAGAAGTATCATATATGTAGAATGATGGGGAATTTACATAATTTCTAGATAAAGTAACTATGGAGTGGTTTATAAAGGGATTCTTGGAAGATTCAGGATATGAGTCATGGGACAAAAAGAGGATTTAAGTAGTATTCCCAGATTTTTCAATGGTTAGTGGATCAATATAAACAGGGGTCTCAGGGATGAATTCATTGGATTGGTGAAACTGTCATGTACTGGTTTTTATGTATTGGTGAAAAGGTACATTATATATTTCGTGGTTCAATTTGTATTACCTTTACACTTTATTCAAATTATAATAATATATGAGTTTTGTATTCTTTTATTTATGCTCTTGTCATTGTAGGTCTATACATACATGGTACATTATCTTCCAAATTTCATTCTCTTGATACACCCTTCGATAATAAGGTGGACTATCTATATATATGTCCAAATTGTTCTATAGTAGTTTCATGTTATAATAAATTTATGGGATTTTTTATCTTTGATATGTATATCCATGAAATAATATTTCATGTTGTTGTTTACATGTAATATGTTTTATATAACATAAAAAAAGATAAAATAATACTTTAATATACATAATGGGGGAGAGTTTTATTATGATATGTGGGTAGAATATTGTAGAAGATAGAATGAAACTAGAGATGATTTAGTTTATAGTTATTAAATCACATGTAGTGGTCATGGGTCTTTCAGTTGATCAAGAAGTAAATCCCTCATATATTCCTCTATTGGTGGATCATTACCATGTAATCATTCCATAAAATTTCTCAAGAAATCCCCCAAATATGGGAATTGAATCAATGATTGAACTTATTCTTCGAGATTATCCTATATTTATCCATCTATATTGTATGGAACCAATTGAGTTAAGGTAACTCAAGGTACATCATTTGGATTCTGAGTCAAATACATTAATCCCAATAATAATTTCACCTTAGGGTTCCATAGTTTTCATTACTAAGAATGAATAAATAATATGTCAATTGTGCATAGAATATAGGTTACCAATTGATAGGACCAAGATGATGATAAATGGGATTGTTATTAGTCATTTCCTTCTATTTTTTCTAAAAATATATCAATGTAATAATGTTTTAGAATAATGTTAAATCACCTCACATAATTTTTTGGGGACATTCTGTTTTACCATCGTTTTTGAAAGAATCCGCCACAGAATGTTTTAAAAGTTCCATTCTATTCAAATGAATTTGGATGGAAGAAAAGTCTCATCATATTCACACTAAATTATGAATGATAAGGTCAATTATATTGATGAATAATATCTTTATATGTTAATGGTCAATGTATTCACATTGAATCTGGTATGGAATATTTTATATTAATGGGAGAATCAAAGTCTTCATGACTATAATAAAAAAATGTGATGATGATTTTCTGATCTTGGAATTATTTTAAATAATTAGTATGCTTTGAAACATATGATGCATGATTTATAAAAGAAAGGGAGAGTGGAATAGAATATTCCAATTGTAATCAAATTTATCAGATCTTAATCATAATGAAAAAGAGTTCTAGTGATTGAATTCAATTGGATCATAATCAGTTGGATTGTATTCAGGATAGGTTGGAAAGAAGTTTGTTTTTTAAAGAAAGAAAAACAATATAATATATGACCATCATTGTAATTCGTAGAATGGTCTTAAAAGAATAAAGTTTGTGATTCCATCGTAATAATCTCATTGGATTCATAATGGTCGAGAAAGTTTCTAACAGAATTAATTGATACTGATGAATGAAATAAAAAGAAAAGAAGGTGCTAGAAAATGTAGACAAAAATTTAAAATGTTATGAATTTCATTAAATGATTTTCAACTTGATCATAAAAATATATGAATAATAATTTTTATATTACAAGTGAATTAAGAGAAGATATGAATAAAATAGTAATATGTGTTTGTCAAGGAGGTTCTTGAAATCCAAAGAAGTATTTTCTTCTATATGTACAGAACAATCATATTGGAGGAAAAAAATTATGCCAAATAGAATTGAGAATTGATGTTAGATTGAGAAATTTTATATATTTTGATGATTGAAAACTAAAATCCATGGAAGAGATTATGTTTGGAAAATATTTGAGAAGAATAAAGATGTGTTTTTGATGTCATAAATTCAATTGAAATTCAAGGGAATCAAAATTTGGATAAATTTGGTTGAGAGGGAATGTTTTTGGGATTCCCGAAAAAAACATTAATGGGTCACCTATAAAAGGTGAAAATACTTTGTACTTTTTCTGATTTTCATAAAATTTATGTCAAGAGAGATATGCTACGACATTATTGGGAGATAAGAAGTTATCTTTATTAAGCCTTTGTATAAAACTATTCGATGAAGAGAAGTAAAAGGAGAAGATATAGGATCTAAATATTGTATTCAATTGATCATCATATTTAGTGATAATCATATTCAACTATCCATCATAATCTTCTTGTCATCATATTCAGATGCTCATTTTATCTGGAAAGACAATCATAGAAGGACTTTTGTATTGGGGTTTTCATAATGTTGAAAAAATAATTCATAGTTGTTTCAATTGTATTCAACCAAGAGCTGCATCAATCATATTGGGAAATTATATTTGATGATCGATGTGGGAAGTCCATAGTTGGAGAATTAGAGTTGAAGATTATATTGGAAAATTGGATTTGAATTCTATATCATACTCCTTGATGTTCATACCATCTTTTGGGTAAGAAATTGATGAACATTATTTCATAGAAAACATTTATGAAAGTTGAAAAGAATAACAAGAAACATGATTTTTTACACAAACATATTTTTACCCAATTTGTGCTAAGAGGGTACACACACTTTTGTATTGTCTTCAATGTTCTTCATAGGTAAAAAGGTATATCCCCCTCATTGTATTCTGATGATATATTTCTAGTGGATTCTGTGGTATTGTATCATTTTAAAACCATACCAAGGATGAATATATTCTTATTGAACACTGATCCTTGTAAATACTTATGTTTTTTTAAATGTATGTTTGATTTTTTTGTACCGAATGAAACATTTTACAAGAGTAGAAAGATCAATCATGGAAACAAAAAAGAAAAAGTATCACTGATTCACCCCTCCCCCCTTAGTGACACAGTCATCAAGAATGGTCACTTTCATTTGGTATCATAGTGCATGTTCCTTTTGATTATTCTATGATGAATGGGAATTTTAATTGTGTGAAAAATTAAAGGTAATATTGTTTTGGAAGGAAATAATTATCATATATAGAACGATCAAATGTTTCTTTATCTTATGTCCACTGGATGTGATGTTCATGAAGCTTCAAAAGATTTGTTTCCTCTTATTAATTATAAAGTTACTCTTACATCTATTGATAAAATGAATCTTGATAGTAATGGAAGGGATGAGAATGCATTACTGTCATTACTTTTAGAAAGCTAATTTATAATTGTGAAAGGAGTTTCCACACCAAAGGTATATGGGAAAAACTGAAAAACATATACTAAGGCAATATTAATGTAAAGAAGGTAAAATTACACATCAAGATATAAAACTACGAAGATATGAATATAGGTGGATAAAAAAGTGTTGGGGACTTGATTACTAGGGTAAATGACATTTTTAACACTATTAGATATCTTGGTGAAACATTAGATGATTCCACAGAGTTGAAAATATTTTGAGAATCCTGGATGATATATTTGATGGAAAATTTTCTTCACTATAAGATAGATATCCTAAATCATTTTCTCTAGATTATTTTCGCAGAACTCTTATTTCATATGAAATGATAAGGGAGAAAGCTATGAGAAGAGAGGACATAGTTGATAGAGAAATGTATTTCAATGATATGAAGAAAGAAAACATAGAAGAAGATTATTATTAAAGATAACGATACTGAATTTAATTCTAAAAATAATATATGTAATTTTTTTATAAAATCTTATCATTATTTCCAAAAAAATTAAAAAGAGGTACTTGGAAATAGAAAGTGAAACTTCATTTGAATTTTTTTGAATATGGATCCATTTTTAATTTTGTCTCAAATTTTCCTTAAATAAGGAAATAAGATATTAAACATGAATAAGAAATAAGTCCAATAAAATCATAGATGAAATAGAGAGATAATGTAAAATCATATTCAATAGGGAGAGATGGAAATTTCATAAAATACAAAAGAATAATTTTTTTATCTGAAGTTGAATAAGAAAAAGGAAGTGATGTTGGATCTAAGAAATATATTTAGTAATGAATTGAGAATAATTTAATCACAATAGTGAATGATAAAAAATTCAGAAGTAGTAGTTTTGAGGAAGAAGAAACTCTACATGTATTTCATTTTAATGAAGAGTAGAAGGAATAATTGATTACAATTAGAAGGATTGAAAAGAAAGAATGGTGGAAGATGAATGTTCCTCAATAAGCAATCAAGAATGTTTTGTTGACGAGAAGGAAATCTAGTTAATGAAATTTAAGATTTGATGAAATTTTAATAGGAATAAAATAATCAGAATGAGCATCTGGAAGTGAATCTGAATGAAACATATAATGATTTGGAACATGTCTAAGAAATTCTATTTAAATCTCATATGAGGAAAAATAGTTTCAATAACTCTATCAATGAAATTTGTGAAATATCTCATATTGAGAAACATAATGAGGATAAAAAATTCCAATCAAAGGGTGATAAGTGTGATGGATGTGTTTTGAAAGAAGAAATATGGGAAATTTATATATATTACCAAAACTTACAAATTGGTAATTTAGAAGTTTCTAAAAAACATTAATTCAAAAATAATGAATCCAGAAATATTTCATGTACTTCTCATTACAATAAAGCTAAAAAAGGAAGAACATGATTCCAAATAGAAAGGTTGTTGGCTCAGGAATTAAAGATAAGAAGGCTTCCTAGAAACCAATTTTCAATACTGGTCATTATAGATATTTTAGAGGAAAATACTATTTATTTTTCTACCGCTGCTGTTGTGGTAGATTTGGGAACATGGATAAAATGTGTTGGTTCAACCAAATACATTACTACAACATCAGAAGTTATGAAAGGAAAAAGATTTATGGGGGAGTTTATTCCCTAAAAATAATAAATCTAATAAGGATGGTTGAATGAAATATGAGAACACTGGTGTGAAGATCAAAAATAAGTTCCAACCATTGAAAAATATATGTGAAATATGAGAACAACATATAAAAAATTAAAAAACATATCTTGTATTATCATCATCATATAAAAATATTCATATCAATTCTTAGAATCAAGATTTATAGAAAGAAAAGAATGAATACAAATGTCATGTTCTAGAAACCTAGTTGAAGTATACGAAAGGATAACCACATTGGATTCTTTATCATGGGTGTTCTTTACATATGATAGGATATTTGATGTTATTTAAGAATGTGAATGGATTTAAATAATGAATAGCGACATTTCGAAATGATTAATCCATTCAAATTAAAGGTATTAGGTCAGCCATCATCGGGAAAGAAAAGATGAAATCGAAGAAAACATTGTTCATTGATGAGATGAAACATAAATTTCCAAGTGTTTCAAAATGGATTGATGTGGGTAAATAAGTTATCTATCATAAAGGTTGGTTTTTTGTGAAATTTCATAATTATGGATTTATTGTTACAAAAGGACAACGTACAAAAGAAAACTTGTTTTGGGTTAGTGGAATACAGAACTCTTTCTACATGAGTATGGTGGAAGAGGATCAATTGTGGCCTAAAATGCTGGCACACATGTTTGGACGAAACTTGATTAAGTTTTCAAAACAATATAGTGTTCGAGAAAATCTTGATTATCCAATAAGAAGATATTATTGTTGCACTACTTTTCCGAAAGGAAAATATTACAAATGTTGTGAAAATGAATATTGATATTTGTTCAAAAAACTAATGGTTATTATTCATTCCAATATCTGTGGATCAATGAGAAAACAAAAAACATATGGAGTTGACTACATAGTTACTTTCAGTTATTATTTTACTCACATTACATTTATTATTTATATGAAACATAAATCATATTATTTGAAAATGATTAAAATTTTATGGAGAAAAGATGAAGAGGAATGTCTTTATTTAGTGATGAAATTGAGAACCAATAATGGAGGTGAATATATAGGTGATTAGATTGAAATATATTAGGAGAGGGATGTAATTCCACATGAGTACAGTTCCCCATAAACTCTTGAATAAATTGGAGTTTCTAAAGGAAGGAATAGAAATTTGGTGGAATTGGGAAGAACTATGTTACTTGAACATGATATTTATCATTACATTAGAGGAATGCAATGATTACTACTTTTTATATTCAAAAATTTTGTTTCTACAAGCTAGGATCGGGTTTGAATCCTTATTAGTTGTTCTATGGAAAAACACCAAGATTGGTCTTCTATATAAATTTTGAGTAAACACGTAAATATAGATTTTTTATTGGCTATGATCCAGGAGATAGATGATATAAATTTCCAAACAAAGATACTAGAATAATTGTTTGTTTAGTTGATGTGAATGTAAGGGAATGATCTAAGGAAGAAAAGTGTATTTGGGTGACAATGATGTCGGGTAGGATAAGGAATGTTTTGAAAACAATTCTGATAATGATACATACAATTTCAATCCTACTAAAGAAGAAGAATCTGACTCATATATTTCTAGTGATGAGAAAGATACTTGAAAATATCATCTTAGGTATGGGATTCAAGTGAAAGATGATAATATCATTGTTTATAGACATTATAAGGTCCAAAGAAGAAGAATGAAAATTCTATTACGCATTCTTCATTGTATTCAAAAGTAGAGACAAATTCTATTATAGAAGACTTTGAGTATCCAAAACGGGTTCTAGATATTAATGGTGAGTTGGATGAAATTGAAAATAATCATACATTGGAATTCATACTCAATAAATAAAAAATAATTATTGGAACAATGTGGGTTTTCCAAAACAACTTGAATGAAGAAGGTGATGTAATACGTAACAATGAAATATTGGATTGTAAAGGGTATTCAAAAATTTAAGGAAATTATTTTGATGAAACCATTTCTCTAATGTAATGGTTGGAAACAATCACAATTTTTCATTCTATTGATACACAATGAGGTTACAAGATCATTCAAATGGATGTTAAATTCACATTCTTCAATAGAGATCTTTTTGAGGAAGTATACATTGAACACAATTGTGAAATTTTTGCTAGGAATGATTAATGTTTTGTATGAAGATTAAGAAATCAATGTATGCGATAAAAATAACTTGGAGTTCATGGTACTCCAAGTTTGACACATTCTTAAGGATGATGAGTTTTAATAAAGGAAGAGTTGATTGAAATAATTCTATTAATGAATTTCAAGAGTATTCCCTCATCATATTTTTTTTCTATTGATGACATTATCTATTATAGGAATGGTGAATGAAGTTGTGTAATATTTGCTGATGAGATTAAAAATGTTTTTGAAATTATCATATTGGGGAAAATGTAATACTTTCTTTGTTTACAAATATTAAAAAATATGAAATACATTATTCTTTCTCAAGAAATGTATGTTATGGGACATCGTTTGAAATTTATCATGGAAAAATCAAAACCTATTTCCACACTGATTTTAGTGGGAAAAAATGTTTAGAAATATGGAGAAGGAAAAGAAGATGATCATAAACAATTTCATAACCTGATTGGATGTTTATTTTATTTGACTACATTAATTCCTACTATTATTTAGGTTGTTACCTTATATGAAATATTTCTGAGTGCTCCAAAAAAATAAAATTTTGGTGCTAGAAAAAAAAATTCCCAGATACGTCGAATGAATATCAATCTTTGGAATCAAATATAAAAGGCCAAATTGTATTAAATCTCTTGGGTATTCAGATACTGATTGGGAAAGAAATATTGATGATAAAAGATCCACATCTAGTAGAGTAATCTTTCTATGAATGAATTATTTCAGTTAGAATTCAAATAAAAAGAATTCATGAAATCTCAATATGGTGGAGGCTGATTATGTATTTTCCAAACAAGACACCAATATATATACGTGGATGAAAACTTAATTAAGAGGCCTTCTAATTTAAGTAAAGTTACCATTTCTCTTGGGTTGTGATATTCAAAGTGCAATCAATTTCACTAATAATCTAGTTTCACATTATCATTCAATACATATTTATATCAAATATCATTTTATCAAATAGAATATAGAGAAGAGTGAGTTTAATCTGGAGTATGTTCCAATATTGTAACAAGTTGATAACATTTTCTTGAGATCATTACCAAAGGAATCCTTTTAAAAAATGAAGATGACCATGGACATCCAACCTATTACTGATTAATTTTTAGGTATGCGTTCTATCCCCATTCTCATCAAACCATTGTATAGTGTTTTCATGGGGGATAATTGACTTGATTCATAAATATACTCTAAAAAGGCAATTAAAAATGTTCAGTTATGGATAAGCATTGAATTCAGAATTGTATTGTGTGTAGACTGTTATAATTGTTTGTTGGAGTGGTTTTAGGAAACAATGTTTTGTATTTTAGAAATGAAGAGAAGAAATTTGAGAATTGGATGATGTTTTCATAATCACTTCTTTTGGAAAGAATGGTTTTGATGTCAATAATTCGTGTATCCTACATTGAGTTATCACATGTAAGAATATAATTGTTGATAAGTAATCCATTTCTTGAGAATACATGAACAGTGATTTATGAATCTGGTTTGACAGAAAAATAAAAAGAGGGAGATTGTTAAGATCGAGCAACTGATGAAGGGGATTGTTTTCATGTACAGAGATATGTTTCCGTGAAATTTTTATCAAATAAATGATGTTTGAGCTGAATGGAAAATCATGTCAGTCTTTATTTTGGTTATATTTAGTTTGGCCATCTTTTTAAAAAGAATCAGACTCAATTTTTTTGAAAAGGTTCATAATATTTAGGTGAAGCTAGCTGGAAGTAATGTCTCATTAGATTCACAGTAAATCCAGAATGGGAAATGTCAACATTACTAAGGAAGAATATTTCCGAATGTAAATTTTAATCATATTGAAACTTAATAAGGTATGGAATATTTGTTCAAAATGGTAGAATCATAGTCTATATGACTATGATAAAACAAAAGTAACTATTCTTTAATGATCTTGGAATTCTCATATATCAAAAATACATTGTGATTCTTATGATGTAATCTTGATGAAAGAAAGGGGGAGTGTAAGAGAATGTAGCAATTGAATTCAGATTGATCATATATGAATAGGAAAGAAAAAGAGTTATAGATATTGTATTCAACTAGATCATATTAAATATGGGTTGGAAAGTAGGATGTGTCTAAAATTAAGATGGTCACATTATAATCTATTCGTCAATGTATTCAGAAGCATGGGATTTAAAGAAAAAATTTTGTGAATCCATCGTTATAAGGTCATCAGATTCAAAATGGGCTGGAACATTTATGAAAAAAATCAATTGAGACTAATGAATAAAAATAAAATAAAAGAAGATGTTCATAAATTTATTAAACCATTAAAAGGGGGTTTGATTCCATTGTACGATTTCCATGCGGGTCATGAAAATAAATGAATAATATTTTTTTTTATTTCAAGAATATCAAGAGGAGAGTTGAAGAAAATAGTTAGACATCTCATCGAGGAGGATCTTGAAATACAATGAATTATTCTCTTCTATTTTTATAGAATAATTGTATTAAATAAATTGTATTGTTCCAATCAGAATATAGAATTGAAATCAGATTGAGAAATCATATCTAAATTTGTGATTGAAAAAGAAAATCTGATGAATAGATGAAGTTTAAAAATATTCGATAAGATTCAAGAATATGCGATGAAGTCATAAATGCATTTGAAATTCAAGGAAAATAGAGATTTTGGTGAGTTTGGACGAGTGGTAATTGTTTTTTGAGATTCTCACAAAGACTTCCCATGATATTCCTAAAAAAGTATAATGTACATTATACATTTTTTGATGGATGTACTATTCATGTGAAGAGAGAGATGATCTATGTTTCTATGGAGTGAATATGTTTTCTATATTAAGCCTCTATTGAAGAAATTTTGACGGAGATAAGTGAAAGGAGAAGAGTCCAAATCACAAAATTGAATTTAGTTGATCATCATATTCAATAATCAGTGTATTAAGTGATCATCTTATTCAGTTATCCACCATAATCTTCTTACCATCATATTCTTATGGTCATTAGATCGATCTGGATAATCAGATCAAGACTTCTGTATTGGAGTTTTCAGATAGAGGTAGACGTAATTATAATATGTCTCAATCATAATCTGGAAAGAGCTACATCTCTCATATTGGGAAATTGGATTTGAAGATCAGAGTCGCCAGATCAGATTGGGAGAATTGGAGTGACCGGATTGGACTGTACAATCAAACTTTAATTCTATATCAATTTCCATTAGGTTCATACCAGCATCTATGTAAGAATTTGAATAATTTTATTTCAAATAATACATTTATAATCATATAGGTGTCTAGAATTGATTTAATTTTTCAAGGTTTGGTTGACTACTTATATGATTTAAATAAACTACCATAAGTGACAAACCCTTTAATAAACATAATAGGGGTTAATTTTATTATGAAAGATTGGTAGGATGTTGTAGAATACAGAAAGATATTAGAGATGAGTTAATTTGTAGCTATTAAATAACATGTAGAGGTCATGGTTCTCTCACATGATCAATAAGTAGTTCCCTCTTCTATTTATCCTTTGGCGGATCATTACCATGACATCATTCTATAAAATTTCATAACACATCCTTCAAATATGTGAATTTAATCAAATATTGAACATCTTCTAGGAATATATCCTATATCTATCCCCATATATTTTATGAAACCTGATGAGTTGAGGGAACACAAGGTGTATCTTTTGGATCAGATTCAATGAGATTTATATGAATAAGCATTTCACCTTAGAGCGTAGTAGTTTTCTTCCCTATGAATGAAAACATGATCGATCAGTTATTAGTGGAGTATTGGTTTCCAAGTCAGGTAATAATCAACAATAAGTACTCATTTCCAAGGATCTATGATTTTATTAATTAATGTATGGAGGCTAATTGGTTCTCCAAGTTTGAATGGTGATAAATCTACATTCATTATTGTGTTAGAGAAGATGATATTTTTAAGAAAACATTTAAAAGGAGTAAATGTCTATAAGAGTATCTTGTCATTAATTTTCAGTATAAATTTTATCCATAAGTGTTCAAATATCTCATCAATATCATCTTATAACCATATGTTGTTTATTTAATCATTGTATTAATTGATGATAAACCATTATAGTCACAGAACATAGATATTCATGTTATAACCCTAGATATTGTGTTGAGAATACTTGGTGTGCGTTAACATTATGCTAAAATTTTGAATTAAAACTTTTGGATCTAATTACTGTTCTTCAATGGGAATGTAATTAATGAGGGGGGAATATAAGTTGATCCAAAAAATGTGTATCTAGTTATATTGTGGGAATTCCCCTGCAATGTGTTTATGATCAGGGGTTTCAATGGTTCAATCGGGTGTTATAGACAATCCATTCAAGATATCACTAATTTAGAAGCACTTATAATTGTGAATAGCATTAAAGAGGTGAAGTTTGAGTAGATAGGTCAGTGAGAAGAGTAATTGTTAGAGCTAAATATGATATTTCCATCACCTCTATTTTTGATCTTACCCTAACATACCATGGGAGATGCAGAATAATGTGATGAATTTGGTGAGGGTTTGGGAGGTTTTTGATACATAGACACCAAACAGTTTCTTGATGGTCTAATAAACTATAAAAACATGAGTGGAAATACCATACACCTTATCTAGAATTTGTTATGGTGGTTTAATCCTTAAAATGATGGACACACTATCTATTCAGTGAGAGATTGGGCTCTTATACAGACCACATGAGATTCTGGAATGTCTAATATCAGGGGGACATAAATATAAAGAAAAGGTGATTCATTTAATATCTATATAAATTTTACAATAATTATGATTATTCTAATTCAAATGGTAATATTATTTCATACATTATTAGTAGGGAGATGTAAGAGCTTAGAGACTAGAATTCATAGGAGGAACGAGCATTGATGTGCTTGCTGGTTATATATATATATATATATATATATATTGGGTGTGTATATGGATAAAGGGGTGATAACATGTGGTCCCATAGCTATCATGTCTATATTTATGGACAAGGTTAAATCCATCCATGAGACTAATTCTGACATCTCAGTGACATGGGAACAGTTAGTTAAAAATGACCAATTTCCAATACATTCTTTAGATAGAGATGATGTGATCTTTGTTTATACGATATTTTTAGCATCAAATTTCATAATGTATGATCTAATAAGGTATGCTCATTCATTTTAGTGGACAGTTCAGTAGAGTGAACTAATAAGTATCAATTTATCAAATGATGGTTCTTGTGGCCAGGTTTGGAGAGGGAAATCATTTTTTATCTCTAATTTTCTTACATTCTAGAGGATTATAGATGAAAATAATCAATAATGTGATTTTCTTCATCCTCTTCCCCTCAGCATATCAATGTAGGATGTGTATATGATAAACATTGTTAAAAAATTCCCTAGGAATTCAAGAGTTCAAGATGTTGTTTGTGTTATGGATGATCATTTGATAAATTTGGAACATTTATTACCGATATAAGTGACTTGTTTCATTTAAAAGTTTGAAATAATCAATGTTTGAGAGATTATAGGACATTAGGGAGTAAATAAAATAGTTGTTTCAAATAGAAATTCATGTTATAAAACATAGTTTTGGAATTTCTAGTATATGGAGGTCGGGACTCATTTAAAGCTTGGTATGATGTATTATACATGAATTGAGGGGGAATAAAATATGATGATCATGATTTAGGAGTATGTTCTAAGGGAAATTATAATATATTTTGGGGGGCTTGGTATGATCATATGGACATAGTAGAATATTGGTAAAATAATAGTTATCATTCATCAAGTCAAATGACACCATTTGGAGATCTTTAACGTATCCAATATCATCTGATGATATGTTGACATAAGGAATTTTATGAAGTTTTTATCATGAAAATTATGGTGAAGGAAACCATTGATCTGGTCTAATTGACTTTAATGCTTCTATTCCCCACACATTTTAGGGAGGGATCATATGCTGAATGTAGGAGACGACCCTTGGAGTTTACCGTGGGAGACTGATTTTTTGTATTAGTCGCACAATGAGTAGGGAATTGACGATTGGCGATGTAGAAAAAGTTTTAATTATTATTTGAGAACATTGAGAATATAGGAAAAGGGGAATACTGGTTATATCATTATCTTTGGTATTGATGAATTCAGACTATATTCTTAGTATATCATCCTCAGAGGTATGGTCCCAATAATAAAAATGAGACCAGCAGTGAAGACATTAGGTTTGGAACCTAATTAATCATTTATAAAACATAGTATTCAGGTTGTAGAGAAAAGTAATATGGTGATTCAAAAGGATATTAGTGTCCTTTTTGATTTTAATGGAAGCATCATCACATCAAAAATGAGTCATTGAGTAGTTATATAATATTTAGTCTCACTATCCTGATTTGATAGAGTAGGGGATATAGAGGAACTTCTCAAGGATAATAATTACATGAAAGGGGGGATTAAATTAGAAAAAACATTTTAGGTATGTTCCACCATTCACTAGGAAAATATTTACGTGATTTTGAGTTAATATTTTATTGGGTGATGACTTCGATAACATAAATAATTTTTTTTGTGGGTTTTAGAAGATTTTATTTTGGTGCACATTTTGAATAGGATGTGGCAAACAATGTGGTTCTCTATATGAAACAATGAATCTTTTTGAAGAGGGGTAGTTGATCATTTATTTTAATATCTAACAATACAATATCCCCTAAGAAACCATGTAATATGTAACAAAGGTAAAAACATGAATTATACATGGTTTACGAAACCATGGGGACAAACCCCGTGGGTTCCCTGATGTAGTAGTGAGCCTCACACAATTGGAGATTGTTTTGGTAAACCATGTGACCAATCCATGTGCCAAGTTTTTAATAAAATGAATATATAAATTATATTATAAAACAATTCCAAAACCTCTCATTTTCCTCCTATGTCTAAGGATCTCAAACCTAGGTATTTCCCTGGTTGTTCGTGAGGATCCCTGTAACTCTAAATTCAAATTATAGTGGATTTATATTCTTTGGAAAATGAAAATTATATATAAGATTTCAATATTTCGTCACAAATTTTTTTTCTTCTAGATCTCTACACTATTTTGTGGAATAAATCACAGTTCAAGGATTTCATAACTAGATCTATGGATTAAAATTGTATCAAATGAGGAATTTTCGAATTGGTAGTGGATTGGAAGCTAAATCATGAGAATTTTGATCATCTCGATATATAGATCTAGGTATATAATTGGACATAAATCCAATTAGTGAGGTTGATCTACCTCTAAGACCATGTTATGTTATGAATCATGTATCATGATTCTATAATCTTAGTTGTGATGAATTCAGATATGTTCTATGAACTATGTACACTTGAATGGTTTAGTGATGAATATAAACAACTAACATTAGCGCACCTGATATAGGAAGTCCATACCATATAAGGAACATTTATAAAGTTTATTTTTGGTATTATCAAGTGAGATGATGCGTATCAATGAATTTTTTTATAATATTGTATTAAGGTGAAATAATATGGTTTTCCAGAGTCTCCCATGAGACCTTTACATTATGTTCTATAACTATTCTTTTCTGTGTTATTCTCAATTTTTTGTGAATTATTTGATTGTTTTGGTTAATATTTAGTAAAAATGTGATATGTTGGATATCCAGGGATTTTATTTATCATAGAAGTGCAAGTGTTCTAGTGTAACTTGTAACGATGATAATGATAGAACTTAGAGATAGGGAATAATATGATGACATTGTGGCCTGACCCAAGACATAGGATGGGATATAATGGCCTTGTAGCCTATGCCTAGACAAAGGATGGATTTTTTTGACATTTTGTCTTGAGTTAAGATATAACATGGATTATGTGTTCCTTATGGTCTGATCAAGTAGAGGTAAGGGTATTCCATCCTTTTGGGCTAAAAAATAATAATATTGGGGATGATTAACTTATATATTGATTTTTTGGTTGAGTATATGATTTCCTTGATCCAATAAATTTATTTTCAATGTAACCTAATTATATATGAGATGATGAATGATAAATTCCTTCCATCATAGATTTGATGTTGGTATGACCAAGGATAATATAAATTTGGTTATTTTACAATTACCTATCATATATTTAGTTTCTTGTTTGTGAACTCTCATTCCCTCATGACATACACCTATATTTACAAGTTCACGTAATTTTAAGGACACATTTAGGGTGTGCTACTGGTATTATTTTCACACCCTGCATGAATATTTCGATACATGTGTATATTTTATGGTCATGGATCCTGCTATGGAAAATGGCCCTAGATCCGGGAGTTGAGTAAGAAGATCTTGGAGGATGGAGGAAATGAAATGATGAACATGGGGCCATTGTTTTAGTTTTTAGTTAATTTTATTAGGTCATGATACCATTAATCAAATACCATAAATGGATTTTTTTATACTGTATGATTAGAATTCTATTTTGTTATAACATGATGATATTCTTTTAGTTTAAATTTTTCTATTATAGGATGTTTATTTATACCATACTGTGAATCTAGTTTATGGCGTGTATTTATGAGGTCATTTTAACACCATGATATCATTCATTCCCCCACCACTAGTTGATATCCCCTTAAGTATATTGAGTCATACATGAGGTCATGTTTCACACTAGCTGAGGTCAATGATTTAGTTGGGGTGTTGTGTTTATTTAAAAGTTATTTTATTCCTTCCATAATTTTATGGGTTATGATTCATTTATCAATCTTGTAATTTTTATTTCATTGAAATATTATACCATAATGGAATATGGATTCATTAATCATTGATTGTCGTTTTACATAAGATAAGATAACAGGAAAAATGATTTTATTTAAATATCATTTAAAAACAAAAATTCTTGGTGTACAATTTAAAATTATACATACTTGATAAATGAAGTATGGAAAAATTTTAAATAGTACATTTGAAAAGGGAGAATATGTAAATAAAAAACCTATAATTTTAATAATAGTGTTCTGTGGTCTCAAAGAATTAGAGCACGTGAAAATAACAATATAAAAGTGAAATTTAACCATATTTATATAAATAGTTTTTTAAAAATGAAAAATACAGAACAATGAGAGGAATTATAGAGAATGACTAATTAATGGAAACAAATAAATTTATAGGATGTATAATAATAGTATGACCATTGGGTATAAAAATTGACCATTAGGAATAATAACTAACCCTTTGGAATAGTAAAAACCTATTGTGAATGACGAAATATCTTTTAAAAAATATCTAACATCGCTATAAAATATAAATATAAATAATTGAAAAAAATAAAACGATTTCTCATATCATATAACTAAACATATATAAAAATAAAAATTTGTTATAAAACAATTTTTAATTATTTAAATGAAAAATAATAATATATTTATACATATATATATACACAATAAATATCAATTAGAATAATATTTTTTATAAAATGATCATATCATTATGTATTATAATAGTAATATAATATTATAATGAATTTTAAGTATTTTAAGAAAAAATATGAGTTTATAGTGCTTATGATATTTTTCCATATCCAATTTTTTTTGGAATCATAATATTGGAACTATAACTCAATAATTTCTAAAAAATTTTAAATTGATTAATATGGATTTCTAGGAAATAATTAATATACAAAATAACATATAGAATTTAGAACCCAATTTTCAATATTCAAAATAATAAATTACAATTCACTATAATAATAAACTATGTCAGATCTAATCCTTTAAATTAATTTTTCCATTTATTCCTTCAAGTTTTGAAAGTGTTTAAATGAAAAAAGATTATAAATTTTATTATAACACATGTTTATTTTTTGAAATAGTAATTACAATTCATAGTATTCAACTAAAGTAAAAATATAATAAATATTTTATCACTAAAAGACTTCATCTTTAAATATCATTACAACCCTACATCACCCATTCCAATTCACATAAAAATAATATTTCAAGATAAGGATATTTGAAAATCCCCCTAAATATCCCTCACCACATCTACCATGTTCTAGGTTAATCAAAATACAACTTGATGAATGTTAAAGGAGTATTCTATGGAAGAACACATAATGAAGGTAAATTTTATCATCACACCTATTTTTAATATTCATTAAAAAATTACTCCAACAAAATTATATTCAAAACAATATTAATTTTATACATACAATATTATTCTAAAAGTAAAATATTTTCATAAGAAATTAGTTTTTATATTTTTCTACTTACCTTATTCATAATGAAACCACTCCATCGTGATTGGTTTAAATAACCAATGTGAGGGATGATATATTTCATCGCTACCATTATATATCTGATTTAAAAAAGATTTTCAAGAATAATGATATCATTAATAATCAAAATAGTAAAATTGTTAGATTCTGGAATTATAAAATAATCAAGATATTAATAATAATAAATAAAAATTTTTCAGTTAGATTAATTGCTGAAAATGATGTTGACCAGGATACACATTTCCATATTAATAAATTTTGTTTATTAATTGATTTATTGATATTTTATACTTCTATAATGGAATGGATAATTACATTAACATTTTTTAACTCATTTATCAAAGGTAAACACACTCTTATCGATGAAAACATGCAGTTGAGAAATGATCAACCTAAAAATTTATAAGAAAAAAAACATAATAATAAATAATAAAACATTTTCTGAATATAATGTGTATATAAATATTTAAATAAACATTAAATTAATTATTAATAACATATTTAATAAATATAAAATGATTATGTGTGTGAATAGATGAATAATTCATACACATCAGACTCAATGTAAGGGTTTCATTCCTTAACATTTTACTTATTAAATTCTCCAATATTTCATTACATTATGGTTTTCATTATACTGAATATATATCTATGATAATCTAGTTAATTTAAAATAATTATTTTATATAGGCATATTTATTTATTATTCTCATTATTTTATTTAATAAAACAATCATTTTTAGATTTTATATGAAATAATTCAAATTTCAATCCTCCATTCCTCAATGAATCAATGATATCTATTTTATCATCATACATATACCAATGATCCATAATCTATTATTCTATATTTAATCTAACCATGAATACAAAATATTAAATGCTTCCTCTTATTTTTAGTACCTATATTCTTTAAAAACATGTTACGGTTTGTTAAATGAGTGTGTAACCAATTTTATTTATATTGGTATATTTAATGATTATTATTTATGATTGAATTATATTTATTCACAACAAAATGTGCGCATGATATGTTGTGATGGGAAGGGTTTGAATGTAATTATATTTCACTCCAATCATTTTTTTTATTCTGTAATCTCTAAATATTCTATGTGTTTTTTTTAATATTTTATCAAAGAACATTAGTTAATGACACCTTGGTAGTGAGCCTTTGCATATACTGATTACATGTTTTATATTTTCCCACATTTTCATCATTCCCATAATTAACATTATCATATGAAAAATATTATTCTATTTATAATTTCCTTGTGATTACTTTTGATTCATGCTTTTTGATTCCATTCGTGATGATATCTCACTAGGACATTTTCATTGAATACCCCTTAGAATAATTTTTTTCCAAACCCTTATTTAGCTATGTCCCTATGAAATATTATGATGTTATGGGAGAAAAACTATATATAGGGGAAAATAATGTTAATGGATATAAAATTATTATAAAATTATATATATAAATTTCATTACTTCTCCTTGTATAATCGGTTCATTGAAAGAAAATTGTTATGGTGAGTTCCCTTTTTATATTTAGGATGTTTTATTTTAGTTTCAAGAGGAATGTGATGTGTTTTGGGTAATTTTATAAATGAAATGGGATAATCAGTGGATATAGGGAGCCACAATCTAGCTGGTGAATTTTTATAGATCCATGTATGGCTTCTAGTGTCATTGAGAAGCACAAGGGAATCCACTAACCATATGGATGTCCCACCAGTAGCCACTGCACAACTGCTATATCCATCTACTAGCCAATGATAGAAACTATGTAGCTTGTTGTGTTTGACCAGGAGAGGTAATTAATGGTATAATTATAATATGATTACCTTGAAGACCATAATTAACCCCTAAATCCATCATTATATAATTTGATTTGACTAGTGATCCTAGAGAGGCTCTTCCATGGAATTCTATGATCCTTTGCTTAACTTCGAATGGTGTTTCTATCTGGGTTTGATAATTTTTCACAAATTCGGAAGTATGAAATTTTTTTCCTGTTATTCAATTATTATTTGAATTAGAAGAAGCTATATACAATGTTTGTTAAATATATAAAGCTATTAGTGATTCCTTATATGTTTGTTATAGATCCATCAATTGTTTATTTCTTAGAGGTCACATCTAATGTTGGTAGTTGTGTAGTGCATGAAATTCCTAATTTATGTTGTTATATATCATCTCTACCAAATGGTTTTTATGGAAACATGAATGTGTGTTTTCATAATTTTTTATGGTATCTTATTAATTATTAATGTTTTCACATTCCTTTTAGTGTATATATCCCATGGTGGGTGGTGTGGGACCTGCTTTTATAGTAGATGGAACTATCTATCATATATGTTCGATGAACTAAAAATTTTCTCAGATTTATAAATTTTATTTTGAATTATAATTGGAATTATAATTGAGTTTTTGTCATACATTTATATTTCCTGAATATTTTTGATTAAATTTAATTTCTTCAATATCTTTAACAACACAGAACACAAAGTTATAATGAACAACAATATACTATTTATATTAGTATTTAACATGGAAGTTATGAATTATACATTAAACATGGTGGAATGTATAGAAATAACCAAATTTTAAATATTTTATATAATTGTTTTATATAAATAAAACTTTTTGATAAAATGTACATAATTTTTAGTGAAGTCATAGTATGTTCCAAAAATACTATTTTCTAAAAAACTGATTTTCCTGTAAATTATTAACAAATAATAAAAGTAAATTTTGAATTTTCTAGAAAATTTATTTGAAAATGTTATATTAACATTTGAAATTTTCATATTAAAATTATATTATAGTTAATTTGTTTTATAAAAAGATTATTTTTATGAATAGTGAAAAACGATGGTTCTATTGAAAATGTATTTTCATTTAAGAATTTATTATGTTATATTTTATTTTTAATTTTGTATAATTGTAAAATTAGACCAATTATATATCTATTAACCATATTTCTTTCATTTTAATATTTTTCTAAACAACTTCTGATATAATTTTTTTTATACTTTTGAACATTTTCTCTTTAGGAAACCACCTTCTCGTATGGCTGTGGTTTTAATTTTAAATTAAATATTTCCAATTATATTAATTTGAATTTGGTAAAATTATTCCATATCTAGATTCATAATATTTTATATTATTTAATAATTTCAACCATTTTTTTGGAATTTTTTTTATTGAAAACAATAAAAATTTATTACCGCCCTTAGGGTTAAAATAGGTTTATCTGGGGTTAAACTTTGGAGAGAATGATTAAAATAATGTATAAAATTTCCCAAAACCACTTATTTTCCAATATATTTACCTTATAAAATGTGAAGAAAAATATTGATTCATTTTTATGATTTCGTGCATTTGGAAATGTGGGTACACTTTATTATTTCTTTTAGTACTTTTTGTGTCCTATTCCCCACTTAAGAAAGAAAACCCCTCTCATATTCACTTAAAATATTAAAAACACATTTTTTTATAAAACACCTACCAAAATAAATCTCATAAATTCATCCCCACATCCTAGAGTAGTTTATTTAATTATAAAACTGATAGGTTGTCCAAAGAAGAGGTAAATATTTTAACTATGCATTTTTGTTTTACAAGTTCTTCTTAGTCCTTAAAATATTCCTCAATTAGTAAAATATAATAACACCATTATATCTTATATAAAATGACTCTATTTCTTAAAATAAATAATCTATACTAGTCTCCTCTTCCATCAAATGGGATATGAAATTATGATTCATGTGTGTGATGCACTACCGCCATGTGAACCGATGTTTTTCATTTTCCATAACCTCCCTCACATATGGATATAATGATGGATTAAATTTTTATATGTGATATTTATGATATTATTATAATATTTGGAATTAATATAAAACATATATCTTTTCACATTTCATTCTAATGAAATACGATAACGTCTCTTGTGTTTACGTTTGACTACAACCTCACGAAGTGATGTGATCAGTTCATACTTTATAAGGAAGGTAATAAGAACATATATGATATATAGGAAATAATAAAAGAATATATAATGCCAATTTATAATTAATATTATTTTATGTTAATCGACCTAGAAAATTTAGACAACATTCATGAGTACATATGATCTACCATCTCTAATAACAGTTTATTCAATTTTTGATATCCCACTTTTTTGGATTATTATATACACAAATATTCTGAATATATATATTTTTTATCACACAGCTAAAATTTTCCAGATTGTGGATCCATGATCAACGTTATAGGACCGAAAAGAAAAAAACAAAACATTCATTAAAAACAAATCAGTTATATCCCAAAACAAGCATTTAACAAGGACTTGAAAATAAACGAGTAATAAAAGGTCATAAGTAATTAATATATGGTTTGATATATATAATTAGGGTTTTTAATAAATTTATAATATACTTAAATTTATAATATAATAGAATTGAACATGTAATATAGAGTTTGAGGCTCAAGGTAATTGATTTATAGTATCTCTTTTATTTTTGGGACACATTTTCAAATTCACCACTAATTTATTTTGTTCGTTGTATATACTTAAATTTTGAAATGTTATATAATGGATGCAATTATTTTAATTATATTTAATAGGTTCTTTTATGATATTATTTATTAGGGATTATGACTCAAAATATTTCAATTTTTTAAATGGATATCTTTCTCAATTTGATTTTCAGGGAGTCACAAGCCATGATTATCATGAGTTTCTTTTATGTGGTGTATATACTACCCATGATTTTATTTTATTATTATTATCCTTCATATTATATGGACTTAAATATAAAAAAATTTATATCTATTTCATGGGTGTTTCATATAAACATTTACCAATGTGGCAATGGATTTGTATAATAATTTTCCTTATCCAATACATGTTATATTATGACCTTATTGCCTTTTATAAGGTGTATTTACGACCCATTTGACATTTTATATCATTAATATCATTATTTTAATGATATTTAATGTTATAGTTGTTATTAACAATTATTTTCACTTATTACTCAAATGTTATCGAAGTTGAAAATATTTTATGCGACAATCTAATCATTTATCTGGATTTTTTATTATGATTATGATAATTAAATATTATTATCCATATTTCAAGAAAATAATAATTGTTTTTTTGACTATGTTTATATCTATATTTAAAATTGTTTACCTTCATATCATTCTCTTTATGTACTCATGAAACCAAAATAATGTTTTTTCATAAAAATCTACATTATTTCTCACATCGGTCGAAATCCCTATTTCGTCCAAAATAATTTATTATAAGAATGTTACCAAATTTTTTACCATAATAAAAATGATTTATTATATAAATTTTTACCAAGGATTGAAATTTTTATTTTTTTTAAAGGAATCTCCATTTCATTTTGTGATCATAGACCATTTTCATTTTACCAAAAATGTGAAAGAAATATTTTTTATGTGTACAACATGAATAGAATTTCTAGAAATCATTACCATTATTTTATTTTAATAATAATTTATATGTTTTAAATGTTATTTTCAATGAAGATAATTTCTATAATATTTTATAAATTATTATTTTAAAAATGGTTATTTTTAATGAAAGGATTTTTTCCTCAAGAAACATTTCACGTGATTTTTGTTTCAATATCATTTTCCATATAAGATAACATAATTTTATGATAATTAATCTTTAGTGGTGATATAATCCTATAATATCATCTTTATTATTTTTCTGTATGGTTTATGTTTATTATGACATGATTTTTATGAAACCCATTTATATTTAAAGGTTATACCATGGTAAAATACATATGAATCATGCTTGTTTTTCAATGGTTATGCTTTGATGAAATGATGGAATGATTATGAAATGTATTTCTTTTACCCATGTCATGTTATGAATAAATTTTTATGATAACCATACATTTTCTTGGTTAATAATATGATTAATGTATTATGATATTATGGCACACATATATATGATAATGTGATAGGTGGGACCTGTATCTCCTTTTATAAAAATTGGTAATGACTGATATCTCATTACATAAAAATGGCTAGAATATGGTGTTAATCCAGTTTAGTAAGGGACTCAATCCACAATTATAGTATTGGGAGTGAACCATGATTTATATGATGGTTTGGGGAGTGAAACTATTACACTATGATAGTCTTTTTGACATGCCTTGAACTTACTAGGAATTGAATTAAATTACATATGTGTTTGAAAAATTACATTTATTATACCACTTTTATTCTCTCATCACCCCAATGTGGCATCTCATGTTTTTGGAATAGACAGAACTCTAATGGAATTTCAATTTTATCATTTGGTGGAAGTTATGTTTTGAAAATTGATCTTCCAAATTAAATTTCGAGAGTTGGAACACTTGATGGTGTGGTTTTTAGATTAATTTTATAGACTATGTGGCCCTTTAGATGTTCTGTAAATTTTTAGGAGCATGAGGGCGTGAAATTTAACTTGAAAAATAAGTGGGTAATACACAAAATTTTTTAGAAACCATGAAACCCTTATGGGAAACCATTGGGAATTGTCTAGTGGAGCATGAGGTGGTTGATAGTTTTATCTAATAGCATGGAAAGAGGCTCATAGGCTTTTGTGGTTCTTATAGATTTAATCAGATGGTTTTCAGGGGATACATATGTTTTTCCAAAATCGTGACCTAACCCACATGCTTAGTTACAATTAGGAAGTGTGTGTTGACTGTTTGGGACATGGTTGGATATCGGTATGTCAAAAAGTGTCGGGAAACCATGTTGGGTGTGGTCCTTAAGCTGTGGGAGCATCACAGTTGGTGAAAAGTTTGGCCAATCATGTGGACAAACCTTGTGACCTATTAAAGAGGGATAAATGGCATATTTTCCCTAAACAAGTCAAATGTTTTATTTTTATAATTCATCATCTCTTCATTCCATAAGGTGTCCCCTCAACCCTCACAAGTGAGGCCCTCTTTTCCACCTCTATTGGGTTTTGATATCTCCCTCTTTTAGACTCCAAATCCTTCACTGTTGCATGAGTTTCAAAGCTTTAGGTATGATCTAATATCCTATTCCTTTTATTTATCCTTTAATCCATACTCTATTGTTCTATTTTGTAGAAACTTATTTTACCCTATTTTCGGGGAATTCATTTATTTTTAATATTTCTATCAAACAGGACCAATTCAAGCATCAATATTGTATTTGTGGGTATTACATAGTTTAAAGTATGTGGTATAAATTATTTCAAAATGTTTTGTTGCATTCTATGTGGTATACCATTGTGCTACATGCCAGAACCTTATGGAGATGCCTATATGTTTTTAATTAAATTTAATTTAACCGATTACCATGTCTAAAATGACCCTAGTGTGTGGAAAATAATCCCTTGGTCGATATCTCTATCTTTAGCCACCTTGGAAGATATGTTACCCATTTTTAGTCCTAGTTACAATTTAATCATGTTGTTTTAACACTCTTAAGGGTGAGATTCACCTATAATGAATGATTTTTGAAAATAATTGAATCAATATGAATGGGTGGCCTCGAGTAAGGTCTCTAATAATGATGTATAATTACTTCTATTTCTTTTCTTATGCATTATGATTTATAATTGAGGTCTTATGTCATATGACATATACTTAATCCCTTGTAATTTATGTTTCAAATCTCATTGGTTATTGCTTATGCCTTATACTTTGGGGTTTCTTCTTAGTACCTTGTGCCTCTTTCCAAATGATTCATATTCCAACGCTTATGTATTTTACCAATTTTAATACACATTATTCCTTATGCCACTTCTCATTATTTGGTTATTATAAATTATATGACATTCCTTTATCTTTATTTATGTTGTCAAATTCATATATTATGCTTCATTCACGTATTTCCTTGTAGTCCTAATCTTATGATTATGCTTAATAGTTATTTTATTTTTCCATAATCCATAGTTTCTTGTATTTTATGAAGTTATTGTGATATCTTGTTTATCAATTATTTTTCCTTGCCTCAATGATGATATGTAATAGTGAATTCAATGCCTCACTATGTGCGAAATGGGAGATAACACGAGTTCGGACATAAGGACACCGAGGATGGACTCTACATGCTTGGGTTTTATCTACTTGATGTGTTGAGAGAAATCACATTGATTTACTTAGATGAGATCTCTATTTGGTTTATTTATACTAGTGATTGAAACTGGTTCCCTGTGGGAGTATTCGTAGATGAAATCATTGGAATTATTGCAACAACATGCTTCAAATAAGAACCTGTTTTTTCACTCTGTTATTGATCCTTTAAATATTTGGACTAATTATTTATTATGGGCCTGATATGGATTCCAAATGTGTTAGTGAAGGTACCAAGGGTGGATGGTGATTGTTTTGAGCCTGGAACTCTTATTTTTGGGAAAATAATCATGGAAAATGGTTTAGAGAGAACTGTACAGGATAGCCGCAAGGTTATGAAAAATCATGCAGATGGTGACTTTTTGGAAAGAGCCTTAACACACATTAGCAACACAATTTCCTAAACCATGCTACCTAACCATGAATGTTCCCATTCTATCTGAAGTACCCGTTAATGGTTTACATATTGTTTAAAAATCCATGCTGCCAAAATGTGCACATGCAAATTTCTGGGTAATTTTACTATTGTTTCCAAAATGATCTGATTAAGCCCCCTCCTTCATCATTACATGAGTTTATGTTTTATTATACTCTTTTTATTCCCTTTTTCATAATTCTAAATTTCTATTATAGGTATTTTATTTTCTCCTTCATCTACATCCTTGATGTGCAATGGTAAGTACTCGAGTCCTTTTAACAATTTCTTCTCCCCTATTTATCTTTACATAGTTATAGATGTGTGAGTGTTTTCCACTTATTTCATATCTATTATATTCTAAGAAAAATTAGGGGAAATATTATTGGATAATTTTAGTACAACCCTAAGGTTGGTGGTCTACAACTCATCCCTCAAGTTCATTGATTTTCAAATAATAATGTGGGCACTATCAATTTTATTAGGTTCTGTTTATAGAATTTATATGTTATTATTATAATCAATAGATACATATGATTGTTCTATTTCAACATATGTGATTAGTTTTTGGACTTTATATCCAAAAATACATCCACCCCATGTAGGATGATATTCCATAATTGAGTTTTTAGTGTTTGGACACTTTTGATCCATTGTTCGGATGTTCCTGAGAACGACCACACTATTGGTAGGACAACTTATAATTAATTATTTTTATCATGTAATTGTGAATTGAAAGTATCATGTCACTTACACTTATACCTTATATGGTATGTTTATCAAATTAAACATTAAATGTGAATGGGAAATTTGATAGTATACTATGTATATGACTTGACTATATTAAATTATAATTAAATAAAGGTTCCATGTCCATAGAACCCCTTTCAAAATTAATAAGATGTAGTGTAATGCACCTTAACTATTGAATATTACATAAATATAAATTAAATGGTTTCATGCTACTTTACCTTATCACACTAATGAAAGGCATAGATTGAACCAAATGAACGATTTCATGACATCATAATTAAACAAGAATCACCTAACTCAATATCACCTTGGATTATTATCAGGGAATACCATGAGAAATTAGGAACCCTATTCCGATTTAAGGATATGTATTTCTTAGGTTGAGACCCACCTATATCTGAATCAACCTATATTATTGGATTCCTGGCATGACACTGTAAGATCCATCATATTGTAATAAAGGATTCCATGGATGTACTACTTTGATCCAGCATTGAAAAGTAGTTTTCATGGATATATCCCATAGGGACATATCGCTGCAATGCCCTATTTTACGTTGGATGATCACCTTGTATTCGGTAGGCATCTTATTGTGGAATGAATTGGAATA
Source organism: Viscum album (assembly GCA_963277665.1). Taxonomy (NCBI): domain Eukaryota; kingdom Viridiplantae; phylum Streptophyta; class Magnoliopsida; order Santalales; family Viscaceae; genus Viscum; species Viscum album. The sequence continues at coordinate 1,732,644,900 of OY728127.1, forward strand.
ATCTCCTTGGATTACACTCTTACCCTTAGCGAGACAATAGTTATTACTGAGATGGTGACCCTTGAGGTCTACACTACCTTGGTCATTACCCCAGAACTTCATAATTAAATTCCATTATATGTTGACTTGTCATTACATGAATCCTTCACAATTGTTAAAATGTGAATTATTTATAAACTGGTAATAATAAATTAATGGACTTATAATATTCACACGAAATCTGAGGGATGAAGCAGGTACTTGGGTATTTAGTTACATTGTACTGGTTTACTTTATATATGCATGCTTTCACACTATAACCATACCATTACACAGGTCATATATTATAGAAACCATTGGAGGTGGTCCACTGAGATTTATCTCCTTACCTCTCCAGGTTTTGTTTTGTACACAGAGTAGATTACATGAATGCATGTATTGATAAAGGGGTGTAAACAGATTTGAGAACATGACTACTTGTTGTTTAGGATGGAGGTTGACAAAAGATGTCTAATCTAGAGCTTAATATGCATTGGATTGTTTTTTGATTCCTTTAAACTTTTTTGGAACATGTTATGCCTATTTTATTTTACACATGTTTTCCAGTTTTCTAGTGACATGACATATCATAATCAGTTGTTGTATGCTTGATGTTCATCTAGATATTTAAGTAATTGTTACAATTGTCTGTATTTTCTAATGTGCCTTCAATTTTCTCATATTTCTGCCACTATTTACCTATCTTAGTATTTATCTGTTTCACTACACTTTTTAAATGAGGGAATAGTATCCTCGTAGACACACAATAGGCCCTCACTACTAGTCGGAAGCCTAATACATTTGGGGTGGTGTGCTTGAGGCCATGTGGCCCACTGGGCTCAAGGAACCAATTAAGTGGAATCTGGGTCTGGGATGTCACAAAGTGGTATCAGATCATACGTCACTTTCGTTCTTTACTTTTTGGAGACAATATATTTGATATTATGAATTTTTGTGACTTAGTCATAAGTTGTGCTTGGGTGTCATGAACCTGGGATAGGGTTAAATGACATGATACACAAAATATAATTGTTGTTCTATTTTTATAATTACATTTGACATTATATCCCCATTGGGTGATGCACATGTTGTGTGGAGTTGGGGATTATTACTCTGACTTAGGATTTCATTCATCCTTGGACTGATGATATGATGGAAAGGAGTATTAGTAGATTCTTCATATTAGGCTACTAGAATTCACATTTCATTAATATTTCCATCCCATATAGGTATATTTCACTACATTGAATTAATTTATATGGATGTGATTATTAAGTGATGTTGCGATAGTTAGCTTTTATGTGTATTACTTTTGGTTTTGATTGAGTGATTTCTTATCTAAATTCAAGAGGTGTATGGTACCTCATGGATTGGGAGGAGTAATTTACCAAGTCGATACATTATGCATTAAATAAGTGCGCATCATTTCCAATGATAAGGTGTATGGGGATTGATTCACCAGAAATGAATGTCTATTATAATGTGAATCATAAAATCTAAAATTACTTTTATACACATCCTTATCCCACCTTATCATGTTTAAGAATGGTAATATATTTATGGCGATAATTAAATTTAAAATGAAATGAAACATATACCGGAGTACTTATTGGTATCTGGTTATCTAAGAGGGTAGTTTGGGGAGTATACCTTTGGTAGTGAGTTTTCTTACATTCATATTAATATAGGGAATCTATCTTTATGATTAAGCTTGTTCTGAGGTTTTTTCATTACATTCATAGACCAATGACTCCACGAAGTCATTCTATCATATTCCAAGAAGGTGGAGACAATCATGCTCCAGACATGGTCTCCCCTGAGCTACCACTCTTACCTCTTGGAGTTCAACTTGTGGCACCACCTTCTGTAGCTTCTCTGGGCCGGGATCCAATGTTCATGATAGTTTCCTATGTCAGATGTAATCCATGAATGGTGCTCCACAGCTTGCACCTATAAGGGATGATCTGACTCATGATTTCTAGAAGCATCATCCTCAATCTTTTACAGGGGATGGCAGTCCGCAGGCTACTGTGTCTTCGATAGAGGCCACCCTATCTATCTTAGAGAATTTGGAGATGACTCAAGATTGGAGGGTCCAAAATAATACTTAAATTCATTGGGACTTGGCCAAGCGTTGGGTGGATGAGATTACATAGGATGATCACCATCAGGGCATGTTATGTGTTTATTTCCATACTAACATGTATGATCTTTTCTTTTCTCAGATACTGGGAGTTTACATAGCCAAAGAGTTCATGAATCTCATGAAGGGTTCTATGTTAGTCATGGAGTATTCAACATGTTTCACAGAGTTGCATCACTTTGCAACAATTATAGTTTGTGATGAGATTTCGCATGCTAGAGGTTTCATGAGTGGGATCCAGTATGACATCCGTACATAGGTGAATGTCATTCTCCTGACTCACTTTTCTACACTAGTCAATCAATCTCTTATCATTGAGCATAACCTGAGGTCGCAAAATACGACCATATATAGAGGATCAATGCCATGGCAGACCAGTAATTCTTCTAGTGGTTGGAAGTGTAACCTTGAGGTTTCTCATCAGGGAATTGACAACAAGAGTTCTTGTTTCGATATCTCAAAAGTGTTTCCTCAGTGTGAAAAATGGGGGGAAACTAATGACTCATTGGGATATAGACCCAATGAAATATTGGGCATATTTCCATATAGGGATTCTCTAGTGTTTCTTTAATACAATTCCACTAACTTGGAGTGGAAAAGGAAATGTACTAGCTCTACCTTCTGGACTGGGTTCTTTTATGCCATGTCCTGTGGGGAGTTGGAATATCACCATCATGACTAGTAGAGGTGGGGATAATGGCCTTGGAGGATGTCCTTTCATCACCAGAAGCACTAGTAGAGAAGTTATGATCACGATAGTCCATCTATAGAAACATTCCATGGGTCGGGTCAATTACAAGAGCTATAGTCGATACACAAGGATCAGGCTACAAGACCATCTGTTGTATGATATACTACTCTTGTGTAATCTACAATAGTATCTTCATTATTTGATATATGTTTTTAAAAAAAATATCTCTGTATCAATCGTGGAAAGTATTATACTTGAGATATAGTATTATTATGTTTTAATGACCATAGATAAGAAACTATGAGTATGAACATAGGGTATACGCCAGTGTAGGGATTGTCTCCTTATTGTAGGAAATTACCCTTTGGAATGGAACCTCTGGATTCTTGACGTGAAAGGATTAAATTTTATTCTTGGGATGGATTATTTGGTTTAGTATAATGCTTTAGTAAACTTCTATCACCATTGGGTATCATTTATATCGCCATAGCACATCACTTGTCTACATAAGTGTGATTCAGATATCTAGGAATGTAGAGCTAGATCGACGCATCACGAGCTAAGTGGAGTGATTGCCCAGATAATGATTATCTTCATTAAGGATAAGGGTTTAAAACAAGATGTTTTCCCACTAGCAGTAGTTCATTAGAGGGATGTATTTCCTGATAATTTCTCTAGATTACCTCCTTAGTTAGAGGTAGAGTTTACAATTGAGGTTGTTCTAGGTGTAGCACTAGTTTCCATTCCTCCATACATGATAGAACCTACAGATATTTAGGAGTTCAAGATGAATTTAGAGGTTATAGAGGCCAACGGTTTTATATGGCCCAACATATCCTATTGGGGTTCACCAGGGATTTTTTCCAAGAAGGTGGATACAACCGTACATCTATTCATGGATTACGAAAGTTTGAACTAGCTTAATGTCAAGAACTGATATCCAACCCCTAAAAAAGATGATATCATCAACCAACTATGGGTATCTAGGGTCTTCTCTTAGATAGAACTAAGATATGGTTGTCATCAGGATCAAGTTAGGGTATCACATAGACCACATACATCTTTCTGTAGCTGGTATAGTCTCTAAGAGTAGCTCATTATATAGTTCAGTCTTACGAATGTCCCTTCAATTTTCATGTCTATGAAGAATAAGGATTTCCACCTGTATTTGGAATCATTTTTCATGGTATTTGTGGATGATATATTGGTACATTCTCACACTCATAGAGATCATTCCAATCATTTTGATATCATTCTAGATACATTAAATGTGAATCACGTTTATGCCATGCTATCTATGTTCCACTTATTGATCAAAACATTTCTCTACTAGGGTCATATTTTCTCATAATTAGTATTATCTATTGACCCAAAAAATGTTAGTTCAATAGTTTCCTCAAAGAATCCCAATAACATGATTGATATACAATGATTATTTTGATCGGATTGACATTATAAGTGTTTCGTACAAGATTAATTACCTCTTTCTTCTCCTCTTACTGGCCTTACAATGAAAGGTGTAGAGATTCTTTGGTATGAAGTATATGAGAAAGCCTTTTAGGTTCTGAAAGGGAAGCTCATTTCAGCACCTATTATAAATATTCCCAAGCCAGGTGTAGGTTATGACATTATCCATGATGAATTAGGAATTTACCTCAGAGCAGTTCTAATGATGGAAGACAAAGTCTTTGCATATGGTTCTTGGTAGTTGAGTCCTTCAAAGAAAAATTAACAGACGCATGACATTGACTTAGCATTAGTTCTATATGTCTTATGATAATGGAGACACTCTATTTTGGGTGAGCTCTTTATGGAGTAAAAGGACAACAAGAGACTTAAATATATCTTTTCACATTGTGACATAAACCTCAGAAAGTTGAGATGGGTCAAATATCTATAATCCATTGATTTGGAACTTTTCTATACGTTTGGGAAGGGAAATTTAGTTTCATATGCACTAAGTTGAAAAACTCAAATCCAAGCTGTACATAAATCCAGTGATAGAGGAATGTTAATGGACCTAATTTCAAATCAGTATCTAGAGTTTCATGATAGGCATGACTATTCTTATATCACCATTAGAAGTTACCTCTTACCTCTTTGAGAAGGTGAAGAGTAGGAAACTTTTAGATCTTGATGTCTTGGAACATTTTGAGATTATCTCAAGTGATAACCCACCTCTAGATTGGTCTATAGATAGAGATGAAATCCTACATATTCATGGACATGGATGGGTAACCAAACATATGAGGTAGGAGTTAATGAAAAAGTCCCAAACATCTCAGTAGGTAGTTCATCCATGAATCTCAAAGATCGATTGCCACATGCGTTGAAAATATTGGTGGTTTGGGATGAAGCATAAGAAAAAAGGCCTTTCCACTAGGTGTTCCACTGATCAACAGGTGAAGGTGAATCACCAGAGACCTGCATGATTGTTACATATGCTTCCAATCCAAGAATAAAAATGGGAAGATGTATCGATGGAAATTTTAGTCATTTTTCCTAGATCACCTAGATGTAGAGATGTTTTATGGATTTTCATTTGCCAACTAAAAAAATAATTCCACTTAATTCCTATTCGGAAGACTTTATCATTTGATGAGATGGTAAATCTATATGTCCAAGAAATCATACACCTGCAAGAGGTTCCTCAAACTATTAATTCAGATAGGGATGCTAATTTCACTTCATAGATCTAGTAGGGATTGAATATGGATATGTGAACATAGATTCTTCTAATATAATCTTTTGACACTCACACTAATGGACAATCAGAATTGACATTATATGTTCTAGAGGATTTGATTGGAGCATGTGTCCTTGATTTTGGTAGTTATTGGGAATAACGTATTCCTCTCGTTGAGTTATCCTATAATAAATTCTATCATTTGATAGATTAGATAGATACATTTTATGACTTTTATGGTATTCCATTCCATACACCTCAATGATGGATAGAGGTTGGTTATGCATCCAAACTAGGTCCTCATTTCATTCGGGATACTTCAGAGTAGGTTAAGCTGATCCAAAATAATATGACTACTGAAAAATCAAGACAAACAACTTATTCCAATCACTGTCGACATCCAATAGAGTTCAAGGCCAAGGATCTTATTTTCCTTTGGTTAACACCCAAGTTAGGGAATATATGGTTACAAAATGAAGGGAAGTTGCTGGATCATTATGTAGTAATGTTTTAGATCTTAAGGAGAGTCAGTCTGGTAGCCAATTGGTTGATTCTAACTTAGAGGTATCGTGTGATGCATAAAATATTATATATTTCACAACTTTACAAGTATCATCCGACCCATCTCATACCATTGATTCTAAAGAAGTTGATTTAGATGATGATTCTACCCTTTAGAAGTTTCTAATATAGATCATTGACAAGAGCTTGAAGGTTCGTTAAGTATGTTATGTCCCTATAGTAAGGGTGCTGTGATAGCATGGACATGTACAGGAAAACACATGGAAGAAGTAGGCCAAAATATATGCCAAATGACCAGAATTTTTCACAGACAATGTTTCACCACCCCTGGGAGGTGAACTCGAGGATGAGATCATTTAAGGGGGAAGACAATAAAGACCCGATTTTTCACTGAATTATAGATCCTTTAACCTTTCATTATAAATCATTATTTTGGGACTAATGTTTATACCTAATGGGTTAGTGAAGGTCCCAAGGGTTTCTGGGGATTTTCCCAAGCCTGGATCCCAAATTTTTGGGAAAAGAGTCATGGCGCAAAGTTCATGTAAATCCATACAGGTAGGCCGCACATTTATGAAAAACCATACAGATGGTGAATTTATAGACATAGCCTTCCTACACAGTTGGCACATAGTTTCCCTAACAATGTGACCTAACCATGATTGTTCCCTTTCTTTCATAGGTACCCAGGTAGGGTTAGTGCACAGATTGGAAAACTATGGTGCCTAACCGTGCACATTCTAATTTCAGGGTAATTTTTCTACTTTTCCCTTATCTATCTAATTTCACCCCGTATTACCTCATAATCCATTTTTATATAGGATTAACCGATTTTTCTTCCATTATGGGTCTCCATGAAGGCCTAAGCTGTTTATTGGAAGATAAACATCATTTGAGATCTGATTGATCTTTTGTTTAACACGTCTAATACACAACGGTAAGTACTTGAGTACTTTTTAGACGTTCTTATCAAATATTATTCATTACCTAGTTATCATGGTGTGATAATTTCCACTTTTTCTCATATATACTCTATTATAATCTGAATTTTAGGATGATATAAATGGAGATAGATCATACAACCCTATGGTGGGTGGTCTATAACACATCCCCCATGTTTGTTGAATTTGAAATTGTCATGTAGAGCCCAACTATTTCATCAGCTGCCATTTATTGAATTTATTTGTCATGAACATAATAATTATAACCATAAGATTATGATCTTTCTATATATGTGATTATTTTTTGGTGGTTATGCCCACAACTCCATCCATCCTATATAGGATGACAATCCATAATTGAAGTTTTAGTGTTTTGATGCTTCAGAACCATTGATCGAATGTGGTCAAGATTGATCGCAACAATGGTAGGCATGCTTGTCATAAATTATTGTTATATCATGTAATGGTGAAAGGGAAGTACCATGTCACTTCCACTTGACCCACATAAGGTAAGTGCATCAGAGAGAATATTAAACGTGAAAGGGAAATTGGAATGTATACTAAGTATATGACATGACTGTATTAAATGTGAATGAAATATAAGTTGCATGTACATTGAACCCCTTACGAAATTAATTTATATTATAGGAACGAACCTTAATTATTAAATATCCAGTAAATGGAAATTAAAAAAATTTAGGCTACATGACCATATCACACTAATGAAAGGAATGCCTTGAACCAAATAAACTTATTGATTAATTATGATTTGATTAAAAGGTTACCTTCTGCATGACCTTATCACACTAATGAAAGAAAAGGCTTGATAAAATTGTAATATTACATTATTTCAAAATTAAATATGAGTGGGATGACTCGATATTGCCTTGGATTCTTACTAGGGAATTCCATGAGCACTCAGGAACCCCATTCTGATTCTAGGATGTGGCTTTCTTATGTTGAGACCCACCAAGATACAGATCCTGGTACATTCTTAAATACTTGTAATGACACTGTTGGATCCCTCACAAAGTATTAAAGGATACCATGGATACACTCCTTGGATCCAGAATTTTCAATTAGGTGCCATTTTTACATCCCATAGGGCCCTGTCTCTACATAGCCCCATTTTACCTTGGACTATTACCATGGATTTGGTAGGAATCATATTGTTGAATGCCTTGGAATATTCTCCATGGATTACACACTTACCATTATCCAAGCTATAGTTATTACTGAGTTGGTGACCCATGATATCTATTTTCCTTGGTTATTACCAAAGAACTACACTATAAAATGTAATTGTTAGTTGTCTTGTTGTAACATGTAACATTTACTATTGTTAACATGTCACATATGTATAAACTGGTAATAATAAATTATTGAAATGGTAATGTTAGGACTCCAGCCCAGGGATAAAGTAGGTAACTGGTTATTTAGATTAATTTCAAAACATTATTTTATATATGAATGCTTTCACTCTATCACATTTCGATACAAGGGTTGGATGTTACAGACATTATCTGTGGTGGCCCACTATGATTTATCTCACAACCACTCTTGGTGTTTTTTGGTAATTAGAGTAGTTTACATGAATGCATGTGTTGATAAAAGGAATCATACAACTTTGAACACATGATTTTTTACTATTTAGGGTGGAGTTTAATTGGAGTTGACAGAGATAGAGCTCAATATACTTTTTATTGTATTTTGATTCCATTATAATTTTGAGGAACATGTTATTCTTGCTATCTTGTTTCCATGTTTTCCAGTTTTCAAGTGACATGACATATCAACATTAGTTTTTGGATTCTTGTTTGTTATTTTTATTATTTCAGTAATTGTTATTGTTGTCCCTAAGTTCCACTATGCCTTCTGTTTACTTGTATTTCTTCCTCTATTTTCCTCTATTAATATTTATCCACTACATAATAAAATAATTATAATTTTTATTCTTATTTATCCACTACGCTAACCTTCGGTAATGAGGGAATATTCTCCCCACAGACACACCCAAGGCCCTCACTATTAGTTGATGACCTCCAGCGTTTGGGGAGATGCGTTTGATGCCATGTGGCCCACTAGGCATGGGGCACCAATTATGTTGAATATTGTTCTGGGACATTGCACTATAGGTGATACTCAACTGCTATGTGAGATACCTAGTACAAACTAAGAGTTTACTATACCATGATTGATATGAGTGATGTTGTTATGGGTCACCTTGGATGAACATTGTGGTAATGGTAATATCAATGGTTCCTATATTAACCCTTGTGATTCCATTATGGGTCTCTTAGGATGCGCTCAAGATTTCATTACATGATTTGGAGGACTATTTTAATGGATTACTAGTGGTTCCTTATTATAATAGAACTACAACAAACTTAATGTATATGGGAGGTTTAAACCGCCACTATATGGTTCTATGATGGTTTGAAAAAACCACTGCAAAAAATGGTTGTTGAAAATCAACAGGAATAATTTTGTTCAATTTAGGAGTGGTTTCTAGAAAATCTCATTGAAATTTTTTTTCTTGTCGGTTATCTATTAAAACAATAATTTCAATCAAGCGGTTGTTGAAAACCACTGCTAAATATTGTCCTTTTTACTGAAAAACCCGCCACTAATATGGTAAAAACCACCACTATGATAAACTATTTCATATTTAGGGATGATTTTAACTTCCAAACCTAATAAATATAATAATATAGTGTCAATTTATACCACCACTATATCATGAATTAAAATAAACAAGTTTCATGTTCTGCTACCCCAGAACCTGCATCCAGAACAATAAACCTGTGACACTAAATTTTTTACAAGATCATCAAATATATCAACATGATATAATGAGAACAACATGATAAAACTAATGAATCAACATACATTGATTCACACCAAAACATAAATAATTAGCACATTGACCAATTAAAATAAAACGTTTAAAGAAATAATTCATTTCTCAATACTTTGAAAGAATCATAAAAAACACAAAATATTAAAAGAATCAACCTATATGTAAAAGATGGAAAAGTAACTATACATAATATATGTCATATAAAAATTTCAATATCCATATTCAGTTGAAACACATCATATAGACACATAGTTATAAAACACATACATAGGAAACCTATTGTCCTGATCCTATTTAAAATATAAGACAATGATAAAAATTACCCACATTGGATGTTTTGAAACATGAAAAAACACTCACCACTAACAATTTCCCAATGATGAACTCTTCTTTTCACCCTCTCCTTCTCCAAATCTACTTACTACAATCGGCACTTGTAAGAAAAATATATTTAAATTTAAAAAACGTTGAATATTTATATTTACATAGAAAATAAATAAAATTTTGTGAACTAAAGTATTTTAATGTTGTCTGATTTACCTTCTCACCACCAATCATCACTTGAAATCCCCATTTTTTTACTAAAGGCCTCGAATGGTCATAGTTCCAAACCCATCAATGCATACAACTAGGATGATCCTTCTAAAGGAATTTATCAACTAGGTCATTCTATGAGACTAAGTTGGACTATGTGGGATTGACATCCCATTGTACATTTATTTTTACATATAAATCAAAAATCAGTCATATTAGATGAAATATATATTAACATAGTGAGAAATGAAAATATGTTATTATAATGATAAATGATTTCATACACCAACTTCTTTTGAAATCTTATTAACTAAACTCCCATAAAAAATTTTCTGAACATCCAACCAAACTTATGTTCGAGATTTTTAGTGGCCTAAACTCAGTGACTGCATTTAAAAAGGATAAAAAAATAGCATAATATATAGAATAGATAAAATTGAATAATAAATATATAAACTAATGAAAAGAGTACAAAAATTGATCGGCCTCTAGAAAACTCTTTGACCCCATAGTGTGAGTATAATTCATCATCAATATTTCTGTCATTTAATAAAATAATATTAATTTAAAAACATCTATTTCAAAAAATTGACAGAGATAGAAAAATAGAAATGATAACAGATGAAAATTACTAAAAAATTATAATATACAAAATAATGATAATGAATGACTGAAAAATGATATAAGTGGTTGATAAATAAATGGATAACTGCACATACAATCATTTTCTCCATAAATCATTTTAGTTTCATTCTTCATCATTACTGTATCTACATCATCCAATCTTGCAAGACTAATATTATTAATATCAGGATGAAAAAATAAGTCATATTTTTTAATATTGATGGGATTCAATGCTAGTGGTCAAATCATCCACTTCAATACCCCTATCATATAAGATATATGAATCATGTATTTTATAGTCCACAACATCCATCATGTAAGAGAAGATCATAGAATTAAATTGAAAGGATTCGATTTTAACTCCCCTGATAATATCCACCCAATTTCATTAGATTTAAATAGCAGAAAAATTTCCATGGTAGTTCAATTCAATAATATCACCCAATTTTCCATTGTATTCCCCTTCATCCAACATAAATGTGACAATATTCTATGTTTTCATACCCTCTTCCTGATCAACTGTATGGAATCTATAGACATTCAGATTGTAAGCATCATACATTCTAGCTTGTTTTAGAGGACCTCGAGTATGAAACTTAAAATCATTGAACAAATCTGCTCGAGTATCAGAATTCATGATCTAAAAAAATGAATATACATTATCATATTTACAATATATATGTATCAACATAATATAATTGTTTATTTTAATATTTATGAACTTACACGTCATGAAAACCATTCTAAAAGCTCTTTATTTAGAGCTTGTGTTATATCTTTATCATTTTGTGTATGTCCTCTCATTCATATCTCTGTTTGTATCCTCAAATATTTAATCAATGGATATAAAATTTCACTATTTATCAGCACATATCTATGTGCCTGTAATAATTCCATTTATGTTAATGTAACATTTAATCTCCTCCCAATATATCAACTAATAAGAGGAAAGCTGTTTGATTTCCCATGTATTTCAGATTTAGTCGATGTGACATCAAAAATGATAACTATATTGAATCTTTTATCAATATAATCCAAATATATAGAAAAATGATAAGAAACTCTTCTACCAAATAGCCTCTAGAAATAGAGCATTCTGGTTGAGCATTATTTTACACTTATGATTTCAAATACCACGATATCATTGAAATAAAAAAAATTAAGTATTTAATAAGGTGCCAATAATTATTTACTGAAATTAAAGACATATAAATAATATTCCTCCCAATCGGATACATTCATTGATAATGTATTAGGTCTTCTAATTTAGATTTCTCATCCAAATCTGCAGTTAAATGCATCATTGCATTAAAAAATGAAGGAGGAAAGACCATCTCCTTTTAAAAAAAATGTCAATAAAAATCCCTTCTGAAGGTTTTCAAGATGAAATGGGTGTAGAGATTTCCCACAAAGTTGTGTGAAAAATGTGAAAAATTTTATTATAACAGAAGTAACCTTTTCAGGCAGCAATACATAAAATTCAAATGGAAGTAACTGCTTTAACAGATAATGTGAATTGTGGATTTTTAATCCATGTAACCTATGATTATTTAAGTAAACACACCTTGATATGTTACATAAATACCCATCATATTCCTTAACATGTTTCAAAATTCAATGAAATGTTTCTTTATCCATATTTTTCATTGCAAATATTACGAGAGCATACAATCCATTCTTATCTGACCAGAGAACACACCTTATGATCATTACCTGTATGTCTTTCCAAGTATTGATATGATCCTTCAACATTCAATGTTCATTAAATAGTGTGATGATAAAATTTCCACAAACATTCTTCTTAATATTCTTCACATAAGTATTATTCCTCAAAAAATTAAATTCCTAATACATAAGTTTGAAGAATATACTTTTCATCTTCCATTGTTGCATTCTGATTTCACTTGATGAGGCTCTTTGAACTCGTTTCCAACTATCATTAATATGATGCACTATCTCCAATTCTGTTTCAACATTTCCAAGTTGCGTCAATATTTCAAAACTTGTAAACAACATAGGAAGTGGTGTATGATCAACAAAACTTTGAATGTTGACATGTTCAGCCAAAATCTTTGAGATGCATTGTGAAATCTTCGATTACACAGGAATCCCCATTTTCTACATTGATCTAGCCACTTTAGCTCGAAATAAATGTTATAATCCGAACAAGCCAAAACTATGTTATTTTTCCAACCAGATAAATTCCCATGTCTAGGGAAGTCACTAATGGTCTACATTAGAGCCGCTGACATTTTGTTCATTTTTCTAGAAGATGCATCATCTATCTCAACATCGTTGCTCCATAACTTTAGTAATTATTCAAATAATGGTTGCATGTATATATCAATATCATTTCTAGAATTTTTTTCCTATGAATAATCACTTAAATTCTAAAATAAGTTTGTTGCATACACATCCAAGGAGGAAGATTTTAAGGGAACAAAACAACAGGAAAAATTCTATAACAAGTACTCAAAGACCCAAATGGGTTGAATCCATGAGAAGTCAATCCCAATCTAATAATCATACGATCATATTAGAAATCTGTATGTAATGAATCAAATGTATTCCTTGTTTTTGATTCTCCTAGATTTCACATTAACCCATAATTATTATTTTATATAGATATCCACTTCATGTGTTTGGAGATTTATGATGACATTAATTATCTTTACAGTCGAGGATTTAAAGGAAATTAATGAAAAACCATTGAAGGTATGTTCATTTTCTTCTTCAACATGGTAGTATGTTGATTAACACATCCAACATCACCGATAGACTTCCATCTCAAGGATGAAAATTTATTGAAATCAAGTCTGCTTGAATCCTATCTCTAATAAATCATAAAATAATTAGGAAACACATGATTATTTTTATAATTCCAACCAATATTGTTAACAACTTTTTTCATATCATAAAAATACACGAGGATCTCTAATTCAAGAAAAGCATCACCCAACAATTCCAATATCATGGAAATTGCCTAACTTGTAATTCTAGATTGGAATTTTATATGGTATAACTTCAAAAGAAAGGAAGGTTTTTAATATTTCAAACATACACTATACATATCTTGATTTCAATTATCAACTAAACCATTTAAGGATTCAGTCTTCCCATTGAATTTTTCTTTTACATTAGTCTCCATATAATCACGATGAGGATCCAATGATATGTCAGAATCTTGATCCGGTTGTCCTTTAGTCTCAAAAACATCACTTGTCACATTTCTATTTATAGCACCCTCAACTGGTTGTTCTGATATATTTTGATGTTGATATTGGTGTCTTGCAATTCCGAATGCATCATTTATAATTTCGTGAATTTCATTTTCCATTGTAGAAGAAGTTTGCAGCTCATTCGGTGGGTGGGCATTAGTGATCAACCTTTCTGTAATGTTGGATTCTCTATTCTAAATCCAACAAAAATAATTAGTAGGGAATTTATTTAATAATATGTGTTCATAATCTTCATCTATCTTCAACCATTTCTAAATTTATATTTCGAACATGGGCAACTTACTCTCCCATCAACAGATCAATTGGAAATTGAAAAATCTAAAAACTCATCCAAACCCTTAGCATAACGAGGTGTGTTCCTTGGTAATGTGATCCAACTTGTATAGATATATATCATAATGTTCCTACACATTATGAAAAAAAATAAAACACATAACTATTACTAAATATGAAAAGAGATTCATAAATACTTGTTGAAAAAAATATGAATATGTTAAATAACCATAAACTACCTTTTAAATATATGTATAACCATATTTGAAATAATAAATACAGACACGTGTGAAAAATAATTAAACTATTTTGACTATTAGGATAAGTTGATGAAGAAATTGTTATAGAGTAGTGAACTTCGACCCTTCTTTAATTGATACAGAACAAGAAAATATATGGAAACTAGAAATGCCTCAACAAATCATTAAGATGAATCCAATAAGTTCTAAATGTCTTTCTTATTCTTTATTCAGTTATTTTATTGTCTTCTATTTCAAGGAAAAACACAAATGGAAAATATTATTTAGAAATCCATTTAATCTTATACACATGGGTGTTTCATAATTCTTTATCAGACATTTAAAACCCAAAAGATAGAAATTAAAATTGAAACATATTACTATTTATAGTATCATGAAATAAATCAAAAATATTTAATTTTTTTAAGTTAGGGAATCATTTTCCAATGAAAAAGGATTTCTACTTTTCAAACAGATGAAATACACTAGTACATAAATATTAAAGGGAAATGTTATACCTATATAACCCACAAAAGTGTAATTTTTTTTTTCACAGGATGTATAAGGGTACATCATAAATTTTATATTTTGCAAAAACGTAACCTTTAAAATATACATATCATATAAAGATATGATACATTTTACACATGTAGTATATAGGTAAATTATAATGCCATGTATGGGTAAGAACAAATTTTTAGAATTGCATAATTGTTACTAGTGATGTTGTGTAATGATAATAATTTACATATATTGGTAATGTAAAGAAAAGTAGAAAAGTTGTATAAAGTCATGTAGAAGTTACATAAGGATATTATTTATTTTGAAAATTATGAATAAAGGAAAAACATAAATTTCATACACTATTTAAATGTAGGTAGTTAACTACACAAGGGTGACTTAATTTTTTTCATGGTGCTTAAGGGTAGCTTAGAACTTCTGTAGAGGTAAGAAACACTTGTGTTATGGTAAGAAAAACTTCTGTAGAAGTAAGAATCATGTTCGTAAAGGTAATAATATATTTGATGCCAATAAAATAAATTAAATACACGTTATTTCTTATGATAAAATCAAATTTAAAATTAAAACTAATTTATTTTATAACATGATTGATATACAAGATTCCTTGCAACATCCATATTTTTTTAATCTCTCAATATCATTATTTTTATCATCTATATCATGTATAATCATCAAATTTCCTTCTTTATATTTTACATTTTCTTTCTCATGAAGATGGATAAATGTAAACTAATAAAATATCAAATTCTTCATTCCACTCCTTCCATTTTAATCATGAATATTCTGAAACTTATTTCTCCCAATTTTAATACCGAACATTATTCTTTATTTGGAAAACAACTATTTTAATATTGTAACCCACTTTATTAAGAATAAACCAAGGTATTCCAACAAAACTATAATTTTAGAAGTGTATAAGTCATCCATTTGAAGCATTATTAAATTAAAAATTTAAAAAATACTTAATTTGAAACTCTATTGAGATCCAATTAGAATCATACATCTATATTATCTCTATTATGATATGTTTTTTAAAAAAGATATAAAATATAAGGCCCCAGCCTTAAACCTTACTTAATCTTGATTTATTACAAGATTACACATTGAGGATCTTTTCAGGTTTAGAGTTTTAGAGAATTAGATCATGAAACTTGCATTACATTACACATTTAGACAAAGTGGTTACATAAAAGATAGTAATCATTCTTCCCATCAACGGAAACATATTTAAAATAAATCATGTATTCTTTCTTGACACATCCTTGACACTATCATCACGTCATGTACCTTTCCCTTGACCTGTGAAAAGCATTTCAAAAACTTGGGATGAGCATAAAAAGCTCAGTAAGGGTTATAAAGATACGGAAAGGAAACATGACTTCATATATACATAAGAATGAAATCACACTTTACCCATAAAACATAGCCACTTTAACATACCTCATCAAATCATGAATAAATCGTAGAAATCATAAGACATAAAAGGTTACTTGAGGCATTCATAACTTTCTTATGTAGGGAGTAACCCTCTTGGTTACGTTTGGAATACCCATCACAGTATATTCCCTAAATCTCTTCGGAGAAACCTTAACGTTTCACTCCATCGCGTTACCCAGTGCATTGGAGAGCTATATCGGGCTCACCCGCCCTTAGTCTATCACGGAACCACCCGTCTTCATAATAATGCCCGAGAACCATAACATAAATGTATCACATAAAACATGCATAAAGGAAATATAACATTTCCACATTTCAATCACAATATAACATTTTAGGATATTGAAATAATGAATCCATTAAAAAAAACATTTTCAAAACCATTTAAAACATTTAATAAAGAGATTTTTGAATCAAAGTGTCCTATACCACGTTGAAGCTTTTAACATTTTAAAACATTAATATCCATATAAATAAATCCTTAAAACCATTTTGAAAGCATGGATATTTATAAGAAAAAATCATTAAAGCATTTAAAGCGATATTTTGGTTAAAGGGTTTTTACCAAAATTAGAGACACTTGAATACAATAATTGAGGAATAACATTTAATCAGAACTTTATAATATCATGATAATAAATGGATTCATGATATAATATTCCAAAAAACAGTATATACACCATATAAGATTGAATTGGTGCATAAGAACAATGAAGTCTCAATAGAGATGTAAAATGTGATGAAATCCCTTATAAAGAAGGTATCCTTAAATTAATGATAAATCAATCTCAAAATTATGTGTGAAAAACATAAATACACCCAATATAATTGGATATTAAGTGTAAAACAATAAAAGTTCATTCACACATATTCAAAGGATGACATATTCAATAACAACATGTTGAACCCAAAGAAATCGAAATTGGGTTAAAAAGTTGCTTTGGTAAAATTCGACTGCCTAACGGCGTCACTTCAAAAATTCAGAAAATGAGTTGATGAGAGATAAAAAGGGAATATCATCACTTGGACATAAAATTTACATTAATCAGGATATAGAAGAAAATCTCCCAACATAATAGTATGTGAATTAAAAGACATAACAAACGAAGTCTTTTAAAAATAGGAGGGTGAAAGGTTCCCTTACCGACATGGGTATCTTTCGAAACACACCCCCCGTGAAAGAAGGAAAATACAAAATTGATGTAAATACTCATAAACGAAATTATATTACACAATGAGTAAAATAATGTGCAGAAAATACACCACCCAAAGGAAATTGTGGCAAATGTAGCATAAATCTCACGGGAATAAAAGTGAGATGAAAAATCCCTTACGAAAACTCAGCAGCCCAACGGTGCCACTTAAAACTTCCAAAATGGATTGATGAGAGGAAATAGGGTCTCTTATCATATCAAAATAAAGTTTAAAAAAAGAGGAATATAAAAGAACATCCCCCATCATAACAAATAGGAGCTTAAAAGAAATGACATAAAGGAGAGTACTTAAAAAGAAAAAGAGAGGTTAGATCTCTTACGAAAATTCTGCAGCCTAACAGCGCCACTCAAAACTTCCCAAATGGATTGATGAGAGAGAATAGGGTCTCTCATCATATGAACATAAAAATTACAGTAAGGGTAATATAAAAGAACATCCCAATCACAGGAAATATGATCTTAGAAGGAATGACATAAAAGAGTGTACTTAAAAAGAAAGAGAGGAGTAGGATCCCTTACCTCAAGTCCAACTTGTCTTGTTCGTTTCATTATATTCCTGAATAATAAACTTTGGTCAATTAATAATTTCCTAATTACCTCCTTTAGATATTATTATTCAGTTCATATCACATATTATAATGTTATAATAATTGTTTAATAATGTTAGTTCATATCAGACGTTTTTTCCGATGTTTGGTACATGAGTCAAAAATGAACTTGTTTGAAAAAAGATTGCCCATGTAGTTATAAGTAAATAATTTCCAGAATAGTATTAATGATTAAAATATCATATACATCCAGTAAATATTAATTTCATACTATTCCATATCATTTGGAGATAAAAAATGAAAAGCACCGTTCATGGAGACGGTAGGCCGTACGTACGCATGAACACTACATTCATTTTTTTGTCATATTAATTGAATTAAAACAAAATGAGAGATATATATATATATATGTTATAATTACAGAATATATCCATAATTTTGATATAATATATTACATATATATCCTATATATATATGTACTTATAGTATTACATAACATTTTGAGATAAGAAATGAAATGTACCGTTCATGGAGACGGTAATCCGTACGTACGCATGAACGCTACTTCCATTTCTATTTCATATTTAATGGAATTAAAACATAATGATACATAATAGTATTTTAATTCCAGTATGGTATCATATATAATATCATTAAATATATCCTTTATACGTACCACATATGGTATTAACGAATCAAATCACTTTGAGGGGGCGGTAGTCCGCACTTCCTTAAATGAAGATATCACGTTTACCCATAATGGAAACCATAAAGGTATTCCTAAAATTAAAAATACAGAATATTAAGGAAATCATAAACATATTATATATAATATATAAATATAGTGTCATCTTAATGGTCACATTTGAAGGTGTTAAAAGAATGTTGAACAATCATCGTTTCGAGAGGCCGAAATTCGCCATCCACGGAAACAGTATGTTCTTTAACCATTAGATGTAGGTGTCTGAAAGTGTAGCTAGAATACTTCTTATAAAAACATCCTAGTATATTTATGATATTGGATTTGTTACAAAAGAAATGAATAAAAAGAGTTTAGGGGGTTGGAGAAGCAAAATAAAACAAAAGGACTCAAGTGAAGACATTACCTTAAAATCGGGTAACTCCCTTTGGTTTGAGCTCAAAGGATTCCTTGGGAATACTTATGCCCAATGTGAGGCATCAAGGATTAATATAGGGATGTGGAGAGACAAAATGGTAAGAGGTTGGCCGATCCAAAGGCTTTGGGAGTGTGGGTAAGGAGGTAGGGGTTGGGGCCTTTTATAAGAGGAGAGGAGGGGCACTCTTGTAATGTTACAAAATGTTACTTTATTTTCAAAAGATTTTCAGATTTTAAATGTCCTAAATTGATGTATTTCGGGGATAAGGTGATAAGGGTTCGAAATAAACTCATCCAATAGGTTTTAGACATGTGTAGGTCTTAGATATTACATTATCTTTCCATTTTATTTAAATCGTTAAATAATGAGGTCATCACTGCATCATCATGATGTCATAAATAATTTAATTTATTTAATGTCTAAAAATTATAAAAAAATAATATGATGTAGGAAATATTTTTATCTTTCCAATGAATATTTATAGTCAAAAATATGATTTGTATAACTCCATTTAAAAATTGTTTTAGTTAAACATTTCATGTTTGTCTCATTTTTACTTTAACTTTAAATAAAAAGATATTAATGTCATTTTCCAACCAAAGTGGCTTCATGGGGTCCCCAATTTGACCCATGGGTTGTCTTGGTCGGCCATGACACATTCAATGAGGTTAGGACATGTGTCAAGTTCATTTCATATTATTAAAACATTATTTTTACCTTAAACTACACTAATTACCTCTAATCGCGATTAAAACTTAATAAGTTACTATTCACCAAAAAAATATTTTTATCCCATTGAACCACATTTTACTTCTTAATGACAACCATGTATTTTGGATTATTGAAATTCAAAACACAAAGATGGAAAATTTTCATTTAAACGGAAAAATCAGTTTTTATAAGTACCACTTAGTGGTTTCACTATTCATCAAAAATTGATGTTTTTCAGAAAAATCCCAAAAATTCACCCTAAGCAATATTTGATATTCCGAATTCAAAAATGAAGTCTATTTTAAAAAATTCAAAACATATAAGTCACATTAATTAATTTAATAATTAATTCCCGCTGTCAAAGCAAATAGCGTGTTTTTATGGAACAATAAGTATCAAAAGATTGACACTAGTTTAAGTCTGATTTCAAAGTGAAATTAATTCCAACGACCACTATTGGATTTAGGGGTAAAAATATATTCGAATTTCACTTTAAAACAAATTCAAAAGATAATCTAATCATATAAATGAATTAGATTAAAAAGAGGTTTTGAATTAAAATACAACATTTTACACTATTCATTAAATAAATGAAATTTATCGGAAAGATACCAAAAATTTACACAAAGTAAATTTTGATGTCCCGATTCTTAAGAAGAGTTTTATTTGGTCCAATAGAATGTATAAGAGTGAAAAAAACTATATTTAACGACGGTTCACCATCAAAAGGCGATAAGTGATCCTTTAGTGAAAACTAGGGCATATACGCCTAAAATTGAATTCTTTCCGTATTTTAAGCCTTTATCTTTTATTGGATAAATGTAAAAACATTTAAAAAAATTTATAATCATATTTTAGTTATTTCTATACATTCCCGCCAATACAATGACTATATGTTAACTACAATTTAAAATAATATTATTTTATTCTTAGAGTGCAACGTAAGATTCCTAAGAAACTCGTTGTTGCGTGTTGGGTACGCCATCGAGCATAGCGTCCCCTTTAAAGTCATATTAATATTTTATTCACAAATATGGATAAATATGAAAATTTCATATTCTTTATTTACCTGGGGTGTTACATCCTTCCCCCCTTTTGGGAATTGCGTCCTCGCAATTTTTAAAATTGAGCTTGGAAACATCCTTGAAAGTCACACATCAGAACAAGAGTCGGTAAAACAATCCCATTAAAATAAAGAAAGATAAGTACAAAGGTCACCCTAGTTAACCCATACTAGGATTCCAAGTATGAAAATATGGACATGGAGGAAAAAAAGGGTCATGTTCTGATGGAGAGTGATAGAAAACATGTTTAGGAGAAAGTTAACCACGAGAAAATCACAAACTTGTGATGGGTTAAACGGTATTCGATTCCCCAGTAGGAAAAGTTAATAGAAAAAATTTTTGTTTTAAGATAATTTTTATTGAGGAATTTATTCATAAGGAAACATAATCACTTATCATGTTGACTTTCAACTTTTATTAGATTCCTTACACAAACTCATATTTTCTCCAAAAGACGAGTATTTAGGAAGACTTGTTCACATTAAGAGTACTATAATCAACTTCTAGAGAATCACCTAATCCACCAAAGAGAACTATATACTTCCCATTTCTTTAGGATTTAACCAAAACCAAAACCAAAAGGTTAGTACAAGGTCAGATAATCCAGAAAAGGATAACCCTTTAAAAAGAAAATCTATGCTTAATCTTCAAAATTTGTCCAACAAAACCCAAAGTTCAACGATTACCATCCGATAAACAATTTGTCCATACAATTCTTCAAAGTAAACCAATATAATATTGAAACCCAAATATTTTAAGGATTTAGTCACATAGTCTTCCAATTTAAATCGTAACATTTATCTCCAAACAATATCAGTTGCTCCTAAAGTCTCGTATTGAAAAGTAATTAACCTAATCACATATCCTCCATGATAGGTTAATCATTTTCATAAATAACCCAAAATTAACTTACTCTTAATTCATAAAATCATCTAACTAAAAAAATAATCGGTCAAACTAACCAGGGAATTCATGTAGTCCATTGGTAGGTGATAAGTACCAGTCGCACTTTGGTTGTGGGTTCGATTCCCGCAGCTTTGTCCGACGCGACGGGTTGTCACACGGTCTGTGTGTTGTCCTTTTTCCAAAACTATATAATTCTTAAATCATTCCCCAAAAAGAGATAAAATCATCAAAAATGATCATAACATATTTTAACCTCAAGTTTATCTCATGCCTTTCATTTTCCAACATATCATATAATAACCCATAATTACCTCAAAAGTAAGGATCATATAAACTCTAATGGTTACCTTTATAATTATTACCTGAACTTCTACATGGATTGGTCATCTCGTACATGATGCATTAAAGATCATACCAAGGTTCAAGTGGTTGATCATGACTCCTTGATAGTTGGTTTAGAACAACCACAAGTTTCCTCATTGAATCCCCCATTTTATCTAGTATCTTAATCATAGAACCACCACAGTTTCCTTCAAACCTGTTGTCTCTATGGTGCCTGCTAGATCCATCCATTCACTAAAAACATAATTGTCAGTGTGAGTATATCAACAAAACCATCATGTACTAATGAGGAAGGTAAACACTAAGATACACTTACTCATTCACTTTATCTAAAACTAGGACTCTTTCTGAAATCCTAACCATAATGATGCTGTCACTTATGCTTAAAGAATACCCTAACCTCTAAAGTTATCTAAACCGACCTTTGATACCAACTATAAGGCCCCATCCTTAAACCTTACTTAATCTTGAGTTATTACAAGATTACACATTGAGGATCTTTTCAGGTTTAGTGTTTTAGAGAATTAGATCATGAAACTTGCATTACATTCCACATTTAGACAAAGAGGTTACATAATAGACAGTAATCATTCTTCCCATCAACAGAAACATATTTAAAATAAAACATGGATTCTTTCTTGACACATCCTTGACACTATCATCACGTCATGTACCTTTCCCTTGACCTGTGAAAATCATTTCAAAAACTTGGGATGAGCATAAAAAGCTCAGTAAGGGTTATAAAGATATGGAAAGGAAGCATGAGTTCATATATACATAAGAATGAAATCATAATTTACCCATAAAACATAGCCACTTTAACATACCTCATCAAATCATGAATAAATCGTAGAAATCATAAGACATAAAAGGTTACTTGAGGCATTCATAACTTTCATACATAGGGAGTAACCCTCTTGGTTACGTTTGGAATACCAATCACAGTATATTCCCTAAATCTCTTCAGAGAAACCTTAACATTTCACTCCTTCATGTTACCCAATGCATTGGAGAGCTATATCGGGCTCACCCGCCCTTAGTCTATCACGGAACCACCCATCTTCATAATAATGCCCAAGAACCATAACATAAATGTATCACATAAAACATGAATAAAGGAAATATAACATTTCCACATTTCAATCACAATATAACATTTTAGGATATTGAAATAATGAATCCATTAAAAAAACATTTTCAAAACCATTTAAAACATTTAATAAAGAGATTTTTGAATCAAAGTGTCCCATACCAACTTGAAGATTTTAACATTTTAAACCATTAATATCCATATAAATAAATACTTAAAACCATTTTGAAAACATGGATATTAATAATAACAAATCATTAAAACATTTAAAGCGATAATTTGGTTAAAGGGTTTTTACCAAAATTAGAGACACTTGAATACAATAATTGAGGAATACCATTTAATCAGAACTTTATAATATCATGAGAATAAATGGATTCATGATATAATATTCCAAAGGACAGTATATACACCATATAAGAGTGAATTGGTGCATAAAAACAATGAAGTCTCAATAGAGATGTAAAATGTGATGAAATCCCTTATAAAGAAGGTATCCTTAAATCAAGGATAAATCAATCTCAAAATTATGTGTGACAAACATAAATACACCCAATATAATTGGATATTAAGTGTAAAACAATAAAATTTCATTCACACATATTCAAAGGATGACTTATTCAATAACAACATGTTGAACCCAAAGAAATCGAAATTGGGTTAAAAAGTTCCCTTGGTAAAATTCGACAGCCTAACGGCGTCACATAAAAAATTCAGAAAATGGGTTGATGAGAGATAAAAAGGGAATATCATCACTTGGACATAAAATTTACATTAATCAGGATATAGAATAACATATCCCAACATAATAGTATGTGAATTAAATGACATAACAAACGAAGTCTTTTAAAAAGAGGCGGGTGAAAGGTTCCCTTACCGACATGGGTATCTTTCGAAACATACGCCCTGTGAAAGAAGGACAATACAACATTGATTTAAATACTCATAAACGAAATTATATTACACAATGAGTAAAATAATGGGCAGTACATACACCACTCAAAGGAAATTGTGGCAAATGTAGCATAAATCTCACGGGAATAAAAGTGAGATGAAAAATCCCTTACGAAAACTCGGCAGCCCAACGGTGCCACTTAAAACTTCCAAAATGGATTGATGAGAGGAAATAGGGTATATTATCATATCAAAATAATGTTTAAAAAAATAGTAATATAAAAGAACATCCCCCATCATAACAAATAGAAGCTTAAAAGAAGTGACATAAAGGAGAGTACTTAAAAAGAAAATGAGAGGTTAGATCTCTTACGAAAATTCGGCAGCCTAACGGCGCCACTCAAAACTTCCCAAATGGATTGATGAGAGAGAATAGGGTCTCTCATCATATGAACATAAAAATTACAGTAAGATTAATATAAAATAACATCCCAATCACAAGAAATATGATCTTAGAAGGAATGACATAAAAGAGTGTACTTAAAAAGAAAGAGAGGAGTAGGATCCCTTACGTTAAGTCCAACTTGTCCTGTTCGTTTCTTTATATTCCTTAATTATAAACTTTGGTCAATTAATAATTGCCTAAGTACCTCATTTAGATATTATTATTCAGTTCATATCACATATTATAATGTTATAATAATTGTTTAATAATGTTAGTTCATATCAGACGTTTTTGCCGATGTTTGGTACATGAGTCATGAATGAACTTGTTTGAAAAAGATTGCCCATGTAGTTATAAGTAAATAATTTCCAGAATAGTATTAATGATTAAAATATCATATAAATCCAGTAAATATTAATTTCATACTATTCCATATCATTTGGAGATAAAAAACGAAAAGCACCGTTCATGGAGACGGTAGGCCGTACGTACGCATGAACGCTACTTTCATTTTTTTGTCATATTAATGGAATTAAAACAAAATGAGATATATATATATATATATATGTTATAATTCCAGAATGATATCCATAATTTTGATGTAATATATTACATATATATCCATTATATATATGTACTTATAGTATTACATAACATTTTGAGATAAGAAATGAAATGTACCGTTCATGGAGACGGTAAGCCGTACGTACGCATGAACGCTACTTCCATTTCTATTTCATATTTAATGGAATTAAAACATAATGATACATAATAGTATTTTAATTCCAGTATGGTATCATATATAATATCATTAAATATATCCTTTATACGTACCACATATGGTATTAACAAATCAAATCACTTTGAGGGGGTGGTAGTCTGCACTTCCTTAAATGAAGATATCGCGTTTACCCATAATGGAAACCATAAAGGTATGCCAAAAATGAAAAATACAGAAGATTAAGGAAATCATAAACATATTATATATCATATATAAATATAGTATCATCTTAATGTCCACCTTTGAAGGTGTTAAAAGATTGTTGAACAATCATCGTTTCGGGAGGCCGAAATTCACCATCCACGGAAACAGTATGTTCTTTAACCATTAGATGTAGGTGTGTGAAAGTGTAGCTAGAATCCTTCTTATAACAACATCCTATTATATATATGATACTGGATTTGTTACAAAATAAATGAATAAAAAGAGTTTAGGGGGTTGGAGAAGCAAAATAAAACAAAAGGACTCAAGTGAAGACATTACCTTAAAATTGGGTAACTCCCTTTGGTTTGAGCTGAAAGGCTTCCTTGGGAAGACTTATGCCCAAAGTGAGGATTCAAGGAGTAAGAGAGGGAAGTGGAGAGACAAAATGGTAAGAGGTTGGCCGAGACAAAGGCTTTGGGAGTGTGGGTAAGGAGGTAGGGGTGGGGGCCTTTTATAAGAGGAGAGGAGGGGCACTCTTGTAAAGTTACAAAATGTTACTTTATTTTCAAAAGCGTTTTGGATTTTAAATTTCCCACATTGATTTATTTCGGGGATAAGGTGATAAGGGCTCTAAATCCACTCATCCAATAGGTTTTGGACATGTTTAGATCTTAGATATTACATTATCTTTCCATTTTATTTAAATCGTTAAATAATGAGGTCATCGCTGCATCATCATGATGTCATAAATAATTTAATTTATTTAATTTCTAAAAATTATAAAAAAAAATACTATGATGTAGGAAATATTTTTATCTTTCCAATTAATAATTATAGTCAAAAATCCGATTTGTATAACCCCATGTAAAAATTTTCTTAGTAAAACATTTCATGTTTGTCTCATTTTTACTTTAACTTTAAATAAAAAGATATTAATGTCATTTTCCAACCAAAGTGGCTTCATGGGGTCCCCAAGATGACCCATGGGTTGTCTTGGTCGGCCATGACACATACAATGAGGTTAGGACATGTGTCAAGTTCATTTAATATTGTTAAAACAATATTTTTACCTTAAACTACACTAATTACCTCTAATCGCGATTAAAACTTAATAAGTTACTATTCACCAAAAAAATATTTTTATCCCATTGAACCACATTTTACTTCTTAATGACAACCATGTATGTCGGATTTTAGAAATTTAAAACACAAAGATGGCATAATTTCATTTAAACGGAAAAATCAGTTTTTATAAGTACCACTTAGTGGTTTCACTATTCATCAAAAATTGATGTTTTTCAGAAAAATCCCAAAAATTCACCCTAAGATATATTTGATATTATGAATTCAAAAATTAAGTCTATTTTAAAAAATTCAAAACATATAAGTCACATTAATTAATTTAATAATTAATTCCTGTTGTCCAAGCAAATAGCGTGTTTTTATTAAACAATAAGTATCAAAAGGTTGACACTAGTTTAAGTCTGATTTCAAAGTGAAATTAATTCCAATGACCACTATTGGATTTAATGGTAAAAATATATTCTAATTTCAATTTAAAACCAATTCAAAAGATAATCTAATCATATAAATAAATTAGATTAAAAAGAGGTTTTGAATTAAAATACAACATTTTACACTATTCATTAAAAAAATGAACTTTATCGGAAAGATACCAAAAATTTACACAATGTAAATTTTGATGTCCCGATTCTTAAGAAGAGTTTTATTTGGTCCAATAGATTGTATAAGTGTTAAAAAAACAATATTTAATGACGGTTCGCCATCAAAAGGCGATAAATGAACCTTTAGTGAAAACTAGGGCATATACGCCTAAAATTGAATTCTTTCTGTATTTTAAGACTTTATCTTTTATTGGATAAATGTAAAAACATTTAAAAACATGTATAATAATATTTTAGTTATTTATATCCATTCCCGCCAATACAACGGCTACATGTTAACTACCATTTAAAATAATATTATTTTATTCTTAGAGTGCAACGTAAGATTCTCAAGAAACTCGTTGTTGCGTGTTGGGTACGCCATCGAGAATAGCATCCCCTTTAAAGTCATATTAATATTTTATTCAAATATATGGATAAATATGAAAATGTCATATTCTTTATTTACCTGGGGTGTTACATAAAATATATATTATATTAATAAAATAATGAGAAAAAAGAATATTTTGAATAAATATTAGTATAAAAAAATAATTCCAAAAATAAATACAAATTCATTGGTCCTAGAAAAATTTTATTAAAGAAGAACATTATTCCATACTACCTGAAAAGTCATATCTTTTATGAAAAAGTTTTTATTAAGGAAGGCAATTATAATATCAGCTGTAAAAAATTCAATATCACATATCTAAATAAAAAATCTAATAAGATAATATAAATACCTATTTTAATTTCCAATTCATTAAAGAATGCCAATATCTATCAAAATAAACCATAAGAGATGGAAGATGATATAACTGATGCATACTAGTACTGACCCTGTAATGTCATAGATCCGGGTGCCACTCAACGGGTTCACCGAACCTAGTTGGTCACATGACCTCAAGCACATTTTCCCAAATGCCTGAGGCTTCTGACTAGAAGCGAGGGACCAGGTCTTATAGTGGGGAAACTATGCCCTCATTTTTCAAAGTTTAGCACTACGTAATACAAGATAAAACATACAATAATAGCGGAAGCAAATAAGCATACACAATTTTAAATGAACAAATGCATTAAAAAAACAATAGTCATATATATGTAATGATGATGCAACATGCACCGTGTTCTAAGAAAACAGCTAGAACATATTACAAAGAAGTACAATACGATACAGAGTACAACAAATCAAAACAAAACATCTGGTAGCATCGTGAGCCTAAGCCAGGTCCCATGCTCCCCTACTCCTCAATAACAATGAATTACCTGTGAAGGGACCCTTTCCCTTATCCAAACCTGTAGAAACGTAATCTGTTTGGGCTGAAAAGCATGACCCAAACAGGGTGTGAGAAATAATCAAAGTAGGCACCCACCAAAGGCTCGTGTTCAATAGTGTGTAAACATGCAACAACAATGTGCAAAAGTAAATTCAATAAACTAAGTAGTACTCAAAAGTAACTCTCTTTACAAGTTATATTCACATTTAAATATTCATTTAATTATTTATTACTATGAACCACCATAGTAAATTTCTATGTACATAGTCCGTGTCCTCAGACACGCAAACCCTTACCTCCAGGTAATCAAAATCCAACCCGCAGGTAATTTCCCTCAGGTGTAATAGATATTTCCCTCAGGTGTACGTAGTGTCACCCGCAAGAATAGAGTATCTGCCCTCAGGCATACGAAGAGTTTCCCTTAGGAGAAATAGAACGTTGCCCTCGGGCTATGCAGTATCATGCCCTCAGGCTAAACAAACAATACACTTAGGCTAAAAAGAAAAATGCCCTCATGCACAAGAAACTAGGCCATTCCCAACATGTAAATAAGAAATTCACATAAAATTCCTCTCAAGGAAATTCAATAAACATTATTACAATGTCATACCCTCGGGTATCCTGGCCAAATGGCTAAACAGAGGAACACACCAATGGGGAGGTCCTGGATCCAAGCTGCGATCCCTAGAAATGTTTTATTATCACATTTAATTACCAACACAATTCTAGGTGTTTAAACAGCCAAGGCCTTAGCCACACGATACCCCAACATGGGTCCGTAGCACAAAAATATGCACAAATGCACAACAGATGGAAATTAAACACCAAGACAACTACCATAAACACCCAAGAACGGTATACCCGAACGACGCCTTCTAAAACGTCCAAGAATGTCATAGATATGAGGTAAAATAATTCTCATTCAACCTCAAATAACATCCCATAGAGGAAGATTTGTAAAGAAATACACAAGGAGAAGGAAGCTCTTACCCGTGTGGTTCCAACGAGATCAACGGCAGAAGAATCTGATTCCCGAAGTGCGATCGGGAGCTCTTTAATGCCCCGACCTCCTCTTCCAGCTCCTTGCTCCGGTTATAAGCCTTCCTTGTGAACAGAGGAGGATACTACCTATTTAAGTGAAAAAACAAACTACACAGCATGTACTTCTCTCATTTAACTGTTCCCCTAGAGGCACCGCCAAACTGTTCATCGGTCGACATGAGTACACAACGTGTATTCTCGACTACACGACATGTATTGTCTCACAGTTGGAGGCTGCTTCCACCGCCTTACTATTTTCCTACCGGCTGACTACACGGCATGTAAATACGCATTACACGACGTGTAGTCGATTTTTACACCCTTCGTTGCCGACATGGCGACACACCATGTGTACTCATCCCACACTGCCAAAGTACACGGCTTGTACTTTCAAAATTTGGGATTTTTCCCCATTTTCCTTATTTTCTCAAAAACCATAAAGGAAAAGAGAAAAGAATAAACTCGTACCTCAAAAATAAGAACCGGGTTCTTTCAAACTACCTCCCTTAAATCAATTCGTCCCATAATTTCCCTACCAAGTGTGGTGAAGATAAATCTCAGAACAGCTCTGGCCATTGAGAACGTACGTCGGTCTCCCGCTCCCAGGTTTCGTCCTGCACTCGACCATCATGCCATAACACCCATATGAGAGGAACTAGATGGCCTCAGAGAACTCTCATGCTCCAATAAACAAATCGAATCGGATGCTCCTCAAAGGATGCATCGATATGAATCTCAACCTCCTCTGGCTGAAAGACATGAGATGGGTCTGAATGATAGCGACAAAACTGTTATACATGGAAGACATCGTGCATGGCTCGGTACCTCTTTGGTAACTGCAATCGATAGGAAACCGGTCCAACTCTATCCAGAATCTCAAATGGCCCCACATGCCTCAATGAATGTTTACCATGTCTCCTGATCCGTCTGTGTCCCATCCTCGGCGAAACACATATGAAAACCTGATCCAGGACTATGGACTCCAAAGGTCTTCTGCGGCGATCAGCATAAGATTTATAACGAGACTATGTAGTAGCCATCTGCTTCTGAATCAACTGGACCTACTCAGATATCTCCTACACGAGATGTGGTTCTAGTAAAGCTGCCTCACCTGCCTCTAACCAGCACAAAGGTGATCAGTATGGCCTACCATATAATGCCTCGTAAGGTGCCATCTCAATAGTCGACTGAAAGCTGTTATTATAGGCAAACCCAACTAGGGGTATGTGATTCTCCCAAGAGCCCCCAAAGCCCAGGATGCATGCACACAACATGCCCTCGAGCACCTATATTGTACGCTCTGACTGGCCATCAGTATCAGGGTGGTAAGATGTGCTCAAAAGCACCTGTGTACCCAATTCCCTCTGAAAACACTACCAGAAACGAGAGGTAAAATGTTCGTCCCTATCTGAAATGATAGAACGAGGAACCCCATGAAGGCGCATGATCTCATGGATACAATACTTCATGAGCTTGTCACCACCGAAGGTATCCTTGATCGGAAATAAGTGAGCTAACTCCATGAGTCTATCCACAATAACCCACATGGCATCATTGCCTTGAGGTGAACTCATTAACCCAGTCACGAAGTCCATCGCGACATCATCCAATTTCAACTTCGGGATGGGTAACTGCTGTAATAGTCCAGCAGGCCTCTGATGCTCTGCCTTCACCAGCTGACGGTGGAACACCTTGTACCAAAACCAGATATCTCTCTCATCATACCCGACCACTAGTACAAACGTCTCACGTCTTGTTACATCTTGGTAACCCCGGGATGAACTACCCAAGATAAATCATGAAACTCCCGCATCAACTCCTCGCGTATATCTCCTGGAACCCACACTCATCCATGTAAACACAGAATTTCATCATCGCCTATCATATAACCAGGAGGAGGTTCCCCCCTTGCCACCGACTCCAGAAGAACTAGGCCTCCCGAATCAAATATTTGTCTCATCCTCACTCTATCCAGGAGGGTAGAAGTCATAGCTAAAGATGAAAGATAGGTATGCCCCTAACTGTCATGCACCTCTAAATTCATCTCAGAGAACAAATCCATGAGCTTCCACTCACCACTGGCCTCTTGCACTACCTGTATCTGAGTATTCCTGCTCAGTGCATCAGCTACTGCATTACCTTTACCCAATTTATAGGAAAGATCAAAATTGAAGGACTGAAGGTATTCAACCCACCTTCTCTATCTCAGGTTCATGTCACGCTAAGTCAATATGTTCTTAAGAATTTTGTGGTCAGTGAAAACCACAGAATGCTCTCCCAAAAGATAATGTTTCCAACAACGCAACACATGAACAACTACAACCAACTCGAGGTCATGCATTGGGTAATTCCTCTCATGTGGCCTCAACTGCCAAGACCCGTACACAACAACTCGATCACCCTGCATCAACACTTCTCCCAGCCCAATACCTAATGCATCATAGTAAACTGTATAGATCTTCCCCTGCTCTGGAAGTATCAGGACTGGTGGTGATGTCAACCTTCCTTTCAGGTCCTGAAAGGATATCTCACAAGATTCTGACAAAACAAACTTCACACCCTTCTTAGTCAAACCTGTCAATGGTGCTGCTAAGCGGGAGAAGTCGTGTATGAAGTGTCTGTAGTAACCATCCATCCCTAAGAAACTCCGTATCTCAAACACGTTCTTAGGCTGCTCCCCGGAGACTACCGCTCTCACCTTCTTTGGGTCAACTACAACTATGGCCTCTAAGATGATATGACCTAGGAAGTGTATCTGGTCCATCCAAAAGTGGAACTTTGAGAGCTTAGCATATAGGTTATGCTCTCTCAGTGTACTCAATACGGTCCCAAGATGGGTGGCATGGTCCTGTCGAGTGTGAGAGTACACCAAGATTTCATCCAAAAATACTACCACAAAAGAATCCAGATAAGGATGGAACAGATGATTCATCAAATCCATGAAAACTACTGGCGCGTTCGTGAGTCCGAACGGCATAACCAAGTACTCGTACAGACCATATCTACTCCGAAAGGCTGTAAGTGGTATGTCTGATGGTCTCACGCGTAGATGATGATATCTTGATCTCAAGTTAATCTTCGAGAACACTTGTTCTCCACGAAGTTGATCAAAAATATCATCAATCCTTGGCAAGCGATATCGGTTCATAATTGTCAACTGGTTCAACTTCCGATAATCCACACAAAGTCTGAGGGTACCTTCTACCTTTTTCACAAAAAGGACTGGAAAACCCCTAGGGTAAGTATTGTGTAGGATGAAACCATTTTCCTTTAACACCTCTAACTACCTCTTGGGCTCCTGCAACTCTGGTTTATCCATCCTATAAGGTGGAATGGACACTGATGCTGCCCCCGGCACAAGCTCAATCGAGAAATCCACCTCACGCTACGGAGGTAGACCCGAAAATTCATCTGGGAAGACATCCCTGAAACAATCAACCACTGGAGGGAAATCCATCTGACAAGTACCCAGATCATCCAGATATAAACTTGCAATCTAGGTTGTCACACCACCTCTCCCACGATGCTTGGGTCCAGATCGACTCTCTTGAACATCCCATCCACCCTTGTATAAAAACTCTCCGCCCTCTAGTGACGTGAAACTCACCCTGCAATGATAGAAATCTACAAAGGCTCGGATGGGAACCAACCGGTCTATCTCGAGAATGACATCATAAGATTTCATCTCTAAGACCTAGAGGTTCCATAGAAAGTGACACCCACCAACCTCGTGGGGGAACTCCTTTCACTGACGCACACATGTCGATCTAGTTCCCAATGGTGTTTCTAGTGTCATAACAGTGGAAGAAGAAGAAACAAAGAGCCCAAGGCTCTCCACAATGGGCACAAATATGAAACTATGTGTAACACCCATATCAAAAAGGAATGATGATAAGACAGAAGCTACTAGAATGGTACCTCTGACTGTAGAAGGTCTGGGATCCTGCTCCTGCTGGGTCTGTTGCACTGCATATGCCTTCCCAGTGTCGCAGCCCTGCGACACAGCCTGGATACCCTGAGTTGTCCCACCCTGCTACCTATGAGATCCTAGTGTCTGGCTACCACGGCCATGGCCACCATCCCTACTTGCACGCCCTAACGTATTCCAGTTCCCCTACTGGTATGAAGTTACTGGTCCTGCTCCAGCATGTGGAGTCTGCACAAAACCCCTCTCACTAGCCACTGGTGGAAACGCCCTGCAAAAGCGCTAAAGATGACCCATCTTGCCACAAGCTCGTCACTCAACTAGGTCACGTGGACACTAAGGAATCTTGTTCCCCTCTCTACCGTACTGGTAGTAGAATACCGGGCTACCTGAAGAAACTTCCTAGCTAGCACTACCACCGTGAGAGAAACTCATCTCTCGCTTCCTCTTACTGGCAGAAATAGTACCAGAAACTGGTGATGAACCGCCCTGGCCCACACCACAAGCTTCCCGTAGGTTCCTCTTTGTAATCAGCGCCTGATTTACAATAGTATGCACTAATGGAAACCTGAAAACATTTACCAGTGCTCAGATGTCATAACGAAGTCCATCCTCAATGCGTCTGGCTCTCAATGTCTCATCACCCACCAGAATGGGTACAAAGCACTGAAGCTCGGTGAAACGAGTAGAATAATCCATCATCGACATAACACCCTACTGCAAGTTCATGAACTCTCGAGCTATATCTGCACTCAGCATCTCTGGAAAGAAGAATTCATAGAAGACTGCATGAAAATATTCTCACGCCATGTATCTGTGATGCTCTGACTGAGTGGTAACATCCCACCACCTCTTGGTGGAATCACGCAACATATAAGTCGCGATCTAGACCCTCTACCCTGGAGGCGTCTCCCGATGCTCGAAAATAGTCTGCATAGACCCCAGCCAAGACTCCACAGCCTGAGGTCTGCCATCCCCTAAAAACATGGGCGGATGCGGCTGCTGAAATATACGAGTCAGCTCAGCCATAGATGTGGCAGCCATAGGTGCTCCCTGAAAGGACTGCATGAAGTGCATGAAGCCTTCACGGAACTGCGCCTCCAT
The DNA here is from genome assembly GCA_963277665.1 of Viscum album. Classification (NCBI taxonomy): domain Eukaryota; kingdom Viridiplantae; phylum Streptophyta; class Magnoliopsida; order Santalales; family Viscaceae; genus Viscum; species Viscum album. The sequence goes on from OY728127.1 coordinate 1,732,679,897, forward strand.
GCCTACATCAGGTAAAATGGCTGGCACTGCATATGGATCTACTGGAGGATCCAATGGTAGCCCATGTCCCACCGTCTCTGGAGTATATTCGTCACCAATCTCCTGGAAAACAATGCGTGGTCGTCTCGACAGCATGACCCTACATGTCCAAATGCACACCTTAGATCAAGATTATCAAATTATAGAAATGAAGGGACAAAAAGGGGAACATGAGTAATAATGCATTCAAGATTTTCAAAACAAAACAACACGATGTGTACCTAACTTCTCTTCCCATGCCCGGGTCCTTCTACATAGCTAAGTCACACGACTCCTGTTTGAACAAAACTACATGGTGTGTATATACTATACACGACATGCATGGTTTACTTCTCCAAAGGCCCGTGTCGTTTTTGACATGGCCGACTACTCGTCTTGATACCACACGACATGTGACACCCAAACACGGCATGTACACTACCCCGTTTTCCCTGCCACCCAGCTAAAACCACACGGTCTGTCCTTGGACAAGACTACACGGCGTGTCCCACATGTACACAGTGTGTACTAGATGAGTTTCGCCGACCCGTGTTGTTAGTTACACTACCAGATACACGGATCACACTACACGGCGTGTTCTATATACACATGGCATGTACACTAAAGGATTACCCTGAACCATGTTGTTAGTTACACGACCGGATCCCTGGTCAGACTACATGGCGTTTTCCATAGTGGACACGGTGTGTATGTCTTAACGCCCCCTCCGTCCATGTTGTTAGATACCCGGGCAGACTCTGGGTCAGCAATACATGGCATGTACATCAGGTACACAATGTTTTTACCCCTAGAATTTCCCATCTCTGTGTCCCCGCCCACACGGTCTATGGCACGGGAAGAGACTACACTGCGTGTACTCTAAATGTTTTCATTTCTTCCCGAACAGAAGAACACACGACGGGTGTCCAAGGAACTACAGGGCGTGTATCCTAGGATTTCAATATAGTAAGTCTTAGATACTAATATGGAACCCATAAAATACAAAAAAAACAGCACCTAAGTGCCAAATTCTGATCTGCGAGGGGCCATACTCCCCGCAAATCAAATTTTGGCATCTTATCTGTGTTATACAAAATAAACAGTCTATGATCCAGCAAATTCCGGTCAATGAGGGCCCATACTCCCCAAAAACCAAATTTTGGCGTCCATTCTATCATCAAGATTATAAAACAATACTCTATCACATAACAGGTATTTATCAAATCAGCTATCACACCAGCATGTTTTTCTAGCACAAAAACTATCACAACATCATGCAATTCCTAATGTACCTACATGGCATGGAAACTTTGCATGGCATGTGATTCTTATCATGTGTCTAAATGATGCAGGAGATGGAATACCCTCATCTAATCGGGTTGCAACTAAATAGAACTCATGGATAAAATATAAGCCGCACAATCTCAAGTGCATCACCCATCAGTGAAAATCAAATCAAATGTAAAATTTGCAAAAAATCAGAAGAATTGAAAAAATATGAGGTAGACTGGCATTTCCCTATACACGGTTTAGCTATGCCCGGGCACAGCTTATTCCCATCTACCGTTCCCGTCCTATCCCTGACTAAGGCTCCAAATAGCAAGTCAAAGAAAATAAACCCTCTAATACCACTTTGTAACTTCATGGAACCGGGTGCCACTCAACAGGTGCCCCAAACCCGGTTGGTCACATGACCTCAAGCTCATTTCCCTAAATGCCAGAGGCTGCCGACTAGCAATGAGGGCCTAGGTTTGATTGTGGGGAAACTATGCCCTCATTTTTCAATGTGTAGTGCAGTGGAATTCAAGATAAAACATACAACAATAGTGGAAGCAAATAAGCATACACAATTTTAAATGAACAACTGCAGTAAAAACAACCAATAGTGATATATATGTAATGATGATGCAACATGCCTCATGTTCTAAGAAAACAACAAGAAAATTTTACAAAGTAGTACAATATGTTACAGAGTACATCAAATAAAAAAATAGTCGGTAGCATTAAAAGCCTAAGCCTAGTACCATGCTCCCCTACTCCTCAGTAGCAATCAAGTACCTATATAGGGACCCTTTCCCTTATCAAAACCTAAAGAAAAGTAATCTGTTTGGGCCAAAAAGCATGAGCCAAACAGGGTTTGAGAAATAATCTTAGTAGGAACCCACCAAAGGCATGTGTTCAACTGTGTGTAAACATGAAACAACAATGTGCAAAAGTAAATGAAATAAACTAAGAATTACTCAAAAGTAACTAACTTTACTAGTTATATTTCTATTTAAATATTCATTTCATTATTTATTACTAAGAACCATGATAGTAAATTTCTATGTAAATAGTCAGTGTCCTCAGACACCCAAACCCTTACCTCCAGGTAATCAAAATCCAACCTGCTGGTAATTTCCCTCAGGCGTAATAGATATTTCCCTTAGGCGTATGATGTGTCACCCTGAAGAACAGAGTATCTGCCCTTAGGCATACGAAGAGTTTCCCTCAGGCGAAATGGAACGTTTCCCTAAGGCTATGCAGTACCTTGCCCTCAGGCTAAACAAACAATGCACTTAGGCTAAAAAGAACACTGCCCTCAGGAGCAAGAAACTAGGACATGCCCAACATGTAAATAAGAAATTAACATAAAATTGTTCTCAAGGAAATTCTATAAACATTATTACAATGGCATACCATCGGGTATCCTGGACAAATGGCTAAACAGAGGAACACACACATGGGGTGGTCCTGGATCCAAGCAGTGATCCCTAGAAATGTTTTATTATCACATTTAATTACCAACACAATTCTAGGTGTTTAAACATCCAAGGCCTTATCCACATGATACCCCAACATGGGTCCATAGCACACAAATATGCACAAACGCACAACAGTTGGAAATTAAACCCCAAGCCACCTACCATAAACACCCAAGAATGGTATGCCCGAACAACGCCTTCTGAAACGTCCATGAACATTGTAGATCTGAGGTAAAATAATTCTCATTCAATCTCAAATAACTTCCCTTAGAGGAATATTTTCCAAGAAACACACAAGTATAAGGAAGCTCTTACCCGTTTGGTTCCAACGAGATTGACGGCGGAAGAATCCGATTCCTGACGTGCGATCGGGAGCTCTTCAATGCTCCGACCTCCTCTCCTAGCTCCTTCGTTCGGTTCTAAGTCTTCCTTGTGAACAGGGGAGGATACCTCCTATTTAAGCGAAAAAAACAAACTACACTACCTGTACTTCTTTCATTTAACTGTTCCTCTGGCGGCACCACCAAATTGTTCATCGGTCGACATGAGTAGACGACATGTATTCTCGACTACACGGCATGTACTGTCACCCAGCTGGAGGCTACTTCAAACCCCTTACTATTTTCCTGCCGACTGACTACACGGCGTGTAAATACCCATTACACGGCGTGTAGTCGATTTTTACACCCTTCGTCGCCGACATGGCTACACACCCTGTGTACTCATCCCACACGGCCAAAGTACACAACATGTACGTCCAAAATTTGGGATTTTTCCCCATTTTCCTTATTTTCTCAAAAACACTAAAGGAAAAGAGAAAAGAAGAAACTCATACCACAAAAATAAGAACCGTGTTCTTACAAACTTCCTCCCTTAAATCAATTCATCCCAGAATTTCCCTTCCAAGTGTGGCGAAGATAAAGCATAGAACAGTTTTGGCCACTGAGCACGTACGTCGGTCTCCTGCTCCTATGTTTCATCATTCACTCGGCCATGCTGCCATAACCCCCGTACGAGAGGAACTGACCGGCCTCAGAGAACTGTCATGATCCAATCAACATTTAGAATTGGATGCTCCTCAAAGGATGCATCGATATGAAGCTCAACCTCCTCTAGCTGAAAGACATTAGACATGTATGAATGATAGCGACGAAACTAAGATACATGGAAGATGTCGTGAATGGATCGATACCTATGGGGTAACTGAAACCGATAGGCAACCAGTCCGGCTCTCTCCAAAATCTCAAATGGCCCCACATACCACGGTGAAAGTTTTCCATGACTCATGATCCGTCTGTGTCCCAGCCTCAGCGAAACACGTAAGAAAACCTGATCCCTGACCACGGACTCCAAAGGTCGTTTGCGGGGATCAGCAAAAGATTTTTGACGAGACTGTGCGGTAGCCATCTGCTTCTAAATCAACTGGACCTGCTCAGAAGTCTCCTGCACGAGATGTGGTCCTAGTAAAGCTACCTCACCTGCCCCTAACTAGCAAAAAGGTGATCGGCATGACTACCATATAATGCCTCGTAAGGTACCATCTCAATAGTCGAATGAAAGATGTTATGATAGGAAAACTCGACTAGGGTTATGTGATTCTCGCAAGAGCCCCCAAAGTCCAGGATGCATGCACGAAGCATGTCCTCAAGCACTTTTATCGTACGCATTTACTGGCCATCAGTCTGAGGGTGGTAAGCTGTGCTCAAAAGCACTTGTATACCCAGTTCCTCTCCCAGCTCCTTCCTCCCCTTCTATGCCTTCCCTGTGGACAGGGGGGGATACTACCCATTAAAGAGAAAAAAAACTACATGGCATCTACTATTGACTACACAACGTGTACTTCTCTCATTTAATTGTTCCTCTGGTGGCACCGCCAAACTGTTCATCGGTCGACATGAGTACACGATCTGTATTATCGACTACACGGTGTGTACTGTGGCCTAGCTGGAAGCTGCTTCCACCGCCTTACAATTTCCCTGCCGACTGACTACACGGCGTCTAAATACCCATTACATGGTGTGTAGTCAATTTTTACACCCTTCATCGCCGACATGGCTACACACCCTGTGTACACATCCCACACTGCCAAAGTACATGGTGTGTGGAAAAGTACACGGCGTGTACTTCCAAAATTTGGGATTTTTCCCCATTTTACTTATTTTCTCAAAAACCCTTAATGAAAAGAGAAAAGAAGAAACCCGTACCTGATAAATAAGAACTTGGTTCTTACAGACCCAAATAATATATAATACATGAAATAAGAAACAACTAATATATATTAGTAATATTCCAATCAAAAAACATATCTTGGAATAAGTTTCAAGAAATAAATTCAGAATGAAAATATATATGTTCTTCATGCAAATAAGTTTTCAATGTTTTAAAATGTAATTTTGGGAAAAAAGTATTTAGAAAAATTAGTACTATCCTAAGAAAAATGGATTTTACACATTATACAGTTTCAATCTAATAAGTGTTCTACATATACAAAATAGGTTTACATCTTTAGATATTTCAAATGAATAATGTTTGGGAAAATTGATAAATGTGATTTAATTATAAAAAATAATAAAAACACAAAAAGGTTATGTTTTCAAAAATTAATATCTTATATAATTAAAGTGTGGTTCATGAACTAACCCATACCCTAACACTTTTATAAATTGATTGAAAAAGCATTTATTCAGTATAATGATTGTGTTTAAGAAAAGAATACATAATAAATGATCAAAATAAATACAACATTGTTTATAAAATTGAATTTCTGTTCCAAACTCTATTTTATACTCAACACTTTGTCAGAGTAAAATAAACAAAGATAAATATTTTAACTCTTTTTATTAAAACCCTAATTCATGATTAAATAATTTTTAATGATGGAATACCATAAATTAAACAACATTACATCCTTTTATAACCTAAAACCAAAATAAAAAATGCTTTATAATTTATCAATGTAACAATATAGCATAACAAATCAACTCCACTATTTATATAACATAACCATAAAAAATTACATTAATAAGCCCAACCATGTAGTCATAAACTTCAGTAACTTACCTCTATTTTAATCTAACAAAATAACTTGAATTTTTTTTAAATTATTTCAGGAATGTATATATTTCATTTGTATCTTATAACTAAATTAAATTCCTATATGGAAATATTTCATGTTATATAGAAATAAATAGATAAAATAATTTCTCATGTATAATAAAAATTAAATAATTCTTTAATGAGAAAATTAATATATTATTTAGGAAAGGATAACAAAATCATCAATAATAATTAAAAATATCATGATAACACATCAATTGGTAATAAAAAATACATAATAAAAATAATAGAGAAAATAGGAAGAAGAAGTTACCTTGATTAATGGGTATATGCTTTTTGATAATCCAAGAGTTTAGATGCCACTACATAGGGGCAGCAAGGCTCATGAATGGTAGAAAGAAACGACGAGGGGAAGCAAGGATTAGGACTAGTGGTGAGGTGTGGTAGTGAGATGTGGCAGAGATGTGTAGTGAGGGTAAGGCTATATGGGTTCATGGGGTTGTGGGCTCGGGGAGTGGTGGTTCGTAAGAGAAGTTTCGGGTTTTTGAAAAAAATGGACATTTTAAAGGAGGTTTTTAAAAAGTGGTATCAAATTGTTTGAATGATGTCCCAAGGGAGAGACTACTAGCCGAAATCCAATCTTGGGGTCATCCAACTTCTTTTTCTTCATATATAATTCCATGTTTATATGATATTACTTATATAGTTTTCCTTTCATCAAAAATCTGGATTAGGATGAAGTAGGTAAATTCAGTCGAATCTTCATCTAGGAACTCATACCAATGTTTTATTGATTTATTTCATTATATTATCCTATATTAGACCACTTTTTTATTGTTAAAAACTAGATAGATCTATACACCGCTTGTTGTGTCCTACTGGGATTATACCTCGTACCCTAATCAGACCTCCATTGTAATGGGGTTCCCAAGAATAACATCATGTTTGTAGTTCTATGGATTGATATCTTGTGATGTGTTGTACACTTGGGAGCTTGAGAGAATGAGATTGAGTTAGTACTCAGGATGCTCATGGAGTTAGCCTTTGGGATCTTATTAATTTTATTGTATTTTACTTTCTATTTTACTACCTTCTTGTATTATTATCTCCATATAGGAATGTATTAATTATAACATGTTTTGGTACTTGAGATTTAATTTTATTAATTCATCATATTTATCTTTTACTAAATGAAATTTATTACTTCTACTTCCACTATTGTCCTCTGATTTACACATGATATACCTCTATTCAAATTGGACCATTAAGGTATAATCTATTCACCATACCACCATTAGACCTTATATTCTAGTTGGAAACCACTAGCATACAGGAATGTGTTCTTGAGGCCATGTGGCGATTAGTCTGACTATATATTTTGTGGCTAGTTGGGCATTGGCATTACAAAGTGGTATCAACGCCCTCTTTTTCCATGTTACTACTTTTTTTAATGGTAGATTAGAGACTAAAAATTTTAGGATTCTTTTTAAAAAGTAATGTCTCGAATTGATCAACCCATTTATGGGGAAATGCTTTTGTGTTCAAATAGGGGAATGTTGTTCATGTTATGCATTATAAGAGTTTATTTTGATTTTACCTTGATCAACTGTTGCATTTTCCACAACTTACAGATTTGTGATATTTTTAGAATTTGGTCATTGAACACTATGGAAAAAAATAAGCATTTCATGAACCATGATAGGTATATAGGAATTCACATTCCATGAATGTTCCATTCTATGTATATTTAATTGTTACACTATTTGAATTTTTATGTGCCTTGTGTGTTATTTTTTTCCTATTAAATGGTATGATGGGTTATTTAGTAACACGATTATATTTTTATTAATTAGGCATTTCATTTCATTTTCATGCAAAACATGTTTAAGTGTTCAATTAAAATTCTTTTGATGACTGTTATGATATGATTGCATGATTTTTGTGTTATGATTATCATGATGTTGTGTGTTCCTACTTATGTAGTAGATATCCATGCTTATTTTTCATGTATTGTAATTCATTTATCATTTATAACTATATATCATATTAGTTGACAAATTTAGTGGTTTTTTTTTCAATTTCTATGATTTTATTCTTGATTAGCATGGGCAGAAATATTTCTGGTTGTAGTTAAATGGGATCTAATTTCTAATTTGTAATTTGAATGGGTTATTTATAAATTGGAAGTGGGTCGACCATATAATTGTACCAATGTAGATGCATTCTATATACTAAAGAAATATTTTATAAATGTAAATAGAGATAATTTTTTCTTATCATACATAAATTGGTTATAATTATACGGGAGATTTCACGCAATTTTTAAAGTGTATATGCGATTTAATAATTGAGAAGTGGTGACACCGATAACCGAAATATTAGTTTGATCATTAGATACCCTTATACTATTGATTAATATAAAATATTTTTCTGCATAAATGAATTGGATGGCTTATTATGTCATGTAACTATGTTTTATGGGATCAATGACCTATGAGACTAATTTTATAAATAAACAACTAAACCTAGTAGGATAGTTGGGGCATGTGTCTTATGAACTAAACCATGAATGGAATTTTAAATCCTTATTTTTAAAAAAATTCATGTTTCATTTAGTGGAACCTAAAATGGATCGATGGGATCCTAGAAGGTCTCCATTTCATTGATATTCCATAGCACATAAAACCCATGGGTGTATTCCAATTCATCAGTTTGGGGTACTTTTAAGGTTCTTTTAGACTCTTACAAAGATTTTCATTTAAATGTAAGGATGATTTTTTTCGAATAGTACCCCTTTAATTAATAGATCCATTTGAATCTAATTTGATCGGTATTGGTGTGTGGCCATATAAATAACTTAATGGTGTCAAAAATGTAGTTATCTTGTAAAATGTTCTAATTATAAAAGGATTTAAATAAATTATAGTGTTTATAAAGAAGATAATATAAACATCTTATTTTCCCACATGTTTTTAGCTAGATTGTGTACAAACTCATGTAGTATTATCACTAGTAACTAATTTTTTAAAATAGATATTTTCAATTATTTTGACTAGAAATTTAAACAAATGAATCATCTCAATAAAACCTTAATTTTTTTAGCTCTAAACCTTATGTAAGAGCTGTTTAAACCCATTCAGTATATTTCCTTGAGTAGATTTCTTGAAACTGGAATGTGACTATTACCTATAGGCTTCAATTTTTATGACATGAACAAAAATGATAGGCTCTTAAGCCTAGTGAACCATCATAGGCATAACCTTATTTCGGGAAGATTATTTGAGTTTCGTTAAGGGGATTTCCCGATGTAGCCAATTCCCTCATATTCTTAAAATAATATCTAAATTATATGATCATTTTGATGACTAGTAAGGTTTTGGTACCATTGTCGAAGTAATAATATTATTTTCCAAAATGACACATTGTGTTAACAGTTTCTTGGGTGTTGTTTTGAAATTTTCAATGAGTGTGATCATTTCAAAATGATGTGTTCTAGTAGGCTAGACTTTGAATGTTCATGGTTGGACACTGAGTCAGTCTCCAGACCCAGATTCACATTCATTCCTAGTGTTTGGTGACTTGGGAGGTCATCAGTCTATTTTAGAGTCATATGGGATAGTACAACTTTGAGATAATATTTAGGAATGGTCCATTATATAATTTAATGCATATGGATGAAATAATATGCATATTGTCAATTATATTTAATTTTTCGGTGTAATATTTTTATAGTATGTGTTGGTAAACACATTACAGGTCGAGTCGCTTAAAGGATGAACTCACTTGTTTACGTTTGGGGTTAATAATTTAATACGAAGAATTAACACTTTGATATTTGGTCACCTCTATTGCATGGTGATATATACATTAGAGGAAATAAACTTGTCCCAATGCTCGGGATGGTATTTTAATAGAATCTAATGTTTTAAAATCTTGTTAATCATTTTGACTATTATGCCTAATGCTATAGCACACATGGATATAACATACTAGGAGAGTCCCATGTACATCTAAATGTGATTCCCTTCTATAAATTTTAATTGGATTGTTTAATATATCTTTAGTTCAACGCTTTATAAAGAGTGATGGAAGCCTCTAAGACCCATGGTTTGTGGTTGATGGAGCATGCACTATGGGATGATATCTCATCTTCAGCAGAGTTGATTACTAAGGAACTCTTAAAGATGAGAGATTCATGTTGGATGTTTCATGATATTTCCTCTATTTTGAGAGAGCACAACCATGGATAGACCATTTGTAAATGGTTATTATATATTAGAATTCCCTATAGAAGGTAATTTTTTGTTTTATGTTGGGGATTGTAAGTGATCATGACGATGATATGCTTGAATATTTACACAATATCCGTAGACACCTATTGTCGGGGATGGACATCGGGTGTTATTCTTGAGTGATCGTAGGGTGCCTCATATGGTAAAGTAATTATGGTCCGTCAATGGTGATGTGTTGGTAGGTGATTCCAAGAATTTTACAAGGAAGTCATCCTTATAGTTTCAAATGATCATTATCTATGCAGTTGGGAAGTTCAGTTAGAATATATACCTACCATTTTTTTGTCATGGTAGAGGGTGTTTCCCATTTACTTTTGGAAAACCATTCAAAATAATCTTAGTTTACTAATTACTAAATGAAGATAATTCCCCCAATATTAAAATCATCTGGGTCCACAAAGAGATAATCGGTAATTAGTTGTACTACTTTTTTTAATAATCAATGGGATTGATTAGTGGTCCCTATCATAGTAAGCTTCAGAATCATGGTTGTCCTTACATTCATGGTTAGTATTGAGTTATTTTTGAGTTCCAAAGAGGTAATAACATAGTAAGAATGATGAAAAGTAGTTGTTTCCTATTGACTTGATCAGCAAGAGGATTCTATTTTGAACTCTTTAGAATTCTTGGTTTGTGGACGTCCATCTTTGTATCGACATCACTCTTGTGAAATATGTTTAAGGTTTTCCTTCAATAAGCTCCTTGAACTCCTGTTGATGATTCTAAAACTACCCCAAATCCTAGTTGGGCTCATCTTAGTTGTTTAAAATGGGTATTGATCCAAGTGTGATGGAATGGGTATACTCCCATGGTCATGCATTGGCTCGAAAACTTTAGTGGAAAGCGTGGGTAGAAGAATCACTAGAATATATTTATGTCCCATTGTGATCCTGCTCTATGAAATATGGAGGTTCTTACATTTAAAGGCATCAGACCTTGATTTTTTAATGAATCAACCATGTAATTCGAGTGTTTTCAGGGCAGTCGACCAAATATGATTCAAATAGTTATTCCTCTATCTAGTCCTACATGGTCAGTGAGGAATAAATTAATAGCACATAACTCGGTTGAGGAAATTGAGGAGAGTATCGAATGAGACTCTTCATTAGTATTTTGGGTGACCAAGACTTTATAGTCAATTGGGAGATGAATGATCATTAAATATATGAATATTGTTGATAGGGTTGTTAGAGTGTTAATGTAATTATTAAATTGGAAGGGTTTAGCTTTGGCATTACAAATTCCAGAACCTGGGGGAGGATGATACAATTACATGATTGTTTCTTGGGTTGAAAATATCCAGTAGGCACCATCATTGTTTCAGTTAGAAAAAACAGGATTTCCTTGAGATTCTACATCCTATGTACCACATGTTATTGTTACACAAGGAGGTTTATTTGGAATTTGTACACACAACATGGCCATTTAAACAATAACTAATGACATGAATAGGTCGAGTTATTTTCACTTTATATCCCCAATTTTTATCAGATATGGGATGTATTAAGGTGGGGAGACTGTAGCATTCTTTGTTTCTTTGGACTAGATGAAGTTATAATGGAATTGAGTTTTTTTTCATTTGGTGGATGGATTTTTCTGTAAACTGAGTGTTAGTATTGAATTATGAGAGTTGGAAGACTTGTATGTGTTGTTTTTAAACATGTATTGAGGGTTGAGTGTTCCCACTAGTGTTACATCACATTTAAGGAGCATCAAGGTTTGGAAGCCCAATTAAATGAAGAAATGATCATGGTGCGCAGTTTTTCTGAAACTATATGGCCCTTAGGGGAACTGTGAATCCTAGTCTAGTGGAGGAGGAGGTGACACATGGTTTTATTTATTCATACCAAATTATGTGTATGGATATGTGGGGTTATTCAGTTCATAGAAAATGGTGCACATAGGTTTCTCATGGTTTTCCAAAACCATGTTCCTAGCCCTCACACTTAGTCCCACATAGGTAGTGTCTATTCACCATTTGGAAAATGGTTGGTCAAACCATGCTAGGAAACCTTGAGGGGTGTTATCCTTAATAATTTGGTGTCCCGTGGTGGGAGAATAGTTTTTCCAATTTTGAGCCTAACTGTGTGACCTAGTACTGAGGGAGAAATTAATGTTTTTCCCTTAAGGAGTTAAAAGATTTAATTCCCACATTCCTCCTCTATTATTTCCAGTGGGTTTCTCCTTGTCCCCCATGTGTGAAGCCCTATTCTCCTCCTACATAGTTTTTTATATCTCCCTTGTTTGGAATCCAAATCCTTTACCATTAGGTTCATTGGAAATCTCGAGGTAAAATCTACAATCCACTTCATTTTGTTTATAAATTCTTACATTCTCTACCACACTATTTCTGTGTGATTACTTTTTACCTATTTTTAGGGTGTTCATTTATTTTTTGAATATCACGATCCAAAAAAATCAATCCTTGATTTCAGATTTTTGGGTCATCTTTGGTATAATTTAGGTGGCCTAGATTCTTTCTCAAAGTTTAATTTCATTCATTATGGTGTGTCATCAATCCATGCACTAGAACGGTCATGCAACAACTCGTACATATCACTTAAATTTAATTGAAATCAAAACCAAGTGTAGTATGATCATAGTGTTTAGTTAATCAAATCTCAGTTAACCATAGTAACACTATCATTCTAGATAGATTTGTTTCACCTTTTGAGAACTAATACCCAATTACTCATGACGGTTGAACAACATTATCATTGATTTGAAAATTTAATAAATTCTTTATGTAAATAATCGAATCTAGATGAATGGTTGTTCATTATATAGACCCCTGAGCTTAATTCCTCTTGCATTATATTTCATTTATTATTCTTTATGCTTCCAAATTGATGAGTTTTTTTATATGAAATATAGATTATCCCTTGGCCCTTATGCTTCACGTTACATTAATTATTTCTTATGCCTTATACATTTGGGCTTCTATATAGTTCCTTGTTCCTCCTGACCTGTGCTTAATATTCCATCTCTTATGTGTTGTACCACTTTTCTTTCACATTATTCATTATTTATCTACTCATTATTAGGTACTTATGGAGTATATATGTAAAGACCCATAATTTCAATGTAAATTTGTTTTAAATATAAGGGAATTTTACGATTCTTCGAAAATTGACGGTGCATGATTCCATGGACCGGTGTGCCCGAAATGAATTTTTGAACTTTTTTCAAGTACGTCTAGTAAACGTGTGAGTGTGTTTTTCTAAATTTTAAAATGGTGCTTGGAATTGAAATCTGAGGGCACCGTTGAATGCGCAGCACCAATGGTCTCTTAAGGAGACCCTCACCTCGACCACAGTAGTTCGAGGGTGAATGTTAGTTATTCACTTATTCGTGAAAGATTTAAATAAAATAAAAATCTAAAACATTTTATTTTCATTTGAAACTCCCATGTGGATGTTAAGAGGTGTGGACCACCAGAACTAATCCTCCCATTTGAGTGTTGACAGATGGGGACCACCAAAACTAAACCACCCATGTGGGGTTATGGAGGTGGGGACCACTGAACCAAAAACCCCCAATTTGTATTTAAGGGTGGGGACCACCCAAATCCCCCTAATGTGAGAAACCTCTTGAACTGTCTATTTAATGAGGGATGTGACCTTTATTTTTCCACAAAAATTTATATTTCCAACCTCAATGTAATTAGGATGCCAATTTAATTTTCTCGAGCAATTAAATTGGGGAAACATATCACATTGGATACAATTTCTTTTTTGGAGGAATTGGGGGGAAGTGTTGGAAAAGGGAAATTGGAAGAGAACCTTGGAGGAATTATTCTCTCTAATGAAGAATGTGTTCTCCAAGAAATAATGTGCTCCGCAATGAAGAATGCTCTCACCAACAAGGAACTTCTTCTGTGACAAGGAACCGACGATCGAGGATTCACCGACGTCACTGACGTCCGCCTATCCCCAACGACATCGTCTTCTTCCTCAAGACCTCCATCAACAAATCTCCGAGGTAGGGTTTTTATTATGTGTGATTATGGATTCCCATGTTCTTCCTTCAAAACAAAGAACACAGATCAACTCTCTAACTCATTGATCCATAGATGTTTTCTTTTTCTGCAGGTTTGGTAATAATCACTGTTAGAGGTTGTAGAGTTTGAAATTCTTCATTAAAGGTTTTTGTTGACCCGCTTTCTATAGCTCTAAAGCGGAGGGTGGGGTCCAAAAAAACAATGGCCCGACCCCTCCGCCATTCTCCATGAATGGTGTGTTCATCGCAATGGAAGAAGGCGGATTATTCCACGACGATGAACGAAGAGTGGACGCCCGAACCAGCTGCCGACGAAGGCGTTGCACGCGACCACACCATGCGGAGAGGACGACTCTCCATCCAGCAAGTCGCGATGGACCACCACACTGCGGCTGCCCTATCACACCATGACCGCCCCGCCGCACTGCGGCCTCTGCAACACCGCCGCCCCGTGGCCTCCGTAGCTGCCCCTAGCCTCTGGCATCAGTGACCTTCTCTGCTCTGCATCCTCCGCCGCCCAGTGACCTCGGAATCCACCGAGTCCCCCATGGCCTCCGTGGCCCCCGTGGCCTCCGCGCCACCAAGCGGCCTCCACGTCCTCTATGGCCCCCGTAACCCCTCGCAGCCCTCGCGGCCTCTATGCCGCCTCACACCACCCTACGACCCCACCGTTCCATCCAGGTCGAGCTGCTACACTGGGCCACCTAGCATGGGCTGGGTTGTCCCAAACTAGGTTGGCCCTGGCCGGGTCGGGCCGGGTCAGACCGGACCCGGATCCACTTCGACCCATTTTCGCTCTTTTGGCAATAACTTTGGCACCAGACGTCCATTTGATGAATCTTCTTCCTCGCTATAAACCCTAGAGTGAGACAGTCCCTTTGGTATACCCCACTTGATATTTGGATAAAGTTGGGATATGGTCGGGTTGGATCGAGCACGAATCCAACCAGGCCCCCGGGACTAAAAGGCTAATAACATACAGATCGGTCGTCCGATTGATGTTCTGTCTATTGCATTGAGACCCCTATGACGTGGTGTTACTTTGAGATACTTCTTTGTGGGACTTCATGGTAGTTGTAGAATCAACCAATGGCTTGATGAGTGGACCCTCCCGGAGATGATCAAGCTTAGTGCGGAATCCCAGTAGATAACTGTGATGTGAATAATGAATAGTGATCCTGTGTGGGTCAACACTGAGCGATCCCATGTGGGGAAGCACCTAGCAATCTTGTGTGGGTTAGCCTAGAGTGATCATGTGTGGGACAGCACCAAGAGATCAAGTGTGGGTCAGCACCGAGCAATCCTGTGTGGGACTGCACCAAGGGATCCTATGTGGGTCAGCACCGAGCGATCCTATGTGGGTCAGCACCTAGAGAACTTCTATGGGTCCAACGACGTACTAGTGATGTACTAGGATCCTGTGTGGTTCTGAAGACATACATAGATCCTCTGTGGGTCTGCCTCATAACAGAGTAAGATGATTCAGTAGTTACATATAATCATCTCTACTGTGGTACCTATGTTATACCTAGTGTGAGCTGAGCCCATACATGTGTGGTACTTTCCTTTGTGGTAATACCTTGGTGGTATTATTCTTTGTGGCGTACCTGTGTGGTACTTACCTACGTGTTATTACTTCCTTTATGGAACAGTTGAGCTTTGGGATTTTGAGTTGGAAAATGTGTTTTCCTCATGATTTAGATGGGTTTACTTGATAACATTGGTATATGTATGGGAATATACCTCAGTAGGGTTGTTAGTTGATTCCATGATGTGTGGTTTATCCTTGGTGGATTTTTGAGACCCTGAGGGTCTTGGGGTACCTACTAAGTATTGTTATACTCACCCCGGCATGGTCTATGCCCACACCCTATTGTGTGTTGGTGCAGATGACAGACATCACTGACTGAGGATGAGAGTACCAGGATTGGAGGTAGCTCAGAGGTGGAGTTTAGACGAGGTGAACCACATAGACAGCTGTTCAGGAGATATACCTACCCTCCAGGTAGGATTCATGGTGGACGATCCAGGAGCTTCTATTCACCTATTAGTTGTCTCCTAATTTCCTGTTTCCTTGTACATTCCAGTTAGGATTGTATTCTGGCCCTTTTTACTTACTATACTCACACTATTTACTTTTCTGTTTACTTGAGTTCGTATCTTGATGTGTGCTTGGTTGTGTGTGTTATAATTTATAAAGGCAATGGTTTCCCAGTTTTAGGTAATACGCCATCGATGCTAGTCGCCAGCCCCTGGCCAATGGAAGGCGGTCTTGGGTAGTCACAGCACGGCCCCTGGGGGATAGGTCATGACAAATTGGTATCAGAGGAGTCAGTTATACCGTATAACACAAACTGTAATCTTTTTTACTGAAATAGTTTTATGTGTTGTGAGTATGGTTATCAATTTAGGGAATTTAGTGTTGGTGCAGTGGCCGATGTATCCATACATCATGACCCTGACTTCATATTTCTGACTCAGTTCATGAAAACACTGATTGCATGTGGGTTTTGAAAATTGTTTTTTGTGTTTTCTGGAGTCAGTTCACCAGGTGTAACTAAATTAATGTGGCACACATGTTCCTTGTAAAGATTCCTCCATGTAGACAACCAGATAGGATTTGCGATAGAGTACACGAAGACAACCCACCAAGAGATGAGGCTCCAATGTAGGGCCCTTTTGCTATGTTGGCACATTCGGGTGGTGTACCAGTAGAACCATCACCCGCTGGGTAGCAGATACCACCAGCCGCACTGGCAGATGGTGCATGCCGACAGAGCAAGTTGCACAAGTTCTAGCAGCATAGGCCTCAGAGGTTTCAAGGCGAGATAGATTAACTCGTAGGTGAGGGCTGGCTAGAGGTGATTGCTAGAGTCTTTCGCCTTGTTCAGAAACCAATAGAGCAGATGGTGACCTTAGCTACTAGTATTTTTCATTGAGAAACCATGAGGGTGATACACATAGTGATCCAGATTTAGTACATGGACCATTGCCCGAGATAGTACCTTCGAGTAGTGTGTCAGCTATATCATTGCTCGTTGGTCAGCAGTTACAACTGGCGGTACTAGTAGAGGAAACATATTGGCTTAGTTCCTTAAGCGTGATTTAGTATCAGATACCCCTTTGGTTCTGAGGCGTGCTCGACTCACAGGCGGCTGAGGACTGGCTTGAGGAGGTGGTTGAGAGTTCTCCAAAGCTTTTATAGATTTGGTAGGACTACATGTTGGTAGCTGAGTATTAATCGAGGCACATAGACCATTCATGGTACTCGATTAATATGATACGATCAGTGCTTCAGGGCCTGAACCTTTGAGAAGGGACTCATGAGGGAAATACGGGCTTCGATGATTTCTTTTAGTATCCCGATGTAGGCAGGGGTGTTAGATCAAGCCCTCTTAGTGGAGAGTTTCTTTGCTGAGCATTCCCCAAAAGAGATACCCGCCACTGGACGTCATGTAGCAGTGTCTTAAATAGCTGGCAACAGAAAGATATCACAGAGGTCCAAGAGGACCATACCTACAGGTGGACGACCATCGGATTCAGGGTCTGTTGTGCGGGGCACCCGAGGCAGAGCCAGTCATGCCAAGAGCGGGTAGTGCTACACATGCGGCGGGCAGGGTCACATGTCTAGTTACTGTCCGACCCGCCGTATGGATGATCAGTAGACAGTTGATGGACCACCCAAGAAAAGACAGATGTTCGACTGAAGAAGTCCTAAGGGAGCTGGCGGACGCGGTACAGGAGAAGGCTAGGTAGCTGGCAGTGGGTGGCGATTCGAGATGTTACCACCACCACCACTAGGTGGTCCACCCCGACCAGAGGTAGTAGGAGGACAGGGGCGAGCTCAACTCTAGGAGGCTGAGGCCTACAATCATAGATCCCTGGAGATGATATAAGGTACAATCTGTGTATAATCCTCCTTAGCTGTAGTACTTATAGGCACATGTTCCAGTCATTCTTTTATTACCGCTGCCCTTGTTCTGAGCTTGGAGATTCCTATGGAGTCATTGGATCGATCCTTATATCTAGAGACTCCAACGGGATCAGATTAGACAATTACGCACTGGTTTCAGTAGTGAGAGATTACTCTAGGATGCAAGATATTTTTCTAGGATCTCCTAGTAGTAGCGTCGAGGCCTTACGATGTCATCTTATATATGTACTAGTTATCTATATTCCATTCTCATATTGACTATATTAGGTTCAATGTGTGGTGTGTCCACATGGATGGGAAAATTTTTACCTTCACTAGCGATAAGGGAGACTTTGCAGCACAGGATGGACTTACCCAGAGGAGAGTGCAGTCAATTAGTCATCAGTTTTCAAGGCATACCTGCGAAGCAGTTGATGTGGAGAGTCTGGGTTATCCTATAGTGGTGGACCAGTACGCAGATGTCTTCCCTAATGATGTTCCTGGTTTTCCTCATCTTAGAGAGGTGGAATTTTACATTGAATTATACCCCAGGATGACACCAATATCTACACTAGCATATCGGACGGCTCCTGCAGAGATTCGTGAGCTGTAGGTACAACTTGAGGGCTTGCAGGGGAAGGGATTCATTTGGCCCAGTGTTTCTCCATGGGCAGCCCCGATTTTGTTCACCAAGAAGGAAGATGGGATATTGATGCTCTGTGTTGACTATTGGTTCCTGAATCAGGTGACCATGAAGAACAAGTACCCACTTTCGATGATTGATGATCTCTTTGATTAGCTTAAGTGAGCAAGGTGGTTCTCAAAGATAGACCTCAGATCAGGTTATCACCAGCTCAGAGTAAGAGATGAGGATGTGAAGAAGACGACTTTATGATGTGGGTATGACCATTATGAGTTCTTGGTTATGTCGTTCGGCATAACCAACACCCCAGTAGTGTTCATGGGACTCATGAATAGTATGTTTCAGCCATACATTGATAGATTTGTAGTAGTATTCCTCGATGACATTTTGATCTACTCGACAATAGAATATGATCATGCTTATCATTTGCGAGTAGTACTGGAAATACTCTGAGAGCACCAACATTATAGTAAGCTCCCGAAGTTCCAATTTTGGATAAGAGAGGTTCATTTTCTAGGACATGTCAAATTCGAGGATGGATTTGCAGTTGATCCTGCAAAGATTGAGGCGGAACTTTCTTGGGAGGCACCCAGGAGTGTGACAGAGGTACAAAGATTCATGGGTTTGGCCGGATAATACTGTAGATGTTTTCTAGATTTCTACAGATTTGCATCATCTTTATTTGCATTGACGAAGAAGGGGAAACCCTTCGTGTGGTTAGAGAGAAGCCGACAGAGTTTTCAGGAGCTGAGGTAGAGACTGACTAGTGCCCCCATCTTGTGGCTTCCATAGGAGGGCGTATGGTACATAGTGTACTATGACGCATCAGGGACTGAGCTCAGACGTGTCCTGATGCAGTAGAGAGCAGTGATTGTATTTGGTTCCCGATAGCTAAGACAACATGAGTAGAACTACGCTACCCATGACCTGGAGTTAGCAGAAGTGGTCATCACCTTGAATATGTAGCGATATTACTTGATGGGTGAGTGTTTTACAGTCTTTGCAGATCACAGTAGTCTTAGTTATATCTTCATGAATACGGTCTGAAACCGAGACAACGACATTGTATTGAGTTCCTCTAGAACTATGACTTCGATATAGTCTATACTCCTGGGAAGGGGAACGTTGTAGCAGATGGACACAATAGGAGGTCTGGTATACAACTACTTGGTGAGGCGACATAGCAGCTAGACGCTTTGCAGATATCCTTTGGGAAACGGGATGTAGTAGTTTTTCTTCAGTCTCTTACACTCACTCCCCCACACTTAATCAAGTTAGGGAGGCACAATGTGGTGACACTGACTGCGAGACATGACAAGCTCAGATATCTACATGACAGGCAACTGATGGATTTTCTGAAGGTGGGAAGCATGCCATCCTCTTCAGAGGGGGTACCATCATACATGTGTTTCATTGAGAGGATGTGATGAGGGAGTTCCACAAATTCCCTATAGTGGTAAATCCTAGAGAGGCAAAGATGTACTAGGATCTCTGACTACAACACGGTGGTCGGGAATAAAGAAAGCAGTAGCAGAGTTTGTCTCTTGGTGCATCACTTGTCAGCAAGTGAAGGTGGTGCATCATGTACCAGCAGGTTTGGTTCATCCTTTAGAGGACCCAGAGTGGATGTGGGATTAGATATCCATGGACTTCATGAAAAAACTTACACATATATCAAGGGGAATGATTTGATTTGGGTGATCTTCAACCGAATCACCCTGTCGGCCAACTTCCTACAGATCATAGAGTAGGGTTCAACCGAGAGCTTGGTACGCCTCTATGTGCTGGAGATTGTGTTGCTACATGGAGTACCCTCGAAGATTGTCTCCAATCATGATGCACATTTTACTTCCTGGCTATGGAAGGAGTTGTAGGAATCTTTTGAGATGTAGCTTCTTTTGAGAACCGCTTTCCATCCGCAGACGGATGGTCATACTAAGCGAACTGTTCAGACCCTTATGGACATGTTTCTTGCTTGCATCCTTGTCATCAGTCACACCTGGGAGGATCAATTTCCTTTGGTGGAGTTTCCATTCAATAACAACTATCACGGCACCATTCGGATGGCACCTTTTGAGGCATTGTATGGGCGACCATGAAGATCATCATTGGGCAGGACTGACCGAGGGGAGTCAGCACTCGTGGGACCACAGATGGTTCGGGCTTCACAGAGAATGTGCAGATCATCCAGGAGCAGACGAAGACTGCACAGAGCATGCCGAAGTCATATGTCGATAGGAGACAGATTCTTTTGGAGACCGAGGATGGCGACCACTTCTTTGTATGGGTCTCACCTTGATGGGGTTTGCGGAGATTTGGCCAAGGTGGAAAGTTATCCCCGAGGTTCATCAAACCCTTTCAGGTCCCCAATAGAGTTGGTGAGGTGGCTTACCACTTAACTCTTTCATCTCAGTTGCACCGGCTGCACGACGTCTTCCACATATCGCAACTGAGGAGATACGTGCATGACCCTTCCCACATCATCGACCATGGAGAGCTGAACGTCGACGATGGAGTGACTTTTATTGAGGTTCCAGTTGAGATTGAGGATTGAAAAGAGTGGGTCCTTCATGGGTGGTCGATAACTCTGCTTCATGTTCGTTGGTAGCAAAAGAACCTGCAGGAGAGCACATGGGAGCCAGAGGCTCAAAATCGTGCTCAGTACCCCCACTTGTTTTCCTAGTTTTGTGAAGTGGCTTTCAGGGACGCAAATCCCGGAGGTGGGGAAAATGTAAATACTCATAATTTACATGTATTTTTTTAAATATATGGAAATTTTATGAGTCTATGAAAATTTATGGTGTGTGATTCCGACACCCGGTGTGCCCGGAATGAATTTATAAACTTTTTTTCATGTACGTTCAGTAAACATGTGAGCGGGTTTTTCTATCTTTTTTAGTGGTGATCAGAATTTAAATACGATGGCACCGTTGAACTTGCAGCACCGGTAGTCTCTTAAAGATACCGTCACCTTGACTATAGTAGGTCGAGGGTGGAAGTTATTTTTTCACTAATTTGTGAAACATTAAAATAAAATAAAATTCTGTACCATTTCATTTTCATTTGAAACACCCATGTGGATGTTCAGAGTTGGGGACCACCAAATCTAAACCTCCCATTTGAGTGTTGAGATGTGGGGACTACCAGAACTAAACCTCCCATGTGCGGTTATGTAGGTGGGGACCACTGAACCTAAAACCCCCATGTATTTAAGGGTGGGGACCACCCGAACCCTCCTAATGTGAGAAACCTCTTGAACTCCATCTTTAATTAGGGAGGTGAATTTTAGGTTTCCCCAAAAATTTATTATGCCTACCTCAAAGCAATTATAATGCCAATATAATTTATGCCAACAATTAAATAGGGGAACCATATCATATTGTCTACCTTTTCTTTTTTGGTTTTAATTGTGGGGAAGTGTGGAAAAAAGGGAAATTGGGATAGAACCATGGAGGAATTCTTATCTGCAACGAAGAACATGTTCTCCAACGAGGAACACACTCCCCAAAAAAGAGGGGTCTCGCCAACAAGGAACGTATTCAACGACAACGAACTAACGATCGAGGAAATGCCGACATCAACGACGTCTGTCTATCCCCAATGACATAATCTCCTACCTCACGACCTCCATCAACAAATCTCCGAGGAAGGATTTTTATTTTGTGAGATTAGGGATTCCCATGTTCATCCCTTCAAAACAAAGAACGTAGATAAAATCTCTAACTAGTTGATCCGTGGATGTTTTCTTTTTCTCTGGGTTTGGGAATAATCATTGCTGAGTGTTTTAGAGTTTGATGTTCTTCATTCAGGGTTTTGTTTATCCTCTTGCAACTGCTCTAACACGGAGGGTGTGGGATAAACAAACAATGGCCTGGCCCCTCCATCAATCTTCATGAATGGCGTGTTCTACGCAATGGAAGAAGGTGGATTGTTCCACGAAGACGAACGAAGAGTGGCCAGCCGAACCGGCCGCCAGTGAAGGCACGGTGTGCGACCACGCCATGCGGAGAGGAAAACTCGCCATCTTGCCAGCTATGGTGGCCGCCGCACTACGGCGCCCTGTCGCACCCTAGCTGCCCTGCCGCACTGCGACCTCCGCAATGCTGCTGCCCTATGGCCTCCGTGGCCTCGGCGGCCTCCCCCGATCCACAGCCATAGTGGCCCCACGGCCTTCGTGGCTCTAGGGTCTCTGCGGCCCCCATGTCCTCCACGGCCCCTCGTGGCCTCCACGCCACCTCATAGCCCCTGTGGACTTCGTGGCCCCCGTGACCCCTCACGGCCCTCGCGGCCTCCGCGCCGCCTCACACCACCTCACAACAACACCATGCCACCCAGTCCGGGCAGCTAGGTCGGTCCACCCAGCACGGGCTGGGATGACCCAAATCGGGTCATCCCAGGCCGGGTCAGGACAGGTCGGACTGGACTCAGACCTACTTCGACCCATTTTCACTCTTTTATCCATAACATTGGCACCAGACATCCATTGGACGGACCGTTAGCGGCGTCAGATACCCTGGAGCGAGGAAGTCCCTTTGGTATACCCCAATTGAGATATGGATAATGTTGGGATACTATCGGGTTGGATCGAGCACGAATCCAATCGGGCCCTCGGGGATGAAAGGTTAATAAATTACAAAGCGGATGTCCGATTCATTCAATGTATGTTGCGCTGAAACCCATATGACATGGCGGTCCTTTTAGATACTTATACACTGGGCATCATGGTAGTTGGATTATTGACCACTGGCTTGGGGAGTGGACCCTCCTAGAGACGAGCAAGCTTATTGTGGAAATGCAGTCGATGGCTATGACATGAAGAATGAATAGCGATCCTGTGTGGGTCAACACCGAGCGATCCTATGTGGGTTATCACCTAGCGATCTTCCGTGGGTCTACCCCGAGCGATCTTTTTGGGTCATCACCTAGTGATCTTATGTGGGTCAGCACCGAGAAATCCTGTTGGGGTTAGTACCGAGCGATCCTCTATGGGTCATCACCGAGCGATCCTATGTGGGTATGCACCTTGAGATCCTATGTGGGTCCAATGACTTACTGGTGATGTACTAGGATTCTGGGTGGTTCTGACGACGTACATTGATCCTCTGTGGGTTTTCCTCATAATCTAGTAAGATGATTATGTAGTTACATCTAATCATCTCTACTATTGTGCCTAAGTTATACATGGTATGAGCGGAGTCCATACCTATGTGGTACTTTCCTTTGTGGTAATACCTTGGTGGTATTATTCTGTGTGGCGTACATGTGTGGTACATACCTACGTGGTATTACTTCCTTTGTGGAACAATTGATCTTTGGGATTTTGAGTTGGACTCTGTGTTTTCCTCATGATTTAGATGGGTTTACTTGATAACGTAGGTATATGTATTGGCATATACCAAAGTAGGGTTGTCAGTTGATTTCATGTTGTGTGGTTTTTCTGTGGTGGATTTGTGAGACCCTGAGGGTATCGGGGTCCCTACTGAGTATCGTTATACTCAACCCTCCACGGGCTATGCCCGAACCCTATTATGTTTGGTGCAGATGACGAACAACACTATCTGAGGACGAGAGTACCAGGACTGGAGGTAGCTCAGAGGTGGACGTTAGACGAGGCGAACCGAAGAGACGGCTGTTCATGAGATATACCTACCCATTAGGTAGGATTCGTGGTGGACGATCTAGGAGATGCTTTTCACCTATCAGTCATCTTGTACTTTCCAGTTTTCCTTGTACTATCTAGTTGGGCTTGTATTCTGGCCCCTTTTAATTACTGTATTCACTCTTTTTACAATTCCGTTTACTTTATTTCGTATCTTTCTATGTGCTTGGTTGCGTGTGTTATAGGTTATAAAGGCAATTCCTTCCCAGTTTTAGGGAATATGCCTTCGGTGCTAGTCTCTAGTCCCTGGCCTATGGAAGGAATGCATTTGTTAGTCATGGAACGGGCCCTGGGGGACGGGCCATGACAATATGATGTTCCTAATACTTTTTAATGTTATTAATTGCCTATGTTGTGTTCCATGAATTCATTTCCCTGTATCCTTATGGTTATTATTTGGATTAATGACTATAGTGTTTGTAAATATCAATTAGTTTCTCATATTGTATGAATTTCTTGGTCTATCTTGTTTTGAATATATTTCTCCTTTAATTATTGATGTGATGTTATTATTAATTCTATAGTTCACATTCTACAAGCTAGGAGAGAACTTGGGTCCCAAATTAAGGACATTATGGATGGACTCACCATTCATGGATTGGTTCTACTTGACTCACTATGATTGATCCCTTGCCTTTCCATGGATGGGATCCCCATGTGGTTTATGTATACTCAGCAGTGATCATGGTTTCCTTGGGGACATTCCATGGATTGGATTATAGGAATGATGGATACTAATTTATATAGGTGATACTTTTTCCCTATGTAATATATCTAGTATGAACTCAAAGTTTACATTACCTTGAGTGATACAAAGGATTCTATTATGGGTCTCCTTAGACAAAATCTAAGTAATTGGTTATATTGAGGGATCATGTATTGACTCTTTGGATTCTATTATGGATCCTCTTGGATGGGACCATGATGATATTACTTGATGTGATGTATTCATTTCATGGATTACATATAAATCCTTATTATGATTTTGGTTATCATTAAACAGTGCAATCAAAGTTCTTGAATGATGTCATATGGGTGAGACTGCATTTCCAATGCACCAGATTTGGGTCAGACCTCCAATATTTCTTCTTATATGATCCCATTTCTGTAGAATATTTCTAATATGGATTTCATCATTTCAGAAATATGAATTAGGCTGAAGTATATAGATTCAGTCAAGTATCCATCTAGTATCGTGAACAAAAGTTTTATTTAACTATTTATTTATTTCCTTGTATTCATATATGTCGGAAATGTTATGTTTTTATAGTTTACAAACTAGATATATCTAGACACCATTGTTGGTTGCCTACTAGGATTTTATCACACACAATGATTGGGCTTACATTGCACTAGGGTGTATGAGAAGATCTTCTTGTTTACAGTTCCATATATTGATAGATTGTATTGTATTGTGTACTTTGGAGCTAGGGATCATAGGACATATATTGTACACATGATTATCATGGAGATAGCCTTTGGGATCCCAATCATTTTATTGAACTATATTATATGCTGTAATTCCTTCTTGTATCTTGTAGGACCATATGGGCTTCCATTCATTATTATATGCATTGGGATTGACCACTTATATTTATTCAGTCATTATATTTATCTTATACTAGTTGTTTGTTATTGCTATTGCTTCCTCTATTGTCCATTGATTTATACCTATTATACCATTGTGTGAATATGACCATGGAGGTCTAGAATCCCCATTATACTACCATTACACCCTTCTCGTCTATAGCCTCTTGCATAAAGGGAGCATGCTTGAGGCCATGTGGAAACCTCTATTGCTACAACTTTAGGGGTTAGTCGGGTGGGGATTTTACATCTTTTTGTTTTATTTCCTTATGATTCGTGTCTTATTAACTATAATTCTTCATTTCACTCTCCCATATTATGATATTTTGTATACTGGGTATGGTTTTTGAATGTTATGATCATGTTCTGATACCCTTTTACCAATTCTATGTTTATGTATCTTAGTTTTTTACACTTACAAATATTCTAGGCCAACCCTATCTTATATTTGTTTTTCTAGGGTTATGATGAAATTTATTATATATGATTTACCTAAGAAGGGTTATAGTTATGAATACCACAGTGGGGGATGATGTAGTTCACCTATGAATTAACTATTTCAGTTTCCAAAATTCTAATGGAACTAGAACATTATGTTCCTTAGGGATGTGTTTTTGTAATGTTATCATTTTTCATAAAAAAAGTTGTAAATTCTATTTTTGAAAAGGAAAAGTTTTTAAAGATGGTATCAGAGAATATATTTAGTTGACCTCTGTAAACTAGGATGAGAATGATTTTGTGAGAACCCCATGGAAAAGGCTTTGTATAGGGTAACATCATAAGTGATTTTGTGGTTTACCTTAAAATACATCCCTATCTAGATGATGCATGGTAATGTCATTTTAGAACCTATGCACCTAGAGGTAATAAATAAAAAACACGTCTTACATTACATGAGCATGACCAAGTTCACGAAAATGGGCCTTACTACACTGCTAGTTTGACACTCCCAATCTAAATTCATTGGTTAAATTATATTTTCATTACGAACCATCATGAATAACTTGAACTGAGGATGATAATGGATTCCCTACATTAAACAAAATGTGTTATAGAATTATTATAAATTTTCATGACTTATATATACAAAATGAATTTTTCATAAATATATGGGTATTAAATATGATAAGTTCTACTCACATTATTATTTATTATTTTATTTGATGGATGGAACCCAAAGAAATCATTTTAATGTTGAATGTGATGGACAATGAAATGAGTATAATAATGATGAAATAAATTTTATGGGAGATTGAATGGAAAATATTGTTGTTATGACCCAAAAATTTCCTCATGCTACGAATCATATTGGGCTGATAATTAAAAAAGGTAGGAAATAACATTCTATTATGTCCTTTACGAGGAAACATCCACCATTTTTAGCTAGTCTTATGAACCACAAGTTACTGAGAAATGTATCCGCACCATTGAAAATATATTTTCCATCCTCTAGTGTTTTTAGCATGAGAATGTTGTTGCATCTATCTACCATTTGGATGGTGAATCAATTCTATGGTGGACACTTATCATGAATATAAGTCTATAATATGAAATTAACTCCATGGATTGGGATGAGTTCAAGAAATTTTTTTCAAATAAGTAATTTCCACATATTCTACTTGAAAATATGGGAGTGTTACATGAACTAATGAAAAGGGATGATAAATCTCTTGGTACCAATGTGGAAATTTTTTCAAGAAATTCGATGTTACATCCTAGCCTGGTAGCCAATAAATGAGTGTTTCGAGTTGGTTCACTACAAGGCCTCAAATGAACCTCATCGTATGCTAGAGGCTTATAATGAGTAGAGGAGGAATAATGGGTGAAAAATGAGGAGTCTATAACCCCATATCATTGTGTCAAACCATATGTAAATAATCCAACACCAAACATAACATGAAAGGAAGATGAATTAAAAAAACTAAACCTACTATAATAATATAAAAAATACAGTAAGGTCCCTAAAAACCATATCATATATACAACCATGTTCATCCACTTTTCCAATAACACTGTCAAAATATGTAAGTGAAAATTAAATACAACATGCCCTACTTCCCTCTCCATGCCTAAACACATACCCGGGCTCTTTTTCCATTTTACGCTACTCTGGCTCAACCAAAATACTAGACATGAGCATCCCACTCATCCTTGGAACCTGAGTCCTCCGACCAATCCATCATGCGTTCATGCTCAACATGAAAGTAGAAGCAAGGTCTCTATGAACACTGAGATTCACATAGAGGGGGTGAGAAATAAATTTTAGTATGCACCCCCAATAGAAAACCTATAAATTGATTCCTAACTGTGTTCTCATGAAATATAATCATCATAGATGGTACAATACCAAGGGAAACATTAAAATGAAACATGCATCAGTCTGTAGGACTGAGACCATGAATGACCAGAACTACTTAGGAAAATGCTGGAATGTCTCTAAGCATGTCTCAAGGACCACACCTCTGAAATAACATGTTGTATCCACACCCATGGGATTCAAAACCAAACATAAAAAAACCAAGGTCCTATCCTATGATAGAGGAGGAAAAATATAAGTCATCCAATACCATTTCCTCATTACCTAAACATCATTCCATCCTTGACACCTTGACACAATTGTCCCAAGATACCACAAAATGTAATACCTATCATAGAACATCTATCAGACATCTATCTCATGTATCCTAACTATAGTCTTTGGGGGATAATTCCAACACATAAACCATATATATCAATAAAACATTCCTAGATCATCAGTACACCATCATACAGATGGATATAAAGCTCAAATCTACTATCAATCATAGATTGTATATCATCATTTCTAGGTACATGGGTAGAAAAATTTATCCATATTTCGAATATATCATTTCTGGATAATCAATATGATATCTACACCATGGATTTCAAGTGTCATTACAATATCCTAATTCCACATGGAATTCCATTATCACTAAGAGAATTAGTCTGGTACTATAACGTTGATGTATACTGTTAGTTTCTAGAGCCCTAGTCTGAAAATATATCATTAATATAACTCTTATGCCTAGAATGTTAGTTTAGCAACAAAACACATACATGTGACGTCACATCACTATACTCATCGATATCATAAAATGTGATGGGATCCTCAGCCCAACAATCATACCATAATGAAACTATTAGTACCGATATGGAGTCTCCATACCACAATCTCATTCATAGATATCTAGAACCAAACATGTGGATCATATTTCCATCTCCCACATCCATCACAACCGTTACTAGTAATGGGTTTCCAAATTATGGTAGACCGACCAATCAAACTCACCTACAACATAATCCAAGTCTCAACCTCAAGAACTACATATAACAAGGGCAAGATGAACATCCATCTCGGACATCCACATTTCACATCTATCAGCTCCTATATCAACCCAGGTCCTAATAGAACACCCCTAACCAAAATACTAAAGCATACATAGCCACTCAGGGTTTTCCTATCAATTAGGCATGCATGTTTTCCTCCAAATCAACAAATAACCCATGCATCTATCACAATACTCGGTACTAGCTCTCAAGAAGAGGTAACCCCTCTGAATACTTGGAAACAACCGAAATCCTAGTATAATCCCTATCACAAGAAACATTCTCAACCAGCCCTCATTGGCCTCTATCTAATCCTTGATCAACACCAGTTAGAAAGTTAATCCAAAACAACTAATGCCATGTGTGAATTTTTTATAGGATTCCATGGTTCCCAATGATCACTCGATCAGAGGGAATCCCACCAAGGAATATGAAATATTCCCTCAGACTTATCCAAAGACCACATCAAAACTAATCCATAATATTCCTCAAATGATGATATCAAATACCAGAATCTCTTACCACCCAAAACCTCAAACATAGGGTCTCAACCTCAAATGTTCTAATGTCAAGCAATAGGTCCTGATACATCAAGACTATCCATGATCTCTCAGGATATAATAATTGATCCATAATTATGGTATCCATACAAGGATCCTAAAACAACTCTCCATGTAACTCTAATTCCATACTAACCACCAAGATAATAACCAACCAAAAATCCTCTAAGCTCACAACCCAACCAACTGAAGGGTTCTGAAAGCAACTCTAAAGGAAATCCTCCTTATAAACTATCATGGTTTAAAAAACATTCCAAAAACCACAATATGATGAAAGGATCCCACCATTTATATCTAAGTGTAAAAACACTCAGAATGGAATACTGAAAGGAAAAAATATGAACAAAACACCCATAACCTCTAAGTCTGAAAATTTATATGGAAATTATATTCATGTTCCAAGAGTGTACTATATACTCTCCACCTAGTCATGTACAATTAAATGGATGTTGAAATGTGGGTTCTTCGTATGTACTACTACATCGTTTTTACCAAAAGTACATGACATGTACCTTCCAAGCATCATCTTACTGTGTATTTATTCAAAAGGGCAAGAACATTGCCATTTTCGACTACATGATCTGTATATAAAGTACATGATCGGTACATATGAAAATTAATTCTTCCCTAAATGATAATAACACATGTATTGTTTTCTTAGAACCTCATGCCGTGTAGTCAAGATTTTCGAATAGGAAACCTCTAGAAACCTCTAGAAACACTCGTTTCCCACCAAATAAGCACAGATCAACCCCTTTGTATCCTTAGTAGTTATAAAAAGGTTTTAAAATAAAAAAATAATTAACATTTGGGAATAAAATAATAATCCTATAAGAATGGACATCCTTATGGTGTAAACGCAGAATCTTTGAGTCCAAATTCTATCTTTGAAGCTGATACTCCTCGATCTGGTCCAGATCTATGCTAAGGATGATGTATGGTGGGACCTCCTTCTTCTCTCCCCATAGTCCTACCATCATGTTCAATAGAGATACCCACACCCAATTATCAAGAATTAAAACTCTAAAATGGGTTTGGGGATACTATTTTTATTAATTTAATTAATTAGTTGGTTAGTTAGTTAATTTATTAATTAATTTACCATTTTATTATCCATCATGTGTCCCAAAACCTAAGGAGAGTTGTTGATGCTCCTTTCCATCACAGAGTCCAAATTCATGAAAAAGGGGAGTACCTTAGCTGAAAGTGATTCATCCTTTGAAGAAACATCAAAAATCAACAAAGGCATGAAAAATGATTTCTTCCCACTTGGGTCGCGCATGTTTCCTCATGGTCATGCAAGTATACTTGAACGCCTCATAGTGGTTGCACAGGTGACTTGCATGCCCTCTTTGATTCTCGCTCATTGTCTTCAACAGCCTATAAATACCCCCCAGTGACCACCCCATTTTGAGGAGGAAAAATTCCAAAAGCTTAGATTTGAGCTCCCGGTGCCCTAGTCTCTTCTCGAAGCTTCCAAACACTTATAAGGTAACATCTTACCTAGAACAGAAGCTCTAAAGAGGGGGAACAAGGCCTAAGTGTTGAAATTTATCAACACCTTCTCACCTAAGTGTCTAACCTTTAAGGGAAATGAAGAAACTTGCATGCCGCCTTACCCCTTCAACAGAACTTTCACGCCACCCCTTTAGAAGAAATTAGGGCTAAAACTAAGGGATTGAGCCAAATCTCACACAAGTATTACCCTAAGGGTTTACCGTCATGCAAGTACCCATGTGTCGAGCAAGTATACTTGCGCGTCCCGGACTTGCGCGACCACGCAGGACCTGTGCTCCTACTTCTTTTTGGGTTCCCCTCCTGCCTATTTCACCTCTCTTATACCTATCAACCAATCATCTTCAATATAAAGCCTTTATAATTATCTTCAAATCTATTCATGGAATGATTTATTGGTTGGATCCCATATCTGAAAGGAATTATGTAGAACATATCTCAAAACCTAGTGATTTTCATATCTTTATGTCACTAAGGTTAGAGATTTCATTCAACCTCATCCTTTAAGATGAGGGGGTCTTTTAACTGGGCCTCCATTTTAGGAGTAAGCCCCTGTCAAAATTCTCTTAATTTGGGAATCCTCCTTAGGAGTAAGCCCCAAGTCCCCTAACCTGGGCATCCTACTTAGGAGTATGCCCCATGTTCCCAAATTCTAAATTCCATTAAACTAGGCCTCCTCCTTAGCAGTAAGCCATGATTTTAAAATCCCTTTAACCTGGGCCTCCTTTTCAAGAGTAAGCCCCAGTTTTCACATGTCCCCTAACATGGGAATCCTACTTAGGAGTAAGCCCCAATTTTCCAAATTATAAATTCCCTTAAACTGGGCCTCCTCCTTAAGAGTAAGCCCCGATTTTCAAATCCCATTAACCTGGGTATCCTTTTCAAGAGTAAGTCCCAGTTTTCATAATTACCCTTAACATTGGATTCCTTTTCAGGAGTAATCCCAAGTCATAATTTCTCTTAACCAATCTTAATTTACTTTTTATTTGGGCTTCCTACTCAAGAGTAAAACCCAATCATAAGTCCTTTATAATTTGGGCATCCTTCCTAAAAGTAAACCCTAAGTTAAGTATCCAAATCTCCATAAAGCACATATACCATTATGGAACTTGTTCCTGGGTTTCTTCCCTAAAGTAAATCCTAATCTTCATCTATTTGGGCAGTCATACATACGTAATCCCCACATCATTTCTTATGATTGCACAATTGGCAGGTTTTACCAATACCCCTTGTTTCTCATACCGAGAATGACTCACGTGAGATTAGAGCATAAAAGTAATTATGAAACATTTCCTTGAGCCATCAATCATACATAAACCCCATACTTCTTTACTCGAACTACATGGGTTCTAATTCCTTCTTTAAAATAAAGGATACATAGGTATCCCATCTGCGGGTACGATCCCAACTCTGAAATAATCTATGTCCTTCCGAATGACAATAAACTTCAAGTTCCCCATTGAGTGGTTTTAAAACTAGTATGGTTATCATAATGACCAAGATAATTCTATATAATGTGTCGAATGATACCATTGACTAAGAATCTCTAAACAAATACAGATGATTCTCTATTGATGAAGAACCTCTAATACATATAAAAGAATCTCTAAATCTCCTACATACTAATCATTGATTTTCAGATCTAATGGAAAGCTCATTTTCATTCTTGGTAATTTAATAAGGATTGACGAACATAAATTATATCGTTAAAGAGATTCCCAAAGTTGACAATAATTCCCCTCAAAAAGGTATGATGAGTCCGACTTCCCATCCTCTCGACCAGTGCAAATTCATAATCCTTATCAGTTCACAGCTAATGGGCACCGACCTTTGAAATGTAGGTCCAAATGGATATAGAATCATTGGTTGTTTCTAGTTCTACGAACAAACCCATTAGAATACGCTTGGAATGTTTGAACCTTAAACCAACGAGGTCATCCCCATTTCCTGAGGAAACAAAAAATGACGAACCCAACATGAATCCTTAACCAAGTTAAAATGATGTTTTACTTTTTGGTTAGGCCCCTATTTAAACTCAATTAGTGGGAAAAAACAATTAATAATTAATGTTCTCACCCAAAAGATGTAGTAGCCGAACGTATCTTGATTACACTTGTTATATCAAACATGCACTCTTTTCCAAGATCTTCTACATTACTAAAATGGTTTCTCTTAAGTTCACACCTGTGAATACCTTTGCTGTGAATGCCTCTGCTGCTACTCCTGCTGGATCGTCATCCGCTCTGAGGATGACATCACCTACTCAGCATCTTCAATGCTGGGTATCAAATGCGCTGGTTAAAGAATACCATCAAAGTAGAACTATTCTGACTCTGGAGGCCGCTCGACAAGCCCTCCAAGCCAATAATTCACCCCGGTCATCCGGACAACGATGACCAAGGATCAAGAAGCAGGTGGTTCCAACCACCATCTCCAACCGCTTCGGGTCATTATTCCCAGAAAAAATCACTAGTCCCTCTCATATTCTAGGGAGGTGAACTAGTAGGTCCCTCAAGGCCTTAATTGATGGAGACATGAGTCCTTCCCGAGGGATCTAATCAACAATCGCCACCAGACTCGTGCGGCAGTGCGCCCACAACATGATGAGGGTATCATCTCAAGGCCTTTGGCTCCGGTTCCTCGAACCCAAAGAGGCAAGATGAACCACCAGAGGAGAAATCCGGTCAACAGTGGGCAGGTTATTATCTCTTCCATCTCCGGAGAAGTCCACGACCTATCTTGGTGGCAAGCAACGAGCGGGAACACACACCTGTCCGTTTTAATTCTGTTGTCCAGTAGACTCATCTGGTAGCAGCATGCCAATCCCGCTAGGAAATTCAGGCCATGTACTATAGATAGGAACATACACCTATTTATAAATCATCAGCTAGTTAGAAGGCTCGTCTGACTACATACAATGAAGTCCACCAACCCAATGTGTTGACAACTGGTAAACATGCACATACACCTTCTTACAGTCATCAATCCTGCTACCAGCCTCTTATATTAGTATTTAAGGAATATCTTCAACCACGTTCGACCGAGTGCAATCAGTAGGCACATAAACCTGCTAGTATTGATCAAGCATACCAACCGTCTTGTTTGGTAGTATTCGTAGAGGTCAGTCGGAAAGCTCCGGTGACAAACAGGAGGCAGACTCAACTCTCTGCCCCCACACTTGAGTACTGTTGGAATTCAATGACAGGAAAATAAGGATAGGAGCAGGAACATCCACCTACTCCAAGAATAGAATGGTCCTATATCCCCATTCCGGCAGTTGAATTCACCACGCATATTCTGTCAATGGTGAAAGAGTAGAAGCAAATCCCTGCTCATATTCTGGATGCCTTCTAGGATATGATAATAGCTTTAGAAGCACTCAGGGAAAGACACGTAAATCTATCCCAATCAGTGGAGTGACACATAAACATATCACTCTGGAATAGACACACACCTCTGGTCCAGTCCATGAGGGTTGTGGGGCATACTCCCCAATATCATACGGACAACCAAGTCTGGAAGATACACCTGACTCGATTGGAGATAATCAACCTAACCTGATCATTTCTCCTGAGAAGGCACATACACCTTCCCATAATGACCACTTTCATCAACAAGTGGTTCCTAATGTGAGTAAGAATGCATCTAAGAAGCAGATCTGCCAAGCCCCGTCAAGAAATCAAGAGCCAATTTGTAATAAGGCTTTGCTCGATGAAGGAGTTCTTGAAGGCCTCAAACAATTATCTGTTGGAATTAAAGATTCTACACCCTCATTTCACAATAGCGGAGACTTCAATTTCGAAGGTCTTCATCATACACTTCCTCATGAAGGCTTTTTTCATGACAATTCGGTCAATCTTGAAGTTTCATCTTCAGATGAGAGCCACAAGAATCCTCTGTGTGGCCAGAAGACCATGGGGAAAAATGTTTCATCTTTTGTTGTAACCCACCATGGTGGTCCTCCCCATGATGATGAATTTAGCTATTAAAGTCTTCTCTATAGTAGTATTTCACATTTCTTGGAAAATTTTCCAATGGACAATGTAGTGACGAGAAAGCCCTCTTATCATGAGGCACTTGAAAATGTTATGCCAGTCATGTCTAATGCTTTACCACTAGTTGGTGAAATACTTTTTCAATCAGAAGATTCCCTAGGGTGTAGGTCATTCTCCAAATCACCCCATGGTCGTTCATCTTCTAGTTTTTTCAACGAATTCTCTACCAATCTTGTTGAATCCGATGAAGCAACAAAGAAGCACCCGCTCTGGTCAAATCAGGTTGAAGAATCATCATTGAATGATAAAGATTATGTACTAAATATGAGAAAACAACTGGCGAAAGGTGAAGTGCCTGTCATGTTTTGGCCTTTGGTTGACTCTTAGTATGACATTCCAAAGATGTTGACAGAAGATGGAATTCATGATATTCATCTCAACATATGGAAAACTATTTTTTAGTTGTAAAAGAAAATATTATCTTATAAAGAATATGAAAATAATGTTAATATAATAGAAGGGTTACAAATCCAAATTTATTTGGCCCCTCTCTCAGTTTCTCGATATCCGAAGGCAGAAAAGTAGTAGAGAAACCTTTAGCATTCCTGGCTTGGCGCACTAAGAAGATTGCGCCAATTAATTTCCCATTCCCCATCTGGTATTCATATCAAGGGATGGGGTGTTCATAGAGAAAAACATTTCACTAAACTCTCCAGTAAGCAAATCCGGCCAAAAATGGTCTCATGCAATATTATTTCCCATGGCTGGACACAGCCAATTGTATTTGTTTGTAATCAAAGGCTTGCTCAAAAATAGGCCTCAAATAGTTATTCTAAAAGTCAAGCATATAGAGAAAAGGTTGTTGAATTACTCCTTCATCATGTAAACGAGAATATTGAACAGGATTCTCATTTAGAGGAAGCACATCATCAAGTGACAGATGTGTCAGAAATCGTCTAACGGTCTTTTGAGCCGGGTGATAAAAGTGGATGTAGGATGATGCATCCACCCAATTTCCGAAATAAAGTCTGCAATATCAAGAGATATTTTAATAAAGGCTCAGATATTACATGTCAAGAACCACCCCATCTTTCCGTACTGGGGAGTATTTTAACCCAACCCTCGGAGTCAACAAATAGGATTCTAGGAGTTGAGCAGGAACAACAGGAACAACCCCAGTCCACCGGACTGAGGACTTTTTCAAATCATCAATCTCTTCCCCAGAGAAATTCAGTCTTCTCTAAATTAGGGATGAATCCACAAGAGAAATGAAGAGCCTAATTATTAGGAGATTCCCTCCAATTTAAGGTTCATCAAGAAGTTCCTGAGGGATCAAATTGAAAAAAGGAAATGTCTCATCAAAGACATGGAAGAAGACAATATCACAGAAATGATGATAGAAGGGATGCAATTCATTATGCATCAATTAATGTCACCAATGCCGTTATTTCTGAACCACTAGATGAGGCTCACTCAGAGCAATCAGATGAAGAGGTTCCTCCTCAATAAGTTGTGTGCACAGACACATATCAAGAAGGTGTGTGTACACGAAAACAAAGGCTTAACCAGAATCTGGGTGTTACGTCAAATAAACCACTTCCCCCTCTCCGAAAGGGATCTAACAAGGGGAAAGGGAAGAATTAGGTTACATACCCTTCTTCTGGAGAAGGCCAATCGCTATCACTAGAGCAAAGATTTGCACAACAAGAGGAAGAAATAAAGGAGTTGAGGAGGTTGAATGAAGAACTACTTCAAGGTAGTCTTTCTCCTATGCGAGTTGGAGTCGGTCAGCTAAGGGAATTTGTTGTGTCTACTAAGATGGATCACGAATATCCTCCCCTATCATTACACCCTCAGAGGTCTAATCCTATGGGTTTTGTGCAACAACAATGGGCGGTGCAACCATCAGTTGCAGTATCAGCCACTACATCTATCCAAGCTCTAGTTATTGCACCTGCTCAAGAACAAGCTCAACGGGATGTTTCTCAAAAGTTAATAACTACTATTGTGTCATTAAAAACTCAGTTGGAAGCTATGGAGGGAAAACGAGATCAAATTCAACCAGAAAAGAGAGCATACTCTGAATGGGTTGATGCAATTCCTCCCCCATCAAATTTTTAAAGTACCAAATTCCCAATCTTTCATGGTTCAGGGGATCCAGAGAAACACTTAACACGTTTTTTTTCTCGTTGTGATCCCATGATGGAAACCCCTCAGTAAAAATAAGCAGTTAAGCTCAGGTGTTTTGTACAGTAATTACAAGGACATTCTTTTTTCGGGTACACAATCTAGAAATCCCAGTCAATTACCGGGTGGGAAAATCTCCGTCAACAATTTCTTCTTCAATTCATCTAAACATGGACAAAGAAATAGTATTTGATCTTAAAAATTGTAAGAAAAGGGAGAATGAAAGGGTTTCAGATTTTATTGCTCGCTAGAAGGGATTAACATATTCCCTAAGCTTCACACTCCTTCAAGAATAACTTTTGCCAATCTGTGTGGAAAATTTGCATGATGAATTGTGCACACTGTTGATCCCTGTGAAATACATAGGAGGGTTTGAAGGGTATACTTCAATCACTCAACAGATTGAAGATTCTCTTTTGAAGACTAAGGATAAAACTCATGTAATTCCATCAGCTCCAAGAATAATAATGGGTTGAGCAGAGACTGCTACAGTTATGCTTAAACAAGAACCTATTTCCGCTTCTAATTCAAAACGTCATCTTCTAGAAGGGCTCCACCTCATGAACGTCAACAACAGAGGCTATTTCATCAAGACGATCAAATAGATCAAAGAAGGAAACAATTTGTGGATTTTAAGAGTAAAATTTATTCTTTCTGAAATGAACAAGTTCCTGGTTATTTTATTTTGGCTCTGGAAAATAATTTGGTTCAATTGCCAAGGCCCAAAACGCCGAACAAGGAAGGAGGTGAAGACCATCCCAATTACGTCCCATTTCATCAGATGTTGGGGAATCCCATTCAGGAGTGTTTTGTCTTCAAAGACCTCCTGCAAAAAAAATTGACTCAGGACAAGTCAAATTGAAATGTTATGCAGCTCAGATAGCAAGTGTTACTGCTACAAATCCAGAGGAAGAAGGAGAGTGGCAGGCAGTAAAAAACAAAAATGTGCAATAATATGATGATTGGATGGTCAGAAAAATGATCAGCCGAACTCATGTAATTTAGTGAATGCTATGGAAGAAACCAATTGTGTCTTATACTATTAATGCCTCATCAAATCCCCTTTCATATGAGGGAAAATACTCAAAGAAATGGCATAATTAAAATAAAGAGGAACAATATGAAGAAGACAAGATTGTGTTAAAGCCCAAATTTCCTTTGACTCTGGTAGATTTTATGAAATATACTTCAAAGCCACGGGCACCATCCCACGAAACGGCATAGCCTAAACTGGCTAATCAGACAGAGTCTCTAACAGAAGAAGAGTTGATATTTGGTTCTGTCAACATAATTCACTTAAGAGAACCTTATGCCAGTCTCAGTTTCAATTTTGATGAGGTCGAGTTCCTTGTATCAAACAGAGGAATCAAAGGGAGTTCCAGAGGTCTGGGATACAGAGGAAGACATGGATATCCCAGAATCCACTATTCCAAATCTACCCCTTCCAGAACTGTGTATGCAGCAGAAACTCATGGAAGAGACCTTCAGTGGGATCAACAAGAACAAGAAAATTCTTCTACCAATAACAGATTCATTCCTGTCACAATCATCCTGGAGGATCGATTAGAGGTTACACCTTCTTCCTCTTAGAAGTTAAATAGATCTAATCGGTCTAATATTCCAAATCCAGGAGTATTTCCAACTCCTACCCCAATACAAGAAGCATCTACATCCAAAGCATCAACTTCTAAGGTACATGTGAAACCTCATGTTTCAGTTGGGAAACTTATACCTTTGGATCAAAAGTATGATTTATTGAAACACCTGGCCTAAGTACATACCATGTTATCAATTTTGGATACCTTGAATTTATCAAAGGTTCTTTGGGAGGCACTCATCGAGGCTTTGTCATGTCCTCGGGTGTTTGAAACTGAAATTGCTACAGCTCAAGTCTACCATGTAGAGAATAATCCTGCAGAATTCCATGCAGTTATATCATTTTCTAATGAAGATGAAGATGATGTCATGAATGAACATATTAGACATTTGTACT
Organism: Viscum album; assembly: GCA_963277665.1. Lineage (NCBI taxonomy): Eukaryota > Viridiplantae > Streptophyta > Magnoliopsida > Santalales > Viscaceae > Viscum > Viscum album. The sequence continues at coordinate 1,732,719,407 of OY728127.1, forward strand.
TATTTCGAAAGGTCAATGTTGTAGACATCCGAAGAGCTTTCATTGATAATGGTTTAGGAGTCAACCTCATCACCATTCATACACTTCATCGATTGGGCCTCACAGAATCTAATTTATATCCTTCTACTTTTATGTTTCAAGAGTATGATAAAAATGAAAAGAACCACTGGGCGAGATTACACTCAAAACTCTATTTGGATACCTTGTATCCAATTCAGATTTCATGGTTTTTGATCATGATACAGCCTTTAATATTTTTCTTGGAAGACCTTGGATACATCAACATGCGACTATCCCTTCATCATACCTTTAATGACTCAAATATTTTTTCGATGGTCAAATTGGGACATTGTATGGTGATAAAGCCCCATTCAAGACATGTGAATCTCAATACATTGAGGCGAAATTCTATCACATAAAGGGTAAGGAGAAATCCACTACAAGGGAGGTTACCAAGTTTAATGCTCCATTTGGTTTGGAAAAGATTCCAGGAAATCCATTTACACATGTGAGTACAAATTATGTGTTTCTTATCAGTCAAATTGAATAGATAGACCCAAATAGAAAAACTCATATGGAAACATCCATAATGTAAATCACGGCAATCAAGCTAGATATCATGGGAGAAATTGGTGACACACCAAGCAATGATGAAATCTCAAATGGAGATATCTTCATTTCATCTTCTGAAATCCAGAAAGTCTATACTTCTCCAACTAGGCTAGAAGAAGTTATAGCAATATCAGAGGTGAACGATGATGTCGATTCTCAATCAATCATCTCCACTTTATTACCCAAGAATGAACTTTCATCATCAATAGGGTCAGAAATGGAAGCCTCTTTTTCAAGATGTTCAAATTTTAACATCTCTTCTTATCATGGAAATTATGCTTTATCATCTACTATGAAATTAGAAACAGGCGAAATAAAACATGTTGAATATGAAGAGGAAGATCTCAGGGATGATCCTCCATCTTTTGAAGAGGGTATCTCTATCACGGTGGATGAAATCAGAGAAGTAAATCTGGGTACAAAAGAAGATCCACGCCCACTTTAATTAGTGCGGCCATGACTCTTGAAGATCAAGAAATTTAAATTTCATTTTTGAAGAAAAATCGAGATATATATTTTTGGAACTATACAGAGATCCTAGGACTTGATCCTGATGTTGCTACTCATCGTTTTGGTTTTCCATAAGAACATCAAAAATTCAAGCAAGCCGCAAGAAGAACACACCCAACATATGCTTCCAAAATTGAAGCTGAAGTGGATAAGCTTATCAATGGTAACTTCGTCATAGAAGTTCAATATCCAAAATGATTGGGTAATATTGTACCTGTGAAAAAGAAGAACGAAAAAATTAGAGTTTTCATTTATTTCAGAGATCTTAATCGGCATTGTCCTAACGATGACTTTCTAGTTCAAATCAGAGAACGCTTAATTGATGCAACAGCTGGCTATGAAGCACTTTCCTTCAGTGATAGATATTCTAGGTATAATCAAATCTGAATGGCTCCAGAAGATGAAGAATCTACATCCTTCAGAGCCCCTCAGGGTGTGTTTTTCTATTGGGTAATGCACTTTGGCTTGAAGAATGCATGCACAACATATCAGCATACCATGCATCATATCTTGAAACCCTTTTTAGGGAAGTTTGTTAAATTTTATGTGGATGATATGGTGGTTAAATCCATGAAACGTTCTAATCACTTGGCTGATTTAGAAGTCATATTCCACAAAGTTCGGCAACATAATTTAAAGATGAATGTAACACCCCAAGATTTTATGAAAAATATTCTTTTTAATTTCATGTCTTGTGTTGTACGCTACACCAAAAGGAGCTTGCACAACACACATCCTTGACTTGCCTTGCATTACACGCAATCACGACCTTCCTCAATAGCGTGTGTAGTACACAATACCGAGTTTCACCAAACAACAATATGCTATTAAAATATTATTAAAACTAGCCGTTATGAATAGTAATAACCACTTTTTGAAATTTTGTAAATTTTATTTTTCAAAATGGACTTCATTTTTGGTTTCAGAATATCGAAATTAGCTTAGGGTGAAATTTTGGTACTTTTCGGATTACTTACATATTCTGATGAATAGTGAAAATTACTAAATTTTAATTAAAAACAAGATTTTTAATAAAAATAATTAATAGTGATAAATTATTAATATTAGTGGTTTTAAAGTATATTTAGAATATATTTTTACAATTTAATACAATGTTGGTCATTGGATGTAATTTCACATTTAAACCAGACATAAACAAGTGTCAATCTTTTGATAGTTATTATCTCTTAAGAAAATGTTATTTGTTTTGACGATGGGAATTAATTTTAAAATTAATTAATGCAACTGATATGTTTTTAATTTGGTAAAATAGACATAATTTTTGAGTTCATAATATCAAATATATCTTAGGTCTAATTTTTGGTATTTTTCTGGAAACTTTCATTTTTTGATGAATAGTGAAACCACTAAGTGATAGTTAAAAAAACTGAATTTTTCATTAAACTTAATTTTACTGCTTCTGTGAGTGGAATTTAAAAACTCCAAGAGACACGGTTGATGTCATTAAGTAAAATTTGGTTTAATGAGATGAAAATAATTTTTGGTGAATAATAACTTTTTACTTTTATTTACCACGGTTAAAAGTAAATAGGGTAATTAAGGGTAAAAATGATATTATTATCACCCTAACACATGTCATAATTCTATTGGAAAAGTGTAATTCGACCAAAAACAGCCCTATGAATAAAATATGACCATTTAGTCCATCTTGGATTAGATTAGGACATTTATTATTAATTGATTTAAAGATGGGTTAAAATAGTTAAAATCAATGTTTAATAAGTATATCATTTTTAATACAGGGTTATACATAAGATAAATTCGACTATAAATATTTATTTGAAAGATAAACATATTTCCTACATAATGGTATTTTATTTGTAATTTTTATACATTAAATAATATAATTTATTTATGACACAAAGATGATGCAGTAATTATTTTATTAATGAAATATTGACATAATTGATGTTATAAATACCCAAATAAATTTAATTTTAGACTTTTTATGCATTAAACTAATTTTATAGGTTACTATGACATGTTAGTATTGATTTAAGTAACTTTTTTAGAACTAATCATTCTGTTATGATTTTCACAAAAATCAATTACTAAATAGTGTCGAAATTGACATAAAATAGTTTTTAAAACATATATTATATTATTAATTGTTATTTTATTCCTAAAAATCTAAGGTTCGGCCAAATGACATATATAAGGTTATATATATTAATACTAAACAACTTGGGGTTCTTTTGGCATGTTGTAGTAAGTTTATTAACCTTATAGTGTAAGAACACAAAAAGACACGGTAAAAGTAAAATTATCTAACTTAAAGTTAAAGATAAATGATAAGGTTAAAATAAGAACCTAAACTTGTCTAAATTCTATTTTTTGAGATTATTTAGACCCGTCCCCACCTTATCTTCGAAATATATCAATTTGGAGCTATTTATGACCGAATTGGGCTTTATAATAAAATAATATTTTTAGTTATTTCAAAGGTGCCCCTCTCCTCCCTTATAAAAGGGCACCTCCTCCCTCTCTTCCTCACACCACATTGAGCCTTCAATCTCGGCCAACCCCTTCCAAATTCTCTTCTCCACTTCCCTAGAAACATCCTAGAGGTCCTGGTATTCTTCAAATACCAATTTTAGTACCCTAACAGGAGGACTCAAAGAGGCTCTTCAAAGAAGATGTAATGTCCATTACCGATTCTTTTATCATTTTTTCTTCTTCCACTTCTTCTTCATAGGTTGTTTCATTATGAAGTAATAACATCAGTATCACTCATATACTGATATGTTATTATATGTATGAAACAACCCTATTTCACCATCTATCCATCCTACGTAAAACAAAATCACCGCGCGTGCGTACGTACGGAATACCGTCTCCACGCCGTGGTGTAATCTATTTTCCACCACCACCTTACTTGGATGGGTATAATGGTGTAAATAATAACTATATATGATTATTTTAAAGTGATATTGATTCTGAAATAGTATACATACACTCCAATACAGTCCCACTATCATGAGAACAATATCATCGCTCGTACGTACGTACGGACTACCGTCTCCACGACGCGATGAGATTCATTCTCCACTTTAACCATTAATGAATGATTATAAAGTATATATAATAAGTAATCATGAAATATATGACATAATAATGATACTGGATTTATCTGTATATATATGTATGTCATCTACTTAATTCCATTCAACTCAATAAGGAAACGAAAACAACGTTCAAGCGTACGTACGGCCTACCGTCTCCATGAACGGTGTATTTCTTTCCATTTACTGATTTATTATATATATGTATATTCTGAATATATATTATATATAAATCATGTTTTATATTATGGAATTATGTAATTATGATCTAAGTAATCATATGAATAATTACAAGTCAAAACACGAACAACAAATGAAACAATTTTACCCAAAACGCTCTTTAACATGGAATTTACAAAATAACGGGTAATATGAAGTCATAAGTGAAGCATATATGATATCATAACAATGAGTATGATTCTGGAATAAGTCAATGAAATTATTTAAATCATTATATAGGATGTTAGGACACTTACGATGCAAATTGGACCTATGGTAAGGGAGAAATATCACAATCTCATTTTTATCCGAGATTGTTTATACTTTGGTATTTACTGGGGTGTATTTTATCATCCACATCCATGTTTCCTCAATATGTAATATTTACATCATTCTAAAAGAGTTTATATCCAATTTTACCCTTCGGTGAGTTTTTAGTAAAAGATATGAAAGGAATCTTTTGTCGTTTTTCGTACGAGGTACTTTTTCACTTTTCCGATAAAAGTACGAGAAGAATGTTTTTTTAACTTATACGTAATGAATGGATTTTTAAAACATTATTTCCAAGAAGCTTCCTTTACATGTTTCAAGCTTATTTTTAATAAAATTCTTTTAGATTAAAATTGTATGACATGTTAAGAAAGGAAAAATGTTTTTGAAGTAGAAAGGATATTTTCCTCAAGAATGGAGTTCAAGTGTTTTATCAAAATTATTTTCCATCTAAGATAATATAGGGTTTTGTTTATATCCCTATTATTACATTGATATGATTATGTTGTGATGGATATATTTATATGAATTCCTTTATCTTATATGAATTGTTTTATGATGTCATGATTTTTAAGATTTCCATTTTTATTACATGGGTTATGGTATGATGTATGGTTTATGATTTTGTGGCACACATAAGAATGGTATCATTATGAGATGGTTGTGGCACACATAAGAATGGTATCATTATGAGATGGGTGGGACCTATATCTCCCTCCAATTCATTGGGTAAAGATTTTATATCTCATGAGATAGACATGGCTGGAACGGCAGGTTATACAGGTTCAGTGAAACAGGACTGAAACGAGGAGTGAACTCGGTTCAAAAATAGACTTTGACCACTAAGATAGTCTTGCCAATGAGTCTTGACTAATAACAAATGATTATATATGATTATGTGTGTATGCCACAAAGTTTCATGTTTTTAGTTATGATTATTGGGATTACATTTCACTACTATGATTTATCCCATGTTATGAAATTATGACTTCTTTTGCAGGTTAAGATTTACAAAAGTTATGTTCTTATGTATATGATGTGATTGATATTTATTTTGTTTACCCATACTGAGCATTTTATTCACCCTTTTATGTTTTCTTTTCCCCAGGATATAAAGAAAGGTTTTAGGTAGAAAAAAAGGGGAAGATATTTATGGGAGATGTTGAAGATCTTTCACCATGATTAGAAGATTACGTTCTGAGTTTCCAAAGACACTAAACTATTACGGTCCTTGTGTGTGTGTTTTGTTATATTCTAAGTATTCCGAAAAAGTAATGTAATTTCCTTGTACGTCAAGATTCAGGTCTCTATAGTTAGTATCAGAGGGAGGTTTAGTCAACCTTTGGAAACTAGGATGCGAGAACTTTAGTGAGATCCCTAGAGATATTTCTAAGGTATGTCTAGGGATATACCTAAGGTTAAGTATAAGTATAGGTTATAGTCCTAGAATTGTGCTAATTATCTTAGAACTAAACCTAAGATGTCAGATATTGAAGGTACTCCCCCTTTATTATGTTTTTTCCCTTGCATGATTTTTTCCTCTCACACTATTCTTTTTGGGTTTTAGACAATGGCTGGAACCTGAAGGAACCATGTTGATCAATGCAATGGACAATGCAATGATTGTCCTCCTGAACAAACAAATGTTATGGGAGATGGAGTGCAAAATCTTATTTCTATACTTACACAAGCTATGAATCATTCTGGACTTCCAAATGAGCAGAGAAGGGAACAATATTCTATTGAGTCCTTCATGAGGAAACGTCCACCTTCTTTCAGTGGGTCTTCTGATCCACTTGTTGCTGAACAATGGATCAGTACCACTGAAAAGATATTTTCAGTTCTTCAATGTTCTGAACATGATAAAGTCATCTTAGCAGTATATCGTTTGGAAGGTGAAGCTGATCAATGGTGGAATCTTATCAAGAATACAAGGCAAAGAGATGAAATTGAGTCCATTGAATGGGACGAGTTCAAGAACTTATTTTTCAATAAGTACTTACCTCGTATTCCTCCAACAAAGATGGAGAAAGAGTTTTTTGAACTAAAGAAAAATGATGATGAATCTGTTTGTATATATGAAACGAATTATACAAGGCTTGCAAGGTATGCATCTGAATTTATCATCCAACCTAAAAGTAAAGTTGATCGATTCTTCAGTGGCTTAAAACCAAATCTTCGAAGGGAATTAGCTATAAGAGACTTCAGTAGCTATGAAGAAATTGTGTGTTGTGCTATCAAGGTAGAAATGGAAGTTGGTGTTACTTATCCATCTCATAGTTTTGACAAGAAACGAAAGATGGTGTTCAAGGAGAAATCTCAGAATAATAGTGAAAAGAAGATGAATGTTTCCTTATGCTCAAAGTGTGGAAAGAAGCATGGTGGAGATTTTCTTAAAGGGACAAGTAAATGTTTCAAATGTGGAAAGGAAGTTAATCGAGCATTTGAATGCCTCAATGATGGGAAGAAGATTTCTAATGATGAAAAAAAATGAAGGGATACACAGAATGAACCTACTACACTTCAATGCTTCAAGTTCAAGGAAATGGGGCATTATGCTAATAAATGCCCTAATCCAAGGGTTAGTGATGATCGACATGAGCAACCACTTAAGGAAAAGGACAAAGGGAAGTCACATGCGATCACCAGTGGCGATGTTGAATATGACAACAATGTGGTGGAATGATTAAGTGTTTATGTAATGGGATTCCAAAATAATGTTGTATATAGTATCGTGGAATAATGGAATATTTATGTATTGGTCTATTTTGGTTTTCAATAATTTTATGGTACCGGTAACCATGGAAAGTGATTGAGATATTTTTGGAAAAAAGATGATATGCGCATAATGAAGGGATATTGAAAAAATGAAATGTTTGAAAGTATTCATAAGCTCTTGACTGATATAGGGAAATAGTTAAATCATGGTTTGAGGTTTTGGTATGTGAAAAGAGTTAACATTTGACAGCACTCATGTTTTCACTAAGATTCAATGGGTATTTATTTTTTAAGAGAATACATGATTAAGGCCTTCGAATGTTTTGAATGTGACCAACAAGACATATCTCATGATATATGGGGATCAACGATCATATTAACATGCTTGTTATATGAACTCTTTGGTAATCATTTTCACTGTAATATGAGATTGGAAAATAGTATTTTGGATAAGCCTAAAGATTGGAATTGATTATATTGGACATAAGTTAGTATTGTTTAAGGATAGAACTTTTTTCGATATTATTGATGGGATGTTATAGTAATGTAGTTTTAGAAAAAGGACAACCTGCAGGACGGGCGACAGCCCATCGCGTCGGACAAGGTTGTGGGAATCGAACCCACAACTGAAGTGCGACTGGCCTTTATCGCCTACCACTGGCCTACAGGAAGTCACTGGTTAGTAGAAACTAGTTTTATTTTATTAAGTGGTATGATATATGAAGTATTAGTTCATTTTTGGAACCATATACGATTAATCTAACCAGAAGATGGACTTATAACTTTTGCTAACCTTTTGTTTGAAACAGATGGAATGAACCATCATTCTATCACATGATCTGCTAACACAATAACAAATTCAACTTCATTTCATTAAGGGATGAAGTGGAAATTGTTCAATTCACGAACAACAGTGAGATTGTACCAAAATCATGTACGTATTTCTTTTAATTGATCAACTTTAGGGAAATGATCTTGAAAACCAAAAATGTTGTCATAGTGCCCTTATATCTGATAAATCAGATGGTACCCTAGATCATCAAGAATTTATGGCTTTGTGATTTTTGGATTTTTCATAGCCATGTTCTCTACCACTATCCATCAGAACATGACGGTTAGATTTCTCTTCCATATCCATATTTTCACCTATGTTCTCCTATGTGGAAACCCAGTGAATAGTTTATTTGGGTAACCGTTACGATTCATAATTTTGTTTTTAAAGATTGGTTTTGGTATTCCTTTTTACGATGTGGGTTTCTATTAAAGGAACTTTTGAGTAGTAAACCATTTATAACCCAGTGAATTTTGATGGAGAAATTCATTTTAATGGGGGTAGAATGTAACACCCCAAGATTCTATGAAAAATATTCTTTTTAATTTCATGTCTTGTGTTGTACGCTACACCAAAAGGAGCTTGCACAACACGCTTCCTTGACTTTCCTTGCATTACACGCAATCGCGACCTTCCTCAATAGCGTGGGTAGTACTCAATACCGAGTTTCACCAAACAACAATATGCTATTAAAATATTATTAAAACTAGCCGTTATGAATAGTAATAACCACTTTTCGAAATTTTGTAAATTTTATTTTTCAAAATGGATTTCATTTTTGGTTTCAGAATATCGAAATTAGCTTAGGGTGAAATTTTGGTACTTTTCAGATAACTTTCATATTATGATGAATAGTGAAAATTACTAAATTTTAATTAAAAACAACCTTTTTAATCAAAATAATTAATAGTGATAAATTATTAATTTTAGTGGTTTTAAAGTATATTTAGAATATATTTTTACAATTTAATACAATGTTGGTCATTTGATGTAATTTCACATTTAAACCAGACATAAACAAGTGTCAATCTTTTGATAGTTATTATCTCTTAAGAAAATGCTATTTGTTTTGACGACGGGAATTAATTTTTAAATTAATTAATGCAACTGATATGTTTTGAATTTGGTAAAATAGACATCATTTTTGAGTTCATAATATCAAATATAGCTTAGGCCTAATTTTAGGTATTTTTATTGAAACTTTCATTTTTTGATGAATAGTGAAACCACTAAGTGGTAGTTAAAAAAACTGATTTTTTCATAAAACTTAATTTTAACGCTTCTATGAGTGGAATTTCAAAAATCCGAGAGACACGGTTGATGTCAGTAAGTTAAATGTGGTTCAATGATATGAAAATAATTTTTGGTGAATAGTAACTTTTTACTTTTATTTACCACGGTTAAAAGTAAATAGGGTAATTAAGGGTAAAAATGATATTATTATTACCCTAACACATGTCCTAATTCTATTGGACATGTGTAATTCGACCTAAAACAGCCCTAGGAATAAAATGTGACCATTTAGGCCCACTTGGATTAGATTAGGACATTTATTATTAATTTATTTAAAGAAGTGTTAAAATAGTTAAAATCAATGTTTAATAAGTATATCATTTTTAATATAGGGTTATACATAAGATAAATTCTAATATAAATATTCATTTGAAAGATAAACAGATTTCCTACATAATGGTATTTTATCTGTAATTTTTAGACATTATATAATATAATTTATTTATGACACAAAGATGATGTAGTAATTATCTTATTAATAAAATATTGACATAATTGATGTTATAAATACCCAAATAAATGTAATTTGAGACTTTTTATGCATTACACTAATTTTATAGGTTAATATGACATGTTAGTATTGATTTAAGTAACTTTTTTAGAACTAATCATTCTGATATGATTTTCACAAAAATCAATTACTAAATAGTGTCAAAATTGACATAAAATAGTTTTTAAAACAAATATTATATTATTAATTGATATTTTATTCCTAAAAATCTACGATTCGGCCAGATGACTTAGATAATTATATATATATTAATACTAAACAACTTGGGGTTCGTTTGGCTTGTTATAGTATGTTTATTAACCTTATAGTGTAAGAACACAAAAAGACACTGTAAAAGTAAAATTATATAACTTAAAGTTAAATATAAATGATAAGGTTACAATAGGAACCTAAACTTGTATAAATTCTATTGTATGAGAGGATTTCGACCCATACCCACCTTAGCTTCAAAATAAATAAATTTTAAGCTATTTATAACCGAATTTGGATTTATAATAAAATAATATTTTTAGTTATTTCAAAGGTGCCCCTCTCCTCCCTTATAAAAGGGAACCTCCTCCCTCTATTCCTCACACCGCATTGAGCCTTCAATTTCGGCCAACCCCTTCCAAATTCTCTTCTCCACTTCCCTAGAAACATCCTAGAGGTCCTGGTCTTCTTCAAAGACCAATTTTAGTACCTAAGAGGAGGACTCAAAGAGGCGCTTCAATGAAGAGGTAATGTCCATTACCGATTCTTTTATCTTTATTTCTTCTTTCACTTCTTCTTCTTAGGTTGTTTCATTATGAAGTAATAACATCAGTATCACTCATATACTTATATGTTATTATAAGTATGAAACAACCCCATTTCACCATCTATCCATCCTACGGAAAACAAAATCACCGCGCGTGCGTACGTGCGGAATACCGTCTCCATTCCATGGTGTAATCTATTTTCCACCACCACCTTACTTGGATGGGTATAATGGTGTAAATAATAACTATATATGATTATTTTAAATTGATATTGATTCTGAAATAGTATACATACACTCCAATACAGTCCCACGATCATGAGAACGATATCATCGCTCGTGCGTACGTAAGGACTACCGTCTCCACGACGGGATGAGATTCATTCTCCACTTTAACCATTCATGAATGATTATAAATTATATATAATAAGTAATCATGAAATATATGACATAATAATGATACTGGATTTATGTGTATATATATGTATGTCATCTACTTAATTCCATTCAACTCAATAAGGAAACGAAAACAACGTTCATGCGTACGTACGGCCTACCGTCTCCATGAACGGTGTATTTCTTTCCATTTACTGATTTATTATATATATGTATATTCTGAATATATATTATATATAAATCATGTTTTATATTTTGGAATTAAGTAATTATTATCTAAGTAATCATATGAATAATTACAAGTCAAAACACGGACTACAAATGAAACAAATTTACCCAAAACGCTCTTTAACATGGAATTTACAAAAGAAAGGGTAATATAAAGTCATAAGTGAACCATATATGATATCATAACAATGAGTATGATTCTGGAATAAGTCAATGACATTATTTAAATCATTATACAGGAGGTTCGGACACTTACGAAGCAAATCGGACCTAATGTAAGGGAGAAATATCACAATCTCATTTTTATCTGAGATTGTTTATACTTTGGTATTTACTGGGGTGTATTTTATCATCAACATCCATGATTCCTAAATATGTAATATTTACATTATTCTAAAATAGTTTATATCCAATTTTACCCTTCGGTGAGTTTTTAGTAAAAGATATGAAAGAAATCTTTTGTCATTTTTCGTACGAGGTACTTTTTGAATTTTCTGACAAAAGTACGAGAAGAATGTTTTTTTAACTTATACGGCATGAATGGATTTTTAAAACATTATTTCCAAGAAGATTCCTTTACATTATTCAAGCTTATTTTTAATCAACTTATTTTAGATTAAAATTGTATGACATGTTAAGAAAGGAAAAATGTTTTTGAAGTAGAAAGGATATTTTCCTCAATAATGGTGTTCAAGTGTTTTATCAAAATTATTTTCCATCTAAGATAATATAGGGTTCTGTTTATATCCCTATTATTACATTGATATGATTATGTTGTGATGGATATATTTTTATGAATTCCTTTATCTTATATGAATTGTTTTATGATGTCATGATGTTTAAGATTCCCATTTTTATTACATGGGTTATGTTATGATGTATGGTTTATGATTTTGTGGCACACATAATAATGGTATCATTATGAGATGGGTGGGACCTATATCTCCCTCCAATGCATTTGGTAAAGATTCTATATCTCATGAGATAGACATGGATGGAACGGCAGGTTATACCGGTTCAGTGAAACAGGAATGAAACGAGGAGTGAACTCGGTTCAGAAATGGACTTTGTCCACTAAGATAGTCTTGGAAATGACTCTTGACTAATAAGAAATGATTCTCTATGATTATGTGTGTATGCCACAAAGTTTCATGTTTTAAGTTATGATTATTGGGATTACATTTCACTACTATGATTTATCCCATGTTATGAAATTATGATTTCTTTTGCAGGTTAATATTTACAAAATTTATGTTCTTATGTATATGATGTGATTGATATTTCTTTTTTTTACCCATACTGAGCATTTGAGCAAACCCTTTTATGTTTTCTTTTCCCCAGGATATAAAGAAAGGTTTTAGGTAGAAAAAAAGGGGAAGATCTTTATGGGATATGTTGAAGATCTTTCACCATGATTAGAAGATTACGTTCTGTGTTTCCAAAGACACTAAACTATTACGGTCCTTGTGTGTGTGTTTTGTTATGTACTAATTATTCTACAAAAGTAATGTAATTTCCTTGTACGTCAAGCTTCAGGTCTCTACAATGTACCCCTTAAAATGTGCTTTTGGGGTAACCTCAGGAAAATTTCTCGGCTTTTTTGTACTCCATAGTGGTATTGTAGTCGATCCTGATAAGACCAAGTCAATCCTTGGTATTTCACCTCCTCGAAATTTGAATGAATTTAGAGGACTTCAAGGACACTTAGCCTATATTCGGAATTTAATCGCCAATTTGGCAGGAAAAATTTTACCCTTCACCAAATTGATAAAGAAGGGATTCACTTACTAGTGGACTGAAGAATGTCAAGAAGTATTCGATATTCTCAAGAAATATCTCTTCAGTCCACCGGTATTAACGCCACCTATTGAAGGAAGCCCACTAAACCTCTATGTGACAGCTTGAGAGTGATAATCGGGTGCCATTCTATCTCAGAAGAATGATGATGGTAATGAAAACATCCTTCACTATCTCAGTCAGACTATGCTTGAAGTAGAAACCCGATATTCAAGTATAGATAAGTGCTTCCCAGCATTAATGTTTGCAGTTCAGAAGTTGATACACTACCTGCAACATCATGAGGTCCAATTGGTGTCTCGTAATAACCTACTCAAATTTATCCTTAGACGTCCAATGCTTACAGGACGTCTGGAAAGTTGGGCAGTTATTTTGCAGCAATTTTATATCCAGTATGTGTCTCAAAAGGCAATAAAGGGCCATGGTCTGGATGATTTCCTTGCTGAAAATCCTTCAGTATAAGACACATCTTCAGATATTGAACTCCCCGATGATGAAGTCTTCTCTATTCAAGACATTCCTCAAGTATGGGAAATGTACATTGATGGTGCTTCCAGAAGTCCAACAGGGAAGAAAATAGAGGATTCCAAATTAAACAAAGTTGGGTTAGGAATTGTGCTCATTTCCCCAGAAAAGGCAGTGTTACCATATCCTTTCTTATTATAAGGAGGTGGTACCAACAATGAAGCAGAATACCAAGCTCTTATCACAGGATTGTATTTGGCGCTTCAGGTACAAGTGAATCACTTAAATATGAAAGGTGATTCATACCTGGTAATCAAACAATTCAATGGGGATATGCCATCTAAAAAGAATAACTAATCCCTTTATATCATTACGTCAAAGAGTTAATGGTGGAATTCCCTACAGACCCGAGATTTTCTTATGTCCTGAGATCACAAAATGCCCAAGCTGATTAACTGGCTAATATAGCCACAGCTCTGGCAGATCCAAATTGGGATGAGGCGACCATCAGTATTGCCCACTGTCATACAATTTCACCTTATGTTCAAACCAGAATAGAGGAAATCAATGAAATTAGTCCCATCTCTGAACCATATGGATATGCTACCATATGGATGAAACCTATTAGGGAATAACATTAAAATGGAACACGTACACCTGATAGAGCCGGGAAAGAACATGTCTGGAGATGTGTGGTCAATTTTACTCTTTATGATAGCCCAGATCAACTAGAGAAAATTATCTACAAGCGGGGTTTTGATGGAGTTCTCTTCAGATGTATTGACGGTGAAGAGACAATGGCTATCATGAAAGAAGTACATGCAGGAGTCTGTGGTGCCCATCGGTCTAAACATAGGCTATATGATCAAATTTGAAGTCTTGGATACTTTTGGCCTTCAATGATACAAGATTGTGTTGATTTCACAAAGAAGTTTCATTCATACCATCTACATGGTAACTTCATTCATCAGCCCCCAGAGTTCCTTCATACTGCTAAAAACTCGTGGCCATTTTCCACATGGGGAATGGATGTGGTGGGACATTACCCTTTAGCTACAGCCAAGAAGTTTAAGTATATTCATAATGCTACTGACTTCTTTTCCAAATGGGCAGAGGCAATACCTCTCAATGAAGTTAGTTATAAAAGCATTGTTAGCTTCATCAAGTCTAACATCATCACCAGATTTGGTGTCCCACATACCATATTGACAGAAAATGGCACCAACTCTTGTTCATCCAAGGTATAGAGGTTGTATCAAAAATAGAACATAAAATCCAACAAATCATCTCATTATCATGCAGCAGCCAATGGCCAGAAAGAATCCTTCAACAAGACTCTTTCAAACATACTGTAAAAGATGGTGGAAAAAGATAAGAATTCCTTTCCTGATAAAACGTTTCATACTTTATGGGCTTATCGAATCACCACCCATACTGCAACATGATCAACTTCATATTCACTATTGTATGGAACGAAAGCTGTCTTGCCCATTGAAGTTCAATTACCTTCACTCAGAGTAGCCATTTGTGATTAGTCATCTACAGATGAACAATATCAAAAGCAATTGGATGAATTAGAACGATTAGATGAAAAAAGATCCTGCACCCTTCATCAATTGGAAGCCTATGATAATCGAATTGCATGAGCTTTAAACAAAAAAGTTCATATTTGTTCATTCATCAGGGGAGAATTGGTATTGGTTCTCAAAACACCAATGATACCAAGAAAGAAACCTCCCAAGCTTGAACCAAAATTGGAAGGACCCTATTCAATAGATAAGGTCTACTCCAATTGATCGTATTTATTAATATCAATAGATGGAGAAGTCATCACTACTCCAACCAATGCTAGATTTCTAAAGAAGTATTTTATATAAACACAAAATACATCAATCACGGTCCTTGCATATGAACATAAACTATTTGAATTTCTCTTTTCCAACATGACGTTAAACTGTGTTCACGTCCAAAATGATGTTAAATTGTGCCCCTATATTTTTCCTACATGACATTAAACTGCACAGTCCTCCTTTTGTCCAACATGATGTTAAACTGTGTCGTCCTTGTTGCAATACTTTAAACTGCATATCCCCTTATGTCCAGTAAGACGTTAAACTAAACCTTCACTAGTCTATGCATATGACCTTAAACTGTTCACACCACCATCCAATATGACGTTAAACTGTGAAAAAATCCCTAATACGTCTAACATGACATTAAACTATGTCCTCTTTTTTCCTTACTGCATGACATTAAACTGCACAGTCCTCCTTTCGACCAACATGACGTTAACCTATATTGTCCCCATCATCCTAACTACATGACGCTAAACTATACACAAGTCCCTCAATACGTCCTACATGACGTTAAACTGTATTTTGTCCCTGCTACATGACATTAAACTATAAAGCACCAATATTCCTCACTGTGAGACTTTAAACTACATAGTCCTATCATATGTCCTTCATGACATTAAACGGTGCATCGTTAGGGTTGTTGCTAAATCTGGTTTCTTATACCATGTATGACTCACGTGAGATTAGAATAACCTTCAACCATAACACCCTCTCTGGGCTGCGAACCATGCATAAGTCCTGACACCATTTTTAGGTCATTGTACTCAAAAAAAACTTGATCACCAATTCATTATTCAATTGAACAATGCGGACTTTGATCCCTTCTTTACAGGATGGGTATGTAGGAAACCAACATGTTTCAAGCCCAAAACCAATCTCTTCACATCGGTTCACCTCCATCTCATATGATGTTGATTCGTGAAGCGATTCCCAAAACCAATCTCTTCACATTGGTTCACCTTTGTCCTTGCTATATGATGTTAAACTGTACATCACTTTTGTCCTGTATAACAATAAACTACAACTTTCATTGATGCCTTCCCCTGAGATGGAATCATTAATTATGTTGATCTCCAATCATGCTATATTCCAAAGACTATGTGCATACATGGAAATGCATGAACCATTTATCTTGGGTCAAAACATCATTGCACTAAATCGCCCTTTTCACCCTTCACTTGTACGAACCAAATCTATACAATGGGTATTTCAAGAACTACGTGCAGATTGATTCCCATCCTTATGGGATACATAGGAACATTCAAGTGTCCCTCGAACCCATCCCCAAATCTTTGGGCCTAACCCCAAATTCTACTTTCAGTCCCCTAGCTAAAAAGTCTTTGTGAAAACACACACTGTGTATTCATTATTATGGTCCGAGTTCTATGACCCTAAACTAAGATTTCCTACACTCTCATCCCACATGACATTAAACTATATTTCAAGAACTACGTATGGATTGATTCCCATCCTTATGGGATACGTAGTGAAGTACAACATTTTAATACAGGACCCAGCCACAACATGATTATGGTTAGCATTGGTCTGTGAATCTATAAAAGCATTGAACAATTCCCATTTTTATGTGTCATACTTCTAACCTTAAATACATCTAGCTCTACATAACACTTTTCATGAATTCTCGTGACTAAAATGTCTGATTCCCAAGAGTTATTTTGCTTGACTATGCAGCACGTGCCCTTAGGCGGCCTTGCATAAACAGTCTACATAATGGACCTGTCATCCAAAAGATACTATTATTTGGCTATGTATCCAATTCCCTTAGGCGGCCCTACATAATTCACCCCTTAACGGGTTAGTTAAATAATGGTAACTTCATTCTTGGGATGAAAACCACTTCAGTCCTTAGTTGTCTTAACGAAAATATGTAGGGATCCCTAAAAATAGACATCCTTAATATAATTTTCTCATTCTCTTTTTCTTGAACTGAAATTATTCAAGTATATGGTTTATATTTCCCTTCCCTACATTTGGGTCAGACCTTCGTAGGATTGACATTCATCCAGTTCATAGACAATCTTCATTGGAAATATCTTCTCCATATTCTAGTAACTCTTTCCATATAGAAAAACCTATGCTTTGGAAAATTTAAACCTCCATAAACTTCCACTGCCTTTTTTAGTAGTAGAAAAATAAATTTCTGAGAGTTCATTTCCCTAACTATGTTACACGTGCCCTTAGGCGGCCATGCATAAATAGTCTACACAATGGACCTGTCATCCAAAAGATACTATTATTTGACTATGCATCCAATTCCCTTATGTGGCCCTGCATAATTCAACCCCCTAACGAGTTTGTTAAATAATGGTAACTTCATTCTTGGGAACTACATCATCGAATTCCTTTTATCCCTTTTTCATGTAATCCATCAGATTCAAAATTTCATAAGTCATAGTTTACATATTTTCCCTCATACTTGAGTGTGGTAATATGTTTTTGTACAAATTATCAAGGAATTAAGTCAATTTTAATTCATTCGGTCAAAGCTATTATTACCTTAAACATTATCCTTTTAATGTCCGACGTGCATGACTTTAAGATTCCCACAAAAGAAAAGGGAACTCTGAAAAAAATTCATGTTCCAGCTCACTAAACATACATTTCGTATGATTTAGGTAATATTGAGAAATTAAAAGATTCAAATTCTATAGAGTTATTTATAATAATCCTAGAAAAAATCAAACTATGCTTACAAGGCCCATTGAATTAGGTAAAAATTTAAAGCATGTAGAAAAATAAAGAATGTATAAATGATTGAAGATGAAAGTGTTTTTCATTTGATGCATAAGAGTTA
Source organism: Viscum album (assembly GCA_963277665.1). NCBI lineage: Eukaryota > Viridiplantae > Streptophyta > Magnoliopsida > Santalales > Viscaceae > Viscum > Viscum album. The sequence goes on from OY728127.1 coordinate 1,732,737,748, forward strand.
GAAGGACATTGGTTGCACCCAAATTTACCCTACCGATAAAAGCGGTCGTTGAAGTACAAGTAGGGATCAAATCCACAGGGACCGAAGAAGAAACCTTGAGACACTAAGATTGGATACGGGATTGGCTATGTAGTGGCCAACTTTGGATAGAATTGATTTGAAGAAATATTGATTTAATTTAAAGAACAAAACAAATAAAATTTCTTGAATTAAAACAACTAATTAAGGTGAGTCAATCCTAGGTTGTCTCTTGGGCTTGATTGGATGTATTTGTTTTTCATTTGATTTTCTGTTCATCGTTTCAAGAGGTATCCATTAAATGAAATAATTCCTCAATATCATTATCCGATTTAATCCATACACAATTTCATGGCTAATCACCAATTCACTTAGAGGATCAATTAAATGAGCACTGCAAGGAATTGTATCGTACAAGCACTCAAAATGCGTCGTCGTTAAATTCGGTGAAGACAAAGGAGAAGATAAATCAAAGAAATGAACTCTTAAAATAAAGAACAAATTTATGAATTTAAGAACATCAAATAACATTCAATCCAACTTATGCAACTCCCTAGGATCAACCCATAAAAGGTTAGCCCTCCATTGATGTTATTCTATCAATGGAAGCAGGTAATTGACTTAAAGAAGCGGGATAGAAGAAGAAAGAAAAAAAACATTAATCAAAATGAACACTCCACCGTTGTGTGATGAATTCACAAGTGCGGGTGTGAATAAATTCACACTACGATTCAACGGTATCAACGTGTAAAAAAAAGGAAAAATAAAAGTGAATAAGAAGAAATTTTATTGAAATACTAAACGTGAATGAAAAACTTACATTAGAGAAATTGACAATGCCATTACAAAACGAAAGCGGGAAATTACAATTGAAAGAAAAACTTGGATTCAAAGGAAAATGTTAGATTCAAGGAAAAATGATAGATTCAAGGAAAAATGTTAGATGATTATTCCCTTCACCACCAGCTCCTTATATTGGCATATTATGAGCCTTATGTTCACCCCCAACATTAAATTCACCCCCCAAAAATTAAGAGAGTCAAAAGGAGGGTGAATAATCAAAAGTAAATTGACGTTTCGAAGTTGACCCGGAAAACTGTCCAGATTCGTCCTCCATTTTGACGTGTTCTTTTGACACTTCATATGGCCGAATCCGAAGATGTCATAAATATACAATATCTTCTTCCATGTGTCTTCTAGATGCTCTCAAAATGTTAGGACATTTGGCTCAGCCGTTTGAAAGTTATGGTTGAAATGGTGGGACGGGTTTTTGTGCATTAATGACAAGTCCTCCATTTAAATCTCAACTTCAGATCCCTTTATCATCATGAAAACATCAGAATTAGCTCTGGACACAGTTGAATAAAATGATCCTCATATTTTTATCTTTCTACTGTATAAATTTTAGCTTCATTGGGCTTGGTGTCTGGGCCCCACATTTGTTTGATGGGGCTTAGGCCCATTATGCTTTTTCTAGCATGTTTCTGCCTTCAGGAGCTAAATTCTCCATCTTCCTTTGGGATTCATCCATCGGACCTAAAAGATAAAATGTTCCAAACAAAGTGATCAATCATATCCCAAAATTTCAAATTAAAATGATTAATATTGTAATTTCCACAAGCAAATTATTGAGTGGACCCAAATTGACATTTTAAGCATGAATTGCACAATGATGGAAAATGAAGTTCAATTTCTGAATTGGACTAAAATTGATGTTTATAAACTTTTAAACACATTAATATTAAGATCTTAACAATGAATATTAGCCACTTTAAGTGACTAATCACACCCCCCAACTTGAGTTTTGCTAGTCCCGAGGAAAATAAATTACAAATATGAAATCCAAATCCCATTTTCCAAAAACATTTAAATACACATTACTCACCCAAATATCTAATACCAAAAAAATTATGAAAACCCATCAAAATCATTTAAAACAAGCTAGGTCCATAAGCATATCCCAAGCCCAAGCCCATAGCTTTGTTCAAATTCTTTTCCACATTTCATCCAATTCCAATTAAGCATGATAAAGTATTGTGCATCATAAAAGATATGGGGCCCATTTTATTGTTCAAGGGGAAAAAATGGAAGCACTAGGTGGGAATCACATTAAACCTTAAAATGAGTATCCAATTTTTTTTTGATTTTTTTGATTTTTTATTATTATTATTTTTTAACCACAATAGATATGAAAAGACTAACTCTGGGCAAGACAACTATGGAGTCACGATCCCCAAGTGCCGGACGCCACGCATTTTGTCAATTTCATGCTCTACAACAGAGATATAAAGCCTAACTCTGGGCAAGACAACTATGGAGTCACGATCCCCAAGTGCCGGACGGCACGCATTTGGACAAAACATTGCTCTATGTGGTCATTTTTTGTTTGTTTTTTTGTTTTTTTTTTGTTTTTTTTGTTTGTTTTTGTTTGTTTTTTTGTTTTTGGATACTCAAATTAAACTAAAAGTGACCCCAGAACCCTATGCTATAATGAAAGGGACCCGAGAACTCAAATTTACACCCACGATCCAGTAGACGTGCATTGTGACATTTTTATTAAGAAGATGAAAATATAAACATTGAAAAATCACATCAGACAACCGCACTTTCCAAAAACTATGCTCACGAACTTAAGCTTGCATTAAAATCAGAATCAAGGCATTCAAAATTTATTTGATATCCAATTTTAGAGTTTGCAATGTGTGTTATCATGTTTATGGTTAATGGAATTTTTCTTCGGTCCCCGGCAACGGCGCCAAAATTTGGTTGCGCCCAAATTTACCCTACTGGTAAAAGCGGTCGATGTAGTACATGTAGGGGTCGAATCCATAGGGACCGAAGAAGAAACCTTGATACACTTTGATTAGATGCAGGATTGGCTATGAAGAGGCCAACTATGGTGTTGATTGATGTGAAGAAATATTTATTTAAATTAAAGAACAAGAACAATAAAATTACTTGAATTAAAACAACTAATTAATGTGAGTTGATCCTAGGTTGTCTCTTCGGCTTGATTGGATGTATTTGTTTTTCATTTGATTTTCTGTTCATCGGTTCAAGAGGTATCTATTAAATGAAATAATTTTTCAATATCATTCTCCGATTTAATCCATACAAATTTCAAGGCTAATCACCAATTTACTTAGAGGATCAATTAAATGAGCACTCCAAGGAATTGGATCGTACTAGCACTCAAAATGTATGGTCGTTAAAGTCGGTGAAGACAAAGAAGAAGATAAATCAAAGAAAGGAACTCTTAAAATAAAGAACAAATTTAAGAATTCAAGAACATCAAATAACATCCAATCCAACTCATGCAACTCCCTAAGATCAAACCATAAAAGGTTATCCCTCCATTGATGCTATTCTATCAATGGAAGCAGGAAATTGACTTAAAGAAGTGGGATTGAAGAAGAAAAAAAAACATTAATCAAAATGAACACTCCACCGTTGTGTGATGAACTCACAAGTGCGGGTGTGAATAAATTCACACTACGATTCAACGGTATCAACGTGTGAAGAAAAGGAAAATAAAAAGTGAAGAAGAAGAAGAAATTTTATTAAAATACTAAATGTGAATGAAAAACTTACATTAGATAAATTGACTATGCCATTACAAAACGAAAGCGGGAAATTACAATTGAAAGAAAAACATGGATTCATAGGAAAATGTTAGATTCAAGGAAAAATGTTAGATTCAAGGAAAAATGTTAGATGATTATTCCCTTCACCACCAACTCCTTATATAGGCATATTATTAGCCTTATGTCCACCCCCAACATTAAATTCACCACCCAAAAAATTAAGAGACTCAAAAGGAGGGTGAAGAATCAAAAGTAAATTGACGTTTCGAAGTTGACCCGGAAAACTGTCCAGATTCGTCCTCCATTTTGACATGTGCTTTTGACACTTCATATGGCCTAATCCGAAGGTGTCATAAATATAAACTATCTTCTTCCATGTGTCTTATAGAAGCTCTCAAAATATTAGGACATTTGGCTCAGCCGTTTGAAAGTTATGGTTGAAATGGTGGGACGGATTTCTGTGCATTAATGACAAGTCCTCCATTTAAATCTCAACTTCAGATCCCTTTATCATCATGAAAACATCAGAATTAGCTCTAGCCACAGTTGAATAAAATTATCCTCATATTTTTATCTTTCTACTGTATAAATTTGAGCTTCATTGGGCTTGGTGTCTGGGCCCCACATTTGTTTGATGGGCCTTAGGCCCATTATGCTTTTTCCAGCATGTTTCTGCCTTCAGGCGCAAAATTCTCCATCTTCCTTTGGTATTCATCCATCGGACCTAAAAGATAAAATGTTCCAAACAAAGTGATCAATCATATCCCCAAATTTAAAATTAAAATGATTAATATTGTAATTTTCACAAACAAATTATTGAGTGGGCCCAAATTGACATTTTAAGCATGAATTGCATAATGATGGGAAATGAAGTTCAATTTCTGAATTGGACTAAAATTTTTGTTTATGAACTTTTAAACACATTAATATTAAGATCTTAACAATGAATATTAGCCACTTTCAGTGACTAATCACACCCCCCAACTTGAGTTTTGCTAGTCCCGAGCAAAATAAATTACAAATATGAAATCCAAATCCCATTTTCCAAAAACCTTTAAATACACATTACTCACCCAAATATCTAATACCAAAAAAATTATGAAAACCCATCAAAATAATTTAAAACAAGCTAGGTCCATAAGCATATCCCAAGCCCAAGCCCATTCCTTTGTTCAAATTCATTGCCACATTTCATCCAATTCCAATTAAGCATGATAAAGTATTGTGCATCATAAAAGATATGGGGCCCATTTTATTGTTCAAGGGGAAAAAATGGAAGCGCTAGGTGGGAATCACATTAAACCTTAAAATGAGTATCCAATTTTTTTTTGATTTTTTTGATTTTTTATTAATTTTTTTTAACCACAATAGATATGAAAAGACTAAATTTGGGCAAGACAACTATGGAGTCACGATCCCCAAGTGTCGGACGCCACGCATTTTGTCAATTTCATGCTCTACAATAGAGATATAAAGCCTCACTCTGGGCAAGACAACTATGGAGTCACGATCCCCATGTGCCGGACGCCACGCATTTGGACAAAACATTGCTCTATGTGGTCATTTTTTTGTTTGTTTGTTTGTTTTTTTTGTTTTTTTTTGTTTGTTTTTTTTTGTTTTTGGATACTCAAATTAAACTAAAAGTGACCCCATAACCCTATGCTATAATGAAAGGGACCCGAGAACTCAAATTTACACCCACGATCCAGTAGACGTGCATTGTGACATTTTTATTAAGAGGATGAAAATGTAAACATTGAAAAATCACATCGGACAACCGCACTTTCCAAAAACTATGCTCATGAACTTAAACTTGCATTAAAATCAGAATCAAGGCATTCAAAATTTATTTGATATCCAATTTTAGAGTTTGCAATGTGTGTTATCATGTTTATGGTTAATGGAATTTTTCTTCGGTCCCCGGCAACGGCGCCAAAATTTGGTTGCGCCCAAATTTACCATACTGGTAAAAGCGGTCGATGTAGTACATGTAGGGGTCGAATCCACAGGGACCGGAGAAGAAACCTTGAGACACTTTGATTAGATGCGGGATTGGCTATGAAGAGGCCAACTATGGTGTTGATTGATTTGAAGAAATATTTATTTAAATTAAAGAACAAAAACAATAAAATTACTTGAATTAAAACAACTAATTAATGTGAGTTGATCCTAGGTTGTCTCTTGGGCTTGATTGGATGTATTTGTTTTTCATTTGATTTTCTGTTCATCGGTTCATGAGGTATCTATTAATTGAAATAATTCTTCAATATCATTCTCCGATTTAATCCTTACACAATTTCAAGGCTAATCACCAATTCACTTAGAGGATCAATTAAATGAGCACTCCAAGGAATTGGATCGTACTAACACTCAAAATGTATCGTCGTTAAAGTCGGTGAAGACAAAGAAGAAGATAAATCAAAGAAAGGAACTCTTAAAATAAAGAACAAATTTAAGAATTTAAGAACATCAAATAACATCCAATCCAACTCATGCAACTTCCTAGGATCAAACCATAAAAGGTTATCCCTCCATTGATGATATTCTATCAATGGAAGCAGGTAATTGACTTAAAGAAGCGGGATTGAAGAAGAAAAAAAAACATTAATAAAAATGAACACTCCACCGTTGTGTGATGAACTCACAAGTGCGGGTGTGAATAAATTCAAACTACGATTCAACAGTATCAACGTGTGAAGAAAATGAAAATAAAAAGTGAAGAATAAGAAGAAATTTTATTAAAATACTAAATGTTAATGAAAAACTTACATTAGAGAAATTGACGATGCCATTACAAAACGAAAGCGGGAAATTACAATTGAAAGAAAAACATGGATTCAAAGGAAAATGTTAGATTAAAGGAAAAATGTTAGATTCAAGGAAAAATGTTAGATGATTATTCCCTTCACCACCAGCTCCTTATATAGGCATATTATGAGCATTATGTCCACCCTCAACATTAAATTCACCCCCCAAAAATTAAGAGAGTCAAAAGGAGGGTGAAGAATCAAAAGTAAATTGACGTTTCGAAGTTGACCCGGAAAACTGTCCAGATTCGTCCTCCATTTTGACGTGTGATTTTGACACTTCATATTGCCGAATCCGAAGGTGTCATAAATATAAAATATCTTCTTCCATGTGTCTTATAGAATCTCTCAAAATTTTAGGACATTTGGCTCAGCCGTTTGAATGTTATGGTTGAAATGGTGGGACGGATTTCTGTGCTTTAATGACAAGTCCTCCATTTAAATCTCAACTTCAGATCCCTTAATCATCATGAAAACTTCAGAATTAGCACTGGCCACATTTGAATAAAATGATCCTCATATTTTTATCTTTCTACTGTATAAATTTTAGCTTCATTGGGCTTGGTGTCTGGGCCCCACATTTGTTTGATGGGCCTTAGGCCCATTATGCTTTTTCCAGCATGTTTCTGCCTTCAGGCGCAAAATTCTCCATCTTCCTTTGAGATTCATCCATCGGAACTAAAAGATAAAATGTTCCAAACAAAGTGATAAATACTATCCCAAAATTTCAAATTAAAATGATAAATAATGTAATTACCACAAGAAACTTATTGAGTGGGCCCAAATTGACATTTTAAGCATGAATTGCACAATGATGGGAAATGAAGTTCAATTTCTGAATTGGACTAAAATCGATGTTTATGAACTTTTAGACACATTAATATTAAGATCTTAACAATGAATATTAGCCACATTCAGTGACTAATCACACCCCCCAACTTGAGTTTTGCTAGTCCCGAGCAAAATAAATTACAAATATGAAATTCAAATCCCATTTTCCAAAAACATTTAAATACACATTACTCACCCAAATATCTAATACCAAAAAAATTATTAAAACCCATCAAAATCATTTAAAAAAAGCTAGGTCCATAAGCATATCCCAAGCCCAAGCCCATTCCTTTGTTCAAATTCATTGCCACATTTCCTCCAATTCCAATTAAGCATGATAAAGTGTTGTGCATCATAAAAGATATGGGGCCCATTTTATTGTTCAAGGGGAAAAAATGGAAGCGCTAGGTGGGAATCACATTAAACCTTAAAATGAGTATCCAATTTTTTTTTGATTTTTTTGATTTTTTATTATTATTTTTTTAACCACAATAGATATGAAAAGACTAACTCTGGGCAAGACAACTATGGAGTCACGATCCCCAAGTGCCGGACACCACACATTTTGTCAATTTCATGCTCTACAATAGAGATATAAATCCTAACTCTGGGCAAGAAAACTATGGAGTCACGATCACCAAGTGCCGGACGCCACGCATTTGGACAAAACATTGCTCTATGTGGTCATTTTTTTGTTTGTTTTTTGTTTTTTTTTTGTTTTTTTTTGTTAGTTTTTTTTTTGTTTTTTTGTTTTTGGATACTCAAATTAAACTAAAAGTGACCCCAGAACCCTATGCTATAATGAAAGGGACCCGAGAACTCAAATTTACACCCACGATCCAGTAGACGTGCATTGTGACATTTTTATTAAGAGGATGAAAATGTAAACATTGAAAAATCACATCGGACATCCGCACATTCCAAAAACTATGCTCATGAACTTAAACTTGCATTAAAATTAGAATCAAGGCATTCAAAATTTATTTGATATTCAATTTTAGAGTTTGCAATGTGTGTTATCATGTTTATGGTTAATGGAATTTTTCTTCGGTCCCCGGCAACGGCGCCAAAATTTGGTTGCGCCCAAATTTACCCTACTGGTAAAAGCGGTCGATGTAGTACATGTAGAGGTCGAATCCACAGGGATCGAAGAAAAAACCTTGAGACACTTTGATTAGATGCGAGATTGGCTATGAAGAGGCCAACTATGGTGTTGATTGATTTGAAGAAATATTTATTTAAATTAAAGAACAAAAACAATAAAATTACTTGAATTAAAACAACTAATTAATGTGAGTTGATCCTAGGTTGTCTCTTGGGCTTGATTGGATGTATTTGTTTTTCATTTGATTTTCTGTTCATCGGTTCAAGAGGTATCTATTAAATGAAATAATTCCTCAATATCATTCTCCGATTTAATCCTTACACAATTTCAAGGCTAATCACCAATTCACTTAGAGGATCAATTAAATGAGCACTCCAAGGAATTGGATCGTACTAGCACTCAAAATGTATCGTCGTTAAAGTCGGTGAAGACAAAGAAGAAGATAAATCAAAGAAAGGAACTCTTAAAATAAAGAACAAATTTAAGAATTTAAGAACATTAAATAACATCCAATCCAACTCATGCAACTCCCTAGGATCAAACCATAAAAGGTTATCCCTACATTGATGCTATTCTATCAATGGAAGCAGGTAATTGACTTAAAGAAGCGGGATTGAAGAAGAAAAAAAAACATTAATCAAAATGAACACTCCACCGTTGTGTGATGAACTCACAAGTGCGGGTGTGAATATATTCACACTACGATTCAACGGGATCAACGTGTGAAGAAAAGAAAAATAAAAAGTGAAGAAGAAGAAGAAATTTTATTAAAATACTAAATGTGAATGAAAAACTTACATTAGAGAAATTGACGATGCCATTACAAAATGAAAGCGGGAAATTACAATTGAAAGAAAAACATGGATTCAAAAGAAAATGTTAGATTCAAGGAAAAATGTTAGATTCAAGGAAAAATGTTAGATGATTATTCCCTTCACCACAAGATCCTTATATAGGCATATTATGAGCCTTATGTCCACCCCCAACATTAAATTCACCCCCCAAAAATTAAGTGAGTCAAAAGGAGGGTGAAGAATCAAAAGTAAATTGACGTTTCGAAGTTGACCCGGAAAACTGTCCAGATTCATCCTCCATTTTGACGTGTTCTTTTGACACTTCATATGGCCGAATACGAAGGTGTCATAAATATAAAATATCTTCGTCCATGTGTCTTCTAGAAGCTCTCAAAATTTTAAGACATTTGGCTCAGCCTTTTGAATGTTATGGTTGAAATAGTGGGACGGATTTCTGTGCATTAATGACAAGTCCTCCATTTAAATCTCAACTTCAGATCACTTTATCATCATGAAAACATCCGAATTAGCTCTGGCCACAGTTGAATAAAATGATCCTCATATTTTTATCTTTCTACTGTATATATTTGAGCTTCATTGGGCTTGGTCTCTGGGCCCCACATTTGTTTGATGGGCATTAGGCCCATTATGCTTTTTCCAGCATGTTTCTGCCTTCAGGTGCAACATTCTCCATCTTCCTTTGCGATTCATCCATAGGACCTAAAAGATAAAATGTTCCAAACAAAGTGATAAATCATATCCCAAAATTTCAAATTAAAATGATTAATATTGTAATTTCCACAAGCAAATTATTGAGTGGGCCCAAATTGACATTTTAAGCATGAATTGCACAATGATGGGAAATGAAGTTCAATTTCTGAATTGGAATAAAATTTTTGTTTATGAACTTTTAAACACATTAATATTAATATCTTAACAATGAATATTAGCCACTTTCAGTGACTAATCACACCCCCCAACTTGAGTTTTGCTAGTCCCGAGCAAAATAAATTACAAATATGAAATCCAAATCTCATTTTCCAAAAACATTTAAATACACATTACTCACCCAAATATCTAATACCAAAAAAATTATGAAAACCCATCAAAATAATTTAAAACAAGCTAGGTCCATAAACATATCCCAAGCCCAAGCCCATTCCTTTGTTCAAATTCATTGCCACATTTCATCCAATTCCAATTAAGCATGATAAAGTATTGTGCATCATAAAAGATATGGGGCCCATTTTATTGTTCAAGGGGAAAAAATGGAAGCGCTAGGTGGGAATCACATTAAACCTTAAAATGAGTATCCAATTTTTTTTTGATTTTTTTGATTTTTTATTAATTTTTTTTTTAACCACAATAGATATGAAAAGACTAACTCTAGGCAAGACAACTATGGAGTCACGATCCCCAAGTGTCGGACGCCACGCATTTTGTCAATTTCATGCTCTACAATAGAGATATAAAGCCTAACTCTGGGCAAGACAACTATGGAGTCACGATCCCCAAGTGCCGGACGCCACGCATTTGGACAAAACATTGCTCTATGTGGTCATTTTTTTGTTTGTTTGTTTGTTTTTTTTTGTTTTGTTTTTGTTTGTTTTTTTTTGTTTTTTTGTTTTTGGATACTCAAATTAAACTAAAAGTGACCCCAGAACCCTATGCTATAATGAAAGGGACCCGAGAACTCAAATTTACACCCACGATCCAGTAGACGTGCATTGTGACATTTTTATTAAGAGGATGAAAATGTAAACATTGAAAAATCACATCGGACAACCGCACTTTCCAAAAACTATGCTCATGAACTTAAACTTGCATTAAAATCAGAATCAAGGCATTCAAAATTTATTTGATATCCAATTTTAGAGTTTGCAATGTGTGTTATCATGTTTATGGTTAATGGAATTTTTCATCGGTCCCCGGTAACGGCGCCAAAATTTGGTTGCGCCCAAATTTACCCTACTGGTAAAAGTGGTCAATGTAGTACATGTAGGGGTCGAATCCACAGGGACCGAAGAAGAAACCTTGAGACACTTTGATTAGATGCGGGATTGGCTATGAAGAGGCCAATTATGGTGTTGATTGATTTGAAGAAATATTTATTTAAATTAAAGAACAAAAACAATAAAATTACTTGAATTAAAACAACTAATTAATGTGAGTTGATCCTAGGTTGTCTCTTGGGATTGATTGGATGTATTTTTTTTTCATTTGATTTTCTGTTCATCGGTTCAAGAGGTATCTATTAAATGAAATAATTCTTCAATATCATTCTCCGATTTAATCCTTACACAATTTCAAGGCTAATCACCAATTCAATTAGAGGATCAATTAAATGAGCACTCCAAAGAATTGGATCGTACTAGCACTCAAAATGTATCGACGTTAAAGTCGGTGAAGACAAAGAAGAAGATAAATCAAAGAAAGGAACTCCTAAAATAAAGAACAAATTTAAGAATTTAAGAACATCAAATAACATCCAATCCAACTCATGCAACTCCCTAGGATCAAACCATAAAAGGTTATCCCTCCATTGATGCTATTCTATCAATGGAAGCAGGTAATTGACCTAAAGAAGCGGGATTGAAGAAGAAAAAAAAACATTAATCAAAATGAACACTCCACCGTTGTGTGATGAACTCACAAGTGCGGGTGTGAATAAATTCAAACTACGATTCAACGGTATCAACGTGTGAAGAAAAGGAAAATAAAAAGTGAAGAAGAAGAAGAAATTTTATTAAAATACTAAATGTGAATGAAAAACTTAAATTAGAGAAATTGACGATGCCATTACAAAATGAAAGCGGGAAATTACAATTGAAAGAAAAACATGGATTCAAAGGAAAATGTTAGATTAAAGGAAAAATGTTAGATTCAAGGAAAAATGTTAGATGACTATTCCCTTCACCACCAGCTCCTTATATAGGCATATTATGAGCATTATGTCCACCCCCATCATTAAATTCACCCCCCAAAAATTAAGAGAGTCAAAAGGAGGGTGATGAATCAAAAGTAAATTGACGTTTCGAAGTTGACCCGGAAAACTGTCCAGATTCGTCCTCCATTTTAACATGTGCTTTTGACACTTCATATTGCCGAATCCGAAGGTTTCATAAATATAAAATATCTTCGTCCATGTGTCTTCTAGAAGCTCTCAAACTTTTAGGACATTTGGCTGAGCCGTTTGAATGTTATGGTTGAAATGGTGGGACAGATTTCTGTGATTTAATGACAAGTCCTCCATTTAAATCTCAACTTCAGATCCCTTTATCATCATGAAAACTTCAGAATTAGCTCTGGCCACAGTTGAATAAAATGATCCTCATAGTTTTATATTTCTATTGTATAAATTTGAGCTTCATTGGGTTTGTTGTCTGGGCCCCACATTTGTTTGATGGGCCTTAGGCCCATTATGCTTTTTCCAGCATGTTTCTGCCTTCAGGCGCAAAATTCTCCATCTTCCTTTGGGATTCATCCATAGGACCTAAAAGATAAAATGTTCCAAAAGAGTGATAAATAATATCCCAAAATTTCAAATTAAAATGATAAATATTGTAATTTCCACAAGCAAATTATTGAGTGGGCCCAAATTGACATTTTAAGCATGAATTGCACAATGATGGGAAATGAAGTTCAATTTCTGAATTGGACTAAAATTGATGTTTATGAACTTTTAAACACATTAATATTAAGATCTTAACAATGAATATTAGCCACTTTCAGTGACTAATCACACCCCCCAACTTGAGTTTTGCTAGTCCTGAGCAAAATAAATTACAAATATGAAATTCAAATCCCATTTTCCAAAAACATTTAAATACACATTACTCACCCAAATATCTAATACCAAAAAAATTATGAAAACCCATCAAAATCATTTAAAACAAGCTAGGTCCATAAGCATATCCCAAGCCCAAGCTCATTCCTTTGTTCAAATTCATTGCCACATTTCATCCAATTCCAATTAAGCATGATAAAGTGTTGTGCATCATAAAAGATATGGGGCCCATTTTATTGTTCAAGGGGAAAAAATGGAAGCTCTAGGTGGGAATCACATTAAACCTTAAAATGAGTATCCAATTTTTTTTTGATTTTTTTGATTTATTATTATTATTTTTTTAACCACAATAGATATGAAAAGACAATCTCTGGGCAAGACAACTATGGAGTCACGATCCCCAAGTGCCGGACGCCACACATTTTGTCAATTTCATGCTCTACAATAGAGATATAAATCCTAACTCTGGGCAAGAAAACTATGGAGTCACGATCCCCAAGTGCCGGACGCCACGCATTTGGACAAAACATTGCTCTATGTGGTCATTTTTTTGTTTTTTTTTGTTTTTTTTTTGTTTTTTTTGTTTGTTTTTGTTTGTTTTTTTGTTTTTGGATACTCAAATTAAACTAAAAGTGACCCCATAACCCTATGCTATAATGAAAGGGACCCGAGAACTCAAATTTACACCCACGATCCAGTAGACGTGCATTGTGACATTTTTATTACGAGGATGAAAATGTAAACATTGAAAAATCACATCGGACAACCGCACTTTCCAAAAACTATGCTCATGAACTTAAACATGCATTAAAATCAGAATCAAGGCATTCAAAATTTATTTGATATTCAATTTTAGAGTTTGCAATGTGCGTTATCATGTTTATGGTTAATGGAATTTTTCTTCGGTCCCCGGAAACGGCGCCAAAATTTGGTTGCGCCCAAATTTACCCTACTGGTAAAAGCGGTCGATGTAGTACATGTAGGGGTCGAATCCACAGGGACCGAAGAAGAAACCTTGAGACACTTTGATTAGATGCGGGATTGGCTATGAAGAGGCCAACTATGGTGTTGATTGATTTGAAAAATATTTATTTAAATTAAAGAACAAAAACAATAAAATTACTTGAATTAAAACAACTAATTAATGTGAGTTGATCCTAGGTTGTCTCTTGGGCTTGATTGGATGTATTTGTTTTTCATTTGATTTTCTGTTCATCGGTTCAAGAGGTATCTATTAAATGAAATAATTCTTCAATATCATTCTCCGATTTAATCCTTACACAATTTCAAGGCTAATCACCAATTCACTTAGAGGATCAATTAAATGAGCACTCCAAGGAATTGGATCGTACTATCACTCAAAATGTATCGTCGTTAAAGTCGGTGAAGACAAAGAAGAAGATAAATCAAAGAAAGGAACTCTTAAAATAAAGAACAAATTTAAGAATTTAAGAACATCAAATAACATCCAATCCAACTCATGCAACTCCCTAGGATCAAACCATAAAAGGTTATCCCTACATTGATGCTATTCTATCAATGGAAGCAGGTAATTGACTTAAAGAAGCGGGATTGAACAAGAAAAAAAAACATTAATCAAAATGAACACTCCACCGTTGTGTGATGAACTCACAAGTGCGGGTGTGAATAAATTCACACTACGATTCAACGGTATCAACGTGTGAAGAAAAGGAAAATAAAAAGTGAAGAAGAAGAAGAAATTTTATTAAAATACTAAATGTGAATGAAAAACTTACATTAGAGAAATTGACGATGCCATTACAAAATGAAAGCGGGAAATTACAATTGAAAGAAAAACATGGATTCAAAGGAAAATGTTAGATTCAAGGAAAAATGTTAGATTCAAGGAAAAATGTTAGATGATTATTACCTTCACCACCAGCTCCTTATATAGGCATATTATGAGCCTTATGTCCACCCCCAACATTAAATTCACCCCCCAAAAATTAAGTGAGTCAAAAGGAGGGTGAAGAATCAAAAGTAAATTGACGTTTCGAAGTTGACCCGGAAAACTGTCCAGATTCGTCCTCCATTTTGACGTATTCTTTTTACACTTCATATGGCCGAATCCGAAGGTGTCATAAATATAAAATATTTTCTCCCATGTGTCTTCTAGAAGCTCTCAAAATTTTAGGACATTTGGCTCAGCCGTTTGAAAGTTATGGTTGAAATAGTGGGACGGATTTCTGTGCATTAATGACAAGTCCTCCATTTAAATCTCAACTTCAGATCCCTTTATCATCATGAAAACATCAGAATTAGCTCTAGCCAAAGTTGATTAAAATGATCCTCATATTTTTATCTTTCTACTGTATAAATTTGAGCTTCATTGGGCTTGGTTTCTGGGCCCCACATTTGTTTGATGGGCCTTAGGCCCATTATGCTTTTTCCAGCATGTTTCTGCCTTTAGGCGCAAAATTCTCCATCTTCCTTTGGGATTTATCCATTGGACCTAAAAGATAAAATGTTCCAAACAAAGTGATCAATCATATCCCAAAATTTCAAATTAAAATGATTAATATTGTAATTTCCACAAGCAAATTATTGAGTGGGCCCAAATTGACATTTTAAGCATTAATTGCACAATGATGGGAAATGAAGTTCAATTTCTGAATTGGACTAAAATTTTTGTTTATAAACTTTTAAACACATTAATATTAAGATCTTAACAATGAATATTAGCCACTTTCAGTGACTAATCACACCCTCCAACTTGAGTTTTTCTAGTCTCGAGCAAAATAAATTACAAATATGAAATCCAAATCCCATTTTCCAAAAACATTTAAATACACATTACTCACCCAAATATCTAATACCAAAAATATTATGAAAACCCATCAAAATCATTTAAAACAAGCTAGGTCCATAAGCATATCCCAAGCCCAAGCCCATTCCTTTGTTCAAATTCATTGCCACATTTCATCCAATTCCAATTAAGCATGATAAAGTGTTGTGCATCATAAAAGATATGCGGTCCATTTTATTGTTCAAGGGGAAAAATGTAAGCGCTAGGTGGGAATCACATTAAACCTTAAAATGAGTATCCAATTTTTTTTTGATTTTTTTGATTTTTTATTATTTTTTTTAACCACAATAGATATGAAAAGACTAACTCTGGGCAAGACAACTATGGAGTCACGATCCCCAAGTGCCGGACGCCATGCATTTTGTCAATTTCATGCTCTACAATAGAGATATAAAGCCTAACTCTGGGCAAGACAACTATGGAGTCACGATCCCCAAGTGTCGGACGCCACGCATTTGGACAAAACATTGCTCTATGTGGTCATTTTTTTGTTTGTTTTTTTGTTTGTTTTTTGTTATTTTTTGTTTGTTTTTTTTGTTTTTTTGTTTTTGGATACTCAAATTAAACTAAAAGTGACCCCAGAACCCTATGCTATAATGAAAGGGACCTGAGAACTCAAATTTACACCCACGATCTAGTAGACGTGCATTGTGACATTTTTATTAAGAGTATGAAAATGTAAACATTGAAAAATCACATCGGACAACCGCACTTTCCAAAAACTATGCTCATGAACTTAAACTTGCATTAAAATCAGAATTAAGGCATTCAAAATTTATTTGATATCCAATTTTAGAGTTTGCAATGTGTGTTATCATGTTTATGGTTAATGGAATTTTTCTTTTCATGCATGTTTTTTTAAAAAAAAATCATTTTTTATCTCCCCCCAACTTAGAATGACACTGTCCCCAGTGTTTAAAGAATAGAAAAGTTAGAAGGGGGTAGGAGAGGAGTTCAATGAAGAAATTTAAAATAAAAATCATGGAATGAAGTCACCTGGTGGTTGATGATGATAGTGCATGCCATAGTCTCCCTTCAATCCTGGATTTGAGTCTCAGCAGCTTGGATGGTGGTGAATGGATTTTCCTTATGGATTTCAACATGTCCTTTTTTTTAACCTATAAAAAAAATAAAACAAAACAAAATAAACTGATGATACATTGTCTTCTTTATATTTTCTGGGTAAGGTATTACTCAGAGATCACGCCACGTGACACGGATGAATATGGCGCTCCCCTTTCATACCCATCCTTACTCATAAAAGAAGAACAGGTCAACAGCTTATTGTAATTTATTATATGAAAAAAATGATTCAAAATAATTGGAAAACATGAAAACCATGGGTTGCCTCCCATGCAGCGCTTTTGTTTAACGTCATTGGCTCGACTTTTACCCCCCAACTTATCCAATTCCAACTATCAGCATTTTAATTAACCCATCTTTTTCCACTTCAATAAGATTGAGATTGATTATTTTTTTGAAATTTGTTTCATGTAAAATCATATTTTCCACAATGATTGGTAAAATCCAAGGAATATCTGAAATTGTTGATTGAGTTGTTTCTATAGTCATTCCTAATACACCAATGACCATTCCAAAATTATTGGTTTCTTGAGAAGAATGAACTACAAATACAAGGTTTTTCTTATCTCCTATAGTGGGATTCTTGAGTTCAGAAGAAAGTAAAATAATTTTGAGCTCGGGTTCATTGAAATTTCCTAAAGGAGATTGACAAATTAAATCAAAATCAGTTTCTTCTCCAAAACATCTAGAAAGAATTGGTTCATTTTGAAAATAAGATTCATCCTGAAAATTGTCCAGTTGAATATCAGAAGTATGTATGGGATCAATGTTTGGTATTTCTCCCAATTTTTCAGTGATTGGTGGTCCTAAAAATTCACTAATGGAGCCATGTTTAGGAAACTCAATCCATGATGTCATGTTATTATCTTTTGAATTCAAAAAATCAGTTTCCTCTTGATTTAAGCACCCATCAAAAATTCCTTGATTATCTTCAACTATCCCAAATTCAATGGTTGGTTCTTCAATAAATTCTTGTGAAGTTTGTGGGAGGCAAGATTCTTGTATTAGTAATGAGGAAGAGATAACTTGAGTGGGAATGGGTTCCACAACCATTTCAATGCTTTGTAGTTCTACTCTTAAAGATGAAACCTCTAAATTCATTTTATCCATTTTTTCACACAATTGTTCAAGAATTTTTTCAGAATTAGGATTTATAGATGTTTGGACATCATGAACTTCATTATGTTTGATCTCTTCAATCATCCTCGAGAGTTATGGAAATTGATCCTTTAAACAATCAGCATCCCATTGATTGTACATCTCATCTGGTGTGGTGTACTCAATCCTGGTTTGGTCAATGAAATTTTCTATGTGTGGTGATTCAAAATATTGATTTTCCAGTTGATTATAGCCTTGGTATATTAATGGGTAATGTTGAAGATAATCCATTGGAGTTGATTAAAAGTTGTTTTTTGGATTCATTGGACACGCAGAAATAGAAAGGGGAATAGAGAAGAGAAATTAGGGTGAGAATAGAGAATTTGGGGTGAGAAAAGAAGATGAGTGTCTAAGGTACTTACTTGGGTCCCCGGCAACGGCGCCAAAATTTGGTTGCGCACAAATTTACCCTACCGGTAAAAGCAGTCGTTGAAGTACAAGTAGGGATCGAATCCACAGGGACCGAAGAAGAAACCTTGAGACACTAAAATTGGATACGAGATTGGCTATGTAGTGGCCAACTTTGGATAGAATTGATTTGAAGAAATATTGATTTAATTTAAAGAACAAAACAAATAAAATTTCTTGAATTAAAACAACTAATTAAGGTGAGTCAATCCTAGGTTGTCTCTTGGGCTTGATTGGATGTATTTGTTTTTCATTTGATTTTCTGTTCATCGGTTCAAGAGGTATCCATTAAATGAAATAATTCCTCAATATCATTCTCCGATTTAATCCATACACAATTTCAAGGCTAATCACCAATTCACTTAGAGGATCAATTAAATGAGCACTGAAAGGAATTGGATCGTACTAGCACTCAAAATGTGTCGTCGTTAAATTCGGTGAACACAAAGAAGAAGATAAATCAAAGAAAGGAACTCTTAAAATAAAGAACAAATTTATGAATTTAAGAACATCAAATAACATTCAATCCAACTTATGCAACTCCCTAGGATCAACCCATAAAAGGTTAGCCATCCATTGATGTTATTCTATCAATGGAAGCGGGTAATTGACTTAAAGAAGCGGGATTGAAGAAGAAAGAAAAAAAACATTAATCAAAATGAACACTCCACCGTTGTGTGATGAATTCACAAGTGCGGGTGTGAATAAATTCACACTACGATTCAACGGTATCAACGTGTAAAAAAAGGGAAAAGAAAAGTGAAGAAGAAGAAATTTTATTAAAATACTAAACGTGAATGAAAAACTTACATTAGAGAAATTGACAATGCCATTACAAAACGAAAGCGGGAAATTACTATTGAAAGAAAAACTTGGATTCAAAGGAAAATGTTAGATTCAAGGAAAAATGTTAGATTCAAGGAAAAATGTTAGATGATTATTCCCTTCACCACCAGCTCCTCATATAGGAATATTATGAGCCTTATGTCCACCCCCAACATTAAATTCACCCCCCAAAAATTAAGAGAGTCAAAAGGAGGGTGAAGAATCAAAAGTAAATTGACGTTTCGAAGTTGACCCGAAAAACTGTCCAGATTCGTCCTCCATTTTGACGTGTGCTTTTGACACTTCATATGGCCGAATCCGAAGGTGTCATAAATATAAAATATCTTCTTCCATGTGTCTTATAGAAGCTCTCAAAATTGTAGGACATTTGGCTCAGCCTTTTGAATGTTATGGTTGAAATGGTGGGACGGATTTCTGTGCATTAATGACAAGTCCTCCATTTAAATCTCAACTTCAGATCCCTTTATCATCATGAAAACATCAGAATTAGCTCTGGACACAGTTGAATAAAATGATACTAATATTTTTATCCTTCTAATTTATAAATTTGAGCTTCATTGGGCTTGGTGTCTGGGCCCCACATTTGTTTGATGGGCCTTAGGCCCATTATGCTTTTTCCAGCATGTTTCTGCCTTCAGGCGCAAAATTCTCCATCTTCCTTTGGGATTCATCCATCGGACCTAAAAGATAAAATGTTCCAAACAAAGTGATCAATCATATCCCAAAATTGTAAATTAAAATGATTAATATGGTAATTTCCAAAAGCAAATTATTGAGTGGGCCCAAATTGACATTTTAAGCATGAATTGCACAATGATGGGAAATGAAGTTCAATTTCTGAATTGGACTAAAATTGATGTTTATGAACTTTTAAACACATTAATATTAAGATCTTAACAATGAATATTAGCCACTTTCAGTGACTAATCAGACATCCATAGACTGGAGTCTCTTCTCTTTTCAAAGAATTAGAAAAGGCTGTCAACATAAATCTTCATTTGATTTATGACATATTGAGCATCATCAGCAGCCACTTGAAGCTCATGAACTTGACCAGATCCACTCTTTTCATCTTGATGGAGTGCTTTCTTGGCATCTGCAATGGCTTTCACACCATTTGTTTGAACTCCTTCTAGTGAATTATTCAGCTGGTCAAGTTCCCCAGTAACAACATCTAACTGTTGCTGAACGTGCATCTGTTGGATGACTTTATCTTTGATCTTATGCTTCAACACCTTCAACATGGCTGCATAATCAGCCTCAACTTGGGATACCACAGCCTGAAATTGGCTTATATTGGCTGACAACCTCTCTGTGGTCAAATCTTGACTGTCATTTTGATCTTGCTCCCTCCTTAAGATGACTTGTTTAACTGCGACATGGATCTTTTGATATCAAAAACCACCAAGTCCCAACATGACGAACATGGATGAAAGCCACAGAATCTTCGATGATACCTCTTTTATAGGCACTTCAGATATGATTTTCCATATGTTCTACCATGCCTTGCATCATGAAAATTGGATCACCTTTTGTATTTTTGGGTCTGATTTGGCATCACTATCACATGGGGGAATATAATCTGGGATTCATGCACATAGGGAAGTGCCCTACTCGACATCTTCCCCCTAACCCATGTTACTTCACTTTCATTTCCCGTTGGGGAGGAGGCTGAAGCTTCACCTCCAGATCTAGCCACTGAAATGGATGGCCCTGCATTATCAATTGAAAGCATTGGTTATATTCAAAGGATAAAAAAGTTAATAGACTATCTTGAAAATTAAGTATAGTCGTAAATATTGTTATCCCTTACTCAATGGTATATTAGGAACTTGAGAAGGATCCTCCCCGTCTTTCCTAGCTTCAACAGGATTTTCAGGATGAGTTTCAGGAAGCTCTGCCAGGTTAAGATCCACTTCAGCTAATATCTCTAGAATAGAAGGGTTTTTTGTACCCCCTTCAGGCATTGGCAGTTCATCAGCTTTCTCAGATAGAACTGCACATTTCAACAGATCATGATCAGAGATGTAATAAGAAGTTATTTTTAATAGGACTAAGGATAACACTCACGTCCGTCATCTTCTAAATTACATGGTAATTTAACATGATATAAAAAATCTTCAAAATATGTGCCAAGTTCCATCATTTCATCCAATGTAATCTCAGAATACTGGTTAATCTCACAAGTGGGAGCATTCGATATGTCTTCTTGGAAACCTTCATCCTAAAGCCTCTGACCCTGGGCATCTTCTTCAGTTAAAATTGCGATATTAGTTGCAATGGACGCCAAAAGCCCTAGTGTAGAGGTTGAACATAAAGTATCACAGAATGGAAGTCAGTTAATGTTTCATTAAACTTTTTATGAAGCATTGTTAACTTACCATAAGCAGTTTCTTCTCTCCTTGTAGTAGCAGTAGGAGTGATACTAGGAAAAGATGCTGGCCCTTCTTCAGAAGCAGCCAAGTTAACTTGAATTTGCTATTGTTCACCAGCATCCCCTGTTTTCCTCATAGGAGGGTCAGTCCTTTCCCTCAAAGGTGAAATTGAAGAATCCCCTGCAATCCCAAGAAGTATGAGCATCCTTTACATGGGTTAAGACTCATGATTATCCGAAGGACTTACCACTACTGATGAAGTGTTTAGTTGTGGACTTCTTCCTTCAATGCCTTTGTCTCTTGGGTTTTTTGGGAGTGTCGACAGTCTCCTTTATAGGTACATGAATTGGAGAATGGAAAGCCATGTCCAACTCCTCATCCATGGACTGATGGCCTGGAGATATCTCCCTCGAATCGTGAGGAGATTCATTACCCCCAATGGAAGTACCACCAGGGATATACTATGGTGAAGGAACCTCAGCTGTTCCTCTCTTTGAAAGCTGCAGGATAAAGAGAATAATTTCCTTGAGTAACAAAGCTTTAACTGAAATCAAAGTTCAAGTAAAATAAGGGAAGAGACTTACATCTTCAGGAGTCACGTAATCGTGCCACTCCTCATCTCCAGAAGCACCCGTCCCCTCAGTGGCGCCACGATCTATCATTTCCTTTACCCTCTTGGTCACAGGAATGGAATCATTAGTGGCATATATGAGCATTTCCAGCTCTCTGATGTAATCCCGCACTTCATTGGGGTTATCCTTGTAACGGATATCTGTAAAATCCAAAAGATTCCTTATTCCTGGGAGGTGTAACCCCTCGCACAAATCCAGCAAGGCAGTTTCAGCACCATAGTATAAACTCCGCCATGTCTGGACATCCTCTAGTTGTAGATATTCAGTATGTG
The DNA here is from genome assembly GCA_963277665.1 of Viscum album. Classification (NCBI taxonomy): domain Eukaryota; kingdom Viridiplantae; phylum Streptophyta; class Magnoliopsida; order Santalales; family Viscaceae; genus Viscum; species Viscum album. Next base: position 1,732,760,275 of record OY728127.1, read on the forward strand.
TACCAGAAGGCTGCGAGGATGGTCCTACAACCTTAGACTTCATCTTCTTCCTAGCTCATGCAACTATAGATAGAGAATAAGAAAATAAGACTTATTTCTCTATAATGTTAAGACTTATTGATCTATAATGTAATGATGATTAAAGTTCCCTAATGAATTAAATCACTAGGAGTTGAGGGATTTGGTCTTTTGAGTCTGACAGGAGGATTATATCGAGCATGAGGATGCTTTGCCGCCTGTTGTGCCTCATCATCCCCATCTTGGGAATCCGGTGAATCAGCTCTGGGTCGTGTAGAAGAATCACCTTCCAGATGAAGGGTTTCATTATCTACAGTTCTTTTCCTTTTCCCCACATGATAAACCGGGTGATTCAACACCCTTCCAGGGTACGATGTTATCTAGTTCTCGACATACCATGTAGTCAAGTTACTTGCCGCTTTATCAACTGGTAGATCAAACACTGCCCCAGTCCTCTCCATAGATGTCAGCAACCATAGTTGTTGGGAAACCATTGGATGCTGCTCCGACCTAACATGCACAGGGGGAGATACAACAATCTGCTGCAAACACTTGAATTTATGTGAAAATCTATATGGATCATAGGCCTCACATATAATATCTCCGTCAATCCTAGTCGCCAGTACACCATCTCTACAGGCCAGTATGTATTCCCTCAATTCCAGGCTTGCTGTTCCATCATCAAAAAACCACCCGGTTGGATGATTTCCATAAGGAAAGAAATTGAATTCCTTATACATGCTCAGTCTCACCCTTATATCGTAGGGGTTAAGGGATAATGGAGCAATTCCAGAAAATCCCTACACTGAGGGCCTGAAGGAACTTCCAGGAACCTTTACTCCGTTCTGTACATTATATGTTCTGAAGTGTGTGGCGATCCATCCCCACAAAATTTGTAATGGTCACGATATTCTCAAAAGATAATTACCCATAAAAACAAGGAGTATGCTCCTGTGAATCTTTGCCAAAATGGGGGTGGACAACCCAACCATTTTCTTCTCAGCCAACTTGGCTGCCACAATGAAGGTCACTGTCCTGACGCCTCCCTTTGAATCCCTGACTGGAAGAAAATAAACACTGATCCAAAAGGCTAAGAAGCCCGCCAAATAGGTATTTTTTGGGATTCTATGATTTACTTCATATCCCCACTTCTCAAATTATCCTGCTTCCATGGTCGGCCAGAATGTTCCAAGAGTACCCCTCTTCTCGGTTCTAGGGAAGGTAGTAGGAAGAGTACATGTGGGCCACTTCTCCTTCGTCCCCTTCTCCTTCAGCACCTTCTCCCTCTTCTTAGTAAGAAAAATATTCATCCACTCATATGGATGAATATCCTTTCTAGAATGAGTGAGGGAGGTTTCTAAACTCTTGAAATTATTGAAGATTTTCAATAATTCCTGAGCCAATGTCGGGGTCTTCTCCGAATCATTCCATGTCGCCTTGGGAGGGATAAATTCATCATACATGTCACCCATAATTGGAGCCATAGAGATCATGTGGACATCCCACAAACTGATGCCTATTTCTCCATGATTCAGTTGGAAAGAATTGGTTTCTGGGCTCTAGTGACTGATTATCTCCAGCACAAACTCATCATTTCTGTAGATATATGTCTACCCAAACTAGACAGATTCATATATCGCATCTCCTTTCAAATCCTCGAAAAACTCTGCACAGGTTTGTCGCACCCAGTATGCCCACATCCAAGATATCTTCATACATCCTCCAGGATGGAAGTCCCAACTCTTCTTACAGCCTTTGGATTGATCCATCTGAAAATATCAGAAGATTGAAGGATAACAATGTGGTTGCAGCTCGGGCTTGTGAGGTTTCAGATCTGGAGCACAAGGACTATGATGCATTATATAGGCCTTCTCCACTATTCTAGTATCTACAAGAACTCCTCCAATTGAGATATTTTCTGAAGCAAAATTGGTGTAATTCTGAAACAATGAAACTGGGAGATAGTTCTTTACCTCTGGAATGATGACATCTTGCAGATGACCATACCCATACAAAGTCAAGTTGATGCTCTCTGGAAAGTTACGATGATACTTCTTCAAAAACTTATCCAAATTTGGGAGAGTTCTGTCGCAGACAGTATAATAATCATGGCCAACAATATTCATCAGGTCATCACTTCACTTTCTAGGCAATTCATGAGCAGTTCCGATTCTTCTAGGAGCCATTGAATCTGCACAAAGGTTGAATAATTAACTATTAAGTATGTTTATTTTTCATAAAATTTGTGAAGAAAAGTGAAATAATGTCTAAGGAATTAATGTGCGCAAGTACCAAAGTTGGTTGCGCAATTATAAGTGTGTCGCGCAAGTTTTGGCGTTCAGGAATCACCGCGCAAGTCCAAATACCTCTACTGCAGCGTGACACAAAAGGAAGTAGCAGAAAACTCAGTAACCTGCGTGGTGAAGGTAACTTTCACAACGAGAGATCAGAATCATTCAAATTCAGTGCTTTGCACAAAGAATGACCACATATATATAGTTAAGGCCGCACCCCTGCGCGTCGACGCCTGCGCGCTGACACCTGCGCGACTCCATCTGCGTGCTCAACACTTGCACGCCAAATGTTCCTTGGTTTTCATCTTTACCTCAGTGTCACATCCTCATTTTATTTTGGATCCAACTCGGAGGGTGGAATTTTTTTGATGCTTCTTTCCTTCACAGAGTCTAAACAACTGAAAAAGGGGAGTACCTTAGCCCAAACTGATTCATCCTTTGAAGAAACATAAAAAATCGATAAAGGCATAAAAAAGGATTTCTTCCCACTTGGGTCTCACATGTTTCTCATGGTCACGCAAGTATACATGCGCGCCGTATAGTGGTCATGTAGGTGACTTGCACGCCCTCTTTGATTATCACTCGGGGTCTTCAGCAGCCTATAAATACCCCCGGTAGGCCCCCCATTTCGAGGAGGAAAAATTCCAGAAACTCAGATTTGAGAATCCGACACCTTAGTCTCTTCTCAAAGCTTTCGAACACTTCCAAGGTAATTTCATACCTAGAACGGAAGCTCTATAGAGGGGTAACAAGGACTATGTGTTGAAATTCATCAATACCTGCGCGCCTAAGTGTCTAACCATTAAGGGAAATGAAGACACTTGCGCGCCGCCTTACCCCTTCAACAGAACTTGTGTACCACCCCTTTGGAAGCCTTTAGGGATAAAACTAAGGTCTTGATCCAAGCCTCACCCAACTATTACTCTAAGGGTAGACCGTCGTGTAAGTACCCATGTGTCGCGCAAGAATACTTGTGTGACCAGGACTTGCGCGACCAAGCATGACCTGCATGCCTATTTTTTTTGGGTGCCCCTCCAACCTATTTGACCTCTCTTATGCCCATCCACCTCTCCTCTTCAAGATTATTCCTTCAAGAATTATCTTCAAATCCATTCATGGCATGATTTCATGGTTTGATTACTTATCTAAAAGGAATTCTGTGGAACAACTCCCAAAACCTATGGATTTACATATCTTTATGTCACTAAGGTTAGATATTTTATTCAACCTCATCCTTTAAGATGAGAGGATGATTTAACTGGGAATATTTTTCCGGAGTAATCCCTAGTCAAAATTCTCTTAATTTGGGAATCCTCCTTAGGAGTAAGCCCCAAGTCCCCTAACCTGGGCATCCTACTTAGGAGTATTCCCCATGTTCCCAAATTCTAAATTCTGTTAAACTGGGCCTCCTCTTTAAGAGTAAGACCCTGTTTTTAAATCCCTTTAACCTGGGACCCATTTTCAGAAGTAAGCCCTAGTTTTCACAAGTCCCCTAACATGGGCATCCTACATAGGAGTATGCCCCAATTTCTCAACTTCTAAATTCCCTTAAACTGGGCCTCCTCCTTAAGAGTATGCCCCAGTTTTCAAATCCATTTTACCTGGGCCTCCATTTCATGAGTAAGCACCAGTTTTCATAATTCCCCTTAACCTGGGATTCCTTTTCAGGAGTAAACCCAAGTCATAATTTCTCTTAACCAGTCTTAATTTACTTTTGATTTGGGCATCCTTCTCAGGAGTAAGCCCAATGTTAAGTATCCAAATCTCCATAAAGCACATATACCTTTATGTACCTTCTTCCTGGGTTTCTTCTCTGATGTAAATCCTAATCTTCATCTATTTGGATAGTCATACATACACAATACCCACATCATTTCTTATGATTGAACAATTGTCAGGTTTTACCAATACCTATTATCTCTCATACCGAGAATGACTCACGTGAGATTAGAGAGTAAAAGTTGTTATGGAACCTTTCTTTGAGCCATCAATCATACATACACCTCATACTTCTTTACTCGAACTACGTGGGTTCTCATTCCTTTTAAAAAAAAAGGATACGTAGGTATCCCATCTGCATGTATGATCCCAACTCTGAAATAATCTATGTCCTTATGAATGATAATAAACATCAAGTGCCCTGCTGAGTGGATTTAAAACCAGTATGGTTATCATAATTATGAAGAGATTTATATATAATGTGTCGATGGATACCATTGACTAAGAATATCTAAACAAATACAAATGATTCTCTATTGATGAAGAACCTTGAATACATATAAAAGATTCTCAAAATCTCCTACATACTAATCATAGATTGTCAGATCTAAAGGAATGATCATTTTCATACTTGGTAATTTAATAAGGATTCATGAACATAACTTAAATCTATAAAGAGAGTCCCATAGTAGACAATAATTCCCCTAAAAAAGGTGTGATGAGTCCGACCTCCCATCCTCTCGACCAATGAAAATTCTTAAGACTTATCAGTTCACAACTAATGAGCACCTATCTTTGGAAATTAGGTCCAAATGGATATATAATCATTGCATGTTTCCGGTTCTATGAACAAACCCGTTTTAAACTGCTTGGAATGTTTGAACCTTAAACCAATGAGGTCATCCCCATTTCCATAGGAAACAAGAGTTATTACCCGTCCTAGGAAAACCCCCAATTATAGAATAAATTGTGAATTCATAAACTAATTCCAACACACTTTTCAAATGATAAAGCCACCTGATACTACCTGAAAAATTAAATATTTCATTAACTAAATATGTAATATTTTTATGAAACTCAGGCTCCTCAAAACTAATACAATCATATGTCCTTCGATAAACACCATATTCTATGACCAAAATAGTGGTGATAAAAATAATACAAGACCATTTTATAGGGTAAAATGAGCATTCATCCAATCATGAATAGTCAAGAATATAAAATTTAATTTATTATAAAAAAAATACAAAAAACACGGGACTTTAAAAAAACCCACCATAAAACCTCTATCCCTAAAGAACATTTTTTTGTCATCCAATTACACATCCTGACCTAATTTGGTTATTATCTCATGCTTCACTCATAGCATTCTACAAATATAATTCAACTAGGTTACACTACATACCACTGAAGATAATGTGAAAAACCCATAAAGGCCGACCATCACATTCCACCATTTACAAACCACTAGGACAGTTCTAGACTGCAATCATCCATCTATAGAAATAAAAAGTCATTCAAATTTTTTTATCAAACTCATGGATCTACATAGCATAGAATTATCCATACTATATCCTCACAAGAAAAAATATTTTCCAAATTCTATGCCCCAAACACAAACAAATATCATACCATGAAATGGTCATCTCTCTCCCCCCAAAACAACAAAATAAAACAGCAAATATAACCTATTACAAGAATATGATAATAGAACCCATGGTAGTCATTGATATCTAATCCGTCAAAGGGATCTCACTTATAGTAATATGATGGTTCACTCCCAACTACATTTGCATATACACAGATCCCTGAGAACAACCTTTTTTGAGGCCTAATATCAATCCATGAACAAATCTTTATTTCATGGATAGAATATGGGTCGTTCATAGAATATTCTGTGCAATGTTAAGATATTGGGAAAAATCATCACTAATTTGAAAGTGTATTGTGATGTCATTTAAAATACTACCATAAACCAATCCATTTTAAAAAATCAATGTTAAATACAAGGGATTCAAGTCACCATTACCAAAATCCTCTCCCCACACTTGTAATGATTCTCACAACAATCACGGTTACCTTCCCAACTAAAACACATCAATCTTACACCCTCAAAATTTTTGGTTAAAAATCTAAATGACATAATGCATCACCAGGGATCATAGCTCTAAGATTTCACTATTTCACACCCGTTAATTTCCATGATGGAATGTTACCACCAAACCTACATTTAATCTAGAGATCCACATATCATGGAACCTCAGATCAGAAGACTAACCCATGAAAAAACAATCAATTCCATTGATATCAATCAAACACAAATCCACAAGTATCAACAAGCCTACACAAATATTTCATGGTGTAGGAACCTGAATGAACCTACCCCTCTTTAAACTAACCATAATGAAGATACACTAGAACACAGGTGCACCATCCAAAATGAAAAATGCATCCCTCAAGACCAAACCTCAAACCCAACTTTACCCTTTTTTCACCATTATAACAACTCCAAAATCACCCATCTATGGCTCACACACCCGAATGAACACATAACTTGATCTAAAACTATCACGAGTCAGACATGAAAGTAAATCACACCCATATCCCTACTCTAGAGTCATATCTAAAGGACAATATAATATCTTTCCTATCCCTACTATGTAGCACCCCAAGATTTCATAGTAAGTTATTTTCTTTGAAGTAATTCAATAGCTTACGCTACACGCAACACTGAGTTCGAGCACACCTCGGCTTACCATACAAGCCGTTCAAAAGCGGTTATGAATATTATTAACTAAATTTTGAATTTTATATACTCCATATAATTTTAGAATATATATAATGTTTTTATTATACATAATACAAGAAAAAATTCATTTTTAAAGATAAATGAAGTATTTTTCAAAAAATGGAAATTTACCTCCATTTAATGGAAAAAAATTTTAAATCCAATATTTGACACTTTTATATATTCAATTTAATGAAATTAAATTATTCTTTAGAATAATAACTTAAAATTTTATTTTGGATAAATTTTTTGTACTTTTTGATAACATTCATTTTTTGATGAATACTGAAAAATAGTAAATTTTAATTGAAAACAACTTTTTTAATTGAAATAATTTATGTTGCAAAATTATGTATTTTAATGGTTTGGATTTATAATTACATTATATTGTAATAATTTAATAAAATATTGGTCATTATAAGTAATTTCATTTTTAAATTTGTCATTAACACATCTGAATCTTTTGATAGTTTTTATTTTTTTAAAACCTGCTTTTCGGTTTTAAAAACGGGAATTAATTTTAAATTAAATAATGAAACCTCTATGTTTTTAATTTGGTAAAATATAATTCATTTTTTAATTTGTAATATCAAAATTATATTTGGGTAAATTTTTGGTATTTCTCTGAAAACAATAATTTTTTGATGAATAGTGAAAAACACTATGTTATTGTTTGAAACCAAATTTTTATTTAAATAATTATTTTTTTTATTTATATTTATTTTCATTCAAAATAGAACTATAATACCCATATATGTTCAATGTAAATCATTGAAGTCATTTTATAATAAAATTAGATGTATAAAATTTTATTGAACTTTTTACCGTCTTTTACCCACCTCCAATGAGCATTTGAAAATTTCATAAAACATAATTTTACCACTTTTTTGTGTTGAATTTCAAAAATACTAGAGTCAAGGTTAATATAATTATGTGAAATTTGGTTCAATAAGATGGAAATATTTTTTGTTGAATAGTATCTTTTGACTTTTATTTACCACGGTTAAAAATAAATTTGGAAATTATGGGTAAAATTGATATTATAATTACTCATACAGAAGTCCTAATTTTAGAAGATAAGTGTAATTTGACCAAAAAAACATTAGGAATAAAATATTACCCCCTTTGGTCCTCTTGGATTAGATTAGGACATTTATTTTTATTTTATTTAATGAAGAGTTAAAAGAGTTAAAATCAAAGTTTAGTAACTAAACCATTTTTAATATAGGGTTACACACAATATAAATTCGACTATAAATAATCTATAGAAAGATAAAAATATTTCCTACATATTTTTATTTTATTTATAATTTTTAGACATTAAATAATTTAATTTATTTCTGACACCTTGATAATGCAACAATTACCATATTAATGAAATATTAAAATAATTGATATTTTATATATCCAAATAAATATAATTTGAGGCTTTTAAGGAGTTACACTAATTATATAGGATAATATGACATGTTAGGGTTGATTAAATGAATTATTTTCCAAATAATAATGCTGTTATCAATTTATAAAAAACAAAATAGTAAATATTGTCAAAATTGACATAAAAACGTTTTGAAAACAAATATTATATTGTTATTTGATATTCAATTCCTAAAAATATAAGGATCGGCCAAAAGTCTTAAATAATATTATATATGTCATTAATGAACCACTTTGTGTTTTCTTGGTAGTTTATATTATGTTTATTAACCATATAATATAAAAATACAAAGAGACATGGTAAATGTCAAAATATTTAACTAAGAGTTAAATCTAAAAGATAAGGTTAATATGATGACCTAAACCAGTCTAAAACCTAATGGTTGAGAGGTTTTCGACCCATACACACCATATACTTTAAATAATTTATTTTGGACCAATTAGACACCAAAAATCATTTTATTATAATGTAATATTTCAATTTTTTCCTAAAGTGACCCTCACCTCTCTTATAAAAGGGCACATCCCCTTCTCTCAAATTCACCCCTTCAATGCCTTTTGGCTCGGCCAAAACCTGCCCACATTTCCTCCCAGATTTACTCCCTTCACCTTATAGGCCTTCCATTGGTCATAAATCCACCCTATGGAGCCCTTTTGATCAAATCAAAAGGAAGAACCCGAAGAAGAGGTAAATTTTTCATCACCTCTTTCAAGTTCTATTCTTGTTCCACTTCCTATTTCTTTGTTGTTTCCACTCAAAAATAATAAATCTAGTATATTCTATATAATTTTATGTTATTATAAAAATTTCACAACCATATTCATTATTACATCCATCTTATAAATGACAAAGTCACCATATCTGCATATGTACGGATTGCCGTCTCCATGCCGTGGTGTAGTTTTTTATTCAAGCACTTCATTATTTGGATGTGTATAATAATTAGTATAACTGATTTAAATAAAAATATAACATGAAAATTATTATTTATATATGATATAACATCCAATTAAAAATTATTTCTCCATTAATATAATGATATTGTCGCTCGTGCGTACGTACAAATTACCGTCTCCACAAACGCGATGAGATTCATTCACCATCATAATCATTCAAGAATAATTATCATTTTATGATTACAAAAATGATTATAAACATAATATCATTCTGTATATTAATAAAATAAATCCAATCCATAACAATAATTACTTATGTAACCAAGTATATAATGGAAAACAGACCAGTTAACACCCAAAACGATGATACTACTAAAAAATTATTAATAAAGAAATATTATATTATCATATATGATATAGTATTAATGTATATTTTTCTTTCATAATTTAATAAAAATTATTTAACTATTATACACGAGGTTAATGTACCCTAGAAAAAGTAAATGTACAAGGTAATGGGTTTCTTATCTCACTTTTAATTTCGTGAGATTTCAATTGTTCGCCACTTATTTATTGCATGTGGTGTATTGTATACTTCCATTTGATTTATATTATCATGATTTTATTTACATTCACGGTACTCTGGGATTCATTTGGTGGTTATTAAATTTTGTTCATATGACTTGATTGATTACAACATGATAAGGTTTTTTTTCATCACACTTATTTATTCCCCTGATATTCATGCTATATTAGCCACTATTTCCTATTGTGTGGTGTTTTTACTAACCATGATTGTATTCATGGTGTAATATACTTTAATTTATTAATATTTACATCTTCATTGTATGATCCCTCTTTCACAGGGTGTATGTTTCGTGATTTACCAAATCGGTAAGGGAATTTAAAATTTCAATTTCCACTCATTTGGTTTTACGCATAATTCATTGATTATTTTTACTCCAAGATTACGTGTGGAATCACTATTTATTATTTATGTAGTAATTTAAACTACCCTTTTGTGGATATAATTTTTATAGAAATAATCACCCCATTGATAATTTCTCAAGTCATTGATATGAACTTGATAAGAGTAACCTAAACTAAATTTCCATTCAATGAGTTAAAAATCCAATTCATTGGTGTTGTTTTTACAAGAATATGTGTGAATTTCCTATGATTTATTTACACTTAAAATCCAATCATATTGAGTGTATTTATATTTTTCACACATAATTATTTTTATTGATTTATTATTAACCTAAGGATATGGTCTTTATAAGTGATTTCATCTCAATTTACATTCCAATTGGACTTCTTGGTTGTTATACACCAATTAACTTTTATATGGTGTATATAATGTACATTGAAATAGTATATCATTAATCCATTTATTCTCATGATATTATAAAGTTTTGTTTAGCTCAATTATTTTTATTCAAGTGTCACTCCTTTGGTTAGGAACTCTAACTAAAATATCATTTTAAATGTTTTAAATATTTATTCATCTAAATATTTCTCATTAATGTACATGTTTTAAAAATGGTTTTAATGATTTATTTATATGGAAATTAATGTTTAAAATTAATATTATTTTTAAAAGTATTAATGTGGTGTGGGACACTTCGATTCCAAAATCTATTTTAAATGAATTCCTGATAAATATTGACTTTTAAATGTTTTCAAGAAAAAGGTGGATATTTATCTCAAATAATATTGATGGTTATTTTCATCTATGTCAATATCCTTCATTAGTCTTGATTTAGGTTAATATATTATAATAAAATCTTTCATATTGTATTGAATGAGTTAAGTTTTACTGTAGACGTGCTATTTATATACCATTCATGGCTTGTGGATAAAATATTGTCATTTCGTATGCTAGTTTTAATATGAATGTTTATGTTATGTTTAAACATTTTCATACGAGGAATGCATTGGACTTAATAAGTGATGGGTGGGGACCACTATAGCTTCTAGATGAATGGGTAGATCCCATAAGACAAACTAGTGTCTTGGCACAAGGCCTTGACAAAATCTTATCTGTAGTCTTGGGATAAGGCCTTGACCATGTGGTAATGAAGTCTGGAATTATGCATTCCATCATTATGAAAGTGGATATTTATATTGCATGTGATTATTCGACTAGTAGAATATCAATGTGAATTAGTAAATTGATTTTTTTTGATTTTTTTCTTTTACATATTAGGCTCAAGATCAAGTGTAAAAGGATTTTATTTTAGTCTTATACATTTTGTTAAATGTTTAAGCTTATTTATGAATGTTTCCGCTATATTGTTATCCTTACTGAGTATCTGAGCTCACCCCTTTATATGTTTTACTTTTCCTTGGATGTGAAGAAATATTTTATGGTTGACCTACAGGGATAGGATAAGGATATAAGTGTGTTTAAAAGGGGGGAAAAGTTGGTTGATGTTTTTATTTCATGATGTAATGTGAAACTTATGAGTGTAACTAGTACTTACAAGGCTACTAAACTGATCGGTCTTTTGGGATTTTATCCCTTCTGATCATTCCAATGTTATGTAATAATGCACCGGCTCTAGGTACCTGTGGTCCAGGCATTATAGTTGGTATGAGAGGATGTTTAGTGCAACCCTTGGAATCTTGATTTAGAAAAAATATCATTATAGAACATTACCCTAAGATAGACTTTGAGTATTAGTATTGAAGAACTTCCTTGAATTTTGGTACTGTAGAGATTTAGTGTGTTTTCCAAGAAATACGTCCTTGTCTAGATAAAAATAGGCAGAGGTGGCTCTGGCATAGATGTACCTAGGGGTAAAACCTGAAAACACTACTTTGACCTAGACTCGAATGGGAACTGGTGCACGAAAATGGGCCTTGCTGCACTCAGGGTTACGACACTCCTGGGAGATATTATTAGGATAATTCAAAATTTCATTACAAACCAATTTGATGTATTTTAATATAAGATGAGAATAAATAAACTTGGTTAATCCTAAGGTATTTTAGATTGAAAATAAGGTGTTATGAGTTTCTCTAAATTATATTATGACTCACACAATACTTTCTTGTGTTAGTCAATGGTTGGATTCCAAGGAAGTAATTGTTACATTGAACATGATGTACAATGTTGGAACGACCTTGGAAATGAGAAACGAAATGGAATGTTGATAGGAGTAAAAGATATTGTGTTCATGCAGAATCAGTTTTCCAAAAGCATGATCAACAAAATATATATTAACAAACTCCCAGACTCAACAAAGAAGAGAAAGACGATGAATGAAAAGAGCTCCAACAATGGAGACCATGGGGAAAAAGAGAGCTCAATTATCATCATGCATGAAATGTGGAATAAGACACCTAGGAAAGTGTCACAATGGAACAAATAAATTAATTATGTGTGGGAAATAATGACATTAAGTAAAGAATTTACGAGGAAAAATAAACAGTACTATGGAAGAAAAAAATGATCCTAAGAATACAATTATAGTCAATTTTAGTAAATATAAGGGACCTTGGCATTACCTGATTCATTGCCATATTGTATAGGATAACCTCTAAGTCAGGGAAGAACCTATTTAGAAATAAATGGATGGAGAAATATTTAAAAGTATGGGATTACTTTAGAATACTATTCTCTTGTATGTGTAACCATGTAGTTTGTTATGTGAAAATTCTATTTGAGAAATACTTATCTCTTCTTTTGAGGATATAGTTATAAAGAACCATTTAGGTTTATATGATCCTTGAATTTGAGGAAATTACAGGTTATTAATTATAGGGATAAAAATGCGAGGTATGAGATAATATTTTCGTTTAAATTATGTTATAGTTATTTTGAGGAATTTTTATCATTTTGGTAACATTATAAAATATTGTTTTTGAAAAATACCAACACATTGACCATGTGACAACCCATCACATCAGAGAAAGCATTAGGAATCAAACACACAACTAGAGTGCGATTGAGATTTATCTCCTACCACTAGACTACATGATGTCCCTGGTTAGTATGACTAATTATTTTTAGTTAAATGGTTTTATTGATAAATAATAAGTTTATTTTGTATCTTATGTCTTATCAAATAGATATCCATATTATATGAAAATGATTTGGTGATTAAGTGATAAATGTTATGTTGGAAGACGTTTTCTCTATGGGGAACACTATATGCATAAGGAAAATAGAATACTATAGGATTTCATTTGAAGAATAATGTTGAATTCTTATCTATGTTTTTATTGTGGATTTATAGTTACTTGGGTTATTTATCGAAATGATTAACCTATCATAGAGAATATGTGATTAGGTTAATTAGTTTTAAGTATAGGACTTTATGAGTAGTAGATTTTATTTGGAGATACAATTTAACGTGGAAGACCATGTAAACAAATTCCTTAACCTTTCGGGTTTAAATATTAGTTTGTATTATATTGAAGGAATTTATGGACAATTTCCTATTGAATGGTATTTATTGAACTTTGGGTATTATTGGTTTAATTTTAGAAATTAATATTGGTATTTCTTTCTCTAAAGGATTATTCTTTTTGGGGTATCCTCTGATCTTGTACTAACCATTTTTTTGGTTAATCTATAATACAAGTTAAATATATATACTTTATACTTTTTGGATTATGTGATTCTCTAGAAGTTGATTCTATCACTTCAGGTGTGACCAAGTCATCTTGAATATTCATCGTTTGAAAAAAAGAAAGAGGAGTTAGTGGTGGAAATTTATTAAAGGATGAAACTCTACTTAATAAGTAAGTATATATCTTTATGTTCTGAGTCAATCTCATAAATAAATTCCACAACTTTTGGAAATGAAACTTATTAAAAAAAATGTTATCTGTTTACTTTTCCAACAAGGAAACTAATGACTGTTTATACCAGCACAAGTTTGTGGTTTCATATTGTTAACTTTCTCTTGATCATGTTCTCTATCACTCTCCACCATAAATCGACACATAGTTTATCTTCCATATCAATTTCTTCCTACAAGGAATCCTAGTATGGGTTATCTCGGGTGACCTTTTTACTTCTCTTGCTTTATTTTAAAGAGATTGTTTTATTGAACCTTTTTTCTGATATGGGACTTTCAATGAAGTTCCCAAGTGAAATTTTAAAATTTCAAGGATGTAATTTCCAAAAGAGGATAAGAATTTAACACTCCAAGATTTCATAGTAAGTTATTTTCTATGAATTAATTCAATAGATTGTGTTACACACAACACCACATTTGAGCACAACACGAATTACCAAACTAGTCGTTCAAAAGTAGTTATAAATAGTATTAACTGAATTTTTAATTTTATATACTCTATATAATTTTAGAATACATATTATGTGTTTCTTAGACATTATATAATGAAAAATTAATTTTTTCATATAAAAAAGAATATTTTCAAAAATGCAATCTGACTACCTTTTAGTGGAAAACCCTTTTTATACCAATATTTCACACTTTTATATATTCAATTTAATGGAATTAAATTATTTTTTAGATTCATGTAATAAAAATGTATTTTGGATAAATTTTGGTACATTTCTGATAACTTTCATATTTTTATGAATACTAAAAATTACTAAATTTTAATAAATTTTTTTAATCGAAATAATTTATAGTGGTAAATTATGTATTTTTATTGTTTGGAAGTATAATTATATTACATTTTTATGATTTAATACAATTTAGGTCATTATAATTAATTTCACATTTAAAATTGATATAAACACATGTCTATCTTTTGATAGTTTTTATTTTTTAAAAAACCTGTTTTTCAGTTTTTCCAATGGGAATTAATTTTAAATTAATTAATTCCACTTCTATGTTTTGAATTTGGTAAAATAGAATTCATTTTTTAATTAAGAATATAAAAATTAACTTAGGTTAAATTCTTGGTATTTTTATGAAAACATTTTATTTTTAATGAATAATGAAAAACAACATGTTATAGATTAAAACCATATTTTAATTTAAATAATTATTTATTTTATTTAAATTTATTCTCTGTAAAAATAGATATATTATACCTATTTAAGTTCAATTTAATTCATTGGATACATTTTATAATAAAATTAGATGTATAAAATTTTATTGATCTTTTTACCGTCTTTTACCCAGCTCCAAGGAGCATTTGAAAATTTTCATAAAACATAATTTTACCGCTTATGTGAGTTGAATTTCCAAAATCCGAGAGACTCGGTTAATATCAGTATGTAAAATTTGGTTCAATAAGATTAATTTTTTTTATGAATAGTAATTTTTGACTTTTATTTAGCACGGTTAAAACTAAATAGGGTAATTAAGGGTAAAAATGATATTATAATTACCCTTACAGATATCTGAGTTCTATTGGATATGTGTAATTCGACCGTAAACATCCTTAGGAATAAAATATGACCCCCTTTGGTCAACTTGTATTAGATTAATAAATTTATTATTACTTTATTTAAAGAAGTGTTAAAAGAGTTAAATTCAATGTTTAATAACTAAACCATTTTTAATATAAGGTTACACACATTATAAATTCGACTATAAATATTCCTTATAAAGATAAAAAAATTTCCTACATAATTATATTTTATTTATAATTTTTAGAAGTTAAATAACTTAATTTATTTATAACACAATGATGATGAAGTAATTACCTTATTAATGAATGATTAAAATAATCGATATTATAAATTCCCAAATAAATTTAATTTGGGAATTTTAATGAATTACACTAATTTTCTAGGATAACATGACATTTTAGGGTTGACTTAATAAATTTTTTCTAATTTGTAATGCTGTTATAAATTTAGAAAAAACAAAATACCAAATAGTGTCAAAATTTACATAAAAGAGTTTTTAAAACAAATATTATAATATTAATTGAAATTCTATTCCTAAAAATCAATGGGTCGACCTAAGGGCTTAAATAATTTTATATATGTGATTAATGAACCACTTTAGGCTTGCATGGATATTTATAGTATGTTTATTAACCATATAATATAAATATACAAAGAGACATGGTAAATGTCAAACTATTTAACTAAGAGTAAAATCTAAAAGAAGATGTTAATATGATGAAAAAACCTATATAAAACCTATTTTCTATAAGGTTTTTGAGCCATACCCACCATATCCTTTAAATAGTTCATTTTAGAGCCATTAAAAACTGAAAATTATTTTATTATAAAATAATATTTCAAGCATTTCCTAAAGTGACCATCACCTATCTTATAAAAGGGCACTTCACCTTCTCTCAAATTCACACCTTCAATGCCTTTTGGCTCAGCCCACACCTGCCCAAATATCCTCCCAACTTTACTAACTTCATCTTAGATGCATTCCTTTGGTCAAAAATCCAACCTAAGGAGCCCTTTGGATCTAATCAAAAGGAAGAACCCGAAGAAAAGGTAAATATTTCATCACCTCTTTCATGTTCTTTTCTTGTTCCACTTCCTCTTTATTTGTTGCTTCCATTCTAAAATAATAACTCTAGTATATTCTATATAATGTTTTTTTATTATAAAAGTTTTACAACTATATTCATTATTCTATCAATCCTATAAAAGAAAAAGTCACCATACGTACGTACGTACAGATTACCGTCTCCACGTTGTGGTGTAGTTAGTTATTCAAACACTTAATTATCTGGATGGGTATTATAATGAGTATAATCAATGTGAATAATAAATATAACATGTTAATGATTCTTTAAATATGATATAGCATCCAATTACATAAAATTTCTCCATCAATATAATGATATTGTCGCTCGTGCGTACGTACGAATTACCGTCTCGGCGAACGTGATATGATTCATTCCCCATCGTAATCATTCTAGAATAATTTTCATTTTATGATTAAAAAAAATTATGATCATAATTTCATTCTGTATATGAATCAAAACCATCCTATCAATAACAAAAATGGCTTACGTAACCGAGTATATAAAGAAAAACAGATCAGTTAACACCCAAAACGATGATACTACTAAAATATTATTAACAAAGCAATATTAGAGGATCATATTTGATATAATATTTATGTATATAGTTCTTGTACAATTAAAAAAAATTAAGTAACTATTATACAGGGTGTTAACCTACCCTCGACAATGGAAAAGTACATGGTAAGGGGTTTCGTATCTCACTTTTAATTCTGTGAGATTTCAATTTTTCACCACTTATTTATTGCATATGGTGTATTGTATACTACCATTTGATATATATTATCATGATTCTCTTTAAATTCATGGTATTCTGTGATTTATTTGGTATTTATTAACATTTTTTCATACGACTCGATTGATTACAATTTGATAAGGTTTTTTTCATCTCACTTTTTATTCCCGTGGATTCATGCTATATTGGCCACTATTTTCTATTGGGTGGTGTATGTACTACCCATGATTGTATTCTTGGTGTAATGTACATTAATTTATTGGAATTTAAATCTTAATTGTAAGGTCCTTCATTCATGGGGTGTATGTTTCGTGAGTTATCAAATCGGTAAGGGAATATCGAATTTCAATTTCCACTCATTGGGCTTTATGCGTACCTCATTGATTATTTGTATTCCAAGATTATATGTGGAATCACTGTTTATTATTTATGTCACTATTTCAACTCCATATTGTGTGGATATACTTTTTATACACATAATCACTCTATTGATAATTTATCAAGTCATTGATATGAACATGATAAGAGTAATTTTAACTCAATTTCCATTCATTGAGTTAAACATCCAAGTCATTGGTGTTGTTTTTACTAGAATATGTGTGAATGTCCTCAGATTTATTTACACAAAATATCCAATCATATTGTGTGTATTTATTTTTTTCATACATAATTATGTCATTGATTTATTATTAACCTAAGGATACATCCTTTATAAGGGATTTCATCCCAATTTACATTCCATTGGAACTTCTTTGTGGTTATACTCCAATTATATTTTATGTGGTGTATATAATGTATTTTGACATAGTATAACGTGAATCCATTTATTCTCATGATATTATAATGTTTTTATTACCTCAATTACTTATATTCAAGTGACTCTCATCTGGTTAGGAACTCTAACTAAAATATCATTTTAAATGTTTTAAATATTTATTCTTCTAAATCAATCTCAATAATGTTCATGTTTTAAAATTGGTTTTAATGATTTATTTATATGGAAATTAATGTTTTAAAATTAAAATTACTTTTAAAGGTTTCAAAGTGGTATGGGACACTTTGACTCAAAAATCTATTATAAATGACTTCCTGATAAATAGAGACTTTTAAATGTTTTCAAGAAAAAGGGGGATATTTATCTCAAATTTTTTTGATGATTTTTTCATCTATTTCAATATCCTTTATTATTCTCGATTGAGGTTAATCTATTATAACACAATCATTCATATTGTATTGAAAAGTTATGTTTGACTGTGGATGTGCTATTTTTATTCCATTCATGGTTTGTGGATAAAATAATGTCATTATGTATGCTAGTTTTAATACGAATTTTTATGTTATGTTTAAACATACCCATATGAGGAATGCATTGGAATTTGTAAGTGATGGGCATAGACTTCTATAGCTCATCGATGAATCGGTAAGTCTCATGAGACAAACTAGTGTCTTGGCATAAGGCCTTGACAAAATCTTATTTTTAGTCTTGGAACAAGGCCTTGACTATGTGGTTATGATGTCTGGCATTATGCATTACATCATTATGAAAGTTTCTATTGATATTTTATGTGATTATTCAACTAGTAGAATATTCATGTGAATAAGTAATTGGAATTATTTGATTTTATCTCTTCTATATTATGCTTATGTTCAAGTTTAAAAGGCTTTTGTTTTATTCATATACATTGCCTTAAATTTTTATGCTTATTTATGAATGTTTCCACTATATTGTTATCTTTACTGAGTATCTAAGCTCAACCCTTTCTATATTTTATTTTTCCAGGATGTGAAGAAGTATTTTATGGTCAACCTTAAGGGATATGATAAGGATATAAGTGTGTTTAAAATGGGGAAAAATGTTGTTGATATTTTTATTTAAACATGTAATGTAAAACATATGAGTGTATCTAGTACTTCCAAGGCTACTAAAATGATCGGTCTTTTGGGATTTCATCCCTTGTGATCATGCCAATGTTATCTAATAATGCACTGAATCTGGGTAAATGGGGTCAGGAAGTAACATACTGAGCAAGTCGCATGTCCAGACACTAGGTAAAACAACCACGGTCTATGACAACTAAAAAATGTTCAAAAACCATGGGCATCAACATGCACCCGTCTCATCATCACCAAAAAACAGGAAAATAGAACACCGTACTCTATGTTCTCTCACCAAAATGGATTCATATACCAACCCGATATCCACAACTTGGGAACCCATCCACTACATGCATCTGCACATCATAATGCTACCTCGAGGACCTGAAAATACAACCATCCTAAAAACCCCCACTCATAAGGGGCCCAATTATCTTATACATTCACCTTACAAACCAACTAGGGTCGCTACACCAACCCTGAATGTGAGACCCACATGTGTCATCTTCAAATAGAACCTCACCATGGATCCACCCAACCTCCCATTCGATAGAAATGCATAGAATCCAACACTACCAAGGCTATAACATTTGGATTCCAAGTTCCTCTCATGATGCATTGGAAGCCTCTTTCCACTGCAAGCCTAGAGTCAAAACCAACACACATGCCTCTTACCAAAGGGACATCAGCTTGAAATATATCAAAAACCATAAAATTTAAATAAAATGTACATCACCCAAAGAAAACATCATATAAAGATATGAAATAAAAAATCCAGAACCAAATTCCTAATCCATGATAAAATGTACTTCCTACCGGAACATGTGTTCGTGATGCTACAATCCGGTGTCCGTCACAAGTTTTTTTACATTACAACCTATCATGTATACCAAACCCCACATAGTGAAATAATATGAATGTAACCTTCCTATATTAGAACATTATAATGTCCCAACCTGGTATCCACTAAACCAATTCTCTGATCTGGTTCACTAAAAGGCCTCAAGCGCGCCTACTTGTACACTATATGCTACATAATTGGATGAAGGGTCTGATGGTGGAATAGTTTGAAGATTATACCCCATATCCATGTCCACAACTAGATGTAAATAATCAAACACAATACGCAACAAGGAAATCATATGAATAATTTGTCAAATCTAAACTCTTAAAAATAAAATGAGAATACAGTAAGGGCCCAATGAACAATGTAATATGTACAACCACGATCACAAATTGCGCTGATCATAGATACAAAACTAGTAATTGAAAATTAAATATATCCAACCATATTTCCAACCCCAGGTTGTAACATATACCCAATATCAAGTCCCCTATAAATCTGCTCTAAATTGACCTTCCGACTACACATGAGCACCCCTCTCAACCATGAAACTCAGGTCCTCGGCTCGATCCGTTGTTTATATGTGCTCAACCTAAAAGGAGACAGAAGGTATTTACTCCCACTTAGGTTCATGTATATGGGGTGAGAAATAAATCTC
This sequence comes from Viscum album, assembly GCA_963277665.1. Lineage (NCBI taxonomy): Eukaryota > Viridiplantae > Streptophyta > Magnoliopsida > Santalales > Viscaceae > Viscum > Viscum album. The sequence goes on from OY728127.1 coordinate 1,732,780,972, forward strand.
TGAATTCCACCACTAAATGTGAAACTATAAACTACTATTGTATGTTCATTATAATGGAATATGGTTATCCTATCTAATAAAGAACAAAAGAAATAATAAAAATAAATCAACAATCAATTTGTAGGTATGAGAACTCAATTGACCATACCCACCTCAGCCAATGCCAGAATATCTCTGAGCATGTCTCAATGATCATGGCCCCTGAACAACATGTGGGATCCATAACCACAGGATCCAAAACCAAACCTAAAAAAACAAAGGACCCATCCTATGACACTACAATAATATAGGTATAAACTTATATAATCACATACATGTCCTCCTATCCCAAACATTATAACATTCGTGGGACTTAAACACATCTATCCCAAATTAACACCAAAATTTATTCAAATCCTACTAATTAAATATTATATATATCTCATTTATCTTTACCATAGTTCAAGGGAAATCACTCCACAAATAATCCATATATTTCAATCAACCATGTCTGGTGAATCAGTCTATAATCATACCCATGGATGTAGTGCATCAACCCACCATCAATTCTAGCTAGAATAAAAAGATTTCTTGGATCATCAGTCTATCAATTAAACCATAGATCAAATAAGTCATTCCTAGAAAAATAGTTCTACATCTAAACCATAGATGTAGAGCATTATTCCAGCATCCTAATTCAACATGGAATTCCATCATCACCTAGAGAATCTGTTTGATACTCTAACACAGAAGTATACTATAAGTGTTCAGATTCTTAGCCTAACCCTATATTTCTAGTATACCTTTTATTCCTTGAATTTCATTCCATCACCAAACCACATACCCATGACATCACATCAATATACCCATCAAAATAAAAAAATGTTCCTGAATCCTCATTCCAGAATTCAAACCATAAAAAATCTATTCATTCTGATACAGTGTCTTAGTAATAAAATATCAATAATGGGTATCAAGAACCAAACATGTGGAGATATAAAATCCATTATATCCATTAATAGTTAAAAGGTTCTAAAATGTGACATCTCATCAATTTCAAACCTACCCCATGGAATAATCCATGTCTCAACCACAACAACTATATATAAAAGGGGATTTATTAAAATCCATATCGGCCATCAACATCATAACCCCACCTGCTGATATGTCATCCTGTGACCTAAGGAAACACCCATAACCAAACTGATAAATAATACTCACCCAATTAGAGTCTTTCTATCATTTGGTCTCAAACTATTCCCTCTTCATCCACCCAAAAATGAGTAATTACTCATATTCCCCATAATTTTCTCCAAAGAAGAGGCGTCCCTTCCCAATCCATGGAAATAAGAAAACACTCAGACCAAGACCTATCACAAGAAACATTCCCAACCAGTCCTTAATAGCCTTAAACCAATATTTGATCAACACAAGTTAATTATAAAAACAAAATGAAACTCGTTCCTCACGTGCATTCTCAACATCCAAGAACATTTTTCAATGAACACTTGATTAGAAACTGGCCCCTAGGGAATCCAAATGAGTCCCTTAGACTCAACTCAACACCACATTGCCACCCATCCATAACTATTATCCTACAATTTCAACTAATTCCAACATCTCCAACCACCATAAACATTAATTATAGGGTCTAAACCTCAAATTATATATCTTTGAGAAACAAGCCTAATTACACATGAAACAAAAGATCTCAATTTTGACAGTAATTGATAATACCTTCTATGATCCATCAAAGGTTCATAAAAAACTCACCATGGAATACTCAATCTAGTATATTCAATGGTCTCCTAACCCTTACCCAGGCCTCTTAGCTCACAAACACATTGAAGGATATTGATCCAAAATCTTAAGAAAATACCCCTTGTAAATTATCATGGTCGAAAAAACTGCCCAAATGACCTCAAAATGATGAAAGGATACTTCATTCTGATCTATTTTCAAAAATACTCAATGGGGACTACTGGAAATCCCAAATACAACAACCGGGGAATAAAACACCCAAAACCTCCTTGTTAGAAAAATTACATGTCATGTACTTTTGGGTAAACAACATGTAATTTCACCAATCCTCTTGGCCATGTAATTTTACATGGTCATATAAATATGGGTTATTTATATGAACGACTACGAGACATGTACCCAGTGTAAACGATTTATAATTTCCCACCAACATCTTCCCATATATATTTTACCTGTTGAGGAACATGGACATGTACTGTTGCACATTGTGTAATTAAATTACAAGATGTGTAATTCAAAAAATTCCATCTTCACAAATGGGGAAAACACATGTCCTATGTTCATAGAACAACATGTTGTGTAATCGGTGTTTCAATACTTGAAAACCCAACAGAACTCCCAATTTCCATTGTTCTCCCAAATAAGCACTGATCGACCACAATAGGGTCTATAGTAGTATTATTCGGGATTTAAAACATTTAAACTATCATATTATCAGAATAAGGGAACAAAATAATAAAATTGTCCTACTGCATAGCATAAAATCCAAATATTTGGTTCCCAATTCACATCCAGAAGCAAATGCACCTTGTTGTTGTCCAAATAAACACCAAGGATGACTTTTTGAAGAACCTATTTTTGATATCCCTCTTGTTATATATGTCATGTGAAAGGGATAACCCCTACCCCAATTAGCGTTCCTAGAAACCCTATAATGCGTTGGGGGACATATTTTTAATTAATTTGATTAATTAGTTAATTAGTTAAACAACTTTCCATTTTATAATTTTTCCCGAGTCTTGAAACCTAGGGAGATTTTATATCCTTCTATTAAAAATGCCCATTTCTATACTCAAATGTAGAGTTCGAAACTCAATACATTACTATGTTCAAAAGATACAACCATAAGAAACCATTTTACAAAATTTATATTTATTTAATTTGATATTAAATATTCGTTTAAAATAGAAACTGCTTAGAAATCCATCAAATTCATGTCTTAGGGTAAACACAATATTAATTGACAAACATAACAGTCATAGAAATTATACAAGACAATTTTCTGCTGGAGACTGCTCAGTAAGAAAACACTGCACTAAGAGGGATCTCTCTAGCACCCCTGCCTACGTCAGGATGCTAAGTGAGATCATCGGAGCTCTGATCTCTCGCTTGAGTCCCTACTCGATGGTCCGGGCCCTGAAGAATGGTTCTCGTACCATATTTGTGGATGAGCGAGAGAGGTCGGTGAACCTCGTTGAGTACTAGGCTACTGTCATGCTTCCCTGTAGTAGATGAAGCATCTCTTGTATCTACAATGCACGAAGGGTGGCTGGTACAAACTCCACTCCAAACAGGCTCTCAAAGACTGCCCAGAGTAGCATCCCCCCATTATGCACCTGGTGCATCAGGCTCCACCATCTGCCTACTTCTTCCTGAAGGAGGTTGGCAGTAAGGATAACCATGAAGTCTGCTGGTGTCCTTACCAGTATGAAGACTCTCAAAACAGCCTCCATACAATCCTCAGCCGCCTGTGGATCCATCTCTCCCCTAAACCTGGGTGGCCTCTGGCACTAGTACTCGTGCAATGCGCTCATGTGGCGTACATCATCTGTTGCTGGGGCTGGTGGCATCGGTGGCCCAATGGGAAGTAGTACTACCGGTGCCTCCACTGGTAAAGGAACCAGCACAGAGGCCTCGTCGCTCGGTGGGCTGTCAGCCCGTATGAATCTCGGGAATCTAACTGGTCATCCGCGGGGAGGCATCCTGAAAGAAACAGATGCGACACAGTCAAAATATTATACTTGGTGAACTGACCTGGTTGAGATGACTTAAATAAAACTTTTGGAAACACGCACGCAATCAGTGTTTTTGTGCACTGAGACAGAAATCAGAAGTCAGGGTCCTAATGTATGGATACGTCGACCGACCTCACCAAAACTGGACTCCCTAAACTGAAAACCACACTTATTACCCTTAACACTATTGCTTCACAAAAAAGAAAAATCAGTGTTCTAAGTTCTATGGTAGAACCAATGCTTCAGATACCAATTTGTCATGACCCATCACCCAGGGCCCATGTCGTGACTACCCCAAGTCCGCCTTCCATAGGCCAGGGGCTGGAAAAAATCACCAAAGGCGTAAATCTCTTAACTGGGAAGGCATTGCCTTTATAACTGTAAGAAAACACATCAGAGTACACAAAAACGAAGCAAAACACTAAGAAAAATTGTATACAAAATAAGTGATGGAAATTAAAAGGGGAAATAAATACAAGCCCAACAGGAAAGTAAAAGTACAACTAGAAAGAATGTAAAACTGAATAAAAGTAAAACAACTACTAGGTCATCCTCTGGGGTTCCTACCAGAAGGGTAGGAATAGATGCCCTCCTTAGCACTCCACATCCTTCCGTCCCCTCCATGTACCTTCACACCGAGTGGCCCACCTCCAGGTACCATCTAGTCCTTCTACTCCCTGCCTCAGTCTGCGATGACCGTCGTCTGTAAGCAAAACAACAAGGTGCTGGCATAGCCCATGCAGGGGTGAGTATAATGATACTTTGTAGAGACCCCGAGACCCTCAAGGTCTCATAAAATACAACAAGGATAAACCAAAATGAATGAAATCAACAGATAACCGTTTCTTAGGTATATTTCCATACATATACCTAAGTTATCTAGTAACCCATCTCAATCATGAGGAAAACACAAAAGTTAATGACTCAGCTTAAAAAAGGAATTTCATTATTGAAACCACAGCTGCTGGAGAATTCCTCCTCTATTGAGTACAATGGGCCTGTCGTGAGACTAAGGTGCTCTCACTAACCATGGACTGCTGAGGTACTCCTCCTGTCGAGTATTGAAGGTCTGCTACCAACTACCAGGCGCTCCTCTACTATTGGTCTACCGCCAAATACCAGGCGATCCCCCTAATAACCTGCAGAGGTACTCCTCCTTTTGAGTACCGCGGGTCAGCCGCCATCTACCAAGCACTCCTCCTGCATGGGTCTACCGCCAAATACTAGGTGCTCCCCACTGGGCTAGTCGAATCACTCAGAGTCCAATCGGTCAAGAAGTCTTCATGTGTGCCAGCTACTAGGTCTTCGCACTCTATCCTCTCATCACTAGAAGGATCTGCTCCATGATCTACTGAGAAATACTCCAACTTTCACGAAGTGCCACGAAGAAGTATCTCAATGGTCTGACACATCATTGGGTTCTCAACACAATAGATGATGCGTCAATCGGATTTCCGGTCTACTAGTTATTAGCATTTTAGTCCCGAGGCCCGGTTGGATTCATGTACGATCCAACCTGACCATAACTCAAATATACCACGAACTCTAGTGGGGTATTCTCAAAGGGACAACTTCATTCCAAGAATACCGGTTCCACTGACAGTTTATCAAACAGACGTCTGGTGCCAATGATATGGCCCAAGAAGTTAAAGGGGTTGACAATGTTCCTAGGCTCGGTCCGACCCGATCAGACCTTCTCGGCCCAACCCAAAATGGGCCGACCTAGTATGGGTCAACCCAGTTAGCCTGTTATGTTTGGCCATGTTCGCTCAGCCTGGCCCAGCAGACTACGAGGGTGGTACGGCCCAGAGGTCTCCACGTAGGTGACTCGGCCCGATGGTCGGGGCCAGTTCGGCCTGGAGGTTTGCGAGGATGTGGCCTGACACGGCTCGGCCCGGAGGGCGCGACTTGGCTGGTTCATCTAGGGCACCACGAGGGGAGCTTGGACACCAGTTGGTCCAGGTTTCCGCGAGGGATCCGGGACGCCGGGCATCCCACGTTAGGGGCCGGGAAGGCCACAGAAGGGTGCTGGGGACCCCGGGCTGGGCGCCAGGGGCGCCGGGAAGGGCGTAGTGGGGCTCCTAGGGTGCCGGGCAAGGCGCAACAGGGTTCCGGGGAGCACATGGGGTAGCACGCGGGGGTGCGGGCAGCATGCAGGGGCGCCAGGCAGGGGGCCGGCGGGGCCGAGCAGGCTATGGGGCTGGCCGTAGGTTCGGCGGGGGAGTGCATTAGGAAGGGCAGGCGAGGCCACAGGTAGTCCATTCAGGTGCCGCTAATCCAGTAGTGTTCGTTCGGGAGCAACGGTGCACCACAGGGGTGGCGCGATTCACGGAGGCTGTGGGTAGCACAACCTTCGTCATTTCCACCTTCATTGTCGTCGCTTCATCCCCATGCCGAATGAACATCTCAAAAGGAACAGTGGAGGGAGTCGATCCATGTTAGTTGGACCACACCCTCCACGTTTCTGGGTGGTAACAATTGTTCAACAAAGTGGAAGGAAGTTGAACTTCAATCATTTATAATACTTCATATCGATTCTTTTCAACGAAGAGGGGACAGGAAATGGAAATAGCCAATTAGAAATAACCACCTACCTTGCTCGATGTTTGTCGACGTTGGTGTGAGGAGATGGTTGTTGATCCTTTGACGATGTTGTGGAAGGAAGGCATCTCACGATGGTTGTGGAAGATGCTCCATGTCGGTAGGATTCGATGAAAGGAGTCGAAGAAGTATCGTCATCGGCGTTCTTTGTGTTCTCCGTTCTTCGTTTGGAGGAGCATTCTTCATTGGACGAACTTTTCTCCCAAGCATTCTTCTTCTCATGTTCCACCAAAATGCCAAGTGAAAAATAATATTTGATTGTGTCATCTAATATTATGTTGGCACAACAATTCAAAAAGGAGAAATAAATTACGTAGGCTCCCCTAATTAATCCACGAGAGGATGGCAAATTAATTAAAGGGGTTGGCTCCATTTAATTAAAGGGGTTGGCTCCATTTAATTAAATGGTAAGGCAGAGAGGCTCCATGGGTGGTGGAACCATTATGTGGGAAGTTCAAGGGTTCTCCCCACATAATGAAGAGTTTCAAGGGGTTAAAAGTCGGGTGGTCCCCACCTCATTTATCCTCCCATGGGAGGTTTAGTTCGGGTGGGCCCCACCACCATAACCTCTTATGGGAGGTTAAGGTGTGGTGGCCCCCACCTCCAGCATCCTCTTGGAGGTTTTAACCTCCAAAAACCCAAAGGTGGCTCAAATAAAATAATGTTGTTGCACACTTTATTTTATTATTTTTTTATAAAAATCCAAAAACAAACTTTTATCCTCGATCGACTACCGTTGAGGTGAAAGTCTTCTTAAGGGAATACCGGAGCTGCAAGTTCAATGGTGCCCTCAGATTTCAATTCCAAGCACCGGTTCAAAAGTTACAAAAACCCACTCATACGTTTACTAAACATACCTAAATAAAACTTTAGAAATTGATTCTATGCACACCGGGCCTCGGAATCTAGCACCGTAAAAATTCACGGACTCGTAAAAATACCATGTATTTATGAAACTAATTTAAAATATAATTTCCAAGTCATTAAATGAATGAAAATTTAAGAATATTTTATATATATATATGGTCTATTTACATATTTATAATTAATGAAATATGTATAAAACCAATAATTACTAGGACCTGAGGCACAACTCAAGTGTACATAGATAATCATAAGAGTCTCATAGAGAAACAAGGGCTTCCATGCCTAGGAATGATGAATCCTATGTACCAACAGAAAAATATATAAAAATTTATGGTACATAATGCTTGAGTATCACACATATATGAGGCACCATTTCAGATGGGATAACCATACATGATGACATTGTAACACCCTAATTTTTTTTTTATTTTTTTCATGTACATTTAATATTTCTTATATTAAGTGTTACCAATTTTTTTTTGTATTTAATAACTTGTATAATGAATCTATCTTTCATTACATGAAACCCTATGTCTGGTTTTTCTTAGAAAAAATACCATGTTTAGATTTTGTTACACACAACACTGATTTTAAACTAAACATTAAAACTTGTTAAAAATATTATTATACGTTAGTTTTCACTTAGTTGTTGGATGGTGGGTATGAATAAGATTAATTAAATTATGACATGGTGGTTTAATCATTCCAATATAATCAATTCATTAGTTACAAATTAATTATAAATGAAAATAAAAACACTTTGAAAATAAGATGAAATCGTATTCTGAAAAACAATTCTTATGCACAAAAATTGGTTTACACGAATAGATAAAAAATAAATAATCATGAATTATAATTTAATTATTAATTTATATATAAAATCTAATGATTTAAATTAATCCTATGTGTTTTCTATATAATAGATAAGAATAAATAAAATTTACACTTAAAAGCACTATTTTCTAAAAAGCAGTTTTTCACCTTTTAAGGCACACTTAATTTAAAACTAAATTTATCCACTTTTAGAAAATTAATTTTTTAAAATAATATTTTTAAAATAATAATATAAAAATGAACTTAGCATGAAGTCTTCAGATATTTTCTCGAATGATCCATTTTTTATGAATAGGGAAAATACTAAATTTTTACTAAAAAACTGCTTCTTATTTTAATTTATTTACAATGTTATATTACATTATTATATATTTTATAGTTCAATTATTTAATATATACATCTAGTAATCCAATTCAGGTAATTTGAATCAATTTAATACTAAAATTGAATATAATAACCTTTTATACATTAAATCATTTTCAAATTGTAAACCCGCCTCCTAATCACATATTATGGATTAATATTAAATTAATTTTCCCACATAGGATAATTAAATTTGTATATATGGATTTTATATTTGTAATCAGAATAAATAATAATTTCTAACATTTTTAGCTTATTGTTTTTACCATAATGAATAGTAAAAATAGAGAAAAATTATTTATTGCGGTTAAGGTATAAATTGACTTAGTAGGGGTTAAACTGGAAAGGTAAGGGTAAAATGACTTAAATAATATATCAATTTTAAATAGTTAGTTTAATTATTCCTTTTCTGTAAAATTCGATAAAATTTGGAAATTGCATTCCTCTTTCCTTTGAATATGTCCCATATAATGTGTTATGTAATGTAAAAAAGAAAAAATGATACATTTATTCCTTATAATATCTATAATGTTATTGAATATGGAAAAAAGATAAAATTGGTTTGGTTATAAAAATTATTTTGAAATTTAAATTGGTTATTGATATAAAAATAATAATTTATCATTAATTTTTAAAGATGAATTAGTTACATAAAATGATTATGAAATGTTAATGCGGTAATATATTCAGTAAATTTATTTCTAAATAATAATAAATATAAACCATGTTCCATTAATGGAACAATTATTATATTATAATCACTATATTTAATGATAAATATTAATAACTAGATTTTCATGATTTTGGATAAAAAAATATTTTTTCACGTTACATGCACTTTTATTGAAATTAATTTCCCAAAAACATACAATTTATATTTTATAAATTATATGTAATTTTTATAATATGTTGGATAAAATCATATAATAAATCTTACTCTATTTTATTCATTTTGGACAAATTACTAATGTTTGAAAACTAGTTACCATAGTTAAAAACCAAAATCGTATGAATATGGAATTATAGAACATAAAGAATGAAATTATTTTAAGACACATATAAATGTTTGGTTCATGTTTTGTAGATATTATTGTCCCTAGAAAATGTTATTATCATTTTGGATCCACTTTACATAATTTTGACCATCCAATAGTGAATACTTTTTATTATATACCAGAATACCACTCTTCCTCCACTATAAAAAGACACTCTCCACAATTCCTCAAACCGATCAATAAATTTTGTTCAAAAAAATATTTTTCAAAATAACATTAAAACGTTCCAAAACACATAATATAAGTATTGTTCTATTCAAAAAACTAAACAAGAAATAATTTAGATAAAGCCTAAGTAGGTCACCGGATGAAGAGGTTACGATCATCAAACAAGCGTTTTATTTTTTATCTTCCTAAAACTACTCAAATTGTTATTATAATATTTTTATATAATACCCTCATTATATTCCATACATAGAGTTGTTTTTATGTTAATGGATCAACCAATAACGACACCGAATTCCATCAAATTGGTTATAAAGTCATTATTCGTGTGTATGGAGGACTACAACCTCATGAACCGATGTGTTTTGTTTTTTTAATTAACACATTTAAAGGATGGTTCTAATGATGTATTAATATTTATTATGTTATATATATATATATTAAATGTATGATGTTATTATGATTCTTTAATTATTATATGACACATAACATCATGCTTTCCATCTAGTTCGCTCGTGTGTATGATGGACTTCTAACTCGTAAAGCTATATAATTCACTCACGCTTTACATACAATACATTAAAGATGGGTTTAATAAAAATATGTGATATATATGAAATAATAATTAAATTTTAACTAATATATATATATATATATCATATACCCTTTTTTATTTCAATACTGTAACTCCCCGACCCCAGTTACCCAGAGTCGGTGCATTATTACGTAGCATTGGCATGATCACAAAAGATCATGTCTCGAAAGACCGATTAGTTTAGTAGCCATGGAAACACTAGATACATTCATAAAAGTTACATTACATAATAAAGTGAAAAAATACAATAACATGGTCTCCATAGTCCACACTCATATCCCCTTCTAACTATCCATACAGGTCATTCATAAAATACTTTTTCACATCCTGGAAAATATTAAAAAATTGAAAGGGGTGATCTCAGATGCTCCGTAAGGATAACAATATTGTGGAAGCTTTCATAAATAAACATAAACATTTAAGGAAATGTATAATGAAAACAGAAGCCTTTTAAACTTGAACTTCAGTGTAATATGGAAAAAGTAAAATGAAATAATTCCATATACTTATTCTCATGGTTATTCTACTAGTCGAATAATCACATGCAATATCAATAACCACTTTCATAATGATGGAATTCATAATTCCAGACTATCATAATCACATAGCCAAGGCCTCGTGCCAAGACTACAAATATGATTTTTCCAATGCCTCATGGAAAGACACTAGTTTGTCTCATTAGACCTGCCGATGCATTGAGAAGCTATAACGGGCTCCACCCGTCACTTATTAAGTCCAATGCATTCCTCAAATGAACAAGTTTAAACATATCAGAAACCATAACATAATCGTATCATATAAAACATGAATAAAGGAAACATATCATTTCCACATTTCAATCACAAGATATTAATACAACACAATGATATAAAAAAACACTTTCAAAACCATTTTCAATACCAAAATAAATGAAAATTAAAACATTGTAATTATTTTTCAATTAAAAAAGTTATGGCTTGTAGAGGAAGATGAAACTCAAATAATGGTCACGGTAGAAGAGATGTCATTGTCGCCGCGTACGTAAGACAAAAAAACATTCCTTTTAGTCGTTTAGTAAAACAATTCATACAAAAATATTCCTTTTGAATAAACATAAAAGTCAAAGGGGTTTATACACCGTATAAAAGAAAGTTGTGTTTAAAACAAAATATGCCTCAATGAAAGGAGATTGAGACGGAGTCCCTTACAAAGAAATTTTTTTAAATAAAATAGACCTATTATGTGTATTCACTATATGTACACATAAATAATGTACAAATACAAGATAGGACATAATAATATCATGACATAATTTGAATGTAGGTGATTAACCCAAAGAATGGAAATTGGGTTAAGAAGTTCCCTTACCTCGTGTCCGACTTGACTCGATCGTTCTTTAACCTCCTGAATAATAAACTAGAGGTAATTTATAATTTATTAAGAACCTTATTCAAGTTTATTATTCCTTTTATATAACGTATTACCTTTTTATGAACATTATGTAATTATTTAAGCTAATAACGGTCGTTTTGTCTATCTTTGGTACATGAGTCAAAAATAAACTTCTTATAATTACAGGTTGTTTATGTGATAGAATATCCATTATCTACATAATTATATTCATGATGTATATATAATATATATCATATATATCCAGTATATACATTCATTCATAATATTACGAAACATTTAGAGGTAAGAAATGAAATGCACCGTTCATAGAGACTGTAAGTCGTACGTACGCACGAACGCTACTTTCATTTATATTTGGAATTTAATGGAATGAAATCATAATGATATAAAGGTATATTATAATTCCAGTATAATTTCATATATAATATCATTTACTCCATCCTTTATACATCCCACATATGAAATTAACGATAAAATCACTTTGAGGGGCGGTAGTCCGCACTTCCTAAAATGAAATTATCGCGTTTACCTATAATGGAAATCATAAAGTTATTCCATAAATGAGAAATAAAGAAGAATAAGAAAAAAATAAAAATAATATATATCATATATAAATATAGTGACATATTAATGTCCACCATGAGAGGTGTTAAAAGAAGATTGAACAATCATCGTTTCGTGAGGCAGAAATTCGCCAACCACAGAAACAATATGTTATTTAACCATTAGACGAAGGTGTGTATAAGTGTAAATAAAATAGTTCTCATAAAAACATCCTAGTATATTTATGATACTGTTTTTGTTTCAAAAGAAATGAATATAAAGATCTTAAGGGGTTGGAGAAGCAAATTAAAACAAAATAACATAAGAGAAGACATTACCTTAAAATCGGGTAACTCTTTTTGATTTGAGCCAAAGGCTTCCATGGGAAGAATTATGCCCAAAGTGAGGCTTCTAGGACTAAGATAGGGATGTTGAGAGAGTATTTGGGTAGATTTTTGCTGAGCCAAATGGCTTTGAAGGTTTGAATATGGTGGTAGTGGTGGGGGCCTTTTATAAGAGGAGAAGAGGGGCACTCTTGGAATGCAATGAAATGTAACATTATTATGATGTACTTTTCGTACATCTAAGGTTCCACAATTATATTCGAGTATATGGTAATAAGGTTTAGAAATATACCCATCCAATAGGTTTTTTACAAGTTTATGTCTTAGATTTTACATTATATTTTCATTTTATTTAAATCGTTAATTAATGAGGTAATCAGTGCATCATCATAGTGTCATAGAAATTTTAATTTATATAAGGTATAAAAATTATATAAAAAATATCATGATGTAGTAAATCCTTTTACCTTTCCAATTTATATTTATAGTCTAGAAGTTAACTTATATAACCCCATGTAATAATTTTTTTTGTAAAACAACACATGTTGTGACAATTTTATTTTTACTTTAAATAAAAAGTTATTAATGTCATTTTCATACCCAAGTGGCTCCATGGGGTCCCCAAGTTGACCCCTGGATTTTCTTGTTCGGCCATGAATAATACAATAAGGGTAGGACAAGTTTAAATATATTTTTATATTTTTATAATATCATTTTTACCTTAAATTTTACTAATTACCTTTAATCGCGATTAATAGAACTTAAAAGTTACTATTCACCAAAAATTATTTTAATCCCATTGATCCACATTTTACTTCCTAATAAAAATGATGTATGTCGTATTTTATAAATTCATATCACAGAGGTGGAAAAATTTCATTTAAATGAAAAATCAGTTTTTCTAACTACAACTTAGTGGTTTCACTATTCATCAAAACTCGAAGTTTTTCAGAACAACACCAAAAATTAACCCTAAGCTATATTTGGTATTCCTAATTCAAAAATTATGTCTACTTTAAAAAATTAAAAACATATAAGTTGAATTAATTACTTTAATAATTAAGTCCCACTGTCACAATAAATAGGGTGTTTTTAAGAAAGAATATCAATCAAAAGATTGACAATTGTTTATGTCAAATTTCAAAGTGAAATTAATTCTAATGAACACCATTGGATAAAATGGTAAAAATATATTCTAATTAATCTTTAGAAAAACTCAATTTTATAACTTATCACAACAAATTATTTTGATTAAAAAAGTTGTTTTTATATATTTGTCACTATTTATAAAAATATTGGAAGTTCTCAGAAAAATACCAAAAATTCAACATAGGCTAATTTCAATATTTCGAATCCAAAAATGAAGTCTATTTTGAAATCTATAATTCATATGATTTCAAAAAGTGGGTATTACTATTCATAACTGCTACTTTTATTGGTCGTGGTGTGTTAGAACTCGAGGTTGCGTACAACACACGCTGCTCTATTATTCAAAAAGGAGCGTACCATGGAGGCTTGGCGTGTTACATTCTCCCCTCCTTAAATAAATTGCATCCTCACAATTTAAATATTTTCTTTGAAAATAAATGGTTGAAAATATAAAATAACTTTGTGGAAAACCCACATCGGAAATAGGGTTAATAAAAATATAACTTTAAAAGAAAGAAAGGGATGTACAAAGGTCACCCGAGAAAGCCCATACTAGGATTCTATGAAAATATGGATATGGAGGAAAAACCAACCATCAAGGTCTGATTGATAGTTGTATAACATAATATTTGGAGAAAGTAAACTACAAGAAAATCACAAACTTATGATTGGTTAAACGGTCATTGATCCCCCAATTGGAAAAGTTAACCGACAACATTTTTGTTTTAAGTTGCCTTTCATAAAGTTGATGAATTTATTTAGGAGATTTACTAAGAACGTAAGGAAATATACTTACTTGTCATATAGACTTTCATTCTTTAATAAATTTTTACCACAAACCCATCTTTCACTCAAAAAGGTAATAGAACTCAAAAAAATTATATTTATCATAATTTTATAAGGTTCCAAATATTAACACATACCATTTATATTAGGAAAACATTTTTGTAATAACCAGGGACTTCATGTAGGCTAGTGGTAGGTAATAAAGGCCTATCGCACTATGGTTGTGGGTTCGATTCCTACAGCTTTGTCCGACGAGATAGGTTATCCCCCAACCAACAGGTTGTCATTTTCCTAAAACTATAGTATTATAATATTCCAAAAATAATCTTCATAAATTTATTAACCTTAAACAATACTATCCAAAGTTTAACTTAATCCATTCAAACCTTTATAGTTATCCAAAATACCTCCATCCAGACTTTCTCTAAAAGGTCTCAAAATTCTAAAATCAATTGTATCATCATATTACTCAAACAAAGTAAAGTTTCTCTTATTGTCACAAATAAAAATATGATTACCATCATCAAATTAAATCCTTAATGAAAACAACATGTACTGCAGTACAATCCTTATATATATCACATTATTCTTATAACCAGAATATAATCCTTGAGTCCAAAAGCACCAATACATTAATTATTCCACTTCAACTGTAGTAACAACATAAGATTGTCCCTGATACATTGGCATTTTCTGATGTATGTTTCCATGAAGATTAGGAAATTCATTTGTATAATGCCCCATTTCCCTAAAATTGTATCATTCAACATTGATAGCCACTTTCTTTCCATTGCAATCATGAGAATGGTGACCTTTTTCTCCACATTTATAACAAACTCCCATTCCTTTTAGGCAAGTACCAGGGTGATTCTTCCCACAATTATCGCATAATGGAAAATCCTTATTTCCCTTTTCCCGTTATCTATCTCTTGTTCCACTATTCTCTTTTTCTCTTGCTTTACATTGTGGTCATAAGATTTAGATAAATCCTTTTCTGTCTTGATAGCACATGAGATTATATCTTTGTATGCTGAGAAAGATTGTGACACTAAAGATCGATGGAGAAATGGTTTTAACCCATCAAAGAAACGATCAATATTACTTCTTGGGTTACGTATATAATCTGCAACATGTCTTGATAACCTTGTAAATTTGGCCTCATACTTTGCGACATTCTCATCCTCCTTCTACCTCAAAATCAGAAATTTCCTTTCCACATCTGCTCGATGGTCATGTGGAAAGTAATTTTCTAAGAAAATTTTCACAAACTACCTCCATTCCATACATGATACTTCTTCATATTCCTTTGTGTTTTAAATCAGCAACCACCATTGATCGACATCTCCAGTGAGGCGGCAAACTTCCATGACAACCTTCTCCCTTTCACTACTCCCCAAGGCGTGGAATATTTTCTCTAAGGAGTTTATCCATTTCTCAGATACTAATGGATTTATACCCCCATTAAAAATTAGCAGTTGTTTCCTCATGAAGCGGTCTAACATTGATCCTCCACATTGAGGATCAGGGTGCTCCATACGAGTAAGGTTACTATTCATAATCTGAGTGAGTTGTCCCAGTATGGTGTTATGTTGATCAGCACCAGTTCTATCTCCAGCTCCAATATAATTATCTCAAGTAGGAGGAAAATCCCTACATGGAGTGTGTGCATTGATATGGTTTCCATTCCTCCCACTAGGAGCCATTTCTAAACAATTGCATAAACTAGATTAGTTTACGAATCAAAATACTTAATTACAAACTTGCAAAACACTTAAAATAAATTGAACTATTTATGGATATAATCCATAATCATATAAATGTTTTCTTTGAGAGAGTTTATACTAATAACCCTTCATAGTGTTTTGTAAAGAAAACGAGAATCATCCTAAGCATATCCCCTGGGAGTGTCGTAACCAAGAGTGCAGCAAGGCCCGTTGTCATGCACCAGTTCCCATTCGAGTCATGCTCAAAGCGGTGTTTTTGGGTTTTACCCCTACGTACATTTGTGCCAGAGCCGCCTCTACCTGCTCGTATCCATACAGGGATTTATTTCTTGGAAAGCTCACAAAATCATTATAATACCAAATTTCTAGGAAGTTCTTCTATACTAATCCTCAAATTTTATCTTATGTCTATGTGCTCTAACAAGAGTTTATCTAAATCTAGCATCCATGGTTAGTACTAAACTGCCTCTGATACCAACTGTAACGCCCCAACCTCAGTTACCCAGAGTCGGTGCATTATTACGTAGAATTGGCATGCTCACAAAAGATCAAGTCTCGAAAGACCGATTAGTTTAGTATCCTTGGAAACACTAGATACATTTATAAAAGATACATTACATCATAAATTGAAAAAACTAAAATAACATGGTGTCCATAGTCCACACTCATATCCCCTTATGACTATCCCTGTAGGTCATTCATAAAATACTTTTTCACATCCTGGAAAATATTAAAACATTGAAAGGGGTCAGCTCAGATTCTCGGTAAGGATAAAAATATTGAGGAAGATTTCATAAATAATCATAAACATTTAAGGCAATGTATAACTAAAACAAAATCCTTTTAAACTTGAACTTCATCATAATATGGAAAAATTGAAATGAAATAATGCTATTTACTTATTCACATGGTTATTATAATAGTCGAATAATCATATACAATATAAATAATCACTTTCCTAATGATGGAATGCATAATGTTAGACTATAGAGACCCGATGCTTGAAGTACATGGACGTTACATTACTTTTGCGGAATACATAATACATAACAAAAACATACACACAAGGACCATAATAGTTTAGTGTCTTTTGAAACTTAGAACATAATCTTCTAATCATGGTGAAAGATCTTCAACATCTCTCATAATGATATTACCTTTTTTTTCTTACCTAAAACCATTCTTTATATCCTTGGGAAAATAAAACATAAAAAGGGTGAGCTCAAATGCTCAGTAAGGGTAAGCATGGATAAAATAAAACATACCATATACATTTGAACTTAAAAACATGAACATAATGTTTAAACATCAAAAGCTTGAGCAATGGCATAAAGCATGAAAGTACGTATGGAATAGATCATAAAGAAACATTATGAATGATAAAATAGTATGGGAATAAAACATGTAATTGTGGCAACCATTAAGCACATGATATGATTTCCATATTAGCCAAGGCATTGCTGCCAAGACCATCTTAGTGGACAAAGTCCCTTAATGAATCGAGTTCACTCCTCGTTCCAGTCCTGTGTTGCTGAACCGGTTTAACTTGCCGTTCCATCCATGTCTATGTCATGAGATATAAATCTTTACCCAATTCATTGAAGTGAGATATAGGTCCCACCAATCTCATAATGAAATCATTCTTACTTGTGCCACAAAATAAACTCAAAACATTCATCATAACCTAAAGAATAAAATAGTTTTCATAAACATCATTCAATTATAACATAATCCATATAAAACAAACGGATATCATTCCATCATAAGAAAAGTTAAACCATGTAAATCATAGAGATATTATACTTGAAACATACACATATGGAATAATGTCATCATAGATGGGAAATGGTTCTGATAAAACACTTGAAATGAATTCTTGAGGAAAATATCCTTTCTTCATCAAAATCAATTTCTTTTCACAAAACGTCATGAAATTGAAAATAGTCATGAAATATTTTGGAGGAAGCTTCATGAAAATAAGGCTTTATAAAACCGTAAAAATCCTTTCATGCCGTATACATTTAAATACATTCTTCTCGTACTTTTGGTCGGTAAAGTCAAAAAATACCTTGTAGGGTAAATAAAAGAAAGATTCCTTCCATACCATGGGGTAAAAGTAAAAATGGGTAAAATGGACTTTAAACATACATAAAAACAAATTTAGAAAACATGTACATGGATGATAAAAATAACCCCAGTAAATACTAACGTATAAGCAATCTCGGATAAAATAAATGAGACCTTATGTCCGATATGCTTCGTATGTAACCGAACCTCCTGTATAATGATTTAAAAAATGTAACTGACTTATTTCTGAATCATATCCATTGTTATGATATCATATATGTTTCACTTATGACTTTATATTATCCTTTCTTTTCTAAATTCAATGTTAAAGTAGCGTTTTGGGTAAAATCATTTCATTTATCGTACGTGTTTCAACTTATCGTTTCTTAATATTATTACTTATATCCCGATTTACATAATTCCAGAATATAAAACATGATTTATATATAATATATATTAATCATATTCATATATATTATAGATTGATAAAAGGAATTAAATACACCGTTCATGGAGACGGAAGACCGTACGTACGCATGAACGCTGTTTTCGTTTCCTTATTTAATTGAATGAAACTAAATAGATGACATACATATATATATATATACATAAATCCAGAATCATTATTATTTCATATATTTCATTGTTATTCATTATATAAACTTTATGATCATTCATGTATGGTTAATCATGGAGAATGAATCTCATCGCGTCATGGAGACGGTAGTCCGTACGTACGCACGAGCGATGATATCGTTCCCATAATTATAGAATTGGAGTAGCTGGTATAATATATCAGAATCAGTATGATATTATAATAACCATATATATTTATTATTTACACCATAATACCCATCCATGTAAGGTGTTGGTGGAAAAACAGATTACACCACGGCGTGGAGACGGTATTCTGTACGTAGGCACGCTCGATGATTTTGTTTTCCGTAGGATGGATAAAAGGTGAAATAAGGTTGTTTCATATTTATAATAACATATAAGTATATGAGTTATACTTATTTTATTACTTAATAATGAAACAACTAATGAAGAAGAAGTTGAAGAAGATAGAAAATTGAAAGAATCGGTATTGGATATTACATCTTCTTTGACACGCCTCATTGAATTCTCCTCTTAGGGTACTAAAATTGGTCTTTGAAGAATACCTGGATGTCTAGGATGTTTCTAGGGAAGTTGATATGGGAAATGGGCAGTGTTTGGCCGAGCCTAAAGGCTCAAATTGGTGTGAGGAAGAGAGGGAGGATGTTCCCTTTTATAAGGGAGGAGATGGGAACCTTTGGAAATCTTAAAAATATTAATTTATAATAAATATAACCCCACCTAAAAATCTCCAAAAATGACTCATATTTTAATATTAAATTCGATAGGCTTGTAATATCATCAACAAATAAAATTTAGACATGTTAGGAAATTATTTTGAACATTATCATCTTGATTTATCCTTACTTAATGAATTTAATTTTATTTGTGGTAATAAAATTCTAAATTTTAAATTATAACAAAAAATTACTTATTTGTTGTGAATTTTCCATAATTGGTTAATTTATAAAATTTTAGACAATATAAATATAAATTTATAATTTATAAATATTTTTGTGATTTTTAAACAATTTTATAATATGTTATTTTTATAAAATTACAGTAGTGTCAATTTTGACACTATTCAATTATATGAATTTAAATAAAATATATACAGAATATATGTTCGAACTAAAAGCATTAATATATTAATAAAAGGACATATGTATCTATAAAATTAGTGTAGAACATTAAATAGTTCATATAATATTTATTTTATTATTTTTAAAACCATTTATTTGGTTTATCTCTTAATAAAATAATTACTACAACATTTTTGTATAATTATTTAATATACGTATTTGTTGCATAAAAATTAAAAATAAAATCCTATTATGAATATAAATCTATTAACCTTCACAATAATACTTTTACTCTAATTTATCATCTTAAAATCAAAATATTTAAAATGTTATATTTATTAAATTATGAAGATGACAACTTTGGCATCATTTAAAATAAAATAATATAAGTGTCATAATCACTTTTATATGACTCCAAACGGTTATATATTAGGTCATTAGATGCTTATGATATATATATACACTAAAACTAAGTTTTGGTCCGGTTTACGGGCCTTTTAACGGGTATTTTTTTCAATAAAAACTATATTACTGATTTTTAACTTAATAAATAATTTATGCATCATTAATGTATCACCATTCATGATAATTATTTAATCCCTAAAAAATATAAATAAATTATCGTGATGTAGATAATGTTTTGATATTTATGGAGACAATTCATGTTCTAAGTTTTATGATTTTTATCACTAAATTAAAATTATTATACTTATAAGATTTAAGAGAGTGACATGTTGTCACTTTCTTTGGTTTTAAATATAATTAAATTATTTTCATAGTAAAAAGTCCCTAAAATGAATCTAATACGACCCTTAGGTGATATGGATATTCTTTTAGTCATCCAATAGGATTTTGGTAGGTGTTAGAGTAATTTTATAATCTTAAATTTACCCTTAATTACCTGATGTACCTTTAACTGTGGTAAATAAAATTTACCGTAGTTACAATTCATAATGCCCAAAAATAAAAAGTAGTCTATTAATATAATTTGGACCCACTGATTCCAAAAATGGAATCTATTTTTCCAAATTCATTAAAAATAAGTTGTAGAAATTAAATTAAAATTAATCCTGTTGTCGAAAGAAAACGGGTGTTTGTTTAAAACATTGCAAAATATTGAATTGATTTAACCTATGAATTCAATATAAAATCAATGATAATGACATAAATTATATTAAATGGGAAAAATATATTCTATTTATACTTTAAAACCATTCAATATTATAATTTAACTACATAAGTTATTATGATGAAAAAAGTTGATTTTAATGAAAATATAGCATGTTTTTACTATTCATTAAAATATGAAAGTTATCAAAAAAATATCAAAACATTATCCAATGTAAATATTTATATCCTGATTCAAAAGAAGAATTTTATTTTTTCAAATTGAACTTATAAACATGTCAATAACTAGATTTAAATTGGGTGCGTTATCAAAAGGCGGCAAAACTGCATTTTTTGAAAAATACTTATTTTACACGAAAAATTTATTTTGTTCTTATACCATGTTCTAGAAAATGTGTAAGATGAATAATAATGTTATAAAATTAAAAATTTAGTTGATACTATGCATAATGTCTAGTTCATAATAATATTATAATAATATACCGTTGTTTAGTAAAACCCGGTATTGCGTACAACACACGCTATCGAGGAAGGTCGGGATTGCGTGTAATGAAAGCCAAGTTAGGGTTGCATGTTGTGCAAGACTCCATTATTGCTCATATAACATAATCCAACCATATTTCATTTATACATTAAATATTTATATATATATACTCAATGTTGCGTAGAATTACTATTATCAAACGAACATGAAATTGTGTGTAACACAATCTAAGAATAGTGTTGTGTATACTGCAAGCTAATACGGTGTTGCGTATAGCACAAGATAATCTTGTTGTAGCATAAAACACATGACATCAAATAAATTAAAAAAAATAAAATCTCAGGGTGTTACATTCTACCCCCCTTAAAATGAATTTCACCCTCAAAATTCGTCGGGGTTATACATGGTTTACTATTCGAATGTTTCTTTAATAAAAACACACATCGTAAAAAGGAATACCAAAACATATCTTTAAGAACTAAAGTATAAAATGTAATGTTTACCCAAATTAACTAATCACTGGGTATCCACGTAGGAGAACATGGGTGAAAATATGGATATGGAAGAGAAATCTAACTATCATGTTCTGATGGAGAGTGGTAGAGAACTTGGCTATGAAATAGCCAACAATCACAAAGCCATAGATTTGCGATGATCTATGGTACCATTTGATTCATCGGATATAGGAGCACCAGAACAACATTTTTGATTTTCAATATCATTTTCCTAAAGTTGAAAATTTTGAATTAGAAGAAATACCTACATTATTTCGATATAATCTCACCATTGTTCGTGCCTTGAACAATTTCCACTTCATCTCTTAATGAAATGAAGCTTAATTTGTTATTCATGAAGTGTTAGAAGATCATGCGATAGAATGATGGGTCATTCCATCTGTTTCAAACAAAAGGTTAGCAAAAGTTATCAAATATACATAAGTCCATATATAGTGAGGTTAATCGTATAAGATTCCAAAAATGAACTTATACTTCCTCTATCATGCCACGTAATAAAATAAAACTAGTTTATACTGACCAGGGACTTCCTGTAGGCTTGTGGTATGCAATAAAGTCCAATCGCACTTCGGTTGTGGGTTTGATTCCCACTGCCGTGTCCGACGCGATGGGTTGTCGCACGTCCTGAAGGTTGTCATTTTTCTAAAACTACATTACTATAACATCCCATCAATAATATCGAAAAAGGTTCTATCCTTAAACAATAATAACTTATGTCCAACATAATCCATTCTAATCTTTAGGCTTATCCATAATACTGCAGCCCACTCTCATATTATAGTGAAAACGATTACAAGAGATTTCATATAACCAACATGTTAATACCATCGTTGATCCCCATATATCATAAGATATGCCTTGTTTGTCACATTACAATCATGTGAATACCTTAATCATGTATTCTCTTGAAAAATGAATACCCATTAATCCTTAGTGAAAACATGAGTGCTGTCAAAAGTTAACTCTTTCCACATACCAAAATCCAAAAATTCTATATACTCAAACCATGATATAACCTTCTACTTATATCAGTCATGATCTCTTGAATACTATCAAACATTTAATTTTCTCCTTATCCCTTCATTATACACATATCATCTACATTCCCAAAATATCTGAATAACCGTTCTTGGTTACTGGTACCATTCATCATACACTTTCAAAACATAAGGAAAGACAACAATGTAACAATCCTTAAATTTCTCTTTATTCCACAGTACCATGAGATTACTTATACAACATTACACTTGATAAACATGTAATCATTCCACTACCTTCTTAAACCATTGACCGAGCTTCAACAATTCTTTCATCTCACATATCATTTGTAGTCTCTTCATCATCATCAACATAAATACTACCCATATGACCATACTTATTCTCTTCATGAGACTTTCACTTAGGGAATTGGTTTTCATAATTCCCGTACATTCCACATATAAAACATTTAACCATTGTTGATGTCACAGCAATACGATTATCCTTATCCCCGGTGTTAACTGAACCTTTTCCTTTGCACTTACTGGCTTTGTGTCCTTCTTTTCCACACCCAAAGCATCTTCCAGTTCCTTTAAAACATTCTCCTTGATTCCTCTTACCACATGATTTACATAGGGGAAATTGAACTTTCTTTCCTCTATGATCATCATGAAACTCCATCTTTCTCTTATTAGGCGAGTTAGGAAACTTACCAAATTTTAGTTTATTGATCATATTATGAGATTGCTGATTCGGCATAATAATGATGTTTGGACTTCCAAATCCCATTTCATTTTGTTTCTCATGAAGAATATCATTCCATTGTCCTTCATATCCTCCATTATCATGAATCATCTTATTTCCAGCCATTTTCTAAAACCCAAAACGAATAGTGTGAGAGGAAAAAATCATAATAAAGGGGGAGTAAATTCAAAATCTAACATCTTAGGTTTAATTCTAAGATCGTTACCGTGACTATAACATATACTTATACTTAACCTTAGGGACATCCCTAGACATACCTTAGAAATATCTCTAGGTATCTCACAAAAGTTCTTGCATCCTAGTTTCCAATGGTTGACTAAACCTTTCCTATGATACCAACTGTAGAGACCCGAAGCATGATGTACATGGAAATTAAATTACTTTTGCGGAATACTTAATAAATAACAAAAACAGACACACAAGGACTGTAATAGTTTGTGTCTTTGGAAACTTGGAACATAATCTTCTAATCGTGGTGAATGATCTGCAACATCTCCCATAAAGATCTTCCCCTTTTTTCTTACCTAAAAGCTATCTTTATATCATGGGGAAAAGAAAACATAAAAAGGGTGAGCTCAAATTTTCAGTAAGGGTACGCATGGATAAAATAAAACATACCATATACATTTGAACTTAAAAACATGAACATAATGTTTAAATATCAAAAGCTTGAGCAATGACATAAAACATGGAAGTACGTATGGAATAGATCATAAAAAAACATTACGAATGATAAAATAGCATGGGAATAAAACATGTAATTGTGGAAAAAATTAAGCACATGATATGATTTCCATATTAGCCAAGGCATTTCTTCCAAGACCAGGTTAGTGGACAAAGTCCCTTTCTGAATTGAGTCCACTCCTCGTTCCAGTCCTGTATTACTGAACCGGTTTAACTTGCCGTTCCAGCCATGTCTATATCATGAGATATAAATCATTACCCAATGCATTGGAGGGAGATATAGGTCCCACCCATCTCATAATGAAATCATTCTTACTTGTGCCACAAAATAAACTTAAGACATTCATCATAACCCAAAGAATAAAATGGGTTTCATAAACATCATTCCATCATAACATAATCCATATAAAACAAATGGATATCATTTCATCATAAGAAAAGTGAAACCATGTAAATAATAGAGACATTATATGTGAAACATACACATATTAAATAATTTCATCTTAGATGGAATTTTTTTTTGATAAATCACTTGAAATGAATTCTTAAGGAAAATACCCTTTCTTCTTCAAAATCATTTTCTTTTCACAAAACTTCATGAAATTTTAAAAGAAAGAGATTTTTTTGAAAATAGTCATGAAATATTTTGGAGGAAGCTTCATGAAAATATGGATTTATAAAACCGTAAAAATCCTTTCATGCCGTATACGTTAAAAAAACATTCTTCTCGTACTTTTGTTGGAAAATTCAAAAAGTACCTTGAAGGGTAAATAAAAGAATGATTCCTTCCATACCATGGGGTAAAAGTCAAAATAGGTAAAATGGACTTTAAACATACATAAAAACACATTTATAAACCATGTACATGGATGATAACAATAACCCCAGTAAATACTTACGTATAAGAAATCTCGGATAAAAAAATGAGATTTGCAAAATTATCCCTTACCTTATGTCTGATATGCTTCGTATGTATCCGAACCTCCTGTATAATGATTTAAATAAAGTCATTGACTTATTACAGAATCATATTCATTGTTATGATATCATATATGTTTCACTTATGACTTTATATTACCCGTTCTTTTGTAAATTCCATGTTAAAGTAAAGTTTTGGAAAAAATCATTTCATTTATCGTATGCGTTTTGACTTGTCTATTCCTGATATTATTACTTATATCCTGATTTACATAATTCCAGAATGTAAAAAATTATTTATATATAATATATATTCATCATATACATATATATTATAGATCGATAAAAGGAATTAAATACACCGTTCATGGAGACGGTAGGCCATACGTGCGCATGAACGATGTTTTCATTTCCTTATTGAATTGAATGAAACTAAATAGATGACATACATATATATATATACATAAATCAAGTAGCATTATTATTTCATATATTTAATTATTATTCATTATATAAACTTTATGATCATTCATGTATGGTTATTCATGGAGAATGAATCTCATCGCGTCTTGGAGACGGTAGTCCGTACGTACGCACGAGCGATGATATCGTTCCCATAATTATAGAATTGGAGTGGATGGTATAATATATCAGAATCATTATGTTGTTATAATAACCATATATAGTTATTCTTTACACTATTATACCCATCCATGTAAGGTGTTGGTGTAAAAACAGATTACACCACGGAGTGGAGATTGTATTCCGTACGTACGCACGCGCGGTGATTTTGTTTTCCGTAGGATGGATAGAAGGTGAAATAGGGTTGTTTAATATTTATAATAACATATCAGTATATGAGGTATACTGATGTTATTACATAATAATGAAACAACTAAAGAATAAGAAGTTGAAGAAGAATGAAAATTGAAAGAATCGGTAACAGATATTACCTCTTCTTTGACACGCCTCTTTAAATTATCCTCTTAGGGTACTAAAATTGGTTTTTGAAGAAAACCATGACCTCTAGGATGTTTCTAGGGAAGTTGAGAAGGGAAATTGGTAGGGTTTGGATGAGATTAAAGGCTCAAATTGGTGTGAGTAAGAGAGGGAGGATGTGCCCTTTTATAAGGGAGGAGAGGGGCACCTTTGGAAATATTAAAATTATTAATTTATAATAAATCTAACCCCACTTAAAAACCTCCAAAAATGACTCATATTCGAAGATTAGATGATATAAGGTTTTAATCTCATCAACCAATAAAATTTAGACATGTTATGAAATTATTTTAAACATTATCATCTTGATTTATCCTTAATCAATTTAATTTTATTTGTGGTAATAACATTCTAAATTTTAAATTATAACAAAGAATTACTTATTTGTTGTGAATTTTCCATAATTGGATACTTTATAACATTTTTGACCATATAAATTTAAATTTTTAATTTTTAAATATTATTGTGATTTTTAAACAATTTTATAATATGTTATTTTTATAAAATAACAATAGTGTCAATTTTGACACTATTCATTTATATGAATTTAAATAAAATATATAGAGAATATATGTTCGAACTAAAATCTTTAATAGATTCATAAAAGGCCATATGTATCTAGAAATTTCGTGGAGAAAATTAAATAGTTCATATATTATTTAATTAATTATTTTTAAAACAATTTATTTGGTTTATCTCTTAATAAAATAATTACTAAAATTTTTTTGTATAATTATTTAACATACTTATTTGTTGCATAAAAATTAAAAATAAATTCCTATGATGAAGATAAATCTATTAAATTTCACAATAATACTTTTACCCGAATTTATCATCTTAAAATCACAATATTTAAATTGTTATATTTATTAAATTATGAAGGTGACAACTTTGGCATCATTTAAAATAAAATAATATAAGTGTCATAATCACTTTTATAAGACGCCAAACGGTTTTATATTTGGTCATTAGATGATTATGGTATAGATAAACCCTAAAAATATGTTTTGGTCAGGTTTTTGGGCCTTTTAATGGGTATTATTATTTCAATAAAAACTATATTACTGATTTTTCACTTAATAAATAATTTCTACATCATTAATGTATCACCATTAATGATAATTATTTAATCCCTAAAAAATATAAATAAATTATCATGATGTATATAATTTTATTAGATTTTTGGATACTATTAATTTTCTATGTTTTATGATGCTTATCACTAAATATAAATTATTATACTTATAAGATTTAAGAGAGTGACATGTTGTCACTTTCTTTGGTTTTAAAAATAATTGAATTATTTTCATAGTAAAAAGTCCATAAAATGAATCTAATCCGACCCATAGGTGATATGGATCGACTTTTAGTCATCCAATAGTATTTTTTAAGGTGTTAGGGTAATTTTATTATCTTATATTTACCCTTAATTACCCGATTTACATTTAACTGTGGTAAATTAAATTTACCGTAGTTACTATTCATAATGACAAAAAATAAAAAGTAGTCTATTAATATTATTTGGACCCACTGATTCCAAATATGGAATCAAATTTTCCAAATTCAATACGCAGAAGTTTCATAAATTAAATTAAAATTAATCCTGTTGTCAAAAGAAAACGGGTTTTTGTTTAAAACATTGCAAACAATTTAATTGATTTAACCTACGAATTTACTGTAAAATAAATGATAATGAAATACATTATATTAAATGGTAAAAATATATTCAATTTAAAATTTAAAACCATTAAATATTATAATTTAACCACATTAGTTATTACGATGAAAAAAAGTTGTTTTTAATTAAAATATAGCGGGTTTTTACTATTCATTAAAATATGAAAGTTATCAGAAAAATATCAAAACATTATCCAATGTAAATTTTTATATCCTGATTCAAAAGAAGAATTTTATTTTGTCAAATTGAACTGATAAGAATGTCAACAACAAGATTTAAAGTGGTTGCTCCATCAAAAGGCGGCAAAACTGCATTTTTTTTAAAAAATACTTATTTTACCCGAAAAATTTATTTTGTTCTTATACCATGTTCTAGAAAATGTGTAAGATGAATAATAATGTTATAAAATTCAAAATTTAGTTAATAATATTCATAACGGCTAGTTCATAATAATATTATAATAATATACTGTTGTTTAGTAAAACCTGGTATTGCATACAACACACGCTATCGAGGAAGGTCGGGATTGCATGTAATGAATGCCAAGTTAGGGTTGCGTGTTGTGCAAGACTCTTTTGTTGTTTCATATAACAGAATCCAACCATATTTCATTTATACATTGAATATATATATATATATACACTCAATGTTGCGTAGAATGACTATTATCAAACAAACTTGAAATTGTGTGTAACACAATCTAAGAATAGTGTTGCGTATACTGCAAGCTAATATGACGTTGTGTATAGAACAAGATAATCTTGTTGTAGCATAAAACACATGACATGAAATAAATTAAAAAGAATAAAATCTTGGGGTGTTACATAGACTATCATAACCACATAGCCAAGGCCTCGTGCCTAGACTAACAATAAGATTTTGTCAAGGCCTCATGCCAAGACACTAGTTTGTCTCATGAGACCTGTCGATGCATTGAGAAGCTATAGAGGGCTCCACCCGTGACTTATCTAGTCCAATGCATTCCTCATATGAACAGGTTTAAACATATCATAAACCATAACATAATTGTATCACAAAAAACATGCGTAAAGGAAACAAAACATTTCCACATTTCAATCACAAGATATCAATACAACACATTGATATAAAAAACACTTTCAAAACCATTTTCAATCCGAAAATAAAAGAATATTAAAACATTGTAATTAATTTTCATTTAAAAATTTTATGGCTTGTAGAGGACGCCGAAACAGAAATAATGGTCACGGTGGCGGATAAGTCATTGTCGCCGCGTACATAAGAAAAAAAACATTCCTTTTTTTCGTTTAGTAAAACGCTTCATATAAAAAGATTCCTTTTAAATAAACATTAAAGTCAAAGGGGTTTATACATCGTATAAAATAAAGTTGTGTATAAAACAAAATATGCCTCAATGAAAGGAGATTGAGACAGAGTCCTTTACAAAGAACATTTTTTAAAATAAAATAGATCTATTATGTGTTTTCACTATAATTACACATAAAGAAAGTACAAATACAAGATAGGACATAATAATATCATGACATAATTTTAAAGTAGGAGATTAACCCAAAGAATGGAAATTGGGTTAAGAAGTTCCCTTACCTCGTGTCCGACTTGACTCGATCGTTCTTTAACCTCATGAAAAATAAACTAGAGTTAATTTCTAATTGATTAAGAACCGTTTTCAAGTTCATTATTCCTTTTATATCACTTATTACCATGTTATGAACATTATGCAATTATTTAAGTTAATAACGGTCGTTTTGTCGATCATTGGTACCTGAGTCAAAAATAATCTTCTTATAATTACAAGTTGTTTATGTGATAGAATAACCCTTATCACCAGAATTATATTCATTATGTACATTTCATATATATCATATATATCCAGTATATACATTCATTCATAATATTACGTAACATTTAGACGTAAGAAATGAAATGCACCGTTCATGGAGACGGTAAGCCGTACGTACGCATGAACGCTACTTTCATTTCTATTTAGTATTTAATGGAATGAAATCATAATTATATAAAGTTATATTATAATTACAATATAATATCATATATAATATCATTTAATTTATCCTTTATATATCCCACATATGGCATTAACGATTCAAATCACTTTGACGGGGCGGTAGTCGACACTTCCTAAAATGAAATTACCGCGTTTACCCATAATGGAAATCATAAAGGTATGCCATAAATGAGAAATATAGAAGAATAAGGAAAAGATAAAAATAATATATATCATATATAAATATATTGACATCTTAATGGCTCCCATGAGAGGTGTTAAAAGAAGATTTAACAATCATCGTTTCGTGAGGCAGAAATTTTCCATCCACAGAAACAGTATGTTCATTAACTATTAGATGAAGGTGTGTGTAAGTGTATATCAAATAATTCTCATAAAAACATCATAGTATATTTAAGATACTGGTTTTGTTACAATGGAAATGAATAAAGAGAGTTTAAGGGGTTGGAGAAGCAA
This sequence comes from Viscum album, assembly GCA_963277665.1. Lineage (NCBI taxonomy): Eukaryota > Viridiplantae > Streptophyta > Magnoliopsida > Santalales > Viscaceae > Viscum > Viscum album. The sequence continues at coordinate 1,732,811,520 of OY728127.1, forward strand.
AATAAATCAAAATGACATAAGAAGTGACATTACCTTAAAATCAGGTAACTCTTTTTGATTTGATCCAAAGGCTTCATTGGGAAAAATTATTCCCAAAGTGAGGCTTCTAGGAGTAAGAGAGGGAAGTTGAGAGAGTATTTGGGAAGAGTTTGGACGAGCCAAATGGCTTTGAAGGTGTGAATAAGGTTATAGTGGTGGGGGCCTTTTATAAGAGGAGAAGAGGGGCACTCTTGGAAAGTAATGAAATATTACATTATTATGAAGTACATTTCTGATTACAAAGGTCCCAAAGTTATATATTTTGAGGATACGGTGATAAGGGTTATAAATATACCCATAAAATAGGTTTTTGACAAGTGTATGTCCAAGATTTTACATTATCTTTTCATTTTATTTAAATCGTTAATTAATGAGGTAATCGCTGCATCATCATGGTGTCATAAAAATTAAGATTTATTTAATGTATAAAAATTATATAAAAACTATCATTACATAGGAATTCTTCTTATCATTCCAATGAATATGTATAGTCTAAATACTATCTTATATAACCCCATATAATAATTTTTTTAGTAAAACAACACATGTTTGTGACAATTTTATTTTTACTTTAAATAAAAAGTTATTAATGTCATTTTATTACCCAAGGGGCTCCATGGGGTCCCCAAGTTGACCCATGGATTTTCATTTTCGGACATGAATCATCCAATAATTGTAGGACAAGTGTCAAGATATTTTCATATTTTTATAATATCATTTTTACATTAAATTTCACTAATTACCTTTAATCGCGATTAATAGAACTTAAAAGTTACTATTCATCAAAAATTATACTAATCCCATTGATCCAAATTTTACTTCCTAATGAAAATGATGTATGTCAGATTTTGGAAACACAAATCACAGACGTGGTAAAATTTCATTTAAACGAAAAATCAGTTTTTTTAACTGCCACTTAGTGTTTTCACTATTCATAAAAAATCGACATTTTTCAGAACACCAAAAATAATCCCTAAGCTATATTTGATATTCCTAATTCATAAATGATGTCTATTTTACAAAATTCAAAACATATAAGTTGAATTAATTAATTTAATAATTAATTTCCACTATCACAACAAATAGCGTGTATTTAAGAAAGAATATTCATCAAAAGATTGACAATTGTTTATGTCCAATTTCAAAGTGAAATTAATTCTAATGACCAAAATTGGATAAAACGGTAAAAATATATTTTAATTACACTTTTGAACCACTCAATTGTATAATTTATCACTATAAATTATTTTTATTAAAAAATTTGTTTTTATGTATTTTTCACTATTCATCAAAAATTAGAAGTTCTCAGAAAAATACCAAAAATTCTACATAGGCTAATTTCGATATTACGAATCCAAAAATGAAGTCCATTTTGAAATCTAAAATATATATAATTTCAAAAAGTGGGTATTACTATTCACAACTGCTACTTTTATTGGTCGCGGTGTGTTAGAACTCGAGGTTTCTTACAACACATGCTGCTCTATTATTCGAAGTGGAGCGTACCATGGAAGCTTGGGGTGTTGCAAATACAATAATAAAATTTAGACAAAGTTTAAGCTTACGTACAACCTACCATCTCCATAAATAGTTTATTCCATTTCAAATCAATATTTTTTATTGATTAATATAAAAAAATTCATAATGAATATATATGATATTTATTTCATGGTCTAAATTTTGTACATTCTGAAATCATGATTAAATTTTGGAGAAAAAAAAAGAAAAGTCAAAACATATAGAAAAAAATGTCGTTATTTTCTGAAACAAAACGTTAACATGAAATTGTTAATAAATGGGTAATGATAGATATTAAGAAATTTTTTTTGTATGATATAAATGAATATTTTCTGATAATATCTTCATAATATATTTATAACTATTATTAAGACGTATGAAGGATTATGAGGAAAGCCAAGACACAAGGTAAAGGCATTACTTGTCTCACTTTTATTTCTGCGAGACCTATTCCATATTCACAACTAATTTATTTTGTGTTGTTTATATAATTCCCTATGACATGATATATTATGAATGTGCCTAATTTCATGATAATTTAATTTTATATTGATGTTATTTTATCACTGCTAATATAATTCAAAAAAATACTCGAGTAGTACATGTTTGTTTAGTCTCAATTTTCCTTCATTGAGATGTATATTCTTTCATCCACCGATAATATTTCACAAGGTTTGTATAAATCCCCATTAACATAGAATATAATGAATTTACTCACCAAATGATATTTAGTGATTCATTTTATTTTCATCCCTCATGGGTTTTATGATGAAATTATATTTATGAATCATGTTTCTCATCCATGGTTTATACAATGATAGAATTATTACATAAGAAACTTCTTTTTCGTCAGTTATATTATAATGAAATGATGACTAAATATATCTCTTCTACACACGTTATGATATAATAGAATTGTTATGAATCATATCTCATTTCATGGGTTATGATATAATGAATGTTTTGGATCTTTTAGAACAAATAAATATTTTTTTAATTATGTAAATAGTGTGACCTATATCTCCCTCTAATTCATTGGGTAATGATAAATTCCCTGTGATATTTGAGGGAACATGGGTTGTCAGACCATGCTTGAAAGGTATCGTACAAGGGTTTTCATCCTAATCACATAAAGGAGCTTACATGGGTGGTCATCCCAAGACTGAAGTAGGTACATGGATGGTTAAACCAAGCCAATCCTACTAGAAATGTCTTTGTGGGTAGCTGTGTTATAAGAATTTATATTCTAATGTGTATGCCAAAAATATATTTTTATTACAACATTACACTATCACGATTTATGTTCCTAATTACCTTATGATTTATGTCTTATGAACATCAAATATTAATCCCATGACTCATGTTTATGATATATGATAGGTTGGGTTTGAATTCTATAAGTTATTTTCATTATCACACACAATTAATTCTAATATTATGCTTTTATATGATCAACTATTGATATCTATTATATATACCCTTACTGAGAATCTGAGCTCAACCTTTGTTTTGATTCCTTCCCAAAGGTTATAAATAATGGTTTTATGTGGAGTATGTCTATAAAGATTTATAAGGGGAATATATTTGTGGGAACTAATGAATATATTTAATCAGATTAGGAAATTATGATTCCATGTTTCCAAAAGAAATAAACTATTATAGTATGCATGTTTTTTAGGTAATGTAATGAATATTCATCAGAATGATGTAATATCCATGTATGATATTGCTAGCTTTTTATTGTTTTTATCAATATAAATTTATATTTACACTTTATAAAATCAGATGTGAAAAATTTATTGATATACCATGGGATTTTTATAAGGATACGTTTAGGTATTTTTCTAAGGACTAGACTATGGAGGAGTTAATGAATATGAAAATATCATGTAATTTTTTTAAAGGACTGTGATAGTGTTATCCATGGAATAATGTCACTATATGGATAATAAAAGATTATGTGGATCTAGAACAAATGTATATAGGTGTAATAACCCCTAAAACAAAGAATTTAGCGAGCCATGATCTTTAATTGGTGAATAGAAATGGGTCTTGTTGCACACCTTGTTTGAAACTCTTAAGGGGTATGCTATAGATATTCAAAAACGCATTACGAATCATCATGAAGGATTTTAAATGATGATGGATATCTATATCACAGGATAAAAATATATTGTCTTTGATTAAAGATGATAGTTTATGATATATAAATTCTATAAGTAATTTTTCAGGATAATGTGGTTTGACATTATGATTAATTTTTCTCAGAAAATGATTACTAGTTTTAGTCAATGGAGGGAACTAGATTGAAGTGGGTTGAAATTGAATAAGAAAGAATTTTTTTTGATGATAATACAAAATGGATTTTGATTGATGTGAAATAAATTGTTCCCAATAAATCATCATATAACATGATTTACAACACGAACCTTAAATAACTATCAAACTCACCATAGTGGAGAATAAATGATTTCATGAAGAGTCTGTGTAATGTAGACCATGGAGGAAAGATGTTTTATTTTCCAATTTTTTCTAAAAGGGTGAAGAAGAATCAATAAAATTACTTGACTGGAACTGGGATGTGTTTTAAATATCGAAGGGTGGTTTATAACTCCTAAAAATGTTGAAATGTGATTAATGGGAATGTTAATGAATTATCAGTGTAGTGGACACTAACTAAAGCAACACTTATGAACTATTGTTTCAAGTGTAAGTATTTTTTGGATTATGTGAATCAATGTACTAAAGGGAAATGCCGTATTGAGAATCAATAAGTTTGTATCAGTATTTCATATACTATTGATGACATCGAGAATAATAATGAAATATGAAAGGAATGTGATTTTAGTGAATAAGACCCTAAATCCTAGTTAATAGTTGGAAAAGGAAGTGATATTATTAGAGTATCGTTGTTTTGGATTTCAAGAATGATAAAATATATAAGGGCTGTTTAGTACAAAATTTTCATTAGGGAGTTAGAAGAATATGTTGACTGATGTTGGTAACCCATAAAATTTATTTAATAGAGATGTTTAATTTTATAAAAAGCACATGATTAATTTTGGTTAACCCTTAATATTTCCTTAATGTTGAGAAAATTTTGTTTAGTTTCAATTAAGAGATGTTAGATAAGAGTTACATAAATTGGATAGTACTGATTACATTGGAAAAAATTATTGATTTACTGAAAAAATGATTTATTCTTTTATGGATGGGTTTTATATCTTTTTTGGATTGATGGATTATATGAAATAATATATATTCTATGTATTGAATTAATAATCATGTATTTTTTTATATGTCTTTATGGAAATTCCAGTTATTAGCATGATTCAATAGAGTACTTCATTAAGGCATTCAAATGATTATTATGTGACATTCAAGATATACATTATAATATTTGGCGATCAGTATTAAGATTATTTTGAAAATTTTAGTGACCTAATTTCCCATTTTTTGGATTTTCAAAATCCATGATGTCAAAAGTTTCAATGATTTATTAAATGGTTAGGTTGAACATTGAATGTGTTTTGAGAGATTAATGTATTATTTAACCATCTGAATAATTATTAGTATTGGATAACCTATGTTATCTCTTTTCTTTAATGATAACTAAAGATAGAAATTATGGATTATCATTATATTTATGGATCATGTGTTCTATTAGTGCATCGGGAACAACAAAAATCACCTTCATTTCACGATGTAAAATAAGGGTTTTAAATTTATTAGGGAACTAATTGTGGGTGATATTGTTTATATTTAATGGAATGAAATCAGGTTAGTAAAAATCCTTGTAAAAATTATTCAACTTCATGAAAATGGTCTTGAAATAAAATGTTGTCTTATTGTCATCATGTTGATGAAATCAATGTCCATTTCAAGCATATTTGGGTTCTGGTGGGTTATGTTTAACTTTATAAGGATCAGCTACCTTCTTGTGATCAGTGATCTTTATCACCCTCTATAATTATTTATGCTTTTCTTCCTTGTCTAAATCATAACTTCCCACCAATGTTCCCCTATGTGGAAACTAGTTATGAGTTACATAAGGTAACCATTATGATTCTAACATTAAATTCTTAATGAATGTTTTATAATTAAATTTTTTGAGGTGGGATTATATGAATGAATTATCAAATGTTAAACCCTTTATGTTCGAGATAAAATTTGATGGATAAATACATTTTCTTGGGGGTGTAATGTATGACCTCAGATTTTTTGAAATATATATATTTTTTCAAATGAATTATATCCTTTCAATATATAGTGATACATAAAAATATTATTTTTAAATTAAATATAATTAAAATATATTATATATTTGGATACATGAAAAATATAGTTTTTCTTGTGTTGCACACAATACTGAGTATAGATTGTGTCACAAACAACATTGAGTTTAAACGAAACATAACATATTATTAAAATATTGTAATATGATAGTTATCAAATAACTATTGGAAATGTGGGTATGAATATGATTAACTAAATCATTATAATACTGTATAAAATAAAGATATAATTAATTTTTTGGTGAAAAATTAATTATAAATTAAAATAAAAATAATTTGAAAATAATGGGAAATAGTTTTCTCAAAAACTATTTTTTTCACACAAGTCTGCTTTATACTAATATATTATAAAAATAACCCTTAGTGAATTATAATTAAATTTATATATTATATATTCAATATATTTATTGAAATTCATCAAATAATTTCTATAGATATGTTATGTGAATAGATACAATTTTACACTGAAAAAATATATTTTCTTAAAAGTAGTTTTCACCTTTTTACGGAACACAAATTTGAAAAATAAATTTTCGAACATTTTAAAAATGAATTTCAGAAAACAATAATTTTATAAATCAGAATACTTTTTTATTAAGTTGAATTTGTGGGTTTTAATCCAAAAAGATTCAACTTTTTTGAGGAATAGTGAAAATAGTAAATTTTAACTGAAAACAAATTTTTAGTATAATTTATCTATAATGTTATATTGTATTTTAATTTTCTTATTTTTTATTAGTTCAATTATAAATATATAAATAAAATTAATAAAATTAATATAAATTTCCTATTTAAATTGAATATAAAAACATTATAATCTTTTTACCATTTTAACATTGAAAATCCTCTTTCTCATCGCAAATATTAGATTAATATTAAATTATTTATTTACAACAATAGGAATGGAATTTGAAGAAAAAAAATTCCATATTTGGAATCATCAAACATTATAATTACAAGTATTTCTAACTTATTTTTTGACCATATTGAATATTAATAAGAATAAAAAATTATTTACTATGGTGAAGATATAAATGGATTTATTGGGGGGTTAAACTAGAAAAATAAGAATGAAAATGACCTATAATATTTTTTAATTTTTTTAATGAGTTTATATAGACCTTTGAAATAAAATTATATGAAATATTTAAATTCCTTGACACATTCCCTTGAATATGACTCATATAATATGTTATGTAATGATAAAGTGGAAAAAGATACCTTTTATCCTTTTAATCAATATAATTCATTTAGATATGGAAAAATACTTATTTTAGTTATAAATAGTATTTTAAAATAAAAACGATTTTTTTAAAAATAATTTATCTTTAATTTTTAGAGAACAATTATTTACATACAATTCATATGAAATGCCTAAGAAATAATTATTTAGTAAATAAAAAAATAAATTTAATGATACTAATAATATTAAATCTCAAGTACATTTAATGAATTATCATGAAAAATTATTTTTATTAATGAATAATTCATGTCACATAGGTTTGAATAGAATGTATTCAAATTCCTCTACTATACAGATATTCTTTAATTTAATTTAAATAAATAAAATAAAAATTTTCATTATGTTATTTTTATAATAAATTTTATTTTATTAATTTATTTAAAATTACTAAAATTAAAATATTCTATAATATGATTTTAAAATAATAATAAATATAAAATATTACCATTAATGGTTCAATTTTTAATAATAATTACTATATTTACAATTAAATTGTAAAAAATCAGTTTGCGGGATTAAGTTTAAAGTGGTGTTTTGGGTGTCAGATGATTTGGTATTATAATTAATCTCCCAAAAGTAGTTTTTATTGTAACATTCTATGTAAATATAGAATAAAAAATTTTAATATTTATTAATATTTGTGATTTAAATATTATTTTTTATTTAAAAAAGATTCTATGGTCGATAGCGTACCCGATACACAACAACAGGTTTCTTTGAAATCTTACGTTGCACACTACGTTGGGTCATATTAAAAAATATAAATATAATATTATTTGAAATGTTAGTTAATGCCTAGACATTGTAATATTGATATTGAATAGAACTAACTAAAATATTATTTTAAATGTTAATTAAATGTTTTTACTTTTATCCAATAAAAGTTGGAGGCTTTAAATATGAATAAATCTAATTTTAGGTATAAATACCCTAATATTGTTTAAAAAATTGATTTACCACCTTTTGATGGTGAACCATCATTAAATACAGATTTATTCACATTTATATGTTCTATTTGACAAAATAAAATTCTTCTTTACAATCAGGATATCAAAATTTACTTTGGGAAAATTTCAGGAATTTTTCTGACCAAATTCATTTTTTAATGTATAGTGAAAACTACTGTATTTTAATTCAATACTGGATTTTAATATAATTTATTTATATTATTAGATTTTTTTTAATTTATTTTGAAGTATAATTAGATAATATTTTAACCATTTAATCCAATGTTTTTAATTAAAAGTAATTTCACATTGAAATGGGACATAAACAAGTGTCAATCTTTTGATAATAATTATTTCTTAAAAACACATTTTTTTGTTTTGAAAACGAGAAATAATTTTAAATTAAATAATGAAAATTCTATGTTTTTATTTTGGAAAAATTGACATCAATTTTTAATTCTGAATATAAAATATATCTTATGCTGAATTTTTGGTATTTTTCGGAAAACCTTCAATTTTTTTATGAATAGTGAAAACACTAAGTAGTTGTTAAAAAATGACCTTTTAATTTAAATAAAATTTTACCACTTATGTGAATTGAATTTTGAAAATATGACAGAAATGGTTGATTTTAGTAAGTATAATGTGGTTCAATACGATAAAAGTAATTTTTGGTGAGTATTAACTTTTGACTTTTATTTACCACGATTAAAGGAAAATAGAGTAATTCAAGGTAAAAATAATATTATAATAATATAAAATTCCTTTAACATGTGTATTGATATTATCAGATGATACATATCCGACCATGGTCATCCTTGGGTGGATTTTAGGACCCCATGGAGCCACTTGGGAGTGAAAATGACACATTATGTTAATTAACTTAAAGTAAAGCCAAAAATGACATAAACAAATATCTTTTAGTAAATAAATTTTTACATGGGGTTATATAAGTTTTACCCCCAACTATAAATATTAATTTTAAATCTAAATTTTTTTCCTACATCATTGTATTTGTTTATAATTTTTAGACATCAAATTAATAAAATTTTTAATGACACAATAATGATGCGGTGTTTACCTCATTAATTATGATTTAAATAAATAAGATTATCATAATTAAAACAATATCTAATGCCTTTCCAATTCGTATTGGATGATTTTATTTCAAACAAGAGTCATCTTATCTTGGACTTTAATATGTTTTGGACCTTTAGAAACTGAATAACGTTGTATAATAAAATAATATTTTCAAAATTTCTTAAAGAGCCGCTCCATTCCCTTATAAAAATCCCTCAACTCTAACTCATTAATCACACCTCTCAAACACCATGGATCATCCAAAATCTACCCAATTAAGCTCCCTATATCCCTCTCTTCCACCTATAATCCTTACTTTAGGCTGAAGGCACATCACGAAATCATTTTGGTTCAAACAAATGGGAGTTACCAGATTTAAAGGTAACGTCTTCTCTTAAGTTAATTTCTTTTATTTAACTTCTCCAACCCCTAAATTTTTTTTAATCCTTTATTTTTTTACAAAAACAGTATCTTCAATATACTAGGTTGTTTTTATGAGAATTATTCTAACAACACTTATACACACCTCTATCTAATGGGTGAATAACATACTGTTTCTGTGGACGGCGAACTACTGCCTCACAAAATGATGATTGTTCGATTATCTCCTTCTGCCTCTTATGGTGGCCAAGTTGATGGAACTGTATTTATATATGATATATATTATTTTTATTTTCTATTTATTTTTCTGTATTTTTCATTTATAGAATACCTTTATGGTTTCAATAATTAGTAAACAAGATAATTTCATCTGAGGAAGACAGACTATCGTCCCATCAAAGTGATATGACTCGTTAATGCCATGCATGTAACATATAAATAATGGAGTTACTGAAATTATATATATGATATTATAATGTAATGATGATATTCCTATGTATAATTATGGTTTCTCTCCATTAAAACACATAATAGAAATGAATGTTGGGTTCATGCGTACGCACGGATTACCGTCTCTATGAATGGTGCGTTTCATTTCTTATCTCCAAATAGTATGTACTTTTAAAAATACAAATATATACTGGATATATATGATATATATGATATCTAAATCATTAATATCATTCTGAAGATAATGTAATTTTGACCACATGTACAATTTATAATTATAACAAGTTCATTTTAAACTCAAGTTCCGAACATCGAAAAAATGTCCGATATGAACTCAAATAATTAACTAATTATTATAAAAAGGTAATAAGTGATATAAAAGGAAAAATAAACAAGAAAAATTTTCTTAATTAAGTATAAATTGACTTATGTTTAATATTCAAGAGATTAAATAATTAACGGTTCAAGCCGAACATATGGTAAGGGACTTCGTCTTAATATCCATTCATTGAGGCATGTTTTGATAATATACACCTACTTCTTTTATAAGATATATAATAAATGCCGTGGACATTTAATTTCATTCAAAGGGAATTTTTTTTCTATGAATCATTTAACAAAATGAAAAAATTAATGTTTTTATCATTTGTGGAAAAAATGACCTCTTCGCCACCATAATTATAAGTTGGCTTCCCTATAAGCCATAATGTTTGTAATATGGAAAAAAACCCGCTTATTCTGTTTTTGTGCTTTTGGTACAGAGTTTTTTTTGAAATTGATTGATTTATTTAATATCTTGAAATGATATATTTTTATTGCAAATGAAATTTTATTAGTTTAAAATTTACATTTGAAATATTTTATGTGTCAGGATTTTATAATGGTACATGGGAATTTAAAGGGTGGTTACGTGATAAACCAACTAAAGGGTGGTGCCGTGATAAACCGGGACGGGTGGTTATGTTATAACCTCCAATATATTGGGTATGGAAGTCAGCCATATGGCTATTCCATTTAGTGATATGTGTCGAAGTCGAAAATATGGTTATTCAATTTAAGTATGTTTATGTCCCAAGTTTGCCTTATATATTATGTGTTCTTTCTATGGGTTTTAATGAAATATTTTCTTACAAAATGGAAATAAATGATATTGTATTTAGTGAAGAGTATTTACTACTTCATAAAAGTGAAAAGTGTTACTAATGATAAGTTATTCATGGTTAACTTATTGCATTGAAAAATTAATAGTTTTCCTTCATTGTGTATCCCTTACTGAACTTTTATGCTCATCCGAAGTTTTTGAAATGTTTTTCATAGGACCTAAAGAGTAATAGGGTCAAGGATAGGATCAAAGAAAAGACAAGCTATCTAAAACATGGAAGTAGACATTACACTTTTTTTCAGATGGTTTTTATCATATAGAAAAAATGGATATTGAGTAGAAGTGTCTACAAGTAATCTTTAAGTTGATATGTATATGTTATGACCTAATTATCTAATGAACATAACCTAAAAATATCCTCAATGTGAATTATTAACATAATTGATGAATATGTAATGTTTATGGATGGGGCTGTATAGTTGGTACTAGAGGTTGGTTTAGACAACATTAGAAGTTAGAAAATTGTTAAATTATTGTCCATAAATTAATTTCTGGTAATATTGAAATGATATAGCATTTAAAAATTACCATGTTTCTTCGCCAAAGATGTATCTATCTACAGAATTTTTTTCCCACAACGGAAATAGAGCATCTATGTTGGGATGATATTATGAAGAAGACAACCTTCCAAATCAGCATCCTTAGATGGTCAGAATCAGAATTGAACATTTTCTTACAGTGGTGGCTCAGTTGACTCTGGCGACAGTTGGTTGTTGTGTCTATAGATGATATTTTGGTATTTTATAAAATTCGAGAGGATCATGAAATACATTTAAGGGTCGTATTGCAAACCTTAAAAGAAAAGACACTATTTGGGAAATTCCGCAAGTGTGAGTTTCAGTTACAAAAAATTTCATTCCTTTGTCACATTGTTTCAAAAAATTGAATAACTGTTGATCCTGTTAAAATAGAAGTTGTTGAAGAATGGAAAAGACCTACATATATAATGGAGATTCATAGTTTTCTTGGGTTAGAGGGTTATTACATGAATTGTTTTGAAAAATATTCACGGTTATATATCCCAATGACTAAGTCAACTCGAAAAGGTGCTATATTTCATTGGACAAAAGAATGTGATGATTGTTTTCAGGAATTGAAAACAAGATTGGTGAATGTTACTATTTTGGCACTACCTTCCAGAGATGGTGATTTTGTTATCTACAGTGATGCTTCATTAAAATACCTGATTGTGTCCTAATGTAGAATGATCTGGTAATTTCTTTTTCTTCACGTCAATTGAAACATCATGATTTAAATTACCCTACACATGATTTTTATTAGTTACTATTATTTTTTTCATTAAGAAATTGGTGGAATCATCTGTATTGAGTAAAATGTGAAATAAATACAAACCACAAAAGTTTGAAGTATATATTCACTCTGAAGGAATTAAAAATGAGATAGAGGAGATTGTTAGAATTTATCAATGAGTATTATTACATGATCCATTACCTTTTCAGAAAGGAAAATAATGTGGTTGATGCTTTTAGTCGAAAAAGTAATGCTACGTTAACCATGTATCATTTGGAACGAGATCCTTTGGTTTTTGATTTGATGAATTATGGAAAAGAAGTTGTTGGTGTGAGAAATTCCTCTGTTTTGTTTCATGTGTCATTGAAATCATCCCTATCAGACAAAATTAAGCAAGCGTAGATGGAAGACAATGAGTTGCAGAAAAATGTAGAGTTGGTTCAGAAAGGTATGTTGCCTGATTTTAACATCAATAATGATTGTATTTTGAGTTTTGGGAAGAGATTATGTGTTCCTTGTGATTCAAAAATGAAGAAAGAGTTATAATTTGAAGCTCATAGATCTCCATTTTCACCTCTTCCTTGCAGTACTAAGATGTACAAAGATATTCGGGTTTATTACTGGTGGGATGGGATGAAAAAAGATATTGTTGACTTCACTGTGAAGTGTATGACTTGTCAGTAGGTTAAAGAAGTGCAGCAGTTATAGAAAAAATGATTTAGTCTTTATCAGTTCCATAGTGGAAATTGGAAAATATATCCATGGAATTCATTGTGGGATTACTAAAGGCATATCGAGGTAACAATACAATCTGGATTATTGTTGATCGATGGACTAAATCTGCTCATTTCTTTCCTATTCGATACACTCTATCTCTAAATCAATTTTCTCAGTTGTATGTTAAAAAGATATCCAAGTTTCATGGAGTTCTAATCTCTATTGTATCTGATCGTGATATGAGGTTTACTTATATCTTTTCGAAAGGCCCAAAGAAGTTATTGGGTACTGAATTAAATTTTGGTATATCATTTCATCTACAATCATATGGGAAGTCAGAACAAAAAATTCAGAACTTGGAGGATATGCTACTTTGTTGTTTGATGGATTATCAGGAACGTTGGGGCCAACATATTTATTTGTTTGAAGTTTCTTATAATTTCTGTATTCATTCCAGTATACATATGGCTCATATTGAGGTACTATATGGAAAGTGGCCTCGAACTCTAGTTTTTGGGATGAAGTAGGTGAAAGGAAGCTGATGGGACCCGAATTGGTAGAAGAGATGACATAAAAAGTTTAGTAGATTTAGAAGCATATGAGAATATCTCAGAGTAATCAGAAAAGTTATGCAGATAACTGGAGTTAGGTTATTTATTTCGAGGTAGGTGATCATGTCTTTCTCAAACACTCTCCATGGAAAAGTGTGGTGTGTTTTGGTAAGAAGGGAATGTTTAGTCTGAGGATCATTGGACCTTATGAAATCCTAGAGAATGATAGATTAGTTTCCAACAGAGTGTCTTTACCTCCATGTTTATCATAGTTACATAATGTTTTTCATGATTCAATGTTGAGAAAGTATATGCCAGATCCATTTCAGGTTTTGATCCCATCGATAGTTCAGATGAAAGAGAATCTCCCTTATAAAGAACAACCAGTCCAAATTCTTGACTGTAGGGTGAAAGTGTTGAATAATAAGGTTATTCATTAGGAAATGGATTTGTGAAAGGCTATATGGTTGAAGAGGTAATGTTGGGATCTGAAAATTCTATGAGGGATAAATACCCCCATTTATTTGATAAGTGAATAAAAATGTGAGGACGTAATTTCCAATAGGGGGAACAATGTAACATCCGAGGTAAACAACGATTAAGACATTTTCATATTTATTAATATTTGTTATTTAAATATTAGTTTTAATTTAAAAGGGATTCTATGTTCGATATCGTACCTGATACACAATAACATGTTTCTTTGAAATATTATGTTCCACACAATGTTGAGTCATACTGAAAAATAATAATACAATATTATTTTTAATGGTAGTTAACGCCTAGATATTATAATATCTGGAATGAAAAAAACTAACCACAATATAATAATACATGATTATTAAATTTTTTTACAATTATTCATTAAAATTTAGAGGCTAAAAATGTAAATGAATCTAATGTTATGCATAAATAACCTAATTTTCTTTAAAATGTCAATTTACCACCTTTTTAGGATGAAGGCTCATTAAATATAGTTTTTGTCACTTTTATATTTTTTATTTCATAAAATTAAATTCGTATTTATTATCGTGATATCAAAATTATCATTGGGTAAATTTTTGGTATTTTTCTGATAAAATTCATTTTTTTAATGAATAGTGAAAAATACCGTATTATAATTCAAAAATTCATTTTACTAAAAAATATTTATATGGTCAGATTATCTTATTAAATTATTTTAAAGTATAATTAGATTATATTTTTACCTTTTAATCCAAATTTAGCCATTGGAAGTAATTTCACATTAAAATTGGACACAAACAAATGTCAATCTTTTGACAATTATTATTTCTTAAAAACACATTTTTTAACTACGTGAATTAATATTAAATTAATTAATGAAACTTATATGTTTTGAATTTGGTAATATGGACATAATTTTCTAATTTTTAATATCATATATATCTTAGTCTGAATTTTAAGTATTTTTTTGAAAACCATAAATTTTTGATGAATAATGGAAACACTCAGTAGTAGTTAAAAAAAGAATTTTTCATTTAAATGAAATTTTACCACTTCAGTGAATTGAATTTTGGAAATATGACATACATGGTTGATATTAGAAGTAAAATTTGGTTCAATTAGGTAAAAATAATTTTTAGTGAATCGAAACTTTTGACTTTTATTTACCACAGGTAAAGGTAAATAGGGTAATTCAAGGTAAAAATAAAATTATAAAAATATAAAATTACAATAAAATGTGTCCTAATACTATTTTATGATACACGTATGATTATGGGAATCTATGGGTCTATTTTGGGACACCATGGCACCACATTGGTGTGATAATGACACTTTATGTTAATTAATTTAATGTAATGAGAAAAATGACATAAACATATATATTTTTGTAAATAAATTTTTACATGGGGTAATATTAGTTATCACTTTAAATATAAATATTTATTGAAAATATGAATAGTTTTTCTATATCATGGTTTTTCTTATAATATTTATACATCATATAAATAAACTTTTTAATTTCAAAATAATAATGTAGTGTTTACATCATTAATGAATGATTTAAATAAAAAAGATTATAAAAATTTAAAAATTATAAAACCTGCCCAATTATTATCAAATGATTTTATTTTGAACAAGAATCATATTATATTATACTTTAATATGATTTTGACCTTTATAATCCAAAAATTAATTTATAATAAAATAAAATTTTCAAACATTCATAAAAATCCCCTCCCCCCCCTTAAAAAAATCCCTCACCAATCACTCATTAATCACACCTCTCAAGTCTCTTGGTTCATCCACACACAACCCAATTAAGCTCCCAACGTACCTCTATTCCACCTAGAACCCTTACTATAGTCATAAGTCACTTCTAGTAATCCTTTTGGTTCAAACCAAGTGGAGTTAACCAATTTAATGTTAACATCTTCTCTTAAGTTATTTTTTTTATTTTACTTCTCCAACCACCTAAAATCTCTTTACTAATTTAATTTACAAAAACAATGGAATCCTAAATATACAAGGTTGTTTTAGGAGAAGGATTCGAACTGCACTTACACACACCTCTGTCTAATGGATGAAGAACTTACTATTAATGTGGACGGAAAACTAGGACCTCACGAAACAATGATTGTTTGATTATCTCTTACCACCACTTATAGTGGAATTTATGATGGAACTATATTTATATATTTATATATTATATTTATGTTTTCTTAATGATTCTCTATTTTTCAGTTATAGAATATATTTTTTATTTTAATTTTGTTAAACATGATAATTTCATTTGAAGAAGTGTGGTCTACCGCCCCCTCAAAGTGACATGACTCGTTCATGACGTACATGGAACGTGTAAAGGATGGAGTTAATTAAATTATATATGTTATATATTAATGGAATTAGGATATTCCTATATATCATTATGGCTTCATTCAATTAAAATAGGAAATAGAAATGGATTTATCGTTCATGCGTATGTAAGGCTTACCGTCTCCATGAACGGTGCATTTCATTTAATATGTCTAAATATTATGTACTCTTATAAATACATATATATAGTGGATATATATGATATATATTATATCTAAATCCTGAACATAGTTCTTAAAATAATGGAATTTCGACCACATGGACAATTTATAATTAAATCAAGTTCATTTTTATCTCTTCTTCCGAACATCAACAAAATGTCTGACATGAACTAAAATAATTAACTAATAGTTATAACAATGTAATAATTGATAGAAAAGGAATAATAAACTTAAAAAAGGTTCTGAAGAAATTATAAATTAACTTATGTTTATTTTTCAAGAGATTAATGAATGAACATGTCATGTCGGACCTGAGGTTAGGGACTTCGTCTCAATCTCCTTTCATTGAGGCATGTTTTGATAATATACACCTCCTTATTTTATATGTTTTATGATAAACCCCTTTGGATTTTAATTTCAATCAAAGGGAATATTTCTATTCTAAAAATCATTTTACTAAATGACAAAAGGAATGGTTTTATCATTTGCAATAATAATGGCCTCTTTGCCCCATAATTCTTTATTGGTTTCCCCTATAAGAATTATTGTTTTTTACGATGCAAAAGAAACCCCTTATTGTATTTTAGGGTGTTTTGGTATTAAAATGGTTTTTGAACTTTATTTATTATTTCAATATCTTGAAATGATTTATTTTGATTGCAAAAGAAATGTTATTAGTGAAATATTTATATTTGAAATATTTTATTTTCTATGATTTTATAATGGTACATAGACATTTGATGGGTGGTTATGTGATAAACCAAATTAATGGTGGTGCCGTGATAAACCGGGATGGATGGTTACATTATAACCTCCAATACATTGGGTATAGATGTTGGTCGTATGGCTATTCCATTTAGTGATATGTTTGGAATTCGACTTCATAGTTATTCCATTTAAGTATGTTTGTGTCCCAAGTCACCTTTATATGTTATGTGTTCTTTCTATGGGTTTTATGGTAATATTTTTGTTAAAAAATTGTAATCAATGATCCTTTATTCAATGAAGAGTTTTTACTACTTCATAATGGTTAAAATTTGTACTTATGATAAGATATTCATGGTTTACCTGTTCTTCTGAAAAACTAATAGTTTTCCTTCTTTGTAAATCCATTATTGACCTTTTTATGATCATCTGATGTTTTTAAATGTATTTCACAAGACACAATGTGGTATAGGGTCAAGAATGGGATCAGGGAAAAGTCAAGCTATCTAAAACATGTAACTAGACATGACTCTTTTTTTCAAAGAGTTCGTATCTTATAGAAAAAATGGATTGTGAGTAGAAGTGTCTACATGTAATATTCAAGTTTTTATGTATATGTTATGACCTAATTCTATAATTCTCTAAAACTAAAAAGATCCTCAATGTGAATTATTAATATAATTAATGATTATGTAATGTTTTTGGTCGAGGAATTATAGTTGGTATCAGAGGTTGGTTTAGAGAACTCTAAGAGTTAGAATATTGTTAAATTAATGACCATAAATTAATTTATGGTAATATTGAAATGATCTAGAATTTACAGATTACCATGTTTCATTGACTATGATATTTCTATGTTCAAAATTGTATTACATAGAGGGAACAGAGCATCTATGATGGGACGCCATTAGGAGGAAGACAACATTCCAAATCAGCATCCTAAGATAGTTAGAATCAAAATTGAATAGTTTGTTATAGTAGTGGCTCAGTTGAATCAAGTGATAGTAATTGGTTGTGTTTAACGATTATATTTTGTTATATTCTAAAATTTTAGATGATCATTAAATTCATTTAACGATTGACTTGAAAACCTTAAAAGAAAAGAAACTATTTGGGAAATTCAGCAATTCTGAGTTTTGGTTACAAAAAATTCATTCCTTGGTCACATTGTTTCAAAAAATAGTATAACTATTGATCCAATTAAAACAAAAGTTGTTGAATAATGGAGAAGAACTACAAATATAACCAAGATCTGATGTTTTCTTGGATTTTAGGGTTATTAGTTGAGGATTTTTGAAAATTTTTCATGGTTATGTAGCCCAATTACTAGGTTAACTCGAAATGGTGTTAGGTTCATTTAGACAAAAGAATGTGATGATTGTTTTCAGGAATTGAAATAAATATTGGTGAATGTTCTGGTTTTGGCACTACCTTCTAGAGATTTTTATTTTGTTATCTACCGTGATGATTCTTTGAAAGGACATGGATGTGTCCTAATGCAGAATGATCAGATAATTACTTATGTTTTACGTCCTTTGAAACATCATGAGATAAATTTCCCTACACATCATTTGGAATTAACTGTTGTTTTTTTCCTTTATGAATATAGAGGCATACTCTGTATGGGGTAAAATGTGAAATATATACAGGTAACCAATGATTGAAGTATATATTCACTCATAAGAAATTAAACATGAGAAGTAGGAGATGGTTAGAATTAATCAAGGATTATGATTTCACGATCCATTACCACCCCGGAAAGGCAAATAAAGTTTCTGATTCTTTTAGTCAAAAAATAAATGCTACAGTAACCATGAAACATCTGGAATGAGATCCTTTGGTTTATGATTTGATGAACATTGGCATAGAAGTTGTTGGTACAGGAAATTCCTCTGTTCTGTTTTAGGTGTTAGTGAAATCATCTCTATCAGATAGAATTAAGCATGAACAGAAGGAAGATAGTGGGTTGCATAAAAAGTTTTATTTGGTTGAGAATGGTAAGTTTCCTGATTTTAATATCGAAAATGATTATATTTTGAGGGTTGTAAAGATATTATGTGTGCCTTGTGATTCACAGTTGGAGAAAGAGTTATTTTGTGAAGCTTGTAATTCTCCATTCTCAGTTCATCCTTGCAGTACTAAGATGTACATATATCTTTGGGAGTATTACTATTGGTAAGGGATGAAAAGATATATTTCCAACATTACTGTGAAGAGTTTGACTTTTCAAAAGGTTAAAGAAGAGCGACAGTTACTGAAAATAATGCATAAGTCATTATCGGTTCCAGAGTGGAAAGGGAAAAATATATCCATGGACTTCATTATGGGATTACCGAAGACATATCGAGGTAACAACACAATCTGTGTTATTATTGATCGATTGGCTAAATCTAATCATTTCATTCCTAATCGAGATAATCTATCTCTAGATAAAATTTATTAATTTTATGTTAAAGAGACAGTCAGGTGGCACGAAGTTCCACTCTCCATTTTATCTGATCGTAATCCCAGGTTTATGTATAACTTTTGGAAAGGCCTTCTGACGTATTTGGGTACTAAATTAATTTTTAGTACAACTTTTCATCTGAAAACAGATGGGTAGGCAGAACCAACAATTCAGTCCATGGAGGATATGATACGGGTTTTTTTGATGGATTATCAGGGAATTCGGGACCAACATCTTTATTTGGTTGAATTTTCTTATTATAACAATTTCCATTCCAATATATAGATGTATTTGTTTGAAAAATTTTATGGGAAGTGGTGTTGAACTCCAGCTTTTTGGGATGAAGTAGGTGAAAGGAAGCTTACAAGACCAGAATTGTTAGAAGAGATAGTAGAGAAAGATCAGTTGATTCAGATGCATATGAGAATAGCTCTGAGCAGGAATAAAAGTTATACGGATAACTAGAGGAAGGATCTTTGTTTCAAGGTAGATTATCGTGTCTTTCTCAATGTTTCTCAATGGACAAGTGTGATGTGTTTTGGTTAGAAGGGAAATTTAAGTCTGAGGTTCAATGGATCTTATGAAGTTCAAGAGAAAATCAGATCAGTTGCCTACAAAGTGGCTTTAACTCCATGTTTATCCCATTTACAAAATGTTTTTCATGCTTTAATAATGAGAAATTATATGACACATCTATCACATATTTTGAGCCTAAGGGTAGTTCAATTGGATCAAAATCTCTCTTATGTGGAAAAACCAGATCAAATTCTTGACCGTATAGAGTAAGAGTGGTGGAATAAGGTAATTCATCATGTAATGGTTTTTCTCAAAAAACCTTAAGGTTAAAGAGGTAATGTGGGAATCTAAAAATTCTATGAGGGATATATACCTCCATTTATTTGATATGTGAATAAAATTTTGAGGGTGCAATTTCCAAAATATGGGAAGGATGTAACATCCAAGGTAAATAAAGAATAATATATTTTCAACTTTTTTAATATTTTTGATTTAAATATTAATTTTAATTTAAAAGGAATGTTATGTTCAATAGCACACCCGATAAACAAGAACATGTTTTTTTTGAAATCTTACATTGCAAACAACGTCGAGTCATACTGAAAAACAATAATATAAAATTATTTTAAATGGTAGATAATGTCTAGCCATTGTAATAGAATGAATGAATAGAACTAACTTCAATATTATTATACTTGTTTTTTAAATGGTTTTACAATTATCCAATAAAATTTAGAGGCTTAAAATATTAATGAATCTAATTTTATGCCAAAATACCCTAATATACCTTAACAGGTTGATTTACAGCATTTTGAGGGTGAAACCTCTTTAAATCTTGTTTTTATCACTCTTATGTTTCCTATTTGAAAAAATAAAATTCTTCTTTAAAATTGGGATATCAAAATTTACTTTGGGTAAATTTTTGGTATTTTTCAGATAAAATTCATTTTTAATGAATAGTGAAAAATATTGTATTTTAACTCAAAACTGCCATTTAATATAATTTATTTATATGGTTAGATTATCATTTTAATTGGTTTTAAATTTTAATTAGATTATATTTTTACCATTTAATCCAATGTTTTTCAATGGATGTAATTTCACTTTGAAATTGGACATAAACAAGTTTCAATCTTTTGATAGTTATTATGTCTTAAAAACACGCATTGTGTTTTGACCAGAGGAATTAATTTTAAATTAATTAATGTAAATTATATGATTCTAATTAGGTAAAATAGATATCATTTTTGAATTTGGAATATCAAATATACCTTAGGCTTAATTTTTGGTATCTTTCTGAAAACGTTTAATTTTTTATGAATAGTGAAAACACATAGTAGTAGTTAAAAACCATATTTTTCATTTTAATGAAATTTTACCAATTCTGTGATTTGAATTTCAAAAATATGACAAACACAGTTGATATTAGTAAGTAAAATGTGGATTAATAAGATAAAAATAATTTATGGTGAATAGTAACTTTTGACTTTTATTTATCGCGGTTAAAGGTAAATAGAGTAATTTAAGGTAAAAATAATATTATAATAATATATAATTACCCTAACATGTGTCCTAATCCTATTGGATGATACATTCTGACAATGGGAATCTTTGGGCCGATTTTGGGACCCTGTGGATATAAGGCCCCAGCCTTAAACCTTACTTAATGTTGAATTAAATGAATAATTCACATTGAGGATCTTTTCAGGTTTAGAGTTTTTGAGAATTAGGACAAAACTATTACATCTCAAATGATTACAAAGTAGAAACTTCTACTAAGCTTCCATAAAATAAAACTCTTAAAAAGAAACATGTCTAGTTCCCTGTTTTAGGTAGCATGACTTTCCCTTGATCCCATCCTTGACCCTATTCCATGTTAAGTCCTGTGAAAAACATTTCAAAAACTTGGGATGAGCATAAAAAGCTCAGTAAGGGATACACAAAGAATGAAAACTATTAGTTTTTCAAAACAACAAGTAAACCATGTATACTTTATCAAAGTAATACTTTTCACCTTTTCTAAGTATTAAAAACTCTTCACTGAATAAAAGTTCATTACTTACCCTTCAGTAACCAAAAGATTACCATAAAACCCATATAAATATCACATAACATATAAAGGTAACTTGGTACATAAACATACTTAAGTAGAGTAACCATATGGTCTACTTCCACACATACATAATGGAATAGCCATACGACCGACTTCCACACATACTTAATGGAATATCCATACGGCCGACTTCCATACCCAATGCATTGGAGGTTATAACGTAACCAATTGTCCTGGTATTCACGGCACCACCCGTCATATGGTTTATCACGTAACCACCCGTCAAATGTCCAAGTACCATTATAAAATTATAACACATAAAACCAATATAAAGGAATGATAAAATTTCCACATTTCAATCACAATATATCATTTAAATATATCGACATAACAGAATCCTTTATCAAAACCATTTTCAATACCAAAATACATAAAAGAGTACATGGCATTAATTTTATTTTAAAAACACTACGACTTTTTGAGGAAGCCAAAGATCAAACAATACTCGCGGCGGCGGAAAAGGTCTTTGTCACCTCGTATGTTAAAAGAAACATTCCTTTTTTTCGTTTAGTAAAATTATTCATAGAAAAAGATTCATTTTTTATAAAAGTAAAAGTCAAAGGGGTTTATACACCGTAAAAAAGAAAGTTGTGTATAAAATGAAATATGCCTCAATGAAAGGAGATTGAGACGAAGTCCCTTACAAAGACAATATACTTGGATTAAGGATAAATCAGTTACATAATTATGTGTGACAAACAAATACACCAAATATAAGTGGATATTAAGTGTAAAAAAATCAGATTTTATTCACACATATTCATAGAACGACATATTCAAGGAGTACAAGCCTATCCCAAAGAATCAAAATTGGGTTAAGAGGTTCCCTTGCAAAAATTTGACGGCCTAACGACATCACTACAAAATTCAGAAAACGAGTTGATGAGAGATAAAAAGGGTATCTCATCACTTGGACATAAAATTTAAATCAATAAGGATATATAAGAACATATCCCAACATAATATTATGTGAATTAAAAGACATAACAAAAGAAGTCTTTTACAAAAAGAGGAGGGTGAAATGTTCCCTTACCGACATGGGTATCTTTCGAGACACGCACCCTGTGAAAGAAGGACAATACAACATTGATGTAAATACTCATAAATGAATTTATATTACACAATGAGTAAAATAATTGTCAGTACATACACCACTCAAAAGAAATTGTAGTAAATGTAGCATAAATCTCACGGGAATAAAAGTGAGATGAAAAATCCCTTACGAAAACTCGGCAGCCTAACGGCGCCACATAAAACATAAAAAAATGGATTGATGAGATCAAATAGGGTCTCTCATCATATTAACATAATGTTTACAGAATGAGTAATATAAAAGAACATCCCCCAACATAACAAAAAGGAGCTTAAAAGAAGTGTCATAAAGGAGAGTACATAAAAAGAAAGAGAGAGGTTAGATCTCTTACGAAAATTCGGTAGCCTAACGGCGCCACTCAAAACTTAAAAAATGTATTGTTGAGAGATAATAGGGTCTCTCATCATATGAAAATAAAAATTACAGTATGTGTAATATAAAAGAACATCCCAATCACAAGAAATATGAGCATAAATGTAATGACATAAAAGAGTGTACTTAAAAAGAAAGAGAGGAGTAGGATCCCTTACCTCGGGTCCGACTTGACTTGATCGTTCTTTAATCTCCTGAATAATAAACTTGAGTTAATTTATAATTCCTTAAGAACCTTGTTCAAGTTCATTATTCCTTTTATATCACTTATTACCATGTCATAAACATTATGTAATCATTTAAGTTAATAATGTTTGTTTTGTGGATATTTGGTTCTTAAGTCGAAAGTGGACTTCTTATAATTACATGTTGTTCGTGTGGTCAAAGGTTCATTATATCCATAATTGTATTCATGATATATATATCATATATATCATATATATCTAGTATATTCATGCATTTATAATATAACATAACAATTAGAGTTAAGAAATGAAATGCACCGTTCATGGAGACGGTATGCCGTACGTACGCATGAACGCTACTTCCATTTCTATTTCATATTTAATGGAATTAAAACATAATGATACTTAATAGTATTTTAATTCCAGTATGGTATCATATATAATATCATTAAATATATCCTTTATACGTACCACATATGGTATTAACGAATCAAATCACTTTGGGGGGGGGGGGCGGTAGTCCGCACTTCCTTAAATGATGATATCACGTTTAACCATAATGGAAACCATAAAGGTATGCCATAAAATAAAAATACACAATCTTAAGTAAAACATAAACATATTAGATATCATATATAAATATATTGTCATCTTAATGTCCACCTTTGAAGGTGTTAGAAGAATGTTGAACAATCATCGTTTTGGGATTTAGAAATTCGCCATCCATGGAAACAATATGTTCATTAACCATTAGATGTTGGTGTGTGTAAGTGTAGTACTAATTCTTATTATAAAAACATCCTAGTATATTTAAGATACTGTATTGTTTATAAAATAAATGAATAAGAAGAGTTTAGGGGGTTGGAGAAGAAAAATAAAAGAAAAGGACTCAAGTGAAGACATTACCTTAAAATCGGGTAACTTCCTTTGATTTGAGCTCAAAATATTGCTTGGAAAGGATTATTCCCAAAGTGAGGCTTCATTGAGTTAGAGAGGTATGTGGAGAGACAAAATGGGAAGGGGTTGTCCGAGCCAAAGGCTTTGGAAGTGTGGGTAAGGAGGTAGAGGTGGGGTCCTTTTATAAGAGGAGAGGATGGGCACTCTTGGAAAGGTATAAAATGTAACTTTATTTTCAAATGTGTTTCGGATTTTATTGGTCCCAAATTGATTTATTTCTAGGAGAAGGTGATAAGGGTTCTAAATCCACCCATCCAATAGGTTTTTTACATGTGTAGGTCTTATATTTTACATTATCATTCCCTTTTATTTAAATCGTTAAATAATGAGGTCATCGCTGCATCATCATGATGTCATAAATAATTTAATTTATTTAATGTTTAAAAATTATAAAAAAATACTATGATATAGGAAATATTTTTATATTTCCAATGAATATTTATAGTCTAAAATATCATTTATGTAGACAAAATTAAAAATATTTTAGTTAGGTGATACATTCTTTGTTACATTTAACAATCTTTAAAAATAAAACAATAAAAAGTCACTTTCTCACAAAAGTGATTCCATGGGGCCCCCAAGTATAGTACAAGGCATCCCATGGTCGGCCATGAGACAACCAGTAGCCTTAGGACACATTTTGTGGTCATTTTTTATTATTATGATATTATCTTATTATCCTTAACTACCTGATCACTCATTAATCAAGATAATTAAAGATAATTAACGTCGTTACTATTCATAATGTCCAAAAACAAAAGAGTCTTAATTACATAATTTGGACATTCGGATTCCAAATTTTTAATTCATTTTACCAAATTCCAAACACATAAATTGCAATAATTAATTTAAAAAAACTTCCTGTTGTCAAAACAAATAGCGGGTTTTTTTGAAACAATATTTATGAAAAGTTTTGCACTTGTTTATGACTAATTTCAAAGTGAAATTAATCCCAATGACCATAATTTAATTAAATGGTAAAAATATATTCTAATTATACTTTAAAACAAATTAAAAAGATAAAATAACCATATAATTAAATTATATGAAAAAGCAGTTTTGATGTAAAATGCAGTATTTTACACTACTCATTGAAAAATGAACATTGTCAGAAAAATACCAAAAATTAACCCAAGGTAAATTTCAATGTCCCAATCATAAATAATATGTTTATTTTGAAAAATAGATATTATATAATTTTCAAAAAGTGGATTTAAAAGGGGTTCTCCATCAAAAGGCGGCTAATCGATCTTTTAAAGAATATTAGAATTTTTACGTTTAAAAAACTGGATTCATTTGCATTTTTAATCCTCTAACATTTATTGTAATGAGTAAAAATATTTGACAAACATATATAATCATTATTTAGTTAGTTATTTTCATTCCCTCTATTACAACGGCAAGGCGTTAACTACCATTTAAAATAATATTATTTTATTATTAGAGTGCAACATAAGATTCCCAAGAAACTCGTTGTTGCGTATTGGGTACGCCATCAAGCATAGCATCCCCTTTAAAGTAATATTAATATTTTATTCACAAATATGGATAAATATAAAGATGTCGTATTCTTTATTTACCCGGGGTGTTACATCCTTCCCCCATTTTGAAAATTTCGTCCCCGCAATTTTAAAATTGGGCTTGGAAACATCCTTGAAATTCCCACATCGGAACAAGAGTCAGTAAAACAATCACTTTAAAATAAAGAAAGATAAGTACAAAGGTCACCCGAGTTAACCCATACTAGGATTCCAAGTATGAAAATATGGACATGGAGGAAAAAAACAAAGGGTCATGTTCTGATGGAGAGTGATAGAAAACATGTTTAGGAGAAAGTTAACCACACGAAAATCAAAAACTTGTGATGGGTTAAACGGTATTCGATTCCCCAGTAGGAAAAGTTAATAGACAACATTTTTGTTTTAAGTTACTTTTTATTGAGGAATTTATTCATAAGGAAACATAATCACTTATCATGTTGACTTTAAACTTTTATTAGATTCCTTACACAAACTCATATTTTCTCCAAAAGAAGAGTATTTAGGAAGACTTGTTCATATTAAGAGCACCATAATCAACTTCTAGAGAATCACCTAATCCAAAAAAGAGAACTATATACTTCCCATGTCTTTAGACATTAACCAAAACCAAAACCAAAACCAAAATGGTTAGTACAAGATCAGATAATCTAGAAAAGGATAACCCTTTATAAAAAGAAAATCTATTCTTAATCTCCAAAATTTGTCCAACATAACCAAAAGTTCAACAAGGACCATTGGATAATCAATTTGTCCATAAAATTCTTCAAAGTAAACCAAACTAAGATTGAAACCCAAATATTTGAAGGATTTAGTCACATAGTCTTCCAAGTTAAATCGTAACATTTATCTCCAAACAACATCAGTTGCTCTTAATGTCTCGTATTGAAAAGTAATTAACCTAATCACATATCCTCCATGATAGGCTAATAAATATCCATAGATAACCCAATATCAACTTACTCTTAATTCATAAAATCATCTAACTAAAAAGAATTAGTCAAACTAACCAGGGACTTCACGTAGTCAAGTGGTAGGCAATAAATACCAGTTGCACTTTGGTTGTGGGTTCAATTCCCACAGCTTTGTCCGACACGACGGGTTGTCAAACGGTCTGCATGTTGTCCTTTTTCCAAAACTATATAATTTTAAAACATTCCCCAAAACGAGATAAAATCTTCAAAAATGATCATAAAATATTTTAACCTCAAGTTTATCTCATGCCTGTCATTTTCCAGCATATCATATAATAACCCATAATTACCTCAAATGTAAGGATCATATAAACTCTAATGGTTACCTTTATAATTATTACCTGAACTTCCACATCGATTATTCACCTCGTACATGATGAATTACAGAACATACCAAGGTTCAAGTGGTGGATCATGACTCCTTGATAGTTGGTTTAGAACAACCACGAGTTTCCTCATTGAATCCCCCATTTTATCTAGTATCTTAAACAGAGAACCACCACAGTTTCCTTCAAACCCGTTCTCTCTTTGGTGCCTGCTAGATCCATCCATTCACTGAAAACAGAAAGGTCAGTGTGAGTATATCAACAAAACCATCATGTACTAATGAGGAAGATAAACACTAATATATACTTACTCATTCACTTTATCTAAAACTAGGACTCTTTCTGAAATCCTAACAATTATGGTAATGTCACTAATGCTTAAAGGATACCCTAACCTCTAAAGTTATCTAAACCGACCTATGATACCAACTATAAGGCCCCAGCCATAAACCTTACTTAATATTGAATTAAATGAATAATTCACATTGAGGATATTTTCAGGTTTAGAGTTTTAGAGAATTAGGACATAACTATTACATCTCAAAAGATTATAAAGTAGAAACTTCTACTAAGCTTCCATAAAATAAAAACTCTTAAAAAGAAACATGTCTAGTTCCATGTTTTAGGTAGCATGACTTTCCCTTGATCCCATACTTGACCCTATTACACGTTATGTACTGTGAAAAACATTTCAAAAACTTGGGATGAGCATAAAAAGCTCAGTAAGGGATACACAAAGAATGAAAACTGTTAGTTTTTAAAAACAACAAGTAAACCATGTATACGTTATCAAAGTAATACTTTTCACCTTTTCGAAGTAGTATAAACTATTCACTGAATAAAAGTTCATTACTTACCCTTCAGTAACCAAAAGATTACCATAAAACCCATATAAAGATCACATAACATATAAAGGTAACTTGGGAGATAAATATAATTAAGTGGAGTAACCATACGGTCGACTTCCACACATACTTAATGGAATAGCCATACGGCCGACATCCACACATACTTAATGGAATATCCATACGGCCGACTTCCATACACAATGCATTGGAGGTTATAACGTAACCACGCATCCTGGTATTTACGGTACCACACGTCATACGGTTTATCATGTTACCACTCGTCAAATGTCCAAGTACCATTATAAAATTATAACACATAAAACCAATATAAAGGAATGATAACATTTCCACATTTCAATCAAAATATATCATTTAAATATATTGACATAACAGAATCCTTTATCAAAACCATTTTCAATACCAAAATAGATAAATGAGTACCTGGCATTTATTTTATTTTAAAAACATTAATGCTTGTTGAGGAAGCCAAAGATCATACAATACTCGCGGCGGCGGAAAAGTTTGTTGTCACCATGTACGTTAAAAGAAACATTACTTTTTGTCATTTAGTAAAACGATTCATATAAAAAGATTCATTTTGTATAAAAGTAAAAGTCAAAGGGGTTTATACACCGTATAAAAGAAAGTTGTGTATAAAACTAAATATGCCTCAATGAAAGGAGATTGAGACGAAGTCCCTTATAAAGACGGTATCCTTGGATTAAGGATAAATCAATTACATAATTATGTGTGACAAACGAATACACAAAATATAAGTGGATATTAAGTGTAAAAT
This sequence comes from Viscum album, assembly GCA_963277665.1. Classification (NCBI taxonomy): domain Eukaryota; kingdom Viridiplantae; phylum Streptophyta; class Magnoliopsida; order Santalales; family Viscaceae; genus Viscum; species Viscum album. The sequence continues at coordinate 1,732,841,022 of OY728127.1, forward strand.
AATCAGATGTTATTCACACATATTCATAGAACGACATATTCAAGGAGTACAAGCCTATCCCAAAGAATCAAAATTGGGTTAAGAAGTTCCCTTGAAAAAATTTGACGGCCTAACGGCGTCACTACAAAATTCAGAAAATGAGTTGATGAGAGATAAAAAGGGTATCTCATCACTTGGACATAAAATTGAAATCAATAAGGATATAGAAGAACATATCCCAATATAATATTATGTGAATTAAAAGACATAACAAAAGAAGTCTTTTACAAAAATAGGAGGGTGAAAGGTTCCCTTACCGACATGGGTATCTTTCGAGACACGCACCCCGTGAATGAAGGACAATACAACATTCATGTAAATACTCATAAATTAAAGCATATTACACAATGAGTAAAATAATGGGCAGTACATACACCACTCAAAGGAAATTGTGGTAAATGTAGCATAAATCTCACAGGAATAAAAGTGAGATGAAAAATCCCTTACGAAAACTCAGCAGCCTAACGACGCCACATAAAACTTACAAAAATGGATTGATGAGATCAAATAGGGTCTCTCATAATATTAACATAAGGTTTACAGAAAGAGTAATATAAAAGAACATCCCCCAACATAACAAAGAGGAGCTTAAAAGAAGTGACATAAAGGAGAGTACTTAAAAAGAAAGAGAGAGGTTAGATCTCTTACGAAAATTCGGCAGCCTAACGGCGCCACTCAAAACATCAAAAATGGAATGATGAGAGAGAATATGGTTTCTCATCATATGAACATAAAAATTACAGTAAGAGTAATATAAAAGGAAATCCCAATCACAAGAAAGATGAGCTTAAAAGTAATGACATAAAAGAGTGTACTTAAAAAGAAAGAGAGGAGTAGGATCCCTTACCTCGGGTCCGACTTGACTCGATCGTTCTTTAATCTCCTGAATAATAAACTTGAGTTAATTTCTACTTCCTTAAGAACCTTTTTCAAGTTCATTATTCCTTTTATATCACTTATTACCATGTCATAAACATTATGTAATCATTTAAGTTAATAATTTTTGTTTTGTTGATATTTGGTTCTTAAGTCAAAAGTGGACTTCTTATAATTACATGTTGTTCGTGTGGTCAAAGGTTAATTATATCCAGAATTTTATTCATGATTTATATATCATATATATCATATATATCCAGTATATTCATGCATTTATAATATTACATAACATTTTGTGTTAAGAAATGAAATGCACTGTTCATGGAGACGGTAAGCCGTACGTACGCATGAACGCTACTTCCATTTCTTTTTCATATTTAATGGAATTAAAACATAATGATACAAAATAGTATTTTAATTATAGTATGGTATCATATATAATATCATTAAATATATCCTTTATACGTACCGCATATGGTATTAACGAATCAAATCACTTTGAGGGGGCGGTAGTCCGCACTTCCTTAAATGAAGATATTGCATTTATCCACAATGGAAACCATAAAGGTATGAAATAAATGAAAAATACAGAATCTTAAGTAAAACATAAACATATTAGATATCATATATAAATATAGTTTCATCTTAATGTCCACCTTTGAAGGTGTTAGAAGAATGTTGAACAATCATAGTTTCGGGAGGCAGAAATTCGCCATCCACGGAAACAATATGTTCTTTAACCATTAGATGTAGGTGTGTGTAAGTGTAGCTCTAATAATTCTTATAACAACATCGTAGTATATTTAAGATACTATATTTTTTGTAAAATAAATTCATAAAAAGAGTTTAGGGGGTTGGAGAAGCAAAATAAAACAAAAGGACTCAAGTGAAGTCATTACCTTAAAATCGGGTAACTTCCTTTGATTTGAGCTCAAAATCTTCTTTGGAAAGTATTCTGCCCAAATTTAGGCTTCAAGGAGTTATAGAGGGATGTGGAGAGACAAAATGGGCAGGGGTTGGCCAAGCCAAAGGCTTTGGAAGTGTGGGTAAGGAGGTAGAGGTGGGGGCCTTTTATAAGAGGAGAGGAGGGGCACTCTTGGAAAGGTATAAAATGTAACTTTATTTTCAAATGTGTTTCAGATTTTATTGGTCCCACATTGATGTGTTTCTAGGATATGCTGACAAGGGTTCAAAATCCACCCATCCAATAGGTTTTGGACATGTCTAGGTCTTATATTTTACCTTATCTTTCCATTTTATTTAAATCGTTAAATAATGAGGTCATCGCTGCATCATCATAATTTCATAAATAATTTAATTTATTTAATGTCTAAAAATTATAAAACAAATACTATGATGTAGGAAATATTTTTAGATTTCCAATGAATATTTATAGTCCAAAATATAATTTATTTATACAAAATTAAAAATATTTTAGTTAGGTGATACATTCTTTGTTACATTTAACAATCTTTAAAAATAAAAAGATAAAAAGTCACTTTCTCACAAAAGTGATTCCATGGGGCCCCCAAGTTTGGCACAAGGCATTCCATGGTCGGCCATGAGACAACCAGTAGCCTTAGGCCACATTTTTTGGTCAGTTTTTATTATTATGAAATTATCTTATTATCTTTAACTACCCGATTACTCATTAATCAAGATAATTAAAGATAATTACCGTCGTTACTATTCATAATGTCCAAAAACAAAAGAGTCTTAATTACATAATTTGTACCTTCTGATTCCAAATATTTAATTCATTTTACCAAATTCCAAACACATAAATTTCAATAATGAATTTAAAAAAACATCCCGTTGTCAAAACCAATAGCAGGTTTTTTAGAAACAATATTTATGAAAAGTTTGACACTTGTTTATGACTAATTCCAAAGTGAAATTAATCCCAATGACCATCATTTAATTACATGGTAAAAATATATTCTAATTAAAATTTAAAACAAATTTAAAATATAATATAACCATATAATTAAATTATATGAAAAAGTAGTTTTGATGTAAAATGCAGTATTTTTCACTATTCATTGAAAAATGAACATTGTCAGAAAAATACCAAAAAATTAACCCAAGTTAAATTTCAATGTACCAATCATAAATAATTTGTTTATTTTGAAAAATAGAGCTTATAAAATTTTCAAAAAGTGGATTTAAAAGGGGTTCGCCGTCAAAAGGCGGTTGATCGTCCTTTTAAAGAATATTAGAATGGTTACGCTTAAAAACTGGATTAATTTGAATTTTTAATCCTCCAACATTTATTGTAAAGAGTAAAAATATTTGACAAACATATATAATCAATCTGTAGTTAGTTCTGTATATTCCTACCATTACAATGGTGAGGCGTTAACTACCATTTAAAGTAATATTATTTTATTATTAGAGTGCAACGTAAGATTTCCAAGAAACTCGTTGTAGCGTATTGGGTACGCCATCGAGCATAGCATCCCCTTTAAAGTAATATTAATATTTTATTCCCAAATATGGATAAATATAAAGATGTCGTATTCTTTATTTACCTGGGGTGTTACATCCTTCCCCCCTTTTGGGAATTGCGTCCTCGCAATTTTAAAATTGGGCTTGGAAACATCTTTGAAATTCTCACATCGGAACAAGAGTCAGTAAAACAATCACTTTAAAATAAAGAAAGATAAGTACAAAGGTCACCCGAGTTAACCCATAATAGGATTCCAAGTATGAATATATGGGCATGGAGGAAAAAAACAAAGGGTCATGTTCTGATGGAGAGTGATAGAAAACATGTTTAGGAGAAAGTTAACCACAAGAACAACACAAACTTGTGATGGGTTAAATGGTATTCGATTCCCCAGTAGGAAAAGTTAATAGACAACATTTTTGTTTTAAGTTACTTTTTATTGAGGAATTTATTCATAAGGAAACATAATCACTTATCATGTTGACTTTCAACTTTTATTAGATTCCTTACAGAAACTCATATTTTCTCCAAAAGACGTGTATTTAGGAAGACTTGTTCACATTAAGAGTACTATAATCAACTACTAGAGAATAAACTAATACACAAAAGAGAACTATATACTTCCCATGTATTTATACTTTAACCAAAACCAAAACCAAAACCAAAAAGGTTAGTACAAGATCAGATAATCCAGAAAAGGATAACCCTTTATAAAAAGAAAATCTATTCTAAATCTCCAAAATTTGTCCAACATAACACAAAGTTCAACGAGGACCAATCGATAATCAATTTGTCCATAAAATTATTCAAAGTAAACCAAACTAAGATTGAAACCCAAATATTTTAAGGATTTAGTCACATAGTCTTCCAAGTTAAATCGTAACATTTATCTCCAAACAACATCAGTTGCTCTTAATGTCTCGTATTGAAAAGTAATTAACCTAATCACATATCCTCCATGATAGGTTAATAAATATACATAGATAACCCAAAATCAACTTACTCTTAATTCATAAAATCATCTAACTAAAATGAATCAGTCAAACTAACCAGGGACTTCACATAGTCCAGTGGTAGGTGATAAATACCAGTTGCACTTTGGTTGTGGGTTCAATTCCTGCACCTTTGTCCGACGCGACGGGTTGTCACACGGTCTGCGTGTTGTCCTTTTTCCAAAACTATATAATTTTAAAACATTCCCCAAAACGAGATAAAATCTTCAAAAATGATCATAACATATTTTAACCTCAAGTTTATCTCAAGCCTTTCATTTTCCAGCATATCATATAATAACCCATAATTACCTCAAAAGTGAGGATCATATAAACTCTAATGGTTACCTTTATAATTATTACCTGAACTTCCATATCGATTGTTCACCTCATACATGATGCATTACAAAACATACCAAGGTTCAAGTGGTTGATCATGACTCCTTGATAGTTGTTTTAGAACAACCACAAGTTTCCTAATTGAATCCCCCATTTTATCTAGTATTTTAAACACAGAACCACCACAATTTACTTTAATCCCGTTGTCTCTTTTGTGCCTGCTAGATCCATCCATTCACTAAAAATATAAAGGTCAGTGTGAGTATATCAACAAAACCATCATGTACTAATGAGGAAGATAAACACTAATATATACTTACTCATTCACTTTATCTAAAACTAGAACTCTTTCTGAAATCCTAACCATTATGGTAATGTCATATATGCTTAAAGGATACCCTAACCTCTAAAGTTATCTAAACCGACCTCTGATACCAACTATAAGTCCCCAACCTTAAACATTAATTAATATTGAATTAAATGAATAATTCACATTGAGGATCTTTTCATGTTTAGAGTTTTAGAGAATTAGGATATAACTATTACATCTCAAAAGATTACAAAGTAGAAACTTCTACTAAGCTTCCATAAAATAAAAACTCTTAAAAAGAAACATGTCTAGTTCCATGTTTTAGGTAGAATGACTTTCCCTTGATCCCATCCTTGACCCTATTCCACGTTAAGTTCTGTAAAAAACATTTAAAAAACATGGGATGAGGATAAAAAGCTCAGTAAGGGATAGAAAAAGAATGAAAACAGTTAGTTTTTCAAAACAACAAGTAAACCATGTATACTTTATCAAAGTAATACTTTTCACCTTTTCAAAGTAGTAAAAACTCTTCACTGAATAAAAGTTCATTACTTACCCTTCAGTAACCAAAATATTACCATAAAACCCATATAAAGATCACATAACATATAAAGTTAACTTGGGACATAAACATACTTAAGAGGAGTAACCATACGGTCGACTTCCACACATACTTAATGGAATAGCCATACGGCCGACTTCCACACATACTTAATGGAATAGCCATACGACCGACTTTCATACCCAATGCATTGGAGGTTATAATGTAAACACCCATCCTGGTATTCATGGCACCACCCGTCATATGGTTTATCACGTAACCACCCGTCAAATGTCCAAGTACCATTATAAAATTATAACACATAAAACCAATATAAAGGAATGATAACATTTCCACATTTCAATCACAATATATCATTTAAATATATTGACATAACATAATCCTTTTTCAAAACCATTTTCAATACCAAAATACATAAAAGATTACATGGTATTTATTTTATTTTAAAAACATTACGGCTTGTTGAGGAAGCCAAAGATCAAACAATACTCACGGCGGCAGAAAAGGTCATTTTCACCGCGTACGGTAAAAGAAACATTCCTTTTTGTCATTTAGTAAAACGCTTCATAGAAAAAGATTCATTTTGTATAAAAGTAATAGTCAAAGGGGTTTATACACCGTATAAAAGAATGTTTTGTATAAAATGAAATATGCATCATTGAAAGGAGATTGAGACGAAGTCCCTTACAAAGATGGTATCCTTGGATTAAGGACAAATCAATTACCTAATTATGTGTGACAAACGAATACACCAAATATAAGTGGATATTAAGTGTAAAAAAATCAGATGTTATTCACACATATTCGTAGAAAGACATATTCAAGGAGTACAAGCCGATCCCAAAGAATCAAAATTGGGTTAAGAAGTTCCCTTGCAAAAATTTGACGGCCTAACGGCGTCAGTACAAAATTCCAAAAATGAGTTGATGAGAGATAAAAAGGGTATCTCATCACCTGGACATAAAATTTAAATCAATAAGGATATAGAAGAACATATCCCAACATAATATTATGTGAATTAAAAGGCATAACAAAAGAAGTCTTTTACAAAAAGAGGAGGGTGAAAGGTTCCCTTACCAACATGGGTATCTTTCGAGACACGCATCCTGTGAAAGAAGGACAATACAACATTGCTATAAATACTCATAAATGAAAGTATATTACACAAAGTGTAAAATAATGGGCAGTACATACACCACTCAAAGGAAATTGTGGTAAATTTAGCATAAATCTCACGGGAATAAAAGTGAGATGAAAAATCCCTTATGAAAACTCGGCAGCCTAACGATGCCACATAAAATTTACGAAAATGGATTGATGAGATCAAATAGGGTCTCTCATCATATTAAAAGAAAGTTTACAGAAAGAGGAATATAAAAAAACATCCCCCAACATAACAAAGAGGAGCTTAAAATAAGTGACATAAAGGAGAGTACTTAAAAAGATAGAGAGAGGTTAGATCTCTTATGAAAATTAGGCAGCCTAACGGTGCCACTCAAAATGTCCAAAATGGATTGATGAGAGAGAATAGGGTCTCTCATCATATGAACATAAAAATTACTGTAAAATTAATATAAAAGAACATCCCAATCACAAGAAATATGAGCTTAAAAGTAATGACATAAAAGAGTGTACTTAAAAAGAAAGAGAGGAGTAGGATCCCTTACCTCGGGTCCGACTTGACTCGATCGTTCTTTAATCTCCCAAATTATAAACTTTAGTTAATTTATACCTCCTTAAGAACCTTTTTCAAGTTCATTATTCCTTTTATATCACTTATTACCATGTCATAAACATTATGTAATCATTTATGTTAATAATGTTTGTTTTGTCGATATTTGGTTCTTAAGTCGAAAGTGGACTTCTTATAATTACATGTTGTTCATGTGGTCAAAGGTTCATTATATCCAGAATTTTATTCATGATGTATATATCATATATATCATATATATCCAGTATATTCATGCATTTATAATATTACATAACATTTAGAGTTAATAAATGAAATGCACCGTTCATGGAGACGGTAAGCCTTACGTACGCATGAACACTACTTCCATTTCTATTTCATATTTAATGGAATTAAAACATACTGATACAAAATAGTATTTTAATTCCAGTATGGTATCATATATAATATCATTAAATATATCCTTTATACGTACCACATATGGTATTAACGAATCAAATCACTTTGAGGTGGCGGTAGTCTGCACTTTCTTAAATGAAGATATCGCGTTTACCCATAATGGAAACCATAAAGGTATGCCATAAATGAAAAATACAGAATCTTAAGTAAAACATAAACATATTAGATATCATATATAAATATAGTGTCATCTTAATGTCCACCATTTAAGGTGTTATAAGAATGTTGAACAATCATCGTTTCGGGAGGTAGAAATTTGCCATCCACGGAAACAATATGTTCTTTAACCATTAGATGTAGGTGTGTGTAAGTGTATCTCTAATACTTCTTATAAAAACATCCTAGTATATTTAATATACTCGATGTTTTATAAAATAAATGAATAAAAAGATTTTAGGGGGTTGGAGAAGCAAAATAAAACAAAAGGACTCATGTGAAGACATTACCTTAAAATCGGGTAACTTCCTTTGATTTGAGCTCAAAATCTTCCTTGGAAATGCTTCTTCCCAAAGTGAGGATTCAAAGAGTTATAGAGGGATGTGGAGAGATTAAATGGGAAGGTGTTGGCCGATCCAAAGGCTTTTGAAGTGTGGGTACGGAGGTAGAGGTGGGGGCCTTTTATAAGAGGAGAGGAGGGGCACTCTTGGAAAGGTATAAAATGTAACTTTATTTTCAAATGAGTTTCGGATTTTATTGGTCCCACATTGATGTTTTTAGAGGATAAGTTGATAAGGGTTCTAAATACACCCATACAATAGGTTTTTGACCTGTGTAGGTCTTAGATTTTACATTATCATTCTATTTTATTTAAATCGTTAAATAATGAGGTCATCGTTGCATCATGATGATGTCATAAATAATTTAATTTATTTAATGTCTAAAAATTATAAAACAAATACTATGATGTAGGAAATCTTTTTATCTTTCTAATTAATATTTATAGTCTAAAATATCATTTATGTAGACAAAATTAAAAATATTTTAGTTAGGTGATACATTCATTGTTACATTTAACAATCTTTAAAAATAAAAAGATAAAAAGTCACTTTCTCACAAAAGTGATTCCATTTGGCCCCCAAGTTTGGCACAAGGAATCTAATGGTCAGAAATGAGACAACCAGTAGAATTAGGACACATTTTGTGGTCATTTTTTATTATTATTATATTTTATTATTATCTTTAACTACCCGATTACTCATTAATCAAGATAATAAATGATAATTACCGTCGTTACTATTCATAATGTACAAAAACAAAAGAGTCTTAATTACATATTTTGGAACTTCTGATTCCAAATATTTAATTCATTTTATCAAATTCCAAATCCATAAATTGCAATAATTAATTTAAAAAAACTTCCCATTGTCAAAACAAATAGCGGGTTTTTTAGAAACAATATTTATGAAAAGTTTGGCACTTGTTTATGACTAATTCCAAAGTGAAATTAATCCCAATGAACATAATTTAATTACATGGTAAAAATATATTCTAATTAAACTTTAAAAAAATTAAAAATATAATATAACCATATAATTATATTATATGAAAAAGCAGTTTTGATGTAAAATGCAGTATTTTTTACTATTCATTGAAAAATGAACATTGTCAGAAAAATACCAAAAATTAACCCAAGGTAAATTTCAATGTCACAAACATAAATAATTAGTTTATTTTGAAAAATAAAGATTATAAAATTTTCAAAAAGTGGATTTAAAAGGGGTTCGCCATCAAAAGGCGGTTGATCGACCTTTTAAAGAATATTAGAATTTTTACGCTTAAAAACTGGATTCATTTGCATTTTTAATCCTCTAAAATTTATTGTAAAGAGTAAAAATATTTGACAAACAGATATAATAATTTTTTAGTTAGTTCTGTTCATTCCTGCCATTACAACAGCTAGGCGTTAACTACCATTTAAAATAATATTATTTTATTATTAGAGTGCAACGTAAGATTTCCAAGAAACTCGTTGTTGCGTATTGGGTATGCCATCGAGCATAGAATCCCATTTAAAGTAATATTAATAATTTATTAAAAAATATGGATAAATATGAAGATTCCGTATTCTTTATTTACCCAGGGTGTTACAATGGATCCACTTTGGAGTGATAATGACACTTTATGTTAATCAACTTAAAGTAAAGAAAAAAATGAAAAAAACATAAATCTCTTTGTAAATCAATTTGTACATGGTGTTAAATAAGTTATATCTGCGACTATAAATATTAATTGGAAATATAAAATGATTTCCTACATCATGGTATTTTTTTTTTAATTTTTATACATCAAATAAATATTTTTTTTGATGAAATAATGTTGCACTATTTACCTCATTAATGAATAATTTAATTAAATAATGGTTTCAAACATTCCTAAAGAGACCGTCCTCCCCCTTATAAAAATCCCCCATCTCAAAATCCATAATAACACCTCTCAAGCCCAATGGCTCATCCAAACACTTCCCAATTAAGCTCCTACATCCCCCTCTTCCACCTAGAAGCTTTACCTTAGGTAGAAGGCCCTTCAAGAAATTCTTTTGGTTCAAACCAAAGGAAGTTACCCGATTTAAATGATACATATTCTCTTATGTTATTTTATTTTATATTACCTATCCAACCCCATAAAATATTTTTATTCCTTTATTTTTTAACAAAAAATTATTTTCAATATACTATGTTGTTGTTGTTATAAGTATTCAAACTACACTTACACACACCTCCGTCTAATGGCTGAAGAACATATTATTTCTCTGGGCGACAAACTACTTCCTCACGGAACGATGATTGTTTGATTATCTCATACCGCCTCTTATGGGGGCCGTAAAGATATCACTGTATTTATATATGATATATTTTATGTTTATGTTTTCTTTTATTCTTATTTATTATTGATTTATATAATACATTTTTTGTTTCCATAATGGGTAAACACGATAATTTCATTTGAGGAAGTGCATACTACCGCCCCCTCAAAGTGATATGACTTGTTCTTTCCATACGTGGAACATATAAAGGATAGAGTTTCTGAAATTATATTTATGATATTATACTGGAATTATGATATTCCTGTGTATCATTATGTTTTCTTTTCATTAAAATATGGAATAGAAATTAAAGTTACGTTTATGCATACGTACGACTTACTGTCTCCATGAATGGTGCATTTTATTTCTTATCACCAAATATTATTCACAGTTATAAATACATATATATACTGGATATATATGATATATATGATATCTAAATCATGAATATCATTCTGGAGATAACAAAATTTCGACCTCATGGACAATTTATGATTTTAATAAGTTCGTTTTTAACTCATGTTCCGAACATCAGAAAAATGTCTGATATGAACTCAAATAATTAACAAATTTTTATAGAAAGGTAATAAGTGATATAAAAGAAATAATAAACTTGGAAAATGTTCTTATGAAAGTAGAAATTAACGTTAGTTTAATACACAAGAGATTAAAGAACGAACGGGTCAAGTCGGACACAAGGTAAGAGACTTTGTCTCAATCTCCTCTCATTGAGGCATGTTTTGATAATATACACATACTTATTTTATACGGTATATAATAAATCACTTTAGATTTAAATTTCATTAAAAGGGAATATTTTTTCGACAAAACATTTTACTAAATGACAGAAGGAATTTTTTTATCATTTCTGGTGACAATGACCTATCCACCGTCGTAATCATTAGTTGGCTTCCCCTATAAGCCATAATGATTCTAAAATGTTAAGGAAACCCATTATTCTGTTTTAGGGTGTTTTGGTATTGAAAATGGTATTTGAAATTGATTTATTATTTCAATATGTTGAAATGGTTTTTTTTATTTCTAATGAAATGTAATTTGTGAAATACTTATATGTGCAATATTTTATTTGTTATGATTTTATAATGGTACAAGAACATTTAACGGGTGGTTACATGATAAACCAAATGATGGGTGGTGCTGTGATAAACTAGGAAGGGTTATTATGATATAACCTCCAATGCATTGGGTATGGAAGTCAGTCATATGGGTATTCCATTTAGTGATATGTGTGGAAGTCGACCATATGGTTATTCCATTTAAGTATGTTTATGTCCCATGCTACCTTTATATGATACATGTTCTTTCTACTGGTTCTATGGTAATAATTTGGTAACAAAATGGTAACCAATTATCTTTTATTTAGTGAAGAGTATTTACTAATTCATAGAGGTGAAATGTATTTCATATGATAAGGTATTCATGGTATATTTTCTGTTTTGAAAAACTAATAGTTTTCTTCATTGTGTATCCCATACTAAGCTTTTTATTCTCATCAAACGTTTTTGAAATGTTTTTACCAGGACATAAATTGGTATAGGGTTAAGGATGAAAACAAAGAAAATTCAAGCAGTATATAACATGGAACTATACATAAATCTTTTATTTAATGGGTTTTTATCTTTTGGGAAAAAATGGATACTTGGTAGAAGTGTCAACATGTAATATTCATGTTATTATGTATATGTTATGACCAAATTCTCTAAATCTCTAAACCTGAAAAATACTCTTTGTAAATTATTAAGTTGTTTCAAGATTATGTAATGCTTAAGGATGGGGCCTTATAGTTGGTATCAGAGGTAAGTTTAGACAACTTTAGGTGTTAGAATATTTTTAAATTAATGTCCATAAATTAATTTATGGTAACATTGAAGTGATATATCATTTTAAGATTACAATTTTGCATCACCTAAGTTATTTCTATGTTCATAATGGTTTTCCACAGAGGAAACAAAATAGCTATGTTGGGATGACATCAGGAGGAAGACAACCTTCCAAATGAACATCTTAAGATGGTCTGAATCAGAATTAAATAGTTTGTTGTTGTGGTGGCTCAGTTTACTCATGTGATAGTTGGTGGTTGGGTTTATAGATGATATTTTGTTATATTATAAAAGTCTAGAGGATCATGAAATCCATTTAAGGGATGTCTTACAAACCTTAAAATAAAATAATAATTTTAGGAAATTCAGAAAGATCTATTTTTGGTTACAAAAAATTCATTCCTTGGTCACATTGTTTAAAAAAATGGAATAACTCTTGATCCTGCGAATAAAAAATTTGTTGAAGAATGGCCAAGACCTAAAAATATAACAGAGATTCGTAGTTTTCTTGGATTATAGGGTTATTACTAGAGGTTTGTTGAAATGTTTTCATAGTTATCTATCAAAACAACTAAGTTAACTTGAAAAGGTGTTATGTTAATTTGGACAAAAGAACGTGATTATCATTTTTTGGAATTGAAATAATGATTGGTGAATGCTTCAATATTTTCATTTCCTTCTAGAGATGGTGTGTTTGTTATCTACAGTGATGTTTCGTTGAGAGGACTTGGTTGTGTCCTATTATAGAATGATCAAGTAATTGCTTTTGCATCAGGTCATTTGAAACCTCATGAGTTGAATTACCCTACACATGATTCGGAATATGTTGATGTTGTGTTTGCATTAAGAATTTTGAGGAATAATCTATATGGAGTAAAATGTGAAATATATATAGACCACAAATTTTTTAAGTATATATTCACTCCGAAGGAATTAAACACGAGACATAAGAGATGGTTAGAATTAATCAAGGATTATAATTGCACGATCCATTTCATACCAGAAAGGGAGATAAAGTGGTTGATAATATGAGTCGAAAAAGTAATTGTACATTAACAATGATATGTTTTGAACAAGATCCTTTGGTTTTTTATTTGGTGAACACTGGCATAGAATTTGTTGGTGTGGGAAATTCCCCTATATTGTTTCAGGTTCCAGTGAAATCAGCTATATCAGATGGAATTAAGAAAGTGTAGAAGGAAGGAAGTGAGTTCCAGAAAAAGGTAGTGTTTGTTTAGAAGGGTATGTTTTCTGATTTTAACATTGATAATGATTGTATTTTGAGGTTTGAGAAGAGATTATGAGTACCTTGTGATTCACAGTTGAAGAAAGAATTATTATGTGAAGCTCATAGTTCTCTGTTTTCAGTTCATCTTGGAAGTACTAAGATGTATAGAGATCTTAACGAGTATTACTAGTGTGTTGGGATGAAAAGAGATATTGTTCAATTTACTGAAATTTTTTTGACTTGTCAACATGTTCAAGAAGAGTGGAAGTTACCAAATGGAATGTTTCATTCTTTACCAGTGCCAGAGTGGAAATGGGAAAATATATCCATGGACTTTGTTGTGGGATTACCAAAGTCATCTTGAGGTAATAATGCAATCAGGGGTATTATTGATCGATTGACTAAATATGCTCATTTCCATCCTATTCAAGATACTCAATCCCTAGATCAAATTTCACAGTTGTATTTTAAAGAGATTGTCAGGTTTCCTGGAGTTCCACACTCCATTGTATCTGATCATGATCCCGTGATTAATTCTAAATTTTTTAAAGGTCTTTAAAGGTCATTGGGTATTAAATTAAATTTTAATATAGCATTTCATCCGCAGTCAGATGGGAAATCAGAACCAACAATTCAAACCTTGGAAGATATTCTATATGCTTGTTTGATGGATTTTTAGGGATGTTGGGACCAACATCATTTTTAGGTTTAATTTTCTTATAATAATAGTTTTCATTGTAGAATACAGATTTCTCCATTTAAGACATTATATGGAAAGTGGTGTCGAACTCCAGATTTGTGGGATGAAGTAGGTGAAAGAAAGCTGATTTGACCAGAATTGGTAGAAGAGATGGCAGAAAAAGATCAGTTGATTCAGAAGAATATGATAACATCTCATAGTAGGCATAAAAGTTATGCACATGACGAGAGGAAGGATCTTTCTTTAGATGTAGGTGATCATGTATTTCTCAATGTTTATCCATGGAAAAGTATGATGAGTTTTTGTAAAATGGTAATGTTGTGTTCGAGGTTCATTAGACCATATGAAATCATAGAGAAAGTTGGATCAGTTTCCTATAGAGTGGATTTACCTTCATGTTTATCCCAGGTTCAAAATGTTTTTCATGTTTCAATGTTGAAAAAATATATGCCAGATCCATGTCATGTATTGAGCCCCGAGGTAGTTCAGTTGGAAGAGAATCTTTATTATGAGGATCAACCAGTCCAAATTATTGACCGTAGAGATCAAGGGTTGTGAAATAAGGTAATTAATTAGGTAAGGGTTTTTTGGAAAAACCATATGGTTGAAGAGGCAGCGTGAAAATATGAAAATGCTATTAGGGATAAATACCCCCATTTATTTGATATGTGAAAAAAATTACGAGGATGCATTTTCCAAAAGGGAGAAGGATGTAACATCCCAGGTAAATAAAAAATCAGACATTTTCATATTTATTTAGATTTTTGATTTAAATGTAAATTTTAATTTAAAAGGTATGCAATGTTCGATAGAGTACTCGATACAAAACATAATGTTTCTTTTAAATCTTACATTGCACACAACGTTGGGTCATACTGAAAAATAATAATATAATATTATTTCAAATGGTAGTTAATGCATAGCTGCTGTAATATCGAGAATGAACATAACTAACTACAATTTGATTATACATGTTTATTAAATATTTTTACATTTGTCCAATCAATGTTAGTGGCTTTAAATATGAATGAATTTAATTTTTAGCATAAATACCGTAATATTCTCGAAAAGGTCGATTTACCACCTTTTGATGGAGAACCATCAATAAATCAATTTTTTTTTTCACATTTATATATTCTATTTTACAAAAAAAAAATCTTATTTAGAATTGGGATATCAAAATATACTTAAGGAATTTTTTTTATTTTTCTAATAAAATTCATGTTTTAATGTTTAGTGAAACTACTGTATTTTAATTCAAAAATAAATTTTAATCTAATTTATTTATATTTTTAGATTATCATTTTTATTTATTTTATAGTATAATTTGATTATATTTTTATGATTTAATCCAATTTTGGTCATTTGAAGTAATTTCACTTTGAAATTGAACATAAACAAATGTCAATCTTTTGATAGTTATTATTTCCTAAAAACACACTTTTTTGTTTTGACAATGGGAATTAATTTTTAATTAAATAATGAAACATATATGTTTTGAATTTGGGAAAATAGAAATAAATCTTTAATTCTGAATATCAAATATAGCTTACGCTGATTTTTTAGTATTTTTCTGAAAACCTTCAATTTTTTGGAATTGTGAAAACACCGAGTAGTAGTTAAAAACCAACTTTTTATTTTAAATGAAAATTTACCAGTTCTGGGAATATAATTTTAGAAATCCTACATACATGGTTGATATTAGTGGGAAATTTAAGTTTTAATAAGATGAAAATAATATTTAGTGAATAGTAACTTTTGACTTTTATTTACCACAGTTAAATGTAAATAGGGTAATTAATGTTCAAATACTATTATAATAATATAAAATTACCAAAACATGTGTCTTAATCCTATTGGATGTTACATTTACGACCATGGTCATCCATTGTTCTATTTTGGGACCCCATGTTGCCACATGGGGGTGATAACGACACTTTATGTTAGTAAATTTAACGAAAAGACAAAAATGACATAAACATATATATTTTAGTAAATAAATTTTTACATGGTGTAATATAAGTTATCTATTCGACTATATATATTAATTTTATTAATAAAAGTATTTCCTTCATCATGGTATTTTTTTATAATTTTTATACATCATATAATCAATATTTTTTATGACACAATAATGATGTAGTGTTTACCTCATTAAGGAAATATTTAGATAAATAAAATTTTAAAAATTTAAACATTATCTTAAACCTATCCATTTCTTATTGGATGATTTTATTTCTAACAATAGTATTATTATCTATGTTTTTAATAATTTATGGACCTTTAGAAACTGAATAAAATTATATAATAAAATAATATTTTCAAACATTCCTAAAGAGCCCCTCCGCCCACTTATAAAAAGCCTTCACCACAAACTCATTACTCCCACATATCAATCCCCTTGTCTCATCAAAACTATGAACAATTAATCAAAAAATACCTATATTCTACATATAAGCCTTAAATTAAGCATAAGGAACTTCAATAAATCATTTTGGTTCAAACCAAAGGATGTTTCCCGATTTAAAGGTAACATATTCGCTTAAGTTATATTCTTTTATTTTACTTCTCCAACCCAGTAAAATATTTTTATTCATTTATTTTATAATAACACCCGTATATTATATATTATTGGTTGTTTTTATGAGAACTATTAAAACTACACTTACACACACCTCTGTCTAATGGGTGAAGAACTAACTGTTTCTATGGACGGTGAACTACTGCCTCATGAAATGATGATTGCTCGACTATCTCCTACCACCTATTATGGTTCCCTTTATGATGGAACTATATTTATATATGCTATATATTATGTTTATTTTTTCTTTATGCTTCAATATTGTTCATTTATTTAATACCATTATGGTTTCTATAATGGGTAAACAGGATAATTTCATTTGTGGAAGTATGGACTACATTCCCCTCAAATTGATATAACTTGTTCATGCCACACGTGGAACATATAAAGGATGGAGTTATTGAAATTATATATATGATATTATACTATAATAATTATATTCCTATGTATCATTATGTTTTCATTCCATCAATATATAAAATAGAATAGAAAGTTGCGTTCATGCGTACATACGACTGACTGTCTCAATGAACGGTGCATTTCATTTCTTATCTCCATATATTATGTACTATTATAAATACATATATATACAGGATATATATGATATATATGATATCTTAATCAGTAATATCATTATGAAGATAATGGATTTTTGACCACATGGATAATTTATATTATAACTAGTTCATTTTTAACTCAAGTTCCGAACATCAGAAAAATGTCTGATATGAACTCAAATAATTAACTAATTGTTATAGCAAGGTAATAAGTGATATAAAAGGAATAATAAACATGAAAAAGGTTCTTAATATTGTAATAATTAACTTAATTCTATTACTATGAAGATTAAAGAACGAACCGTTCAAGTCAGACATGAGGTAAGGGACTTCGTCTTAATCTCCTTTCATTGAGGCATGTTTTGATAATATACCACTCCTTCTTTTATATGGTATGTAATAAACCCCATTGGATTTAAATTTCATTGTAAGGGAATATTTTTTCTATGTAGTGTTTTACTAAATGACAAAAGGAAAGTTTTTATCATTTACGGTGACAATGACCTCTCTGCCGCCGTAATAGTTAGTTGGCTTCCTCTATAATCCATAATGTTATTAAAATGAAAAAGAAACCCCTTATTCTAGTTTTGGGTGTTTTGGTATTGAAAATGGTTTTTGAAATTTATTTATTATTTCAATATCTAGAAATGATTTATTTTGAATGAAAATGGAACATTATTAGTGGAATATCTATATTTGCAATATTTTATGTGTATTGATTTTATAATGGTACTTGGTCATTTGATGGGAAGTTACATGATAAACCGAATGATGGGTGGTGCATTAACAAACCTGGTCAGGTGGTTAATTTATAACCTCCAATGCATTGGTAATGAATGTTGACAGTATGGATATTCCTTTAGGGATATGTGTGGAAGTTGACCGTATGGTTATTCCATGTAAAAATGTTTATGTCCCAAGTTACCATTATATGTTATGTGTTCTTTTGATAGGATTTATGGTAATATTTTGGTTACAAAATGGTATCCAATGATCGTTAATTCAGTGAAGATCATTTACTATTTCATAATGGTAAAAAGTATTAGTTATGATAAGGCATTCATGGTTTACGTTTTGTTTTAAAAAACTAACTATTTTCCTTCTTTGTGTATCCTTTACTGAGATTTTTATGTTAATCCCATGATTTTGAAATGTTTATGAATGGACATAATGTGGTCTTGGGTCATGTATGGGATCAAGGAAAAGTCATGCTGTCTAAAACATGGAACTAGTTATGAATCTTTTTTTTCAATGAGTTTTTATCTTATAGAAAAAATGGATACCAAGGAGAAGTGTCAAAATGTAATATTCAAGTTGTTATGTATATGTTATGACCAAATTCTCTAATGCTCTAAACCTGAAAAGATCCTCATTGTGAGTTATTAACAAAATTTATGAACATATAATGATTAATTTTGGGGCCTTATATTTATAAATTATAAGATAGATATAATTTTTAAAAATAGTTGATTAAAATTATCTAACATGTTTTAGTCAATTCTGTTTAAAATGTTAAATTACCTAGGTTAGAAAACTAGTTACTCTAGTAAAAACCCAAAATAATACAAATAGGGGATATTAGAAGACGAGTAATGAAATGTATGATACATGTGAATAAATGTGTGGGAGGGTTGGATAGAACATATAATCCTTCCAACCCATTAATTTTTAGTTTTGGAGAAACTTCATGTAATGTTGACCCCCACATAGTGAATACTTTTTAGTATTTTCAGGAATGTCATTCCTCAATTATAAAGGGAACTCAATCCGCTCACTTGTTTACACCACTCAATGCCTTTTAGGTAAACCATCATCTAGTAAAACCACTTTTGAAAGTATATCACATAATCCATGAATCCTTATATTTTGTATAAATCCAACAGTGAAATTATTTATTTCAATACAAAATAAGATACCATATGTAGAGGTAAAAATCTTCAAACACGAGTTTTTTATGTCTTACTCAATCTCGTAAAATTTTTATTATTCCATGTTTATATAAAAACCTCTTTATATTCAATAAATATATAAATTTTTATGTAATTTTATGACCTACAACAACACACACATTCATCCAATAGGTTATTAAATCATCATTCTTGTTACGGTAGACTAATACCTCACAAAACAATATTTTCCTTTATTTCATTACCATATTTCAGGGTTAAAATAATTATGGATTTATAGTGTATATTATATATATATATATATATGATTTTTTTAGTTCATTGTTATTTTTTAAATTTCTATATCACACATAAAATTATGCTTTTTATTTTTTGGGAATAATACGATGTCACATAAGTGTACAGAAGACTACTACCTAGAGAAGCGATGCGATTTGTTGACGCTTAACATGGAATGTATTAAAATAGTAATATGAATTTGTTTTGATATATAAGACATAATAATGATACTATAATCATAATATATCTATATACTATATCATTTGTCTTTCTTTCTTTCAATACGATAAGAAAATGGAATGAACGTTTATGCTTATGTGCAACCTACTATCTCCTTGAATGGAATATTCCATTTCAAATCATAAAATTTTATATATTAATATAAATAAATATATAATATATATTTATTATTTATATAACGGTTTAAGGTTTAGAGATGACGAAAAAATGATCAAATTAAGTGGATAAATAAATAATATAAAAAAGATATATGAAAAACAATGAGGTTATTTCAGGAATCCAAACATTAACATGCATGATTTAATAAATATGAAAAAAGGCCATAAAAATAATATATGGTATTATTTATATCAATATTTTTTTTCAATATATGTATAATAAATTTATATTTATTATTCTAGATGTTGATCAAGTGGGACATAAGTAAATAATTACTGTAAGGGGATTTCTAGTATCAGTTTTATTTCTAAGAAAATTATTCCATATTCACCCCTTGTTTTCTGAATGGTGTATATAATAATCAATGAAATTATGTATCATGAATATAACTCATATCATGATTATTAATGTTTCCATTTATGTAATTATTTCATGGGTATTTTGATTCAGAAGTTAGCTAAGCCGTAAGTAATTTTTTCT
Source organism: Viscum album (assembly GCA_963277665.1). Classification (NCBI taxonomy): domain Eukaryota; kingdom Viridiplantae; phylum Streptophyta; class Magnoliopsida; order Santalales; family Viscaceae; genus Viscum; species Viscum album. Next base: position 1,732,861,513 of record OY728127.1, read on the forward strand.
CAGTTTGCCTTGTGTGAGATTTATGTTATGTAATGATCCTATATTATTTATAAAAGTGTATATAAATTACCATTTACAAGGAATATATAGACCCATGTTTTTCTGATTTTTGAAATTTCGTAAAAAAATCATTTTTTTCAGTGCTCATGAGGGATAAAATAGTAATTTCTACAAAAAGACGATCTAAAAAAATATTATGAGCACTCCATTGGTGCTGGTATACAATGTTTAACACATGAAATAAATTTAGGGGAATTTTGAGTCATTAAATTTATGAAATAACATATAAATTTAATTAATTAAATATTAAACTATCTAAGTAGAACTCTGTGGTGATATCATTTTAATGGAGTCCCGTATTAAGATTCTGATTCTGCAGTTGAGTTTTGAATGTGGGAGTTTCAGTCGATGATTGATAAACACACATAGGATTCTAGGTATAAGGAAAATTTTAAAATAGGGAACGAATTAATTAAATAAAATTATTAAAAAAATATCCCCCACCATTAGAGGTTCTTATCCATGGAAGGATAGAGGAGGGTTCCTTCCTTTAAAGGAATGGATGGATAGATAGGTGAAAAGGAGGACTTGTTTCCAAAGATAGTATGTGGTGTAGATCAGGACCTGATCGAGGGGTAGTGGCACAAGGGAGAAGATTTAGACCTGATGATTTAGCATTTACACCAAGATGTAGGGTGTTTTTCAATTTTATACCCTAATCCCTATACCCTAATTATTTTCCGATTTTATATCCATATTATGGATTCTATTGACCCAATGGGGGTTTATATATGCTTATTTTTGAAAAATTTGGGGTTTCATAATGTTTTCTGGAGTTTTTCGTTTGGAAACCCCAACTACATGACATGTGGTTTTAAGAAGACACAATGTGTGTTCATTCAATTTGGGGGAGAAGTGGAGAATATGAATACACATTTTATAGCCCAAAGGACATGCCATGTAGTTCTACTCAGTATATGGAAGAGTATATGGCTAGATGACCCATGTTGGTGGGGGGACATGGTAGTGTAGAATACACAGTCAGACCCCATTTGGTTGACATGCCTTGTGTGGGTACATAAACAGATATGGGAACATGGATAAGAAATGGGAGGTACACTGGAAGGTTATATTGGTTGGTTAAAGACCTTGTGGTAGACTTACACATAGTGTACTTGGGTTATACATTCCATGTTCCATGGGAGTACAAGGCTATGAGGGGATATGGGTGCACTGGATCTAGGATTAGGAATAAATGATGTGATATGGTCTTTTGATACCCTATAATGGGAGCTTTTGTGTTTTTTATCTTATAGAAATAGATGAACTTAGGAGTAGCCCATTTGGATCATTTTTCCACTTAGATCACGATAGTGGGATAATTTCATCATATAGAGGTCTCTAGGATGATGTTTTAGAAAAAATTGGAGTGGAATGAATATTTCAATGGGGTTTGGATTTAGTGTAATCTAGTAAGTTGGGTTTTCATCTATATTTATAGGTGAGGATTTAGAGTATAGTGTTTGATCTCACCTGAGCATGATGTGGATTTTTTATGAGGTTCAATGGATAAAAATCGGGTGGTGGGAATTTAGTAGTATCTTTTGTGTTATCTTGGTTGTCCATGCATTTATAGACCAGTTTCACGATGTTAGAGAAGTTTAGGGTTGGATTCGTTGTTGGATGATCAGGGTGGTTGGATCCTTTTGGATAGGTCGACATCTTAGGATGGCAGTTATGGATTGGTGTTGTTGTGGTGTTGATTTTATTCTGATGGTCTATTGAGGATGCCCATGGTGGGATTTTTTTGGTTAAGTGATCATTGGATGTTGTGGTTGGATATTGATGATTCCTATGAGATATGTGTTTACTTTTAGATGTATTATTTTCATGATTTCAATCATGAATTTGTTTGAGGCCACTATGGGACACATGGGGATATTTCTTATGATATTATTTAGCATGAGAGTTTTTTGTTTCTATATCATGGGAGGGGATTCATCTACATTACTTCTAGCTCCGACGGTCTAAGGAGGGATGACTCTACTTATGTGTGGTCCTAGGGATCAATTTTTTTCTTGATTTATTGGATTCCTCAGAGTGGCTACGTGTGCTATGTATTTTTTTATGAGTGATTCCTTGGGACCTGAGTTGATGTATGATTTGATGAGGCTATGATGTTGTTGGATAAGAGGGATGTATATCCATCCCTTATTATATTTTAGTTATTTTATGTTGAGACATGTATTATTCTCATGGGGAGGTTTTTTATAGTTGGGGTGCCACATTTTGGAGCTCAATCGACTAGTAAGGGATGTAATTTTTGAGAGCTTTGGACCAACGATGAGTGAGTGTGGTTTTGGATATCCATGATTTAGATTATTTTATTGAGTCTCTATATATGTTTTGAACAGTTGTTTAAGGTTTGAGTGGTGGTGTGAGGCTCAGAAAACATAGTAATATATTATAAGGTATTGAGGATGTGATGTCACATGTATGTGGTTTGGTAGTAGAAATAAGCTCTAGGAACAAGATGTATACTACAAATATAGTGTTAGATTGAGCTCTAAACATAGCTAGTAAACATAATGGTATGATTAGTAGACTGATGCCCAAGTTGATGATGAAATTACTTATGGAATAAAAAATCGGAATAAGGATATGTATCCTTAGGTTGTGATAGAATGGTGTTTTAGGAACCCCAAATGTTATATATAGATGGTTTTGGACAATGGTTTTGGACAATGGTTTTGGGAATTGATAGTATACTATGCGAAATAGGTGATAGAAAAAGGCACTAAAAATGATTAGTATAAATTGTTGTTTATGTTCCAAAATGATTCTATGTGAATTTATTGTATTACAGTTGGGATGGATAGGGTACTAATTCTCCCCATCGAAGGTTTAGGTTTTAGACTGATGCTCTAGACATATTTTTCTTGATATATTGTTTAGGATCCAGACTGAGGCTCCTAGAATGATTAATTAATATATGGTTTAAGTGTTGGACTGATGCTCCTGGAATTATTGTTTGTGATACATGAGATTGATACGAGAATGATGATCTAGGATTTGAATTAAATCTATGTTGTAATTGAGATTTATTGTTCCAGGTTCCATGTATGAGATAATGTCGGGTCTTCTAGACACAGTTTTGGTTAAATTATATTAGAATCTTGGAAGTTAGGACTATTGTAGGATGGGTCCTTTGTTTTTTTGGTTTTGTTCTGGCCCTAATGGATATGGATCCCATGGGTTTTTGGGATATATTTCTATTTCCATGTACTCAGATACAACCCAAAATTAGACAAAGAAGGTATGGTCAACTAGGGGCTCAGACCTAAGAGTCAATGGTTATTCTATTTGAATTTATCAGTTATGTTTTATATTGGTTGAGCATACTGCATGCACATGAACTTATGGAAGATGTTTATAGGTTCACCGTTGAGGGTTTCCTACATAGATTTAATTTTTACCCCTTGTACATGAACCAATGTGTATGTGAGACCATATGTTTGATTTTAAATCGAGTACATATGAACGATTGAAAAATCCATGGCCTTGGATTTCATGGTTGAGTGGGATTCTCATGTGGCGTCAACTGGTCAGGATGAAGTATCTATATAGGGTACAAGAGTCTAAGTATGTTTTTTGGGATGGATTTGGAAGCATGGTTTATTTTATTTATTTTTTATTTATATATTTCTATATATCTAATCAGCCAAGGGGATATTGTTTTTGTATGTATGGAATGGTTGATCACGTGATTACAATATTTCATTCAATAACAAAATGTTTCATTTTATTTTATTTATTCTTCCACATTCTCTATTTTAATGGTTTTTATTTATTTATTTCTATTTGTCTACTCTATTCTAGGCCTATAGATCCTAAATGTTCCACCGTTAAATCACCACTATAAGTCAGCATCCATTAGCCTATGATGACGTGTGCTTGAGGTCTTGTGGTGAGATTGATCATATCACCAGTTTTGTTTATGGTGTTTTTGATTTATTTATGTTTTCTCAATATGATACGAGGGTATAGTATCCCCATAGTTCCACCATTAAATCACGACTACTAGTCGGTAGCCTCTAGCCTATGATGAGGTGTTCTTCAGGTTTTGTGGTGAAACAGATCAGACTAGATGTTTTAGTGGCATCCCATGAGGGATGTTACATGGTGGTATCCATGTATTTTTTTCTTATTATTTCACTACTTATTTTTATTAGAGTTGAGATAAAGGAATGTGTCAATGCTTTTGATGTATACCGGGCTGGTTCATAAGTAACACCTATTTAAGTAGGGAGTCTAGGTTACTTGGTACAAAGATTGTGGTTCGAGATTTGTGAAGCTACTGTTGGATTTGATTTCATCTCTGAGTGATTCATATATAGTTTAGATTTTATGTTTTTTGGTGAATTTCATGTTCTTTTCCAATTGTAAAGAAGAATGTGGTCTGGTTTTTATACATGGACTACAGAGTTCATAGGAATCTCATGCATCATTTTAAAAATATGTTATCCCTGGGTGGTTGGATTTGGAATATAGGAATTTATGGTTTTCATTCTAATGAAATTATCAATGGATCCAAATTCAGACTCTCGATGATGAGGACATCAGTGTAGTTTTCATTCATGGGGGGTGCAGTGACCCTGGTTGGCTAGTATGGACTGAGTGTATGATCACTGGAACCCATGTGAATTGTATTTTTAGGTTTATTATATGTCCAAGTCCGCAAATTAGTGGTCTAGTGTGCAAACACTCAATGGACTAAATCCCTAGTTTTGGCAATATGGTTAGTATATGCCACCTTTATTTTATAATTCCCTAATGTAGGGTGTTTTTAATTGTTGATTTCATGTTACCATGATGCAAGTGCGTGTTGATGCCCCGTGATTTGTTTCCCACTATGATCTGGATTAGACCTATGTGATTGGACATAGTTACTTGATGTGAGACTATATTGGTGGGGCTATGTGGGAGATCATAATGGGATTTTTTACAAGACTGTACAATAGAGAGTCGAAGCTATTTGACTTTTAGGGTGACCTGTGGGAGGCTCCAACTGAGTTTTGAGTAATTTTTTTTGTAACAGTGTTACAAATGGAATCATTAAATATTTTAAAATTCTTAATGAAGTCTGATGATAGTATTGATGTTTAGGCTTTTTATATTCATTCTATTTTTATATAGTTCACATGTGGGCCAATGATTCTAAATTGATGCTGGTTTCAATAGGTCCTGGTTATTTAATATATCTATCCAAGGGAATAGTTTTGTAGGATGGTTGATCATGGTAGTTATTCTTTGGATTGAAAGTACATTATGTTCCTATGTTTTTTGGTTAGGGCTTGTGAACTGCATTTTCATGAGACTTGACACATTGTAGTCATAGAAGGCTTTGTGGTAGAGTTAAACAAGGGGTCAAATGGTTATGTGATAGGTAAATCATGGAGACATAAGCACTGTTGATGCACCGTGTCATTTTACTTATGAAGAGGATGTTACATGATTGAATGTAAAATGTGATTGAGTTGTATAATGATCCATGAGTGGATGGAGACTCATTTCACGTGTGATGAAAGGATTCTTAGCATGGTGACCCAAGGGCCCTAGGATATAACTATGATGATATATAATAGATGGGTTGTGTTTGTATTCATCGATGAAATATTAGTATACATGCAATTATAGCATATTATTCCCAAAACCTTGACATCAACTTGGGTATGCTAAGAGAGAATCACATACATTTCTAGATATGTAGATGTTTTCGTAGGTTGATAATGGGATTCATAGGTGGTTGCACTCATGGATAGGTTTATGTGAAGGTGTATAGTGTGGTTCACACCATAAAATATATATGAGTGAGGTCCTTATGAAAGACTAGATATCGATTAATATCATGGGATTCATTTTTGGGATCTAGGAATACGTGATATTAGAGGTTTTGTTTTGTCACTCTGGTGGGAGTAAGATGGACATGAAATATTACAAGGTTTGGCTATGATTTGGTAATGGGCATTGGAAAAGGTGTTTGGTTTTGAGATTATGATAATGATACACATATTCTAGGGAGTACCAGATCAATCTTACGGATGTGACCCTTGTGTGGGTAGGGACTCTATTTCAGTGGAATGCACATCGAGCGGGTTGGGTGACTGCTGAGCATGGGTTTGAAAGGTGGATTTGATGGTGTGAAGCTCAAGGGAAAAAATATGTAGTTTCGGGTTGATTTTAAGGGTGGGGAGAACCATGAGTATGTGGATTAGTTTTAAATGATGTTGTGATATACCGTGATGGATAGGTGGAGGTAGGCACTTTCCAAGTGGTTGTTTTATGGTGGAAACTGGTGGCTTGGCCATCGATGGATTGAACACCTTACAAAAGTAGTTATATAGGAAAAAATGGATAGAATATATGAGTAAAAATAAATGAATTGAACTGGATTTGATTACTAAGGTGCATCATGATGTGTGGATAGAAGGGCACTGAGGAATCTTGAGAAATAGACAGATTATGGTGGGGAGGTTATAGGGACCTGAGTTTTATTTGGGTTTATAATATTCTTATAGAAATTTTAATTTTTTATTTTGTTTCTCATGAGGAAAAAATGTAGTATTCAAATTAATATGACTACAGATAATTTTTCGGACTACTTGGATGGTCCCATAATAGGGTTTTTACCCTAGGAAAGTAGAGTGATGGAATTCTGCGTATTTCATGTCCGGAAAGAACATTTAGTATATAATTAATTAAATATAAAATTATTCATGTGGATTATTATTGTGATATGCTTTGAAAGAGGACTTGGATTGAGTATCTGAGACTATGGTTGCTTCTGTAATAGAGATTTTTTGATTGGTGATATATTTACCCACTTCGGGTTTTGGGAATGGGACTGCTGTCAAATTGGCGAATAGTCAAATAGATTATTTTTTTATTAAAATTTCTAAAACAAACCCCCCCCCCCAAATTTGGGTTTTCTACAAATGGTAGGAGAGGGTAGGGAGCCAATTTTACACAAAATATTTGGACTAAAATGGGATGATGAGAAGATACCTCCAAATTTCATCCATTTCATTGATCGATACTTGATCACATTTAGGTGGCTTTTGAGATCAGATTTAGACATAGAGCTTCAACGTTTTCACTATGAGTTGGGATATTTTTTATTTTTATTCTATGATCCACAATGATTTAATTTTTCATGTTTTATATCATCATTATCACTTCAAATAACCCTATATGTGTTTATCTATATTTATCTAAAGGGAAACATGGGGTCCGTTAGGTTTGCAGGGGTTTCCTATTCGAAAACCACAACTACATGACATGTTGTTTTAAGAACACACAATATGTGTTCTTCCTATCCGGGGAAGATGAAGATAATATGACTACCCATAATGTAGTTTCACTTAGAATTTGGTTGAGAATAAGGTTATATGGCCAGTTTAGGTGTTGGGGGGCATGGCATTGTAGGGTACATAGCCAAACACCATGTGGGTGCCATGATTTGTGTGAGTACATGGCTAGAAAGGTGCAGATGGCTCGGACATGTGAGGTACATGGGTAGGTAACCTATGTAGGATAAATTCCATGTAACTATCTTACACACTATATACATAGGTAAAAAATCCCATTTTCAACTAGAGTTCACACCCTTGTGGGTCTATCGATGCACACACAGTGTGATCGAGTATAGTTGACTTTTGATGCTCTTTCGTTACAATATAATGGGGTTGTGGGTCTTTTATGCCTCAATGATATAATTGGACCTGAGAATAGTCCATTCTGATGGTTTTATATGTAGATCATGATGCTAGGATCCTTTTTCCACAACCAGGTCATCAAGATGGTGTTTTGTACAATGGTGATTTAGTAGGAGGATTTCCTGTAGTGTTGGATTTTGGATCATCTAGTGTGTTTGGTTGCGAGATTAAATTCCAAGTGAAGATTGTGATATTACTTTTTGTCCTAGCATAAGCATGTCATAGTGTTTTTCTTGAGGTTCATTGTAGGGACCCCAGGAGGTGGAATTTGAGTAGTATTTCTATGGTGACGTTGGTTTTCCATAAATACCAGGATAAGTTTCTTGATGTTAGAGAAGTTGAGGTTTAGATCATATGTTTTATGATTATGGTTGGTGAAACAATTTCTATTGTATAAAATTGTAGGAAAGATGTTATGAATAGTGTTCGTTATCGTTTTGAGTTTATTTTAAATAAATCTTGAGGTTTCCCATGGTGGGCTAATTTCTAGTTAAATGATCATTGGATTCCATTCTTTGATTTTATAATTCCTATAATGCATGGGGTTTCTATTGGATTCCTTGTTGGAACAATGTCAATAAAAGATCAGTTGGAGGCCACTTACACCCTCTTTATAATGTTTATTGTAATAGGGCTTAGTCTAAGTGTTTTCTTATTGCTGTGGTTTGGGAGGGGTTGTGTCCACTTGAGTGATACTTTTGAGGATGCAAGGATGGATGAAACTATTTATGTGTGGTCCTAGAAGACCACTTATGGGATGTAGAGATAGGGTGACCCTAACATGGTGTGTTTTTTGTGTATTTGTTTCAGGGTATTTCTTTGGGACCTATTATGATATATGAGAGAGTGGGGTAACGGTGTTTCTGGATGAGAGAGTTATATATAAATCCCTCCATATGTTATTGTTTGTGGAGGATGAGAATGTATTATACCCCTGATGTAGTTTTTTATGGTTGATTTTCTATATTTTGGAACCCGATGTACCATTAAGGGATTCAATGGATGAGATGGATATAAAGGAGATACATAATTATGTTTTTATATATCTTTTATTGAGTTTGTTGGACCAAGTCTCTATATCAGTACTACATAATGGTTTATAGTTTGAGTATTGGAATTCTGTTCTAGGAACATTGCTTTACCCTATTGAGTATTGTGGATGTGACATCACATATATGTGGTTTGGTGATGGACTGATACTCTCGGCATATGAGGTATAAAATGGATGTGGTGTCAGAATGTGGCTATTGACACTGAGAATAATCTTCATGGTCAATGTACCAGACTGATGAATGGGTCATGATGGCATGCCATATGGAATAATATGTTGGAATTATAGTCCATCTCATTATGTTGGAAGAAAACAAATGATCTACTAATAGAAAAATATATATATAGATAGTTGTGGGGATGAATTTCTAGGAATGGATAGTATTCTTTGTAGAATATGTGTTTGAAATGGGTTTTAGAAACAAATATTATATATTTTTATTTATGTTCCAAACTAATTCCTTATGAATTTAGTGTATACCAACTACAATGGATGGTGGAATGATGCTCAGAATCCACAGTTTAGGTTACATACTGACTCTCTAGGAAAATTTTAAATGGTATGTGGTTTAGTTGTTGGACTCATGCTTTGAGATTGATTATCTGGATATCTTTTATTTGCACTAGATAGATGCTCTAGGAATTATTGACTGTGATACATGAGATAGATTCATGATTTATGGATTAGGATTGGTAACACATCCATGTATTAATTGGAACCAATGTGTCAAGGTTCCACATATGAAATAATTGTGGGTCTCAAGGAAACCTTTTTGGATGACTTAGATTAATATCATAGATGAAAGGAATATTATAGGATGTGTAGCTTGTATTTTTAGTTTTGTTTGCATCCACATGCATATAGGGGCTATAGGTTTTTTGGATCCATGATCATTGTGAAACTCATATAGAAACCCCATATTTGGATAAAGAAGGAATTATCAATCGAGGCCTCAAATAAAAGGATCCAATGTTTTTCTATTTCTATTTTTTGCAGTTATATTTCAGCTAGTATGAGTATATTTCATGTGAATTCACTTATGGAAACATTTTATAGTTTCATCAATTGGAGTTATAAACTAAGATTTATTTCTCACCTAGTATACATGCACATAGGTATATTTGAAAACCTTATGATTTATTTCATGTTCAGCATAGATTCACGTTAGATCATACAAATGCCCATGATTGCATGTATGAGTGGGATGGTAATGTGGAGTCGATTGGTTAGGCCATGGTATCTTGACAGGGTACTAGAGGCCATGTATATGTGTATCCTGGTGTTTCTTTTACGGACTATTGTATTTAATTTTCAATTATTTATATTTTTATACATGATTATTTTATTTAGTTACGGTGTTTAGTGACTAATTATTTATTGTTTTCTCTGATATAGGGGTATAGTATCCTCACAGTTCCATTATTAAACCACCACTACTAGTTTGAAGCCTCTGGCCTAAGTGGATCCATGCTAGAGGTTTTATAGAGAATGGGCTCAAAGCACTGATTATGGTGGAATCCAAGATGGTACTTTATGTGTAATATCATGAATGTTTTCATATTCATGATATGTTAGGGTTTAATTAATGACCTTCCATTATGGGGTTTATGATTCAAGTTTATAATAGTTGTAATGATTTTATGTTACAATTTCATAATTAATTAAGATTATTTCTCATCATGTCTCCAATTTTGAAATCTCATGATCTACCCTTAAATAATTTTATTGAATATTATTCTCCCCCTTTTATTCGTGATATCACTTATTAATGTACAATTATTCCATCTTTTTTGTATAACATAACAATGAAAATGTTTTTAATAAATTATGACTTTATTAATTTATTCTTTCCAAAATCTTATTTCGTTTGAATCTATGTTTTCTGAGAAAGGTTTTCAAATATGTTTTATTACCCACTATGTATTTTCAAAAGTCATTGGTAACCAATTTTGTTTCTTTTTACAAAACTTTTTTGTGTGGAATATTCCTTCAATTTTATAATACAATAAAAGTTTTTATTTAACAAAAAATGTGAATGAATATTCATTTTAAATTGATTGATATTAATGTAAATTTCTGAAATTTTGACCTAATCATTTCATTGAAGATTAATTTATAAATTTTCAATGGTAATTTTAAAGGAAAAGGGTTCTAAAATGATTTATGTTTTAAAAAAAATTTCAAAGAAGAAAGGTTATTTTTTCCGTAAATGTTTTAATTGGGGTTTAAAAGACTCCTTTTATATTATTTCAAGGTTATTTTTAAATAAAATTATTTCATAATGTTTAATCTTTCAAAAATAATAAGTTTCAAGGAAAATATATTTTCTTCAATAAATTTCCCAAGTAGTCATTCAAAATTATATACCATCAAAGTTGAAATTATTTGAGTAGACTTGTACTTTATTGGGGATATGGTCCAAGGATACCATTCATATTCTTTATCTATAGAGTTAATTTTTACAATGATATGATTTTTAAGAATCCCATTTCTTCTCAAGGCTTGTATGATGATATAATTATTGAGAAACCTACATATTTTTCATGATTTATGTTATTATTAAATTAAAAAATAATTATGAAATAGATATATTTCCATAGGTTTTGTTATAAAGAAATTTTTATGAAATCATTTTCATTTTGTGGAATATGATATTATAAATTTTTATGATCTTATGGAACACATAAATATTGGTTTCAAGTTGTGAAGGGTCGGAACTATATCTTCCACCTATTAATTGGGTAAAGATAAATTAATTAAATGTTTAGTTGGTTCACAGGTGGTCCTTGAAAAAATGAGGGTACAAGGGTGGTCAACCCAAGCCTGTAAAAGAGGGTACATGGGTGGTCGACCGAAGAATGAAGCATGTAAATGGGTGGTCATCCGAAGACTAACCTGTTATGAATGAATTGTTGGATATCAATAAAATAATATTTTATATGCTTCTGTGTATGCCACAAATATATGATTTATGAAAACATTATTCTCTAATAGATCATATACTTGATGTCATTATGATTTACATCTTATAAAATTCCAATCAATATTTAATGAATCATGTTTATGATCTATAATAAGTTGGGAATGCCCATTCAATATTTATTATTATCGCATACCCTTATGATTATCTTATTGTTTCATATGATCAATGATTGATACCTATTATGTTTATCCAAACTAAGAATATGATATCTCCATTTCTTATGATTCATTTCCCTTGGTTATGGAGAATGGTTTTACGAAGGTTATGAATATAGCGGGTAATAAATATTATGAACATTCTGGGAAACATTGAATAACTTTCAGTATATAATAATGTTATATTTTCATGTGTCCCGAGGTACTAAACTATTATGGGCCTTCGGCATGTGTTGGTGTAATGTAATGAATATTCATGAAAAATAAGTATTATCCATTTATGATATGCATGGTTTTCTATAGAAAGGCTTGAATACAAGTAATCATAGGGGTATCGATTCCTATATATCATAAGTATATGGGACCTATTCCTAAACTTCACAAAAATATATAAATCCATTCTTGAGTATCATAAATCATATGGGTTGACATGTCCATGTGTCACATGTTTATGGAATCAATACCTAAGTATCATGAATCAAATGGGTAAGAATTTCCATTTATTAAAATCAATATTAAAGGCCAAATCATGCTTTAATATATGTCCAAGTATTATTTAAAATTATTAAAATTTATTTAATCAAATGTGTTATACAGTAATTATGTAGGTAATATATGATGTTGTCATACAACTAAACTACGTTAAATTGAAAGTACTCAGTTCATTTAGGCATCATACTGAGACCACATATAAGGTGTTTGGAAAAAATTACATTCACTAAGTGTAGGGAAATATATGATCACACATCAAGGGGTGACCCTAGTCGATAGGGGTCATTCCCATTTTATTATTAAGTCTATACAGGGAAATTCTCTCATAAAATACAACTAAGATGAATGAAAATTATATTTTTATTGAAATATTTTGAATCTCATGTGTAATGAATGAGGAAATAAGATTTATAATATCTCAGATTTATGGAAAAATTACCAGACCACCAATTATTGGTTGGTGGATAACCCATAATCCATTTTTATCTTTATATTTGAAATAGAATGGGTTGAATATGAAAATATAATTATTAACTGAAAATAGTTAATGTTATATCACAACAATTATGATGAATATATTAAGATAAACTTGTCAAATATGTGATATGAGTGACTAGGTTACTAGAAACTATCCAATGCAAGTTATGTCAAAGGAATCTGATCTCGGATGAAGAAAATAGCTCAAGGCCACGGTTGGAACCATTTGAGAGGACCAGAATCAATACATGAATATGGGATATTAATGGTGGGTAAAAAAAATAAATTAATGTTGAGAAGAATAGGGATTTCAACCATTTGTTATGGGTTAATGGTTTGGCATCAAAATTTGGGAAAACTGAGTAGGAATCATGTGTCGTTTCCCCTTAAGTGGAACCAAGGGTGTGGGATAGGTATGTGGTTTTGTAATACTGTTCATAAACTATTATCCATACCATAGTCCCTCTGTAATTTCATGCAATGTCATTTGGTCTAGGCCAAATTGTTTAAACAAACATTTCCACCCTTGGTAGTGAACTGGAGCACCCAACATCTTTTAAAAAAACTGTGTAAACTTGGTTGAACAGTATAAAAAAACATTATGAACCACTTGGTCCTACAAATAGTCATTGATATGGTCTCCTAATAATACCATGACACACCGTGAGCATTCTTCACTCCCTTGGTAAATTCCATAAGGATAAAAATTGGGCATTAAAAAATTAAATGGACCACACCTCATTTATAAAAACGGTATTACAATATAACCTCTATACAAAAAATTGTTCTTGAGTTTACCTTTATAGGGTGGTAAAGCATAGTATGAGAATATCTGTAGCAAAAGAGCATTCATGTTGGCCTATCTCTCCTAGGACTCAACCTATACATGGTCATGCTACCATAGGGCCCATAAAAATTGATTTTACCTATCTCAGAGATCCTTCGAACATCAATCAATGATCCTAATTAGACACCCATAAAAGAAGTCATCATCTTTCAATTCAATATCATTTTGATGAAATGTATGAGATGAGTCTGAAATGTTATGGAAATTTTAAGATACATGGAAGACATCCTGAATTACCCGATACCTATGAGGCAAGGCTAGATGATAGGATATTGGCTCAACTCTCTCAAAGACAGCGAAATGACAAATGTATAGAGGTGATAACATTCCATGTATCTGAATTTGTCTATGATCCCACCCTAGTGACCCAAAAAAGAACATCCAATGCCCCATCTCAATCTATATAGGGTGGAAGAGACAATTGATTTAAGACTTCTTCCCAGACTGAGCTATATCCATATGATATTCGACAAGCTTCACCCGATCCAAAGTCTCCATGATGCGATGAGTTTTGAGTAAAACATCATATCCTACCTCTAGCTAGCATAGGAATGAATGAAACGGCCTAACAAATAGTGCCTCATATGGAGCCATATTAATAGTTTCAGGAAAACTAATATTATATAAAACCCAAGAATTAGGATTATTTTTCTCCCACAAAACAATAAAATCAAGGACACATATATAGATAATGTCCTCTAATATCTGAATCATAAACGTGGATGAAATATCAGTATGAAGGAAGAATGATATGCTCAGAAGTACTAATGTTTCAAAATTATTCTACAAACCCTTCCATTACAATAACATAAAACTAGTGTGCATGTCCATTATGATAGAATGGTGAATTCCATGAAGGTGTACAATCATCTTAATGTAAAGCCTTGCAAGTTAATCCACAAATGGTCTCCCTAATAGGTAGAAAGTTGGTGACCCATATTAGCTAGTCAATTTTAACTCGTATAAAGTCTCTCCCTTGGGGTGAAAAAGGTAAAGATATCATTAATTCTTTGGTGACACCGTCCAATTTTTACATAGGAATAAAATGTTGATGTTGATGCCTAGTAGACCCTCTAGTTCTCTTTATTCACCTATTGACAGGTGGAACACCATGTGATAATACATATGATGTAACTATTTATACATAGACACAAATACTGATGACCGACATCTTGTTACATCTTTTTAATAGTTTTATGCACTTCCAATATAGTGGCCCATGATTTCTATATAAATTTATCCCATATGTCTACATGCACAAAAACATGTCCATGAATGTTTAGGATCTCATATATGTAAATAAACCAATCAGGTGGTGTGTCCTTACCTGATACAGTCTTCCAAAGAACTAAGAGATTGAGATTTGAAGGATTTATGTTACTTACACATTCTATAAGGGGGGATATCACAATAGATAAACTAAATTAGTCTTCCCATGTTATTCTTCAATTTCAAGGTGGGTCTCAGAAAATAGGTCCATAAACTGGCACTCACTACAACCCTCTTGGATGACCCATGTATGAAAATTCAAGTTCAGGGTGTTAGATACTACATTTCCAATTCTAGATGTATATTGAAGATGAAAGTCAATTGAATATTTTTATTATACCCACATATGATTCCTATGATTCATGTCACATTGTTTGTATATATATTTGAGAGTTTTGTGGTCTGTGTAAATGAAAAACCACTCTCGTAAGAGATAATTTCTCCATAAACATAAGGCTGTATCCATAAATTCTAGAATGAGTCAAGGCTTAGGGTAGTTCCTCTATATGGCCTATAAAATATTGACAATACACCATGTAGATGAGGTGGCTGGCTGTCCGGCCTACCGCGGCAGGCCGCCGCACCACCGCAGGCCACACCGCCAGGCCGGGTTGGACCCTGTGGGCCAGGCTAGGCACAACGGGCATGTTCAGACCCAAGGCCAAACCTGGGTTGGGCTAAGTCAACCCGAACCCGGTAGGGTCATCCCACACCGGGTCGGGCCGGTTCAGTCTGACCGAGTCAGACCGGACCCGAACCCACTTCGACCCATTTTCGCTCTTTCAGCCATTTCTTGAGCGTTGGGCATCCAATTGATGAACCGTCTGTGGCTCCAGAAATCATGGATCGAGACTGTCTTTTGGGTATAACCTTCTTGTGTTTCTAATAATGTTGGGGTATGACCAGGATGGATCGAACAGGAATCCAATCGGGCCCTCGGAACTAAAAGGATAATAACTTACAGACCAAGCGTCTGATTGACGCACCCTCTATCAAATTGAGAACCCTTTTACATGGTGGTCCATTGGGATAATTTATCATGGGAATTCATGGTAGTTTGAGTATCGACCATTTGGTTGAGGATCAGACCCTCCCAGAATCATGAAAGCTTAGTCTGAGAACCCTAGAGCTAGCATTAACATGTGAAAGGGATCCTATGTGGTTCTGTACTTGAGATCCTTTTTGGGTATGTTTTCGAGATTCTCACTTGGATCTTCTCTAGTAATCCATGTTGGAGTACTCTAGGATCCTAAATGGGTATGATGTAATAGGATCCTATTTTTGTCTGATGATGTACAAGGATCCTATGTGGGTATAATGATTTAGGATCCAACGTGGGTCTGATGATTTAGGATCCTACGTTGGTCTGCCTCTTAACAG
The DNA here is from genome assembly GCA_963277665.1 of Viscum album. Classification (NCBI taxonomy): domain Eukaryota; kingdom Viridiplantae; phylum Streptophyta; class Magnoliopsida; order Santalales; family Viscaceae; genus Viscum; species Viscum album. The sequence continues at coordinate 1,732,877,942 of OY728127.1, forward strand.
AGTGAGATGATTAAGTAGTTATATCTAATCATCATTACCACCTTAACTAAGTTATAACTGGTGTGTGATGAGTATTTACCTTGGTGGTAATCTTCAGTGTGGTGTACCTTTGTGGTACATACCTTGATGGTGATACATTTGTGGTATTCTTCTGTGTGGTGTACCTTTGTGTTACTTACCATAGTGGTGATACCATTGTGGTATTATTCTATGTGGCATACATTTGTGGTATATAAAATCATGGTTATACCTTTGTGGTATTCTCTGTGTGGAATTACCTTTGTGGTACTTAACATTGTGGTGTTACCTTCGAGGTATTATGTCGTTTGTGAAATAGTTGAGACTTGGGCTAAGAGTTGTTCCTTGGGTTTCATCATGAATGAGATGGGTATTCTTGATAACTTAGGTATATGTATAGGAATATACCTAATTAGGGTCTTCACATATTTTTATACTTTGTGTTTTATCCTTTGTGGGTTTTGTGAGACCTTAGAGGGTCGTTGGGTCCCTACTTAGTATCGTTATACAGACCCCTGCACGGGCTACGCCCACACCTTGTTGTGTTTGGTGCAGATGACAGATAGGGTTTCTTGAGGATGATAGTACCAGGAGTGGAGGTATCGTGGAGGTGGACCTTAGATGATGCGTACCACAGAGACTACCATTCAAGATCTATACCTACCCTTCATGTAGGATCCTTGGTGGATGTCCATTGGAGCTGTTTAGTTTACTTGTACATCCCAATTTTACTTGTATTTTAAACTTTTCTTGTACATTACAGTTGGGATTGTATTCTGTCCCCTTTTTCTTATTGTATGCACTATTTTTTATTATATAGTTCTCAGGTGTTTGTATCTTGTTGTGTGATTGGTTCTGTGTGTTTACAGGTTATAAAGGCAATGCCTTCCCAGTTTTGGAGAATACGCCTTTCGGTGCTAGTCGCCAGCCCCTGGCCTACGGAAGGTGGGCTTGGGGTAGTCATGGAACGGGCCCCAGGGGACAGGTCGTGATAGAGGTCATATTTTTAGGGTTGTTGAAACAGGTTCTTCATAATAATCAAGTTCAGTCGATGATAATTCCAGCATAATATAACGATACCATCCACCTACTTTGTGAAAAGGAAAGGAGAGCCTCAGGGTGAAGTAATATGTCTTATTAAACCATTATATCCTCAATCCTCAGAAGTTTCTAATGTTTCTTGTGCTTATATGGTACCATACAATAAGGATTAATAGACCTTAGTGCCTGTCCATGAACTAACATATTGGTGAAGTCCACCTCTCTCATGGGCGGTATCCAAGAAAAGTCATTACAGAAGACATACCTAAAATGATCTAAAAATGAGAATATTATATTGAACGAAATTTTTTTCACATATTAATAAATGACTTTAAACATAGTTAACTATTAAATTAAAACCAAGGATCATAAACTCTAGTGCATTTGGATAATTACGTACACAAAACTAAAAACAAGGAAATAGAATAAAACTACTTTATTAAAACAATCCATAAAGAGATCTTAACTTCAATTTATCTCTTAAATCTTCATAGGATAACCTGGGGAATAAAATATGAAATGGATGAGCTAAATATCCAATTAATGGAATAAAAATTTGAATAAATTAGAGCACATGGGTTCAAAAGCATATCACGATGGCACATTAAGTCATGAAACCTGAATAAACATAATGATGAATAAAATGTATAACATGGGATAATATAAATATGTTATCAAAGAAATAATTAAAACCCATATAACATGACATAATATGAGTCATGGAACATTTCTCATGGAGGATCATGATTCTAGGCTAACCAAAAAGACCATTACACATGGAGCATAAGTCAAGGCCAACCAACAAGACAATTACAAATGATGTATCGTGGGGCCAAAAATTACCCAATTCATTGAAGTTAAATCTAGTTCACCCATAATAATATTTTAATGAATTTATTTTCCATAGGAAGAAACACTATTAAGTAATCAAACATAAACATAATTGTTACCCATAGAAAGGATTGGCTATCATAATCATGTCAAAAGGCATAAAATAAGGGAATATCATAATGTTTTCCCTGAAATAAATGATTCAAAACATACATGGAAGTTAATAAGGTAAAATAACCATATAAAATTACAATTTATGTGAAAATAAATTGTAAACATTTGAAATGGTGTTTATTAAACTTAATAAATAAAACATTTTAGTGCGGTTATAGTAAAATATGAAAGATTATTTAAAATGGAAAGGGAATAATTGTTTTATAAAAATATAAATCAACCAATATTTTTTTTCATGATAAATGGAGTGATTTTAGAAAAATAATTGTGTAATAAAACAAATAATGGAGAGAACATGAATATGGGTAATAAATTCGAATTTTCTCTTTAATCAGCCTTTCTTTTTGGAAAGAATTTAGAAGGAAAACCCTTAAAAATTTATTTCCCTACCAATGAAAGAGGAAATGATCTAAATACATGAGTTTCGAACAATTAAATGTAATATATAAAAATTTTAAATAATTATATAATAGTTACATTTCGGAGTATAGATAGAATGTTTAACCTGAATTAAACAAGGAGGTTTTGAATTAATCTCTTACCTATGTACAAAAGTGTTTTGTACATGATCTTAATATCATGGATAATAAAATTAATTTCATAAACTAATTAATTAATAACCTTTTAAAAATTATTTTTATATCTTAAAATTTTATTTGGTTAGGTTATTTCCTTTTTGATGAGTTCTAACATACAATTTCATCGTTCATGAGTGTTCATTTCATTGGGTTTCCAGATTGGTTCACTTGAATAAATGTACGAAGGAACTTGTAAAATGGGAAAAATAACCAAAATTTAAATTATTTTTTAATAATTAAAATATGGAAGATTTAATGGTTGTATAAATCATTTGGTTATTTGAGGTGAGGATGAATCATTAGATAATATGATAATGATAATCTATTATATAATTTGGGTGGTGTTTTTATCATCAGAAACTAGTTTGGTTTAATTATTCATTTTTTGAATAATGAATATTTTAATAACATAAAAATGGTTATAAAATAAATTTTATAGTTTTTACGAGTTATTATAATGGTTTTACGTCTATTCTTGAAGGCGAACATGGAAATTGATAACTCTTTATCATTAAAAGTGATAAACCAACACATTAGAGATGATATTTTCATTTTTAGTACAAATGGAGGGGGAAGAGAAATGATGAAGGTTTTTCCATTAAAAGAATAAAAAAAATTATGTAAAGGAATTTAGATTTATCATCTCATTTTTATAATGTGAGGTGATGACAGAATAAGAAATGAAGCAAAATTGAAAAGATATTAAAAGAAAAAAAGAGCTTTTTACCTCATGAATTATCCTCCATTATAACAACATTAGGGGGATCTTTTTGTTATTTTTTTGATACTAAAGAATCTTGGAAGTGGGGGAGATTCTTACAGGAGGATTGAGAAGAATTTGTTTAAGCTTCATGGTTTTTTTATTTGATGGGAAGTGGTGGTGAGGGGAAATATTTATAGAGGGATATGAGTTTTTTTATTATTTTCTATCATGAATATTAATAGGTTTGATTACCATGACTAAATAAATTATATTAATAATGAGTTTAATATATTTTTTTCTGAACCAATCCATACATACACCATGATGTAAAAATTCATGAATTTAGCTTATATCGTAAATTACCATATTTCATTACTAAAAAAATGATCAACTATTTTAGAAAAAGAATTAAAACTAAATATATTTAGTTGTTTCTTATTTAGAATTAATCCCATCATATGAATGTAATTTTCTAAATATGAAATATTTAATTTGTAATTAAAATAATCATTTATTAAAAAATCAAAATTTCAAAATATAAATTAATTTACAACACTTTAAAAAAATAATTAAATTAAAATAAAATCATAAAATAATAATAAAAAAATATTAATTTATGAATATACATTATTCAAATATTTTTCTAATCATTATAATAATTATAAATTTCAAATAACCATTTATGTTTCAGAAAAATTCCGAAACATAATTTATCATTTTCCAAAAATTTAATTACATATACTGAGGTATAATTGTATCATTTTTTCATTTGTATACTACATAAATTTTATTTTTTTACTTTCATCGGTGATGTTTCTTTTCTATTGACCAATTTTCTATTCAGAAGGGTCATATTTCTATTTTCAAGGTCATGTTATTATTCCATTAGAATAGGTTCCTTAATTTCTGAAAAATCCACCTATTTTATTAATTCATCATTTATAATGTTTTTTTGTGTTGTCTATGCGATTTATCTAATTTTTAAAATATGAACTAACTATAACACGGGAAATTTCATGGATATTATTTTGGGGCGTTACATTCTTCTCCCAATATGAATGTTTACCCTCAAAATCTCATTTTAAAAACTATGGGTAAAATAGGTGAGGGTACTTCTCCTTCACAGATTACTTGAGATCCCATGTTTCCTCTTCTGACATATGGTTCCGCCATATTACTTTTGAACGGTGAGTTGTCTTGTCACGTAGAACATTATCTCTATAGTCCAAGATCTTCACTAGATACTCATCATAAAAGAGATCATTTCCCCACTATAACACCTATGAAATTAGTACATGCGAGGGATCTATTATGTACTTCTTCAAGTGGGATAAATGGAATACATCATGTACTAGTGATTAGATTATTTAATGTGCTAGTTTATATTCCATAGCACTGACATGTTCAAGAACATAGAAATAGATGATGTACTAGAGGCTTAGGATTATGTTTTTTTAAATTCTCATTATCCAGTTGAATAGAGATACAAATAGGAATAAATATTCTCCAACCTTAAAAATGAGGTATTTTCACTAATTGGATAGATATATCTTCTATATAATTCTTTCTTTTTGGATGTTCTATTGATGAATTTCACCTTTACCACCATTTATTTGGCCATTTTAGGTCCTAGTAGCGTATGTTCATCATCCTAATCATAGAAGGTCACTGTTATGCCTCTTTTCTAATAAAGTTATTCATATGGATCCATCTAGATGTCGAGTAGAAACTGTTTTTGTAAGAGAACTCGACCGAAGGTAGAGGTTGGTCCCATCTTCTATTGAATTCCATAGAACACATTCTCAACATGTCTTCCAGTTGTTGAATATTCCATTCGTATTTCCCATTAGTTTGAGGGTGATTTGATATACTGAATGTTAGTTAAGTGTTCTAATCACATTGAAGATTTTTTCCATAACATAGAGGTGAATATTAGATCTCGATATGTTACAATCGATAAAGCTAGTACACGCAGGCTTATATATTTTTTGATGTAAATCCGGGCAAGTGGATTGAGTGATATTTCCTCTCTAATTTTAATAATGCTGGTTTTCTTTGTAAGGCGATCCAAATAAACACATATTTAATTATTTCATGTTGATGTATTTGGATGTGTGGTGACAATTTCCATTGTTATGCTTTCCCACACCAATATTGGTATAGGTGATGGTTGCATCATCACCTTATAAATTTTTCATTTCACCCATCAGATCCTGAAATATTAGGAACCTTAATATATACTTAGTGATATATTTAATCATACTATCCCACCAATATTTCCCTTGGAGATCTTGATACATATTTGTGTTCCCAGGATGAATAGATAAGGTTGGGATATATGTGTTATTCAGAATATTTTTATTTATCATTGGATTGAATGTTAAACATAATCCGGACACAATTCTTATGACTCCATCCTCATAAATTTTAAAAAAGAATAATTTACCCTATTTAACAACTTCCACCTTTATCTGCATTTCAACCTCATTTCATTGAGCAGCCTTTATATTCCCCCATAAGGGATGGTTGAGAAATAATTTGAGAAATGATTGAAGATGTTCTTTCGTTAATGATTACAATGTCTAGCCGTTGATGTTATTAAAATATTGGATCCTTCCCAATTTCATCATTAATAATTTTGTAGGATCCTTTCTACATATAGAATCTCCCACTTTTTATGTCTTACCTTGATTTTAGTAGATTTAGTGGTCATAATCCCTGATGATATTTATCAAATATTCACAGGTTCATATTAATATCCTTATATGTGAATATATATATGAGCCTCTTATGATTAGTATATACCTCTCACATCACCCCTAGAGGTAATGAAAACATATTTGCAATGAAAATTTCACAACTACCAACTCTACATCATGCCTCCGATAGTTTTTATCACGAATTCTCAATTTCATTAAGGAATAATCTATCAATTTGTCATATTGAATTATCATGAGCCTAATACATTCATTGAAGAATCATTGTATACCAAAAATTGTTTACCAATGGTCGGTATCATGAGTATGAGTATAGTGATAAGACTCTTTCGATCATTAATGATGTATTGACATTCACTAGACTAGATAAACATCCCTCCATTTAGAGTCATCTTGGTTAATGGATTTTATATTCACATTCAAGTCTTCTAAGTTATTTCTCACAAACTAATATTGAGTGTATTAGTGGGGGGAAAGAACATATTATTACTCAATTATACTTAATGTTAATATGTTTTTATTCTTACTTTTCTAGTGAAAAAAAAATTCACCAACAAAATCACTACGTTATGTTGATTAATGGTAAATATAATCACAATTATAGTCATAATTTAGGGATATAAACTTATCTATTTTCTTTTATATCATGAAAAATCATAATAATTTCATATCATAACACAAGATTATTTTGGAATACATCATGTGTGAATCCTTCAGATCACTATGATATCTGGGAAATAAAGAGATGTCATACCTAATGTCTAGTTGAGATGCAATTAGATAATGTAAAATTATTATTAAAATTAGAAAATATATTTTGTTATCACATTTACCAAATATATCATTTCTCAAATTTACTCTTACATATATAACAATATAAACATTATTATAATTTTTTTGGATAAATTTCATCAAAATCTCCTTGGCATACATTTCCTATGATAAAAATATAATTTTTTTGAGTTTAAATACCATAACAACATCGTCATAATGAATGAATCTCTATGGTTGTTAAATGTAAAAATTTTATTTCACTTCACTATCCATGAATGCAGGATTTAAATATATCTTATAAACCATGTACATTAAATGATCAAATAATTTAGAATTTTTTTTACTCGAGTCATGTAACTGGAGATAATATTAATAAAAAATCAACATCATCCACCAGTGAGGATCTCTTGAAAACTAAGGTTTCTTTATTTCATAAAACATCTCACTTTAAATTGATTTTTTATTTAAAACAAAAATATTTTTATGTTATTTTTTCATTCTAATATCGGTACTAGTTTCCTAGTACATTAATTGTCAAACTATTCAAATTTCACTTCCATTTCATTTTACATTTTTTGTGTAAAACTTATTCTGATTCCAAGTGAGGTACAAAATGAAAGAAAATATCAGTTTAATAATTTATTCAAATACTTCACCTAGAATAATACATTGTATCACTATCTATGTTAATATTTCATAGTTCAAATTTAAATTTCATAATTTTGAAATTTTATATACTTCTAATAGAATCATGAAAATTTGTAGATTCATTCAATATATTTTTTTAATATTTGTATCAAGAATTACTTCTTTTCCATACTTTTTTTAAAATATTTTTGAGATCTTTTATTTCTTCATCAAATTCACATTTATTTTATTTAAATGATTATGTGTTATTTTCAATTTCCCTAACATCACCATTTCCTAATTTTTTTCCGACCAATTAATTTTGAACCGGTATCTCCTTCCATTAGATTTGTAATCTAGGAATATATCTTCTTTAGATTTACCATTAAAATTAATTATTAATGGATTTTTTATTTTTCTTAGGTGGGAACTCTGAAAAACTAAAAAAAATTTGCACTATAGGTTTATTCTTAAAAAAGATAATATGTGTCATTCATATTACTAGTGTAAAAATTCATCTATTTTGAAGATGAAAGAAATATAAATATGGATTCCATCTAGAATAAAATGGGGAGTTTATATTCTAAAAACAAGGTACTTACAATTTAAACTAAACTTCTATTTTTCCTCTTTGCAAAAAAAATTTTCATAGGAGTTTAGGGAGAAATTATTGGCTGATTTATTCAAAGTGTTTTTTATATTAATTTTATGAATTAGAAGAAAACTACGTTAAAATGTCCATTTTTATCTTCAAAATATCTCAACCAAGTTATTAGTCATATTTCATCCATTAGAATGTGAAGATTTCCACAATATCATGTTACTGTTTCGAAAAAACAACAGTGGTCACTTTGGAGTGGTCATCAATAAAATTGAAAAAGTAGAAATCATATTTCAAGGATTGATGACACACATGACCACATACATCCATATAAATAAGATAATTTGATTCGTTGGTGTGAATTTATTTTAAGAAAGGGTTTCCTTTAGACATATTATATTACTAATAAGCTTCATAAATAATTTTTCATTCCCTTTTTAGTAGAGGTAAATCTCTTACAGCTTCTCCCTTCGAGTTATTCCTAATGTTTTGATGGCCAATATGTCCTAACCTCATGTTCAATAAATAATTCTCATCTTTATTACTTTGTTATATGAGTTAATTTATTTTCAAATCCAAAATATATTTCATTCAATTATTAATCTTTAAAATATTGGTTCTACATATTACATGAACATTTTCATGAAATAGTTTATATGAATGTTTTCTTTAATTCCATTATAAGATAAATGACATACACAGAGAAAATAATTTTTATGTCTATCCACATTAATATACATTCTAATATTTTATCTTTTTATCTCCTAGAGTCGTTGATCCACTTAATTTGACATTTATGAAATAATTTATTATAATGGTAAGAAATACCCTATTATAATACTTAGAAATTCATAAAACATTAACCTCATTGTTCATATAAAATGATAATCCACTATCTGAAATCCATGGTTTTTTTCTTATGTTATATTTTAAGGTTAATTCAATAATTTTGGTTTTTTTATTTTTCTTTTTTTTCAATTTTGATTTTCTCTTTTAGATAATAGAGTATTTATAGAAATATTTGTCTTCCATTAATTTTATATTCAATATGATTCTTCAAGGAATCCAAAAAAAATTATTATTAGATTATTATACAAATTTTATTCCATTATCTATAAGATATAACCTACTATTATTTGATTGATATTTTATTTTATTTAATATTTTATCCTCTATAACTCACACATTATTCCTAAACTTAGTATAATTTCCCAAATGATTTAGTATTTTTCCCATAGTTTCTGTAATAATAATAATAAAATTCAAACAAAAAACATTTTAACTTATAGTATATTTTATTGTAGAATTTTTTTGTTGGCTCAAAAATTTATATGACTCCCTTCTCTATTTCACATGATTTATTTTAGAAATTATTCAGGTTTTTTGAGTAGTTTAAATCACCTTCTTCTTATTCATTAAATTTGGTTTCCTAATATTTTATACGAGACATGATGTCTACAAATTTCCAAAAAATATCACCACCTGATGAGACAAATTATAATGATTCCCCATATTTCTCTTTGAAAAACAAAACTCTTTTGTTATTCTGGTCAAAAATACATTTTCCTTTAGATGATATTTTACATACCATTTTTCCTTATTCCACTTTTTTATTTTTATTTTCTATTATTTTAATCTTCTTAAATTTAATTAATTTTCCTCCTTAGAAAATTGATAGTAATATGTCATGATCCACCACACTCAAAAACATTTCATAGATTCTTACCAATATAATTTCCTTTAACCATTCATAAATTACAAGAGAAAAATGACATTGTATTATTATTCTATTTTCCTCATTTCCATTATCTTCCATATCATTAGAAGATTCGTCTTCTAATAAATTATGTTTGGGTTTTCTCATGGATTGAATATCCATTCCTTCTATTTTTTATAAATGTTTGGTCCTTCCTTATTACTTTTCATCTATGCTTTCTTCAATATACAACTATAGGTACTCAATCCCACATCAACAGATTTGAAGTTTTTTTCATTTACATTGACATTACATTGACATTACCTTGAAATACATATTCTATCTCCTCCCAATTATCTATAACAGATTGAATACCCATTTAAATGATATAGACATGGTCTAAAAAGGTAATGATAATTAAATTATAATCTTTACCATCAACCTCTATGTTATTATTTTTATACAAAATTAATAGGTTTATGTTTTTCCCATTGTGAAAATCATTCTAAAAATATATCAAAAAATTACAATCCAAGTTATAGGAGATAAGATATCATACCATTTATAATCCTTGAATGTTCTCTCCAAAAAAGGTAGAATTACAATGACATTGAATTAAATTTATATTCTCCGTTAAATAAAATAGATCCAACATAAGGAACCATCTCTAAAACAACTTTTGATACCAAGGAATGGGTTGAACCACTAATAAGTTTATATTGATTTAGTGGTACATTTTTTAAATAATTATTTCAATATTAAGTTAACATATGTAACTTTTTATTATTATAATATTTTTAAATAAATAAAATTTCTATCATTTCTTATATAAAATTTAGTCAAAATGTATGAAAATTGATTTTAACTAGGTTTCACCCCACTACGAGAACATTGTTCATGTTGTGATCAGAGTCTCCAAATAATATATTATATAACATGATAAATAAAAAATTATAGTCTCATGGGAAATAATTTAAACAATTTTCATATAACACATGGATAATTTATGAAATAGTTTTTCTCAAGTAAATTCAAAATTTTCAATAGCTTGTGCTACACACAATAATGAGTTATAAATAACTTTAATATACTATTTATATTACTTGTTATCCTAACTATTATGACCTAGCCTTTAAACAAGGTTGTATTAATCGTAATAAAAACATTTTAAATATAATCTATAATGGATTTATATTAAGAAAACATATCGACGAAAAGCACTTAATCTTTGGTAGTATTTACATGTTTTGAAAACTATATTATCAAACATAATTTTTTTTTTCATTTTTTCAAACAAATAATTAAATTAATTTTTAATTTTCATAAAAAAATTATAAAGTTTAATTTCATTTAATTAATCCTTATTTCAAAATTATCTTAGGGTTTATTTTGGGGTTTTTTATTAAAAGATTAATATTTGGATGAATAGTAAAAACACTAGTTTTTGATAGAAAACTAAATTTTAGACTAATGATTTTACGTTGTAAGTATTTTGTTTTATAAAATATAAAATAAAATTGGTAAAAAAAATAATTAAACAAATACTTTTCATCAAAATAAATTTCATTCTGAAGTTTGATAGAAAAACTTTTAAAACTTTTAAATATTTTCTCTTTAGAAATATGCTTTTTAATCGTGTTTATGGGTTTTATTTCAAATTAAATTCTTACAATTATGTTAATTTAATTTGAAAAAATGATTCCTTAATTGGAATAAATATAATTAATATTTTCCAACATGGTCAATAAAGGTTTTTACTAAAAATAATAGTAAATAACATAAAAATGAATTACTATGGTCAAGGATAAAACCGGTTTACGAGGGGGTTAAACTGAAAATAATAATCGTAAAATAACCAATAAACCTATACAAATATAATTATATAGACATATATCTACTTTATCACATCTACTGTTCAAGGATGGAAAAATTTTGATTCTTTTGGAATTTAAAAAAATAAGGTACACAATATTCTTTTCAAAAATTCTATGTCTGTCATCTCCCCGTCTTATAAGTGGACACCCACTCTCATATCCATATAACACAAATAAATAAATTTATTTAGAAAATTACTATCCCAATATATTTATAAAATCTGTCACCCTATCCTATAATACTTTTTTCCTTAGAATTTATCCCAGAAAGTGTTTCTGTGTAAAACAATAGATGTTGTCCGAAGAAAAGCTGACATCCTTAACCAAGCATTTTGTTATATTCTATTTTCCACCTCCTGAAATTATTATAAAAACATGGTGATATAAAAAAAATAGTATATTCCATAAATTAATATATTTTTTTATTAATTTATTGACCTACAAATATCTCCTCCCCCCTCAAATATGAAATAAATCTATTTATAGTGTGTATGGAGGACTAAGACCTCATGAGGAGAAATAATTTTTTTCCATCACCACTTATTACATATTGAAATATTCACGTATATAATGATTATATATAATATTTAGGATATAAATATAATTTTTAATTATAATAACACATATTCCTTCCCACATTCCATTATATATGGAGTACGATAATGTTTCTCCTGTGTAAGGCATACCACCACCTCATACTGCAATGTGATTTGATTTTTAGATTACAAATTACAATAAATGTAAATAGAATTAATTTTATATTTATATATTATATTAACTAAATATTATTCATTATTGAAAATAAATATATCATATACATTCTTAACATTCCATCAATTAAACAAATGATAAAATCATTTTTGTGTACGACGAAGTACTGTCTCATGAAGAAATGTGATACCTCTTTCACTCAAAGATCACATTAATAGTAATAAAATATTAATTTAATAAATATATGTGATATGTATTAAATAATAATGACTTTTTAAACATGATATATTATTTACCATCCATTATTTCAGTCAATCGATAAAATGGATACACCTTTTATATGTACGTATGGTTTACCTTCTCAATGAATGTCGTAAGTCATTATCAAATATTATTTTAAAGGATTTATATAACTACATATATAAGTATTTATTATGATATTAATATTATTTTTAACATTATATATATATTAAATAAACATTATCAATATAAAATTATAAAAAAACCCAAATATACATGACAAAAAGAAGATATTACTAGAAACGTTACATTAACAATGTATTATTGATAAATGGGTATTAAGAATTCATAGGTCAATAATATTTGGTTTTATGAATTTTATTATATTTATTTAATATATTTTAAAAATTCATTATTTATACCTTATTTTTTAATGTGTATGAATACTTTCAATACTTTAGGTAATGTTTTTTTCCACTAATTTCTATCATTGGGACATATGATATGTTATGAACCTATCTTCTTATGTGGTGTATATACAGATAATTGAAAATTTTTATCATAAATATCTATTGTTTCAATATATTTAAATTTTCAATTGATGTTGATCATTAACGGTTCTTATTATTCAAGGGATACCAATGTTGTAATGATTTTCTATTATAATCAAATATTTTATTGAGATTAATTATGATTATGTTTCCAATGGAGAAACCATATAATTTAACTCTCAAAATACTGATGTATATTATTCTCATATAGTTATTTCATTTGAATACTTGTTTTCATTACCATTTCCTCTTCTTTAATAATGAAGGTATCAAAAATTTGTTTTTGTTAAAAATCAATTTTATTATATTATTTATCGAAAATATTTTGTATTCCATATCTATGTTTTCAAAAAATGGATTAATGATCCTTTTAAAAATATAATAATATTTCATAAATTAATTTCAAAAAAATTTCTATTGGTATACATATTATTTAAAATGAATCATATTTTCCTTTTTTGATAGAGGTGCATTGGAAATTTTCAAAAATGTGAAAGGAATCATTTTTTAATGTGTACTGCCACAACATAATTTTCATACATCATGAAAACTCTTTGTTTTGAATGATTCAATTACATTTTTAAATGATTATATTCAATGGATATATAGATACCCATTTATTCAATATAGGAATTTAAAATGGGTCTTTATATATTTCTAGAGCCAGTCATTGAGACATCATGTAATTCCATGGACCATGGTGCCTAAAAATAATTTTAGAAAAATATTAAAAAAATTTATATTACACTTGGGAAGTTTCTTAAATAAAATGGTATAAATATTAAATGTAATATCGAATGATAAAAATGATACCATTATTGGGTATAAAATGTTTTTTTACCCTTGGTGTGTCCTTAAATCAGTCGTCATAGGGAGTTCAGACATTTCCTACTTTGGAAGTACGTTTAATGGATTAATTAAATATTTAGTCACATTATTTATTCATTTTAATTTAAAATAATTTTATGATTATAATTTCTTGATGAATTTCCCCAAGATAGCCTCAAAACCGAAGGACCATCATGATCTTATTCCTCCTCCTTCTATGGGTGAATTACAATAGACAATGATGAAACTCCATATCAAAGGAGTGTATTATGTAGCAAAGAATAATTATTATTTTGATCATTGGATGATGCATTCTTTAACATTGAAAAATCCAATCTCCAATAAGGACTCAAAATTTCATGTTCTATGCCAAATTTGGTTAAATTGATTAATTAGATTGATCCCATTCTGGGATATGTGCTAATTATGGACCAATCATGTGTTCATGTACACGTTAAATTTGATATTAAATTGTTTTCGAACCCAAATTATTCCTATTCATAATCATTTCATAAAAACTCATGGCCAATAATGGTAAGAAATATTGTCTTGGGCCTTTTACCCTCAACTATTTTGTTTTATTCACCCATTGGGCCCTGTGGTCTTGGTTTGTCATTGATGGGTGATAATGAATGTGACTGGACACCCATAATCACAATAGATTTGGGAGGAGGGATATATCGATAAATAAATCATAGATATGGGACAATTGTAGTATGATGATGATAGTTTTAATGATTAGAGATCGAATAAGAAATGGAATAAGGTTCTTGGGCATGCATTACAAGCGATGGACCATCAATGATTTGTGGTATCTAGTTTTTCCATCCCATAAATGTCTATAAAATACCAACGATGCAAGATCCACAAATTTTTGGTGGATTCAATGTTAAATATGATTAAAGAAGACCAATGTTGTATGATAGATCGCAGATCTGAGAAAATATGAATATCTTGACTACACACCATGTATTATGATGAACTCATGGTATATAGCCCCCTGTGTAACACCCCAAGATCTTAAGGTGCGTCGCATTTACAATTATCATATTCGATTGATTATTCTTCCTGCAACAAGATGTTTAAGATCATATTATAATATTTAAAATGAAATATGGAATAATAATGTGACCAATATGAATAATAATCCAGATAATTGTGTAATATATTCACCGATGGATGTATAAATGAAAATATATTATATTTTATAATGGAATAAGAAAATAATTTTTCAAAAAATAATTAATTAAGTGTTTATATAATTGTAAAATAGAAATTTTTATTTACTATTTTATAATTAAAATAATTACTTGAAAGGATATTTATTTTTATTAAAGAGATTCATAAATTAATATTTACTTTCATATGAGTATAACATAATTTTATTATACCGTAAGTAATTTTTCAATTTATTATAAAATGAATTATAAATTTAAAAACTGTATATTTCGAATAAATGATGATTTTAAATGAAAAATAAATTTAACATATAAATGAAATTATTTGCAAAAAAATTGGTTAATTTTTTAATTCAACACATCAATAAATGGTTAGGGTGAATTTTAGGGATTTTTCTAAAATAGTTAAATTTTTGTGGGATATTGAAATTTGGTAATTTACAGAATTCAATAATACAAAGACACAAATTAAAAACATCATGAATGATGTAAGCTCCATAATATCGAACCCTCCTTTATCATGATATTATATTTAGTAATTATTCTTATATTATACGTAGTACTGAGCCATAATAATAATGTATTGATAAAAATAATAAATATACACCCATCCCTTCCACTATAAATACCATCCATCACCACATCTTTTCCTCACTATATCAAAGCCTTTATCCATGCCTAATTATTTCCCAATCCACTTCCCAAGCCCCTCCCTGGTGTCCATGTTCATCTGGCCTATAAAAAGGCAAAAACCAATCCCCTTATGGAGGATCTCATGGAGGAGAATTCAAGAGTTAAAAATCCACTTTTTATTCATTACAATTCCATATACTTTCATATCCTTACCTCATATACCCTATCATATTTGATAGTATAAATATATTATATTTTATATACTATAATTTTATTATGTCACTAATAAATCCTCCTTCAATACTCTTCACCTTTTTCTTTTATTTTAATGATGAAATAATCGTCCGTAATGTGCCAAGTTACCGCCTTCATGGATGATGTGTTTTAGTTTTCCAATACTGCCTTCAAGGATGATCATAAAAAATTTTTATGGTCAAAATAGATTATAAGATATCAATTAAATGTTATCTAATGTTCTAGAGCATGTATATATACATAATATTAATTAATGAATCAAAATATATTTGTGACGATTGAAAACACCCCAAAATAATCTAAATGATTATCACTAACGTCTTATCTAATAATTCAACCTCACCCAAAATAGGAAAATTAAATATATAACAATTTACTATTAAATAAGTTCATTAGTAACAAATAAGTTTAGTTATGGACAACTTTTTTCCTTTTAATTGATCTTCAATATTCAAATAAAACTAAACGAGTAATGAAATATAATGAAACGAACATTCTCGAACAACGAAATTTAATATTATAACTCATTAAAAGGGCACAAATGAACGTAATATATTTTTAATAAAAAAGTAAATATTTAAAATTATATACATTAATATATTTAGAAATCAAATTTCATTATCCAATACATTATATGAATGTGAAAAACACTTTTGAACCAAACATAAAAGATTATTCTTGAAGCTCCATTTTCCATTCAGGTTATTATTTCTCACTATTTAATAATTTCTAATTAATTTTTTTTATATAATTATTCATAATTTATTAAAATGTTAAAAAATTGTGTATAAATATCAGTTTATATATCCTTAATGGGGGAATACATGTTTTATAGGGTTCCCATCAGTATTATTCCAGATAAGAAAACCCGATTAAATGAACATCCTGATATCTTACCCATTTTCAAGTACAATCCATAATCAAATTTAAGAAACCATTATTATTAAAAATCACTAATTTTTTCCTTAAAACCAGTATTTTTTGTTTTTTGGTTTTTATACACAATTTTGAAAAACAAAAATTAATTTTCCTAAAGAAATATTCTTTGCAATGTAAAAACGGTATTTCTCTCAATAATTCTTCGATGATTTTTGTTAGTGTATTTTAAATTATTTCAATAACTCTTTTGAATATTAAAATTTAAAGATATTTATCTCATATGATGATCATATACCTTATTTCATTAAGTGTATTATAATTATATTGATTGAGGATGTTCTACCTTGTTATCATTCACTATACTACTCGAAATGTATAGAGATTATGTTTACAAATTATTGAAATTTATTTACATTTCCAATGTATATGTTGTTTATGATTCATACCATGATAACTAGGAATTAATTTCACATAGTAAGTAACTGGAAGGCCATTATCTATCCTCTCTATGAATCTGTTGGTCTCATGGGATAATCAGATATGGACATAGCCGAGGCCTTTCCCATTTAGTTTTTGAAATATTTTGGATATGGACTTAATCATTTATTTTCATATGTCATAGAGGATACCTCGATGGTATGTTTCATATATCTAGAATTATGAATTCCCCCCATCAATATATTATTAATTAGTAAATAATGTGATTATTTTACTTGTATAGTATTAATGGTATAGATCCTTTGATTATTTATATGTAATTATATATTCAGTTTTTATTGCTTCCATAATATGCAGATGATTGTTTTTTTATAATGTGTTTCAATTATTCACATTTCCTTAATTTTTTATTTTAATGATAACATACACTATTTTGATAATGTTACTGGGCATTTGAGGTAACCCCATTTTGGTATTTTATTTTTCCAAGGATGCGAAGATGTATATTATCAATTACATGTACGGTTAGTATATGAGTTTATGGATGTCCCCAATAAAGATTCTAAATTGTTTTTCACTTCATGTTGTAATGTAATACTTGTTTATGTATCTGGTTTTCTCAATCTACTAGACTATTTGGTCCTTTGGGATGTGATCTCTTATTCATAGTACCAAAATAATTAGGTAAGGAATAAGCTCCAGGCTACTGGGGTTGGAGTCTTTACAGTTTTCATGAAAGGAATTTTAGTAAAAAAATCGAAAATAGATTTCGAAAACTTATATTAGGGAACATAAACTTAAGATATATTTGAGGATATGACTATAAAAATCCTATAATTTTTGTAAGGTATATATTATATTGGTATTCTTAGTAAAACATCCCTCTATGGATAATAAATGTGGATGTAGTTCTGGCACAAATGTACCTAGGGTTAAGAACCCCGATACGGTGTGTCAGACCTAACTCATCATAACATGGCATATAACAACAAGGTTTACATCCCACCTGTTTTGACACTCATAGGGGTGGATAATTCAAATTTTCTTTACAAAAAAATATAAATTATTTAAAAGATAATATTTCCCCATAGACACCATGTTTTCAATTACAAGATTAGCTATGCATAAAATTTTAAATTTATCTTCAATATTTTTAAAGTATGAAATTTTATATTATGATTAATAAACTAGTTTAGCATATTCCATTATTTATAAGTTTCACAGAGTTAAAGGAATGGTAATGGTATCAATGTGTATATCTAATGTAGGAATTACCCTCCTATGCAAGGTAACATTATTCGAGTAGGAGCTTCAGTTGGAGTTGGGAAACATACATCAATACTCGGGGTCCCTGAATCATGTTAGGAAAAATAAAATTACCTATATAGAGCATTCCCATCAACAAAATGGATGAAAAATGATAGACCACTTCAGGATACAACAACCTCCATCAGTCAACGGAACAAAAAACCCAATTTTAGTAAATGAGTGGATAGGTTCCATAAAGAAGATATTTCTCACTTTGGGAAGTAACGAAAGGGAGAAATTTTTCATTGATGTTTAACATTCTTAACGATATGGTCATCAATGGTGGTAATTTATTCAAAACCCAAAGGTGGAGGAAGAAATTCAAAATATTGAATTGTAGAATTTTATGAAAATATTCATGGATAAATATTTTCCTCGCAATGAGTGAGTAGATATAAAGAGTAAATTCTTGAATCAGAGATAAAAAGATGATGAAAATGTTTCCAATTATGAATCCTACATTAAAATGTTAGATTGGCATGCCAAATAAATCATATGTATTTATAGGAGTATAAATAATCAATTTTTTGATGGTTTTAAAGAATTCCTCTGAAGGGAACTATTCTCCCAAAATTTCTCATCATACTAATATATATTCTCATATACTATAAAGATAAAGAAATAATTCTATAATTATTTTGAATTTAAGGGAAAATAATAGAATAAAATGGTTGAAGAGAAATTATGGATATTTTTAAGAATAAAAAATGGGATTTTCTAATGTGTGATACTTGTGGAAGGAGACACCCTAGTGCCATCTTATAAAGAAATTGAGTTTTCTATAAGTGTGGGGATAAAGGAAAACATGCACCTGATTGTAAGGGAGGGAAATAAGCTACCAATGTTCAGTGATACAATTCTAAGGATATGGGACACTATGCTAAAGAGTGTCATATGTGTTATTAAAAAAATCCTTATAAATGTCTATAAGGTCAAGGGAATGATTACATGATCACAACAACTGGGTTTGATGTTTATAGTGATGTTGTGGGAGACACTATAATCATTTACAAAAATTAATATAAAGATTTATTTGATTCTAGATCATTGAATTCTTTTATATCCTCCCATTTTTCGTAAAAATAGATATTTCCAATACACCTTAATAAGGGAGATTTGAGTAAATACTCATAGTGGAAACCTAATTATAATAAAAATGTGTTAATTAGTTTATATTATAACACGTAAATGTTCTCTAGTTTATAATTTTTTCAGAATACCTGTTGTTGAATTAGATATAATCTTTGGTATGTAATCGGTTATGAAATATAGTTCCACATTATTTTGAAGAGATAGAAATTATGATTCATGATAAAGGTATGAAATTCCACATCTTTATAGGGTGGACTTCATTATTTGAGTCATATCCAAATCCAAATTTATTAGCTATTCCAAAAAAATACATAGGAACGAATTGAAAACATTATATATGGAAGAGGAATGAAATATTAAAATTGAAAATGTACCAATTATTCCGGAATACATTGATGTATTTTCGTTGAATTTACCTAAACATCCTCAAGAGTAGGTAGTTGAGTTCATTATTGTTTTAATCCAAAATGAAAAGAAAATATCAAAGACTATTTATAGAATAGGAATTGTTGAATTAGTGTTCATGAGGAAATAACTTGTGTAATTGAGTGATATTGGATTTATCCTCCCTATTTTTCCACTATGGGAAACCCTTATTCTCTTTGTGAGAAAGAAATATGGATCCACGAGCATCTGCATTGAATACAATGAAATCAAATTTATTACAATAAAGAAAAAGTATCCTATGCCTCTCATTAATGAAATATTTAATCAACTTCATTGATATAAATGTTTCTCAAATATTAAACTTTGATATGGATGTCATAAATTTCATGTGAGGAAGGAAGATATTTCAAAGACCACAATTTGAACCAGGTATTGTCATTATGAGTTTATAGTAACTCCATTTCGACAGAATAATGCACCATTTAATTTTATGTATTTAAGAAACAGAGTGTTCAAGGAATGTCTTGATGATTTTTTTCTGTTATTTATTGAAGATATGAAGATATATTATAAAAGGTATATGGTCCATGATAAATATTTTCTGGTTGTCTATGAGGCAATGAGAATAAATGATTTACATGGGATTTTTAGCAGGTCTGAATTCTGGATTCAAACAGTTTCATTTACTATTCATATTTCCTCAAAGGATGGATTATCAATTGATCCTACAAAGATAGAGGATGTATAGAAATGGAATATACCAATGAACATAACCAGGGTATGTAGTTTTATTTTTTTACAGGTTACTATCATCCATTCACTCTGAATATTTCCAAATTAGTTGACCCATTAAGCAAGATAACTCATAAAGGGTCTATGTTCATATGGAAAAAATAATGTGAAGAATATTTTCAAGAATTTAATAAGATATTATTGAATGATCCGATCCTGAATCTACAATCAGGAAATGGGGGATTTTTGATTTATTGATCTACCTCAAAGAAAGGACATGGTTGTATCCCTACACAGAATGATAGAGTTATTTCCTATGCATCTAAGAAGTTATAAACTCATTAAAAGAGCTATCCAACTCATGATATTGAATTAATAGCTGTAATATTTTCTATGAATATATGGATGCACAATCAATATGGTTAAGGATATGAGATATTTACATATTACAAGAGATTAAAATATATATTCTAAAAAAAAGTACTAATCATGAGGGAAAGGTGATGGCTCATGCTACTCGAGGAATACGATACATCAACACACTAACAACCTGGGATGGAAAATAATTTTTATGATGCTTTTAGCTGGAGGGATCATCAGTTTCTATACAAAATGATGATTAAAATGGATCCTTTTTTTCACAGACATAGTGAATATAGATATTTTAATTATCAAGAAAGGTGAAACATCTCTACATTTTCAATTGGTTACCAAACCTTCTATGTTGGAGTGCATTAAGATTTCTAAATATCATGATGATAATTTAGAAAGAATTTGAATGATGGGATGCTGAATGAATTCCTGTATGAGTATGTAATTCTAAAATTTGAGAAGAGACATTATCATCCCTCTTTAACTGAGATAAATAGGGAGTTTTTGAATGATTCCCATATCTTTAATTTCCTTATAAAACCTAGTATCTCTAAGATATATTGATATTTAAAGAAAATTTTCTTTTGGGATAATATAAAGCATGAAATTGATGATTATGTTTCATAATGTTTAGTCTATAAAGAGGTAAATATTGAAAGACATCACCATAGGGGAGTTATGAAACATATTCTTATTCCTACATGGAAATGGGATGACATTACTATGGATTTTTTCACTAGATTACAAAAGACTCCAAGAAATAATGATGAAAAATGTGAAAATGTTGATCATATTAAAAATTTAGGAATATTTACTTTCTACAAGGGAGGATATTCCATTGTAGCACCTTTCATGACACTATATTAATGTTGTTTTAAGACTTCTGGTTTCACCTCTTTCAATTTTTTCTCATCATGAACCACGATTTACATTGAAATTATGGAAAATCCTTCATAAATATTTGGACACTAAAATTATTTAAGCACGAATTTTCACCCTATAAATGATGGTTAGTTTGAAAGAACTCTTCACACATTATATTACACGTTGAGATCATGCTCATTAAACATTCCGGGTATGGGGGATCTGTATTATCTTTTTGTAGAGCTTTCCTACAATAATTGGTTACCTTCAAGTATTCAAATGGAACCATATAAATCATTTTATGGAAAGACATGCCGTACAAAATCATATAGTAATGAAGTTAGTGAAAGGAATATTATAGACCCAAATATTTTGGATGATACATCAACAAAGTCATATTTTATTCAAACACATTTCAATGGAGAATAAAGAAGAAAAAGTAGTTATGTTTATAATCATTGAAAATATTTGGAGTATCATGTAGGAGATCTTGTATTACTGAATATATCTCCATGTAAGGGTGTTATTAACTATAGAAATAAATGAAAATAATGCCCCAGGTACATTTTTACTCTTTAAATTCTCGAGAGAGTTGCAACTATGGATTATCATTTGGAGATGCCACCTATTATTTCTAAAGTGTGAAATGTATTCCAAATATATCAATTAATGAAGTACACTCTAGACCAAAAACATGTCCTCAAGTTTTAAGGAATATAATTAGAGCCTAATTTATCTTACCGTGAAGAGCCTTTCCAGATTCTAAACACTAAATAACATTTGTTGAGGAATTAGATGACCCGACTGCTAAAGGTACATTGGAAAATCATAAAATTAATAAGGCGACATGGAAGTTGTGGGAATTTATATTGCAAACTACCCAAATCCTTTTTGAGGTTACACCCTAGAAAATTTTAGGATGATTTTTTTTGTTGGAGGGTAGAATTTAACAACCCAAGACCTTATTGTATTTCCCCCTTAAAATTATCATATTTTATATTTTATGCATCATGCAACAGGAAGTTTAAAATTGTATTAAATTATAAAATATGAACAATAAAATAGTAATATGACCCTTTAGAATAGTAATCCAAACAATAGAATATTAAATTAACCTATGGAAGTATAAATAATATTTGGTCAACATATTAATGAAACTATGGTATATTTATATCATAGAATAAGTAAATAAATGTATTAAAAATGAAAAATTATGTCATGATATTTTTGTGTATAATAATAGTTTATTTACTATTTTATAATTAAGAACATTATTTTAAATTATATTTATTTTCATAAAACAATTTAATAAATTAATATATTTTTTTCTTAGGATTGTAAGATAATTTTATGAGACCTCATGTATTTTTTAAAATGTGTTACAAAATTTTCTATAATTTTGAATGTATTATTTTCAAATATGTGAGGATTTAAAAAATATATATATCTCAAAAATTGAAAATTATTTTCAAAAAATGGAGTTAATTTTTGAAATGTACCTGTCAAAAAATTTATAGAATTAATTTTAGTGATTTTTCAAAAATAATTTATTTTTTTGGTGAATAGTGAGATAGAATAATTAATGGTATTAGAATTTTAATCCAAATACAAGAATTAAAAACATCATGCATGATGTAAAGACCATAATCGATAACATTAATTCATTATTTTAATATATTTACTAATAATTCTCAAACTATTCATAGTCTATAGAAAATATAACAAAGTAATGATTAAAATAATAAAAAACACTCATCTCCATCACTTTAAATACCACCCCTCACCACCTCTTCTTCTCACAACTTAGAAAATTTGGTCCCCTTATAATTTGATCCCCATACACATCCCGGGACCCTCCATAATTTCCATGAGCCTCTGGTCTCAATAAAAATCAAAAACCAATCCTGGAAAGGGGGATCTTTGGGTGGACAATTCAAGAGGTAAAAGTCTTATTTGTTTTCTTTTATTTTTTTTCAATTTCTTTTTTTCTTATCCTTCAATAACCTAACTTATCCAAAAATACCCGATAACTCTAATTTATTTTAAATAATGTATTTTTACTATGCCAATGTAAAATCCTCCATCAATACTCTTCTTATTTTCCTTTTATTTTAATGATTAAAACATCTTTTGTCAGGTGCTGATTTACAAACTTCATGGACTACAAGTTTTCATTTTTAAATAACTTCTTAAAGGAAGGATATAAAAATAATATATTAGTAGACCATATTATAATATATTCATAAATCTAATAGAATTTTATAGAACCATTTTATATACATAATATTTAGTAATCGATGAAAACTAGTTGGTGACGATCGAAAAACCGCCAAAATAATCAAAATGAATATCACTAACATCTTATAAAATGATTCACCCCCAGCAAAAATAAAAAAAAACTTACAGAAACATTTAAAATATTATATGATCATTAGTAACATATAATTTTAATTATAGAAAAATATTTTCATTTTACACGATCTTCTATATATGTATACAAGTAAACCGATCATGAAATACAAAGAAATGTACAACCCAAAATGACCAAATTTAATTTTATAACACATAAAAAGGGAACAGAATAAATTAATAAGATTTTAATAAATAAAAGGCATGTTTAATATGATATATATTAAATTATTAAATTATATTATTTCATTATCCAGGACATTAAGAGAAAGTGTAGAACTCTTTGTGACATAAGTTAAGGGATTCCCCTCAAACCTCCATTTTCCATTTGGGTTACTTAATCTCTCTCTTTACCCAACATAATTCTTTATTATTTTTATATAATTATTCTAAATTATTTTTATATGTTTCAATGGAATTTATCTTGATTATTTCAAAATTGTTTCATTGAGAAATACATATGTTAAAATGTCCCCTTCTTAATTCTTATAGCTAAGAAAACCCGATTAAAGGGAGCTTCTTGATCTCCTACCCTATTTAAATTACGATACATAATATATTTTAGGAAACCATTATCATTCTAAAATCTCTAATTATTTTCTGGAAAATAATATTTTTTCATTTGGGGTTTTTTAAAATCAATTATGAAAAATATAAATGATATTCTAAAAAAACTCTTCTTTGAAAAGTAAAAAGGGAATTTCTCTCATTAATACCAAGATGATTTTATTAGAGTATTTTCATATATTTCATGACTTGTATTGGATATTAAAATTTATTGGAATTTATCTCTAATGATTATCATATACCATATTTCATTATATAATTTATGATTAGTTTTCCTATGGATGTTCTACGTTGAAACAATTAACTATACTACTCAGAATGGTTGGCGACTATGTTTACATATTTGGGAAAATTATTTACATTTTGTATGTTTATGTTGTTTATGTTTCACCACATTCATTTGAGGAATTAATTGGACTTATTAAGTGATGGTAGGGTCCCACTATATCCCCTCTATCTATCAGTATGTCTCCTTAGTAAAAATAGATATGGAAATAGTCATGGTCTTTCCCATGTATTTTTAGATAAGGTTTTGGATGAGGCATGAACTATTTCTTTTCAGATGTCTTAGATTATTCCTTAATGGTATGTTTTAGAAATATGAAATTAGTAATTCACTCATTATGATATTGGAAATTGATGACTGATGTGATTATTTTACTAGTAAAATATCCATGGTTATGTTTCTTGTGTCTATTTATATGGAATTATTTATTTTTATTTTATTCATTCCATATTATGAAAAAGATTTTGTTTTCTGGGAATGTGTTTTAGTTATTCAATTTGATTTTTTTATATTTATGATAGCTTCTACTATATTTTTTTCCCTTACTAGGAATATATGATAACTTATTTGTTATGTTTAATTTTTCCCAAGGATGTGAAGAGGTATATTATCAATGATTTAAAGGGATAATCAATGAGTTTATGGATGTTTCCAATGGAGTTTCTAGGTTGTTTTTCATTTCATGTTGTAATGTAAAACATATTTATGTATATTGGATTCCAAATATTAAAAAAATTAATTCCTTTGGGATGAGATCTCTTGTTCATATTACTAAGGTAATTAAGAATGGAATCAAATATGGGCTATTAGGGTTACTGTATTTATGCCCTGGCTGCATCAGCTAGGGTTTCAGAGGATTATAAAGATATAACATCATGTAGCCCTCATACTCACCATGAAACATATCCTTATATGGATGAGATGTGTGGTGGATGACATGGGAGGGACTCCATTTTGGAGAACATGGCTAGTACACAGCTGTGTAGTGAGGCACACATACATTTGGTAAAGTACATAGACACGACTGTGATCATAGATGTGTACTGAAGAACTGAAAAACATCCAAAATGAGATGGCATGTTCCCAAATAGGTTTGAAATTACAATTATTCCACAAATATGGAATGTTCTCCTATATGGATTGGGAGTTGTGTGATGGATAGGGACACGACTAGGTGGTGGAGTGAGATCACATGTCATGTGGGTCATCTCACATACTATGTACTACTTGGTTTCTTTTGAGGAAACAATATGCCTCTTCATCTCCTTTGTTTCGACTCATATTTTGGTCCATTAGTAGAAAATCCCTAGTGTTTTTCAACATAGAATGTCATTGTTCTATTTATTTTTGCTTTTTGGATATGATGTGGAATTTTTAATGAATGGAGCTTAGTGAGGTGACATTCAATGATGGTAGTGAACATATAGGATCAACAAAGGAATCCCAAGTGGAACACTCTGGTCGAGATGTGTATCAATCCTCAATGACATTTAGTGTGGAACCATTTAGCTAGGATTGGAATGGGTCCTCTACTAACTCGGTGAGTGAAACCCACCTATCATCATAGATCATGGTTCATCTATAGATTCTTGAGTGGAACCCTCTAGTAGAGATGGGAATGACTCCTTAATGTCTTATAGAGTGGAACCCTCAACATATACTAGGGGTGGGTCCTCTAAGGACTCCTTTAGTGGAACCCTATTATTTGAATAGTGCATGGGTCCTCATTACACATCATACAAGAAACTTCTTATAAGTATGGGAATGGGTCCTATACGTTTAGAGTTGAACCATCCTGCTAACCGAGGAATGAGTCCTCTATCGACTCTCACTTTAGAACCATGCTATCATACTAGGGCATGTAAACTGTACCTAGAGATGGTGTCCCCTCAACTACAAAGTAAAGTGATGATGCCACACCCATAACATGGAAATTATTTTATTGTATTTGTTTCTTGGAAGTGGATATTTTTTTTGAGGTTTTGGATGAGTAATGATTTGAATTTTTGACATTTAAAAGCTTTTGGGTGAGTATTAGTTGAATAGAGTATGTTTTTGGCTTGGCAGAAGGTTTAACATGGTTAGAGAATGGTTAGGGGAAGCCATGCGATTTGACCAAGGTAACCATGTGACTTATTTTGGCATCTAGGGGTAAGAAGAAAGTGTTGTGTACAGTTTTTCCACCCATGCGGTAACCACATCAGTGGTTATGTCCAATTAGATAGTGGCGACCCCATGGTTAGAACATGGGTTGGAAAACCAAGTGTTATAACATAATGGAATGGTCCTCATGTACAATGAGGCTTACACGGTGGTCACAGGGTTTAACAAACCATGTATCCATACCGTTCGAGATTCTTAGATTCATAGAAATTTTAAATTCCTAGTTTTTACCTCAGATAATATTATACTGTTTCGGTATTTCTATACCTTTTTGACCTAGGTACACAAAGGGGTTCTCCAAGATAATCCCTCCTTTCTTCCCTTACATTTTTGAATCCCCCTGAAGGTTACAAGGTAATGTTCCTTCAGTTTTTGGTCTATCTACCTATCTTCTATTTTACCTCTTAGTTTCTTTTCCCTTTCATGGTGGGATTTCTTTTTGTTTGTTCCCTAATGGTAATGGTTTAGGTTTAAATCAATTTCATTTATATTATGGTGTCCATATAGTCTATATGGAATATTTCTTCTTCCTCCCAATGTTTTTATATCATTTTCATGTCGTTGAGGTTGGTGTTTCTATTCATTTCCTTCCCAGAATATTTCCTTAAACTTGATATTTTTTAATGCTTTCAAAATATTATAATCATACATTTGATGTTATAGTATGATATTATTTTGAGATTTTATGATGTAAAATGGGTGAAAAATGGTTTTCCAAAGGGATTACTTGGTTTTAACATTATTTAAATGCATGTATGGTGTTTGATAAAATGCCGATTATTTTTTAAATGTGAATTTTTTCAACTTTACATACATTATACCTTGATAATGTTTTTATAACATGTTGAAATTGGGCATTATATGTTGTTTGGGGGAATCATTATTTGTTTAGAAATTGGGGTAAAATGTTTTGGAATGGTTCTTATAGTTTATAAATTCTTATTGATAATCATGAAATTTTGTGACTTATTGAGTTGGCATAATGGAATTTGATATTCTTAATAATGGTATATAAATGGTTTCATGGAATCTTGAAGTGTTCCATTAGATGTGGGAAGATCCATGGGTGAAATGGGTGGACACATGTATGTGAATTCAAATTATTATGAAATTTAAAAATGACATTTTTTCCTTGAACCTCAGGTTTTAAATATTTTTCTCATTTTTCCCTCATAACAGTTTTCAGAAAATGATTCACTTATTTTAAAATGGTAAAATTTTTATTCAAGTGAAATAATGGTGTGACATCAAATGTGTTCTGTAAACATTGTCCTATTTAGAATATTGATATATATTTGGTGGATGATGGACATAATGACATGTTTTTCACTTATAATACTATTGTACATTTCAACATAGTTTGGATGTGGGATTGTAATTATATTTGGATTGGAAATGATAAACACCCAGCAGGTACATTGAGATTTTTTGGAATGGATATTTTTTATGTTATGAGATGTGAAGGCTTGGTTGATATTTTATAGTTTTTGGAAAAGTATTTTTGAACTCAAATGATGTGAGAGATCAGATGGAACATGTTTATGGTTTATTGAGAGATGGGAAAACATATTGATGATTTCTCGAGATTTGGTTTATGATGTTGGTTGTGTCCACAGTTTAGGTAGGAAAGTGCTACGGTGATAGGTCATGTGAGCCATGTGTGAGAGGTCTTATCATTCCAATGTGTATCGCTATTACTATCATGGAATTTTGAGTGTCTTTTAGAGGGCCGAGTGATAGTTTTGTGTTGAGCCTAATTAGATAGGCTAGTACCCACTTGACATCATAGGTAGAGGTGGGATTCCCCACTTGATTAACTTGTTTAGAGTTTATATTCAGTTATTGATAATGGAGCTTCACTATATATCCATATGTGAGTCTAAACAAAGTACATCAATGGATTACACTATGCATGTTTAAGAATTTCTCCACAATCACTATATGTATATTATTTTTATTTATCTTTCTCATTAAATATTATCTTCTTAGTTTTTCTTATTGATTGGTTCCCTTTACTTTCTAAATTTCCCATAAATTTAGTTTTTAATTATAGAGATATATTTTATATTATTCATTTTTAAATGGGTTTCTGAAAGATAAACTTTTTTCTGAAAACAGAATTCTATTTGTGTGGTTTAAAAAATTGATTTGAATGGAAAGAAGTTCAAGGTTGTTAATATGTTATAAGGACAATTTTATAAATATTTTTCAAACTAGTGTTTCTTTACTATTTAGGTAATGGAAATGTACGTATTATGTTGTGATTACATAATAATTTGTATTAGATCACAACATACTCATTCCACATGGAGCCCTGATACCAAAGCTATTTTGTTTAGCTCTGTTTGTTTTTAGATCATTTTGGTATTTATTGAGATTAAGTTTTTTTGATTCCTTTTCACAATTAGTTTATTTAAATTGATCCTAGTTTTTTGGATAAAAAATTATTGTCACGGCTCATCCCCATGAGTCTGAGTAGTGACTATACGAAGTCCACCTTCCATATGCCTAGGGATGGTGACTAGAAATAAATAAGAATATACCAAAAAGGAATTGCATTTTCCTTTAAACCGGTACACACAGCCAAAGCTCAAACTATGGAATACAGTCAAAAATTAAACCACAACTATAACTAAGACAACTATAGAGTGTACAATACAATCAAAAATTACAATGGGTTTAGAATACAATACCATAACCACAAAGGAAAGTAAAAATTCCACATTCCATCAACTTGAGAGACTACCTGATGGGTAGGTGATGGGCAGTTACTTGTAGTTTTAGAAATATGATCATCTATCATGTGTCACTGAGCACCATGTAGTCATGAACCACTGAGGTCATCTTTAAATAATTAATCAATAGAATGCGAAAATACACATGCGAGAGAATCAAATTTAGGGGTATGTAACACAATACTCAGTAGGGACCCCAAACCTCCAAGGAAAGATCAAAAAGCATGACCACACAACAGGACCACACATCAATGACTACACAACAAAGACAATTCAGACTAGGTATAAATCAAACTATAAAAAGTAAGGTTATCAGTCGTAGAGTTGAATAATATTTTTCTGTTGAGGTACTCATCCCTGATGAGCCACTGGGGTTTCCTCGGCTAATGGACTACGGAGTTCTGCTTGGCTGCTAGACCACTGAGGTTCACTCGTTTTTTGGACCACTTAGGTCTGCCCATCTGTTGTTCCACTAAGGTATGCTCTTCTGATGAACCACTGAGGTATTCTTGTCTGGTGGACCACTAAGGTCTACTAGTCTATTGAACAATTAAGGTACACTCATATTCTGGACTACGGAGGTATGCTCGTTGCGGAAAAACTAAGATACCCTCATCTACTGAACGACTGAGGCCCACTCACTTGTTGAACCACTGAGATACACTCATCTATAGAACCACTATGGTACCCTCATCTACTGAACCACTGAGGTATGTTTATTTGCTAAAACATTAATCTATTCTCTTCTGTTATACTACTGAGGCAATCTCATCTATTGGAACAATGTGGTACACTAATCTTCTAAACCACTGAGGTAGGCTCGTCTACGGAACCACTATGGTACATTTGTCTACAGATCCACTAAGGTACACTCATCTGCTGATCCACTAAGTTACGCTCACCTAATGAACCAAGGAGGTCTGGTCATCATATCCTCTGTATCAATACCATCAATAGGATTTATTATCTCTAGTGCAATTTATTCCGATAGAATATAGTTCTCAAGGAATCAGTTGTATATTAAGTCACACAGAATCTCACATAGAGTATTCCTAAAGGATCATCTTATCGCAAGGGTCCGAAAGCCACAAATGACATGTTAATCAGACCGACCCGACCAATATAACCATTGGGGTTATGGGGTTAGGTAAGATTTATGTGTTTTGGCCGACCCGACCCGACCTAGTCGGTTTTCGGCTAACCCGGTTTGGCCCGGCCTAGTGGCCAAGTCTATTGGGCCTTTCTGGACCCGACATGGATCAACTGTGTGTTCAACCCATCGGGTCACCCTGAAACACAGTTCTCATCTGGTCCGGTCCGATTTTTTTCAGACAGGTTCTGACTATCTAGGCCACCTAGAGGCCTGGTTACCCATTTATCTCGACTCGCATCAGTAGACTGACTTTTCTCCAACCCGAGCCTCCTAGCGGCCCGGTTTACTGCCCAGGCCCATCCCGCTTCAACAGACCAGTTTTATTCAGGCATAAAATTTGTGCCACATTTAGTTCACACAGAACATTGCAATCTAATTTCGGCAAACTCCATCTGCATGCGGTCCCCATAAAACTGCGTAGAACCGCATGTCAGAGGCCGCCCCACGGTCCTCTCCCCTTGACGTGGCCCCTGACTACCACCACCCTCCTTCATCATCTCACCTTCGAAGTGGCTAGGTGTCCACTTTTGGATTCCACCAGTAGTCGACCACTATGTTAGAGACCCCTTATCGTGCCATGGAGCGCTTCTAGAACCCCGCCTACTGCCATTTCCCCTTGCCATAGCCCTTCCACCAGGTGCCTCCTCTATCTATGTGTTTCCAACCGTTTCTCCATGATGAAATGAAATAATGAAAAAATAGGAGTGGGAAAGAAGGAACAAATAAGAACACCCAATGAATGAATCATGTATTTTTTCGTGTTGACCAAAATGTGTTCCTATTAGCAGCATCAAAATGCACCAAAATAAGGCAGAATAATCACTAAGATAGATATCATCATTGTCCCACAGAATTAACAACCTTGAACAAATGATCAATTCGTAGGTTAACCAGTTCATGAGTTAACCCGTGTTCATCATTTAAAATAAATAACAGGGAAAATAAATTCTCAAAAATTTTCAAAACACTCCCCAGGAAAGGATTATTGGTTGAGAAAAAATGGGATCACACTCATCTATTCATCATTGTTGATCAGCATCCCACTATTTATAATGATTCATCGAAGGGAATAGTAATGTTTGTACATTATTCATTGTCACCACCCATCAAAGCATCAGAGAAATCCCAAGATTATGCAAACAATCATGAAATTCTTGTTAGGCTATTAATTGATGAAATGTGAATTTGTGTTCTTGTTATTCTGCATTTCAATATTGTTATGTTGTGTTACAATGCCATTTTGCTGACTCGTTAATGAGATTAATTAATAATATTAATTAATGAGTTTCATCTTTAGATCGTTGCTGCACTATAGTGTGGACATTCCACTGATCAATGATGTATAAGAAAAATAAAATAACATTTTATTTATTTTTTTCAGAAAATTCTGAAAATTTACTTTTTCCCTTGACCCATGCTGGTCGAGGTTAGGCCCTAAATAAGGATAACATCTAATTAGAACTCAATGGTTTTTTTGAATTTTTAATCTTAGTTTCCATATGTGAGTTATTAGTATTTGAAAATGAAAAAAAATTAAAAAAATGTTTTTATATAATTTTATTTAAGGTTTCTTCCCAAAATCCAAAATTTACCGTCGGCCCCTACCGGCTAATGGTAGTCTCTGCCTCAGGGAAGCACAGCCTCACTAACTCAATGGTACACTCAGAATTCCAATCTTAGTTACCATTTAGTAGTTGAAAGGATTTGAAAATAAAATAATCATTATTCAATTATTCTATTGACAACCAAAAACTACTTTCCACTTTTGGTCATCCCCGACCAATGTTAGGCTCTACCTATGGAATGAATACTCTCACGAGCTCAACAGTGATCTCATATTTTCAAACTAATTCCCTATTTGTGAGTTATAAGGATATTAGAATCAAAATAATTTTTTTAATTATATATTAATGGTTATTCCTTTTTAAATTTTTATTACTAGAGGTCTGTAATGAATAAAATTAAGTTGCGCCTATTGTATAACCCCGATCCTGAATGCTATAGTGCCCTTAGATTTCTAATCTGGGCACCAATTAAGAGTTAATCCACTTTTATCTAGAACACCACTTATACACTCTATTTAAAACATAACATTTTTGACTAATCATTCCAGTAATGATGAGTCTCTAAATCGCACGTTGTCCAAGTGCCTAATCTCAAAAAATCCCATTATATTTTGAAAAAAATTCATGGAATTATGGGGTATGAGATTACCTCCCCTCCTTCAGGGAATTAAATCCCCATAATCCAAAATATGGGCTACTGAAACAAATGGGGGTACTGAGCATGAATCTAAGCCTCCCACTCCCATGTGCTCTCCTAGAGATGTTTTTGCTCTTAAAAAACACACAATAGAGGAATAGAATATCCATGATGAATTCTCCTCTATCGATCCTCTTTCTCCACCAGCTACTCAGTGAATGTCGCCCCATCATCAATTTTTAGCTCTCCATGGTCGATGATAGGAAAAGGGTCATGAACGTATCTTCTCAGATGGGATACCTAGAAGGCGTTGTATACCATCTCTAACTGTAGTGATAGAGCCTATCAATAGGCCACCTCTCACACTCTACGTTGTATCAGGAATGGTCCGATGAACCATGAAGATAACTTGCTGCCCTAGCCAAATATATGTATCCCCATCGAGGTGAGATATATAGGAATGTGTTATCCCCCTCTTCGAACTCCAAGGGACTCTGTCATCAATCATCATAGGACATCTATCAGCTCTGTCATGTCTTCATTCATTCTTGGATGATCTGCACCTTTTTGTGGTAGCTTTCACCATCTTGGACCCATTATTGATGACTCCCCTAGGTCTATCCAACACAATGGTGACCTACATGGTCATCCATACAGTTCCTCGAATAGAGCCATACAAATGGGGGAGTGGTATTTCTTTTTGTACACAAACTCTACCAGTGGTAGGTGGTGCTCCCAACTACGACAAACAATCATGAACACAAACACGAAACAAATCCTACAGGGTTTTAATGGTCTGATCCAATAGACCATCACTATATGGGTGAAAGGATGTGATCAAGAATATCTAGGACCCAAATGCCTCTTTTTATCCCTTAAAAAATATGGATGTGAAGCATGCATCATGATTTGAGAATATCATAGATGTGTCTCCATGTAGTTGAACTATCTCCTACAGTTATAGGCATCCCAAGATCTCTACTGAGAACTGTTATACACTGGGTAGGAAGTGGGAAGACATGGTGAGTTGGTCTACAATCACCCAGATGATATCATGCCCCCGGGACATGCGTGATAAGAATATCACAAATTCCAACGATATCTTATCCCACTTTCTTTATGAAAACTCTAGGGGTTGTGTCCAACCTACTAGAACATGGTCCTCATCCTTTACATACTGACAAGTGAGGCATCCCGACACAAATTCTTCCACTTGCTTCTTCATCCCTAGCCACCAGTACAGACATTTGACGTCCTGATACATATTTTTCACACCTGGATGTACCTCCAAAGGGGATGTATGAAAATATCTTAACACATCCTCTTGAAGCACCACTGGTACAACGGTGCATCCTCAGAAAAGGATTATGTGCTCCATACCTTTCGAATATCTAGCAAGGGTATGCCCTATGGACATCTGAGCATATGTAGTTTCATAGCTATCATATTTGAGTTGCACCTCCCATTCTAACACTAAGAGTGGAGGGGAAACTACCATTGAGTGAAGAAAAATATATATCCTCTATATCCATGAATGATATCTGAAGGGAGGCTAACAACTCAAAGGCCTCATTCAGTAGCTCTGAACATGATCTCATGCTAAGAAAATCTTCCACTATTTCCCCTTCCCAGGATTATAGACTATCTTGGTGTTATGTTACTAGAGGTAAGGTATCCAATTACACTATCTCATATTCATATCCTTCTAAGATAAGACATACATGAGGCTTCTTTGGTCATAGTAGAAGTCTAATCATTCTCTCACTAGGTAGTGTCACCACGTCTTCAGTGAGAAGACTACCACTGCCAACTCAAGGTCACGGGTAGCATAGTTCTACTCATATGGTCTCAATTATCAGGATATGTAAGCAATCACTACTTTCCCCTACATCAGGACACAACCAATCCTGGTTCATAATGGATCACAATATAGCACATAGTTTGTTCCCTCCAATGGTATCCTATAGATAGGATCACTTGTCATTCTCTACCTTAACTGCTGATTAAACTTCTTATAGCCTATTGTCCATAAAAAGGGTTTACATTGTTTTTCAATTCTTTTATGTGTGCTTATTCTCTGGAGAAGTTGGGTACAAACCCTTAATAGTACCTTGAAAACCCAGGGAAACTCCGAACATCAGTAACGCTCTTGGATGGCTCCCAAGAATACACAAAGAGAATAATTAATCGACCCAATACAACACCTTCCAATGAGACAAAATGTCCTAGGATATGGAACTTTCATATCCAGAACTCATAAATTGAGAGAATTATATAAATATGGAGCTCTCGAAGTGTGTCTAGAATCATCATTAGGAGTATCGTGTGCTCTTCCTTGGATGCTGAATACACTATGATTCTATCAATCATTAGTAGAGGATAATTGTTCTTTATGGTCACCTGGTTTAGGTGTCGTATGTCCTTGAAAAATTTGATGATTCCATCTTACTTATTGGAAGACAACACTGAGGCAATCCATGGTGAAATTCCTGTCTTGATGAACCTCTTCCTCTACATGTCCTCAAATGGTACCCTCAGCTACCAGAACTATGTGGAAGCCATCCAACATGAAGGTGTAGTTTTTAGTGTTTTCTAGGGTACAAATCAATATATAATTCTACCACTCTGCATAGAGGAAGTCCAGGATCATCCTATGGAATGAAATCCTCATACTCATCCACCACTCTAGGGAATCAAAACTCAAAAAATCTGCTTTTTTTGTGGGAAAGGATGGCCACATGTAGCTACACTCTTTCCTTTCCCTCTAGCACCCTGAGCCTAGTGTGGATCACATTGGGGTGGTCTTGGTAACATTTCTAAATGTATAACACCTCTTACTACTCTCCCATCTTCTCTGCCACATCTTATGCCCTATAGATTAATCTATTCTCGTAACTCTCTCTACCCTAGTAGCCCATAAACCATTTCACTATCAGTACGAATGGCTAGAATATATCAAGTGTGATGTCCCCCGTAGTCTCCAAAAAAATCATTACATTTTTATAGGCTGACTAGGAATACCCTATGATCCATGAGTTGTATATCCCCTATCTTGGGACCTCTTCTCAGAATGTCTCACACTTCTAAGTCTCTGAGACCAATGTCATCTTTTTGTTTTCCCACTACTGACAACCACTGGCAGTATATTCTCAGCAAAAGGACTTTCAACCACAAATGATTTCTCTATAACCTTATCATCAGTAGGAATGAATAAAGGAATAGTGATGGAAAGGATCTCCCTAAACACATATTTCCCATAGGTTCGAGCCCTGAATAATGGTTCAAATCATATTCATTGAGTTTATGGAATGGTTGGTACACCTCGATGAATAATCATCTACCGAAAAGACTTCTTTCTGAAGCTGTAGAAGATCTTCGTTACAGATATCCCTTAGATTTTATGGAAGTACCCCATCTCTAAGAAAGGTTCTCATGCTCTGACTGTGGTAAAGTCAACTCATTATAAGATCAGGTAATCTAAACCCCACCATTGTCGTGGTGAGACATGTAGAAGGATCACTGTAAGGACCACCATACTATCTAACGGTTCCCTGACTAGATGGAAAATTTCGCCACCACCTCAAGCCTGTCCATAGTCATCATTGAGTCGGGCATACCACAGAACCTGGGGTGTGTCTGTCGCTGAAACACATATAAGGTGCTGATCCCACGTGCATCCTATACTAGTAGCACTACTAGTAACAGCTGATCAATGGGTACTGGTATTGCTGGGAAAAGTCATGAAGGTACCCTATCAGGAAATGGTCCATATACCAAATCCCCATCGCACTGTGGACCATTCATGTGGTCATGAACTAGAATCCTGGTTGTCAGTCTCTATGGAGGAATCTTGAAGGGTATCATGATGAACCACGATAAATAGATAATACTTGGTGAGATAACTCTGACTCAAAATGATCATTAAAAAACACACAAAGATGCATGCAACTATTGTTTTCATGTTCCAATTCAGAAAGAATAATTCTGGCTCCCAGTGTATGGATACACCGACTACTGCACCAATTTTTGACTCCTGGGAATAAATGCTGAACCTAAATCACTTAACAATATTACCCCATAAAAATGTATAGACTCTTAGTTCTTCAATGTGATCTGACCACACTCTGATACGACTTTGTCATGAGTTGTCCCACATGACTCATTCCATGACTATCCCAATCCCACATTCCATAGGACAGGGGATGGTGACTAGCTCCAAAGAGGCATATCCCCAAAAGGGAATACATTTTCCTTCAAACCTATAGACACACAAAATGCTGAAACCACAGATAGTAAACACAAATTAAACCACATCTCTCATTGGGAAAACTACAGAGTCTATAATAAAAACAAAAATTACAAAGGGGTCAGAATACAAGGCCAAAACCAAAAAGGAAAGTACAACATCCACAATACCTTCTCTCGAGACCCTACTTGAATTGTAGGTGAATGGTAGCTGCCTGTATCAGTTGAAGTACACATGTTTTTCCTGTCTCACTATAAACCACCAGGTCCCAAAACAACATGGACTTCGTCAAAGCATCGATCACCTTCAGGGGACACAACACATGGAAGCGAATCACATATAGGGGTGAGTACCATAATACTTAGCAGGGACCCCAAAAAACAAATAAGAGATCAAAAAGCATGTCCACCAAAAAAAACATACTGTAAAGACCACACAGTAAGGAAATTTCACACTAGGTATAAATCAATGTGTTGAAAGTCTGATTATCCATCGTAGAGCAGATAATCTTGTACTACTATGTTACTATTCCCAAATAAATCATTGAGGTCTTCATGGATACTAGACTATATGGTCCACTCGACAACTGGACCACTGAGGGTCACTCATCTGATGGACCAATGATGTCCACTTGTCTGGTGAACCAATGATGTACACACATAGGTTATACCATTTAGGTATGCCCATCGGCTAGACCATTGAGGTCTGCATGTCTGGTGAACCACTAAGGTAGACTCATCAACTGAACCACTAAAGTACGCTCATTTTCTGCACCACTAAGTTACTCTCATCTACTACACCATTGAGGAACAATATTCTGCTGAACCACTATGGTAAGATCATTTGTTGAACCACTGATGTACACTCCCCTACTGAATGACAGAGGTATGCTCATCTGCTAAACCACTGATGTACGTTTGTCTACTAAAAAACTAAGGTATGATCGTCTTCATAACCACTATGGTAATATTTTCTTCTGAACCACTCTGGTACACTCGTTTGATGAACAAATCAGGTATACTCATCTGACGAACCGCTGAGGTACGATCACCTTCTGAACCAGTAGGTATGCTTGTCTTCTAAATCACTAAGGTATGCTATTATGTAAGACCACTGAGGTACAATTGTCTGATGAGACACTGATTTATGCTCATCATATCCTTTAGGTCACATCCAGTAATAGTATTTCCCATCCCTAATTTACTAGACTACAATAGAATAAAATCCTCAAGCATTCAGTCATATCTCTAGTATCACAAAATCTACCTAACATTATTATAAAAAGGCCATCTTATCAGATGGGTCCCAACGCCATAGACGGCGCATCAATCAGACGCTCGGTCTGAATGATGTTGATAGTTTAGTAAACAGAGGTTGGTTGGATCTCGACCATGTCCGACTATGTGGGACTGACCATACCAACCCTCCCTGGGAGATGCCGAATGACCCAATCCATTTCAACAACCAGACCTATTTGGGTCTATGCTAAACCGGTCTATCCTAGCCTCATGGCCAGGCCCATTGTGCATTGCTGGACCCGACTTGGTCCAGCAGTAGGTCCAGCTCGCTGGGTTGCCCAGCGACCCAGTTCTCATCTAGTCCGGTCAGACATAGTGGTACCGTTATTGACCAAATGGGCCACCTATGGTCCCAAATTACCTACCTCCCTAGCCTGCATCAGTGGGCTGACACTTCTCTAGATAGGGCCTCCCATTGGCCTAGTTTACTACACTGGCCAGACCCACTTTGGAGGGAATGTTCTCTTCCAGCACAGATGTCAAGTGATGTCTTGTTTGCACAGCACATGGCCAACTAAGGATTACCACCTCCCTCTGCACATGGTCCCCACTGGATCACAATGTAATGAATGCCACAACATTCCGTGTTGGACACTCCCCTTGACAGAGCACCCAACCGATGCCTTCCTCTTCTACTTCCCTCCTGAATCGGCTCGCCTCTAACGCGGTCGGGTGGCCATGTCATCCTTCCACCAATCATTGGCCTCCATTCCAGTAACCCATTTGGGTACCACGACACAGTTCTTCCGCACCACCTCCCACCTGCCACCACGGACTATGTTCCATAACATCTTACAACTGCTGCGCCCTTGTGTTGATGTTGAGGCCTGCCTGGCTACGACCCTTCCTCCTAGCACATCCTCAGAGGACGTTCCATTGACTATAATTCCATGATGATAAAGAAGAATCCAAGAAGAGGAATGGTGATGGATTCAAACATAATAAAACCAAAATTTATGAACTTGGTCATTGTTGTGTTGATCCAGATGCCTTCTTGTTTGTAGGATCACAAATAATCAAAATAAGGTAGAATAATTAGTAAGATAGGCATCCCCTTTATCCCACATCATTAACCACCCCGCACAAACGATCTATCCATGAGTAAACTTGTTCTTGAGTTAACCCACATTCGTCATTTGAAAGAACGAACGAGGATAGAAATTCACACAGAAAAGCATCAAACCTCAACCTACGACCAGATTTTTGGTCCTGGAAGAATAGGATCACATGCATTCGTTCTTCAATCATGATATATAGCAAACTGTTTCTAGAAATTATTATAAGGGTTGAAGAATGTATGTTAGTCATTTGTCGTTTCCACCAAAGAATTCGTCAGAGCAATCCTTGGATTTTACCAACAATCCAGCGTTGTTTGTTTGGCAATTAATTGATGAAATAAGAATCAACATTTCTGTTGAATTGCATTGCAATGTCGTTATGATGACTCATTAATGAGGTCATTTAATTATATTCATAATCACCTCATCGCTACACCACAGTGTTGATGTGCCACTCCTCAACCATGAATAAAAATAATGTAACTTCATATATTATATTATTTTTATTCTGAAAAGTCTGAATATTATCCTCTTCCCTCAACTAGCATCGGTCGAGGTTAGGCCCCACATAAAGAGATCATCTTATTAATAAATCAATGGGGGTCAAAAATTTTTAATCCAAGTTACCATTTGTGTGTTATGTGGATTTGAAAATAAAATATTTTTTATTTTAATTATTTTTTTACGATTATGTTTTGTTGAAACAGTATTCATAGCTGGATAGTGATGACTGATGTTAGGACCCACCTATGTGAACAACACCTTCATGAACTCAATGTAACTCTCATATTTCAAAACCAAGTTACCGTTTATGAGTTATACGAATTTGAAAATAAAAGAAATTTATTCAATTATTTTATTTATAGTAACAAAAAACATTCTACTGTTGGTCTGTACAAGCCAATAGTAGGTTCTACTCAAGGAAACGCTACCCTCATGAGAACAATCATGGTCTCAGATTTTAAATTCGATTCACCGTCCACGAGTTATGAGGACCTGAAAAATAAAATAATTTTTATTTTATTATTTTTTTACCGTTATGCAATTTTTTGGTTTTCTTACCATGGATGATGCCAACTAAACAGAAGATGAACCTAGGGTAAAACTGTCATCCTGAATGCAAGAATGCTCTTATATTTCAAATATGGGACCCCCTTTATGAGTTAT
This sequence comes from Viscum album, assembly GCA_963277665.1. Taxonomy (NCBI): domain Eukaryota; kingdom Viridiplantae; phylum Streptophyta; class Magnoliopsida; order Santalales; family Viscaceae; genus Viscum; species Viscum album. Next base: position 1,732,919,328 of record OY728127.1, read on the forward strand.
TACTCTTTTATAATAAAAATTCTTAAGAATGATATTTAAAACATAACATTTTTTGATGGATCATTTTGGGCACTATGGGCCACAAAATCACACGCCGTATTAGTCCCTGACCTCAAAATAATCCCATTTAATTTTCAAAAAAATAATGGAATTATAGGGTATTAAAAATACATTTGGATTATTTTTTATGACCAACATTGGTTTCCAGCCAGTGGGGATTGGGAATTCCCTTTGGTACATTTCCCAGTCCGGGTCATATGATTGGTTATATGGAATCTCGACATGGTTTTTGATTAAATTGTATTAGTTCCAGGTTCATGTTATTTGGGGTGGCAGATAGATAGAGAACATAACTATTAGAGATTGAGAGGTAGGTATGGGAATGATGTTAGGAACCCATTATTATTTGTATCCTTTAGTTTTCAGGGGTAGTTTGAGATTTGAGTCCTTTGGTTGGCTCTTGGATGTGAAAAAGTGAAATCCCAATGAAGGTGAGTCAATGTCGTGTCCTGATATCACATGTAGTAGTGACCCATTTGGATCCTAAGTACACAGTTCATGTTCCTCTTATATTTTGATTATTACGTGGGGCATGTCCAATAAACTATGGCTCTGGGCTAGGCAATACAACTTGTTCCCCATTTCAGGTGTTTTATGGGAATCGTTCAATTGGGTTGGTTTTTGTTCATATAAATTTTGTTTGGTTTTTGTTTTAGTTGGGTTGAGTGGTACTTTAAAATAAAAATTTATTTTGAGATGGAAATGATTTATTTTATTTTATATTAGATTGAATAATGGGTTTTAATATTTAATATCTTTTTGATTCAAAATATAGTGAATGATTGGATTTTAAAACAAAGTGTCATGGGTGAACCTTTATACTTTCTATATATGTTTAAATATGTGATAGTATTTTTTGAATGTTCATATTGGAAATTGTGAGTGGATTAGGTTTGATGAAGTTGATGAATATATAAGGAGTGGTTTATTAGATTCCATAGTGGAGTATTTGGAATAAAACTTTTGGTCGAGTTTTTCAAAAATGGTTGATTTTGAAGGAGGGAAAAGATTTTTGGGAATTGGTTATTTTAAAATGTAGGTTTAATTTTTTGAGAAATATTTGTTTATTATAAGAGGATGTTTTCTTGTAAATTCATGTGTTAGGATTTTGAGAATATTTTTCTAGATCGATATGTTCTTTTTGATTATGATTTGGATTGATGTTTGTTTTGGTTTTGTATTTTTTGTGTTGATAAAAAATATGCCACATAGAAAAGTCCCAAAAATTTCTATTGGTTATTGTACATTTATTGATATTTTTAGTTTTTTTCAATTTTACTTGGTGATCATGGTCTATTAGAGGTAGTTTATGGGATTGAGGTAATTGACAGTGTCTTCACATCACCGAGAACATCTGAAGCTATGAGAGTGTGTGTGGTTCTAGGTTTATTTGACGGTCTAGATTTGAATTAATGGAATGACATTACTCCATCATTGATGTAGGTTGGGATGATGTTGGATATGTTTTTTTATAATTTTCATCTGATGGTTTATACTTTAGTGATGGATGTTGAGTAGTAGGGAATAGATCCTGAGTATTCTTCACGGCCAGCAACCAGTGAAGGAAAATTTTGACCGCTTGAAGGAGATGGTTTTATTTTCTTCTAAGGTAGCTTCCCATTATTAGTTTATGTATTATATTTTATTTGGTGGTCTTTATTGTGATGAAGAAGAAATATACCTCTCCTTCATGTACCATCATTTCGAGAGGTTGGTGGACAAGGTGTTCTTTGTTGAGTTGGATTCTGGAGCATAGGATTTTGGAAATATGGTTTCTCTTTCCTCTCATTAATGTTCCCCATATGGTGGGGGTGTCTTAAAAAAGAACCTATATATAAATAAAAGCTTTCATTGTTTCTGAATTCTAGTTTATTAGACTATTCACTTGTGGGACACCATTATTGATGGGTTAAGCATTCAAATTCGTCTTGTAAAAATCTGATGAGGGTGTGCCATAGTTTTGGTCATTTCTGTCATATGGAGAATTTTTATAAGGAGTGTTATATAAGGATGAATCATATGTCAAAAGATATTATTGAATAACTTCGAGGTGTTGGATGATTCAGTCTTTAGGGCCCCAGCCACATGTCGTAGAGTGAAGCTTGCCCACATTTAGGGAATTAACATGGGTGGGGAGAGCCATGGTCCAATTTTTGTCTATAGTGTATGAGTAAAGTAATTTTATGTTTCATTTACATATTTTTGGGAGTTTATTTTATCTATGTATGAATATCAGTGAACCTGTATCCATGTAATCTCATTTTGTGCTATGTATGTGGATCTTTAATTGGATAAAAATAAATAAATCAGTTTTAATTTCCACCTGTTCTTGTTTAGAGAAATCTATACTCAAGTAGATTGTTGATTATAGAGTGTGATATGGTTTTTTTGGGTCCGGTTCCTTCTTCGGGGCTCCCCATGAGTTCGGGGTTTTGTTTTGGTGAAAGGTTTCTAGTTCTTGTTGGGAATTTCCATATTTATAGTGTTGGTCACCTATTAGGGCTGGTATGTGGATTATTGTGTTGGTTGTTTTAGTGGCGTTTTATAGTTGGGAGAACCCCCTCATGTTATCCCATTGTTCTTAATGATTTTTTCCACTAGAATTTTTCATGTGAGACTGGGGAAGAAATTGGTCACACCAAGGGTTTTTGTTTTTTAGCTTATTCCATATTTTTAAATCGAATCTTGTTTGACTTTTAAATGGGTGACATTATCGGAGATAGAAGGTGTTTTTGGTAATATAAATTTTCATACCCCAACCATGGAAATTATTTTATATTACTTCTTTCATGGATTTATATTTATTTTTGAGGTTCAGGTTGATTTCCTATTTGAATTTTTGAGTTTCTTATGCCATCGGTTGAGTTTTCATTAAAATGTTGATGTTTTAGGCATGGTAGTAGGTGGAGCATGGTTAGTGCATGATTTGGGTAATCCATGTGGGGGTTCCTATATAAATGTGTATCTTGTTTTGGAATCTATATTTAAAGGGCATGGGGTATCATAGTTTGGGAAACATTGAGGAAACCAACATAGAGGTTCTATCCATTTGGAAATTTCGGACCGAATGGTTAGGGAACATGTTGGAAAACTATGAAGCATAACCACAGTACAGGGTTCTAAAGGAAGATGATGGGTGCACAGTTTGAGCATGGTTTACCAAACCTTGTGGCCTAATAATGTGAACTAACCAGATTCTTAGAAATGTGAAATTCCATGTTTTATCCTCTGATCTTTTATCCCCATTTCAAGATTTATCTCTCTTTTTTGACATAGGCATGCCAAGGGGTCCTCCAAGATCTTCCTACATTAATTACCTTATATTTTTGAATCCCCATTAAGGTTTGAGATTATATTCCTTTGGGATTGTTAAAATATCCCTCTATTATCTCCTTTCCCTCCTGGTTTAGTGGTTCTTTCTTTAGTGAGTTTTTATTTTGGAAGAAGCCTATGGTTTATGGTTTCTGTGTAGTTATATTTATTTAATTTTAGGGTCTTCGGATAATATCTTGAACTTTATTCTTCCTCCTCCCAATGTTTAATCACATTCCCATGTTGTCAAGGTAGTTGTTTCCAACCATTTCATTTCTAGCACATTCCATTGATGTTTTATCCTTTCTCTATTTCATTAAAAATATTACAATAATTCTTGTAAGGTGATAGTATGATTTGATTTTTTTTTTAATTTTACAATAGATAATGGGTCTAAAAAGGTTTTACAAAGGTGTTCCTAAGTTGTGACTTTATTTAAATGAAGGAAATGTGTTATTTAAAATGGATTATTTTTTTAAAAGTGAATTTATGAACCTAAGCTATCATTTTTACTTAGAAATGTTTTGATAACATGTTGAATCAATATATTGGGAATGATGGGTGGTTTGGGAACAACTTTAGATTTTGAGATGTTATAGAAAAATTCATTGGAAACATTCTTCCTGTTTTGGATTTCATAATGATGATTTTGAAATTGTGTGAATTTTTGTGATGGATTATTGACATGTGATGCCTTAAATTGTTTTCATAAATGGTTTCATGGAAACCTATTGTTTTTCATATGATATTGGTGCTTCTAAGGATACTCGGGGTGCACAGATGGAGGGTAATTCAAATGATGATTTCATTTAAAAATGATATTTTTTCCTTGATCTAAATGTTTAAAAAGGATTATCATTTGTCCCACTTCCCCTTTTTCATAAAATAGTTCCTTGATTTCTGAATGGTTAAGTGTTTATTCAAGTTAAATAATGGAGTGTGTAAAATGTGTCTTTTAAATCATGGCCCATTTAGAACTTTTAGATATGTTTCTTGGATAATTGACATAAAGTCCAGTTTTCATTTTTCATATTGTCCTACATTTTAATATAGATTGGAAATGTGTTTTTAAGTGTATTTGGACTTGAACTATTAAGGGCTCAGTTGTTACTTAGAGATTTTTTAGAAAGGTTTTTTTTGAAGTGATTAGATGTCAAGTCTATATTGGTATTTTAGAATTTTCTGAAAAGTGTTTTGAAAATGTAATGATGTAATGCCCGATCGGCACCTATTTATGTCTTATTTATATATGGAAACACATATGGTGTATTTAATGATATGAGGGTTATTTCATGGGTGGTTTGAATCATTGGGTAGGAAAGTGCAGTGGTGGAAGGTCTGGTTTTCCACATGGGAAAGGTATCTCTTTACACTATGTATCACAATTATTATCATGTGATTCTAGGGTTTCTTTTACAGGGTAGTGTGATGGTTTTTTGTCTGGACCAATAATATGGGTTGGTTCCCCCTTGACATCACAGGGCTAGGTGGGACGTTCCACTTGATTGGATAGTTTAGAGCTTCCAATTTTTTTTCTACTATTGAGATTCCCCATACGTTAGTAGGTGAGTCCAAACTGAGTGTATTCAGGAATCACTATATGGATGTTCAAGAATTTATCATGAATAACTATATCTATGTACATTATTATTGTTTTCATTCTAGATATTTTATTATTTTTTGTTAATATTGTTTGGATTCCTCTAATTTATGAATTTCCCTTAATTTTTGTTATCTAGTTTGGATTTGTATTTGTGATTATGGATTTTGAAATAGGTTTTGGGAAGACAAACCATTTTTGAGAAATGGAATTTTGTCTGTGGTTTCAAAAAGGCATTTATATAGAAATATGTTTTTGTTGATTAATATATTTTAAAGCCTATATATTTTATGTTTTTAAAACATGTGTTTGGGGACTATTTTGGAAATGGAAATGCATTGAATCTATGGCGATTACGTACTGAGGTGTTTTAGCACATACCAATCTTATGCCACTTAGTGTTATTATACCTGATCAATTTTTTCGGGTCAGTTATCTAGTTTATTTTCACATAGATATGGCTGGATTTTTAGATGGTGGTGAGCAATAGGTAACATGAAGATATTTTTTGAGTGGTAAAATTTTGTTTTTTGTACATTTTATTTTTTTAGCTGTTGCTGTGTCTTCTTTGATTTTTTAACTTTTGAGATTATGTTTTTTATATTCTTATAAAAATTTAATATTTCTAATTTATATTCATTTTATTTTGGAAAAATCAATCCCAATTTATTAATTCTAATTCCTAACAGTAGTTTCTTAGTAGTTGGGATTAATAATGAAATTCAGTCCATGCCTCAGACCAGGTCGGATGTTGGGTTAGATTCCATCTTAGCTTGGTTCATGACAAATGATGTGTTTCTTGACTAGTAAAATTACATACTAAGTAGACACATGAGATGATGTGCATTGTTTATGGATGTTTGAAATAGTTGGTGAAATGTCTACTTAGACTATGCAGTGGATGAAGATCCCCTGACTGTGTTATTTAGGATAATTTATACTGAGAATATATACACACAAATGAATAAGTATCCATACATTTGGATTTGGTTTTTCTCATTCAATGGGTTTCAAAGACATGTGGGGTATGCCATTAATTTACATATTTTTCTTCAAATGGTTATATTATTCAACACTCCTTCTATAGTTGTAAAAGAGTAAATTTTATCTTTATTAACATACCTTGTTTTTTCTCGTGTTTTTTTTGTGTTTAATCCATCTTGTTTTAGGTTGAGCTATTCTCTTCCACCCATTTCTACATCTCGTTACAATCTAATTTAATTATTTTTATGTTCCATCACATACTACCATTTTCATCATTTGAAGTTTTCAACTGGGTATATATATAATTTAAACATCTTTGGATTTTTTATCATGTTTCACGACTTACACAGAAGATGGATTGGCCGAAGGTGACATTAGAGGAGCATAGAGATACTTCAAAATTCTGGGATACGTATGATGGTCAAAGCATGTAGTTTAGGATATGGAATCTATCAGTGGTTTACTTTCCAATTTTATTAGGTTGTGACACATTTTTAGTTGGGTGTGTATTTTCCCCTTTACTTTTCAGTTTACACTATCATACTCTTCTACTACATAGATGTTTTTCTTGCATGGTTGTTCACTTAGTATTGTTCTTCTCTTAATTTTACTAAATATTTATTATTTCATCTAGATGCATTTGTGTGTGTATACAGATACATAGTGAATTGAATCACTATGTTAGTTATGCCTTAAATTTTAGTAAGTAGCCCCTGACCTATAGAGGTAGTCTTGGGGTAGTTGCGGCTTGAGTGGCAACTTTGGTTGGGTCATGATAGATTTTTATCCAATTATTCTCGATATTTGGGATGGTGGTTTGAGTAATCTAATTATAATTATTTTATGGGTTTATGGGAAGAGTTTGAAACTATTTGGAGTGCATCTCTCATGAAAGGGAATCTAGTGATTGTGCAGGATGCCATTGTGTCTATTCACATGGACCTTGAATAGATTCTTGTCGACATCGTGTATGGTGAAATTAGTTTTAGGGATCAATTGTATATACAGCATATATAATTGAGTCTTTAAATATCTTTCTTTTTTTTGATCCCCATTATTAAAATATATATATATTCTCATATGGAAATGGATCATATTGATAACATATTGGATGTCATTTCAACAATATATTTCCATGATTTTAATTTTAGATTATGATGAATATTTAATGAGAGGAAAGGCCTGAGATCTGGGTCCATCCCATGAGATTCTACATATAGGTGGAAAGGTGGTAGCACCTTCACATGCCGAGCAACAGATCAACCAATCAGAGATAGATGAGGTCGACCACATGATTAGTGTTCTCCTTGAGTTTAAGTGTTAGAGGATAATGAGGTTATATGGTTATCTAGATCATACAGAATCAATGGATTGTCTATATTCAGTGGTCCACATCTTCCTGATTATTTGGACCCTGACAGATCTGTGGGTTTCATTGGTAGATAGCCTTTTCCATGTAGTCGTTAGGTTCTGGTGGAGCCCTGTTACACAGATCTGTGATGAGTTGTCACACCCATGGCCCAAAATCATGTAGGTGTTCTTTGAGGTGTATAACCCATCTCAATTGGAACCAAATTAGATTTAGGAGCTTCTAGATCTACACTAGGGTGGTATTTCAGTGGTAGATTACCCAGTGGGGTTGAAAAACCTTAACAGGTACTCCCTTGACATGATCTGTGATGGTTTCTTTTGAGGAAGAAAGATACATCATGGATTCTATAGAAATATTTGTTCCATTGTTGTACCCTTTATCATTCCCATCATTTCCATGTTAATGGAATATGGACATTTGATTGAGTGATTCCCACAATTGGGTGGAAAGAGAGTTGTAAATGTCAATGGGCATCACCACACTCAATCTTCTACCATATCTAGAAATTACTAGTAAGCATGATCTTGTTGCAAGAGATATTTCCACGAGTAGACTCAGCTGCATGGTTGTGCAGAATAGGGACAACACAGAGCACCATGAAATCCCATAGAGGGGTGCTTTTATTCTTGGGACAAGTGAGGTAATATAGTGAGACTGCCTAAAAAGACTTTGTTGGGAGAGTTGGTAGATAGAAGATGGTCCACCACTATAGAGGTGTCATCATTATTAGGGATCTCCCATGTAAGGGAAGGGTGGTCCTAATGGAGGTGGAGATAGATGAGGAGAAGGCAGCAGTTTGGGATGGAGAAGAATCTCTGAGATCTTTCCACCAACTCCCCCAGGTAGCCCCATTAGGATTAGGGAGCTGGAGGTCATGGTCATGGATTGGTGTAGGATTTGGGGAATATGTCCCCATCGTGCATGAGATGATTAGATGAATGAATTGTGTTTACTCTACTATTGATTTAGTATTAGTAAAAAATGTTATGGTCATTTATTCATATCAATACTCCTGCTAAAATATATGGATCTCCCAGTTAAAGTTCCATAATAACAGCTTTGTGTTGATGATCCCACATGGAACACTTTTTTTATATATTTTATCTTCTGGTTGTACATGCTGTTGATTAGTGGAGAGAGGTTAACGTGGGACATTTTTGTCATCACAATGTAACCATATTATTTCATATTTGGTATGGATTGATTTTCTATGGTCTGATACATGATTGATTGTCATTCAAGAAAAGTATGATGCGTATATACTAATGGGACTGGACTCTAATTTTTTAAAGAACAGAGACCTAAATGAAGGAAAATAGTGTTTTGAGAGAAGTATGATTCATCCCATCACCCATAAGTTGTGGAGTGTACACATTGGTGCATGAATATCCTAAATAATATTTATTTATTCTATTGTGTAGGATTATATTTAGATATTCCTAGAAGAAATTTTGATACTACCTCCTAGGTAGTAGATGTATTTTTACATTGACTTTCATCATGGGAATGCTTCGGTATATTTTTATGCATATTGAATATCCCCTATCGATATCTGTGACCAGCGGTTATAGTTAGAGGAACGTCAAGTGAATGGTTTCATCCATCATAGTGTGCCCCCTCGGGGCTGCTTTGGTGTAGTTCCTGAAAAAGATGGATGATTGATTGTGTATTTTCATGGATTATAATTTCTATAACTAGGACACTATAAGGAATAGGTACCCCTAATCAAGGACTGTGAACATAATTTAATTGTTTTGATGTGTGAGATTGCTCACAATAATCAATCTCTTATCTGAATACCACCATTTTAGGGTTTGTGAGATTGATATTCCATAATTTGAATTCCAATGATTCTAATGAAACTATGAATTCCTGGTGTTTCCCATTAATGTGATGAATTCCCCAACCATGTTTATGGAATTGAAGAACCAAGTCATCCAAATTTACATGGAATGGTTTTTTATTATCCTCATTTATGATAATCTCATACAATAATCATAATAGGAGGAACATGAAATGAGCTTGAGTTTGTTTCATTATTTTCATCGGGAGAACCAACTTTTTAGGAATCTCTTGATGTGTCAATTCCGAAATCATGTGATTCAAATTCCAGAGAATTCCATTTCACTGCACGGTTTAAACATGGACCCATTGAAGAACGATGTAGTTCTTTCATGGGAGCCACCCAAGAGTGTTTTATTTGTTTGATGATTAATTTTCTTGGTGGGGTACTAAAGGAGGTTTGTAGAAGACTTCTCCAGAATTGTAGCCCCATTGACCTCCCTGACATGGAAAGGGAAGCAATTTACCTAGATTGAGCATTTCTAGTGAGAATTTGATGATTTTAGGATGAGTCTCAAGAGTGATATTGTATTGATACAACTATAAGAGGGAGGTGGAGTTCATAGTTTATTGTATTTCATCAAATAATGGGTTCAATTGTGCGTCGATGTAGGGATAAACAGTTATTTCATACGGGTTAAGGTAGTTTAGACACCCTAAAAAAAGCTACAGGAATCATAAACTAGAGAAGGAAGTGGTAATATTTTCCCTAAGGATGTGGAAAAAAACATAAAGAGGAATTCATTATGGTTTACTATGACTATCTGAGTCTCAGGTACATCTTTACAAAGAGACACTTGAACATGAGAAAACAGTGCAGGATGGAGTTCCTAGATGACTATGACTTTGAGATGGACTATAATCTAGTGAAGGGAAACATAGTACTAGATTCCATTAGTAGAAACTTATAGGACCTCTTGGTGAACAAGGATTCGAAGGAGTTGGCATCCCTACAAATGAACATATTACAGCAAGAGGGTACAAATTTTCATCAGCCGATGGTGTTGACTCCTACACTTCTTGAGCATGTTATTGTTACCTAGTTGGGATACATAGAATATACAATCTTATATGACTACATTTCTATAAGGGACACTATATATTGATATTATGAAGGAGGGAATAACATCATCACTTTATGGGGATGAAAGATGGTTCTAATATTGAAGTCAGAGGGGGTGATGTGATATTTCCACACTTCTACCATTATTTTACTTAATGGGGTAGAAAATGTGTACAAAGACCTTCATCTGTAATTTTGGTGATCTAGAATGAGATGAAGAATAGTTACGTTCATCTATAGATGCCTTTCCTATCAATAGGTGAAGGTTGAGCACCATGTTTTGATTGATTCGTTTTGTCCCCTTCTAATCTTTGAGTAGAAGTGGGACAAAATATCCTTATACATTTTTATAGGGATTCAATTCATAGTTAATTTCCATGATTTCATATGGGAGATATTCGACCAACTCATAAATTTTACACACATCATTTCTATCATGTTGTAAAATTTGTTTTAAATTTTTGAGATGTTATACATATGGGAGGTATTTATCCATAATGTGGTTCTCTTGAAAATTTTCACTGATCGTGATGTGAAGTATATTTCATGATTTTTGAGAGGCTTGGAAGAGGGATTTAAGACCCAAATGAGGATGAGTACAAAAATTCACCCTCATAAAAATGGAAGAATGAGTGAAATGTATTGGTGATGGAAAATAAGCCGAGATATTGTGTGTTAATGTTTGGCTAGATTTGGGAGGAATATTTTTCCTAGGTAGAGATTTCATTCAAATTGATACACCACTCGAGCATCAACAGGAGATCTTTTGAGGCCCTGTATGGGAGAATCTAAAGGTAACCCTTGTTTGAGAAAAAGAATTTTGGGACACATATTGTGGAATCTGAGATGGTGCATGTAACAAAAGGAATGGTCTAGGTCATTAGTGAGTGGATAAGGATAGGATAGAGAACATAGAAATCTTATGCAAATTGTCGTCATAGGCCATTGGAGTTTAGGTAGGCACACCACATTTTCTGAAGTGTCACCCCATGAAGACCATTGAAGATGTTCAATTGGGGATTAATGTTATATTAGAGGTTTTATAGTACATTCCAGATCTTTCCGAGGGTTGGCAAGGTTCCTTACAACCTCACCCTACCCCCATATCTAGCGAAGGTGTATGGAATCGTCCATGTGTCCCAACTGAGGAGATAGGTTCATGAACCCATGCACATCATTGTCTGAGGTGCGCTATACATTGAGGATAAATGTCACACCCCGATCGCGATGTCCGTAATTTCTCTTATTTCTTGGTCCCAGTTTAAATTTTTTTTTCGAAGTTTATTTGCGTTGGCGGTTTCGCGCCGGTGCGCGGTCACCGCATCGTTAGCGGTGACCGTGCGTTCAGCCCAGGTGACAGTGTGTCCACCCGGCATTTTAAGTATTATAATTTTGATGATGGTATTCTATTATTAATACCATTAAAGATGTGTTATTATTATTTTAGTTATTTATAGTGTATAAATATGTATATATATATGTCCATATATGTGTATATATATATATATACTTTAATATGTTGTGTCTATATATGTATATATATATATACCTATTGTGTCTATGTGTATATGTATATATATAGGTATATATATATATATGTCTATATATGCGTATATATATGTGTGTATTTTGATCATAATAATTATTATTATAATTAACTAACTTTTATTTATTATCACTATTTTATTATTATTATTATTATAAATTTTTATTATTATTATCATTACAAAGTTTAATTATTATTATTATAATGTTTATTATTAATATTATAAAGTTTTAATAATATTATTATTTTAATGTTTTATTATTATTATTAATATTATAAGGTTTTATTATTATTATTATTATACATTTTATTATTTTTAGTATTATTATAATTATAATTATTAATATTATTATTACTATTATTATTGTTATATTATATTATTATTATTTTTATATTTAATTTTATTACTATTATTATTCTTCTTATTATTCTTATGATTATTATTATTAACTTATTATTATTATTATTATTATTATTATTATTATTATCATATATATATATATATATATATGTATTATAACCAAACCCTAATTCCCCCCGTTTTCCCCCGCATCCGCCGCTCCCTCTCTCCCTCTTCCCCCTCTCTCCTCCCTCCCCTTTCTCTCTCCCTCGCGCAACACACCCCGCGGCTCCCCCTCCCCTCTCCTCTGCGTACCCGCACCGGCCCCCCTCCGGCGCTCTGCCTCGCTGCACCTGCACCGGCCTCCGCCTCACCGCACCTGCACCGACCTCCGCCCCAGCGCACAGCCCGGCTCCGCCTTTGCCGCACCGAGCCCGCACTCGGCCTCCCTCTGACCCCGTCGCCGGCGCTCCGCCCGGCCTCCCGACTCGCCCCGATCCGCAGCGCTTCCCCTCTGGCGGCGACCCCCTCCGTTCCGGCGAACAACCTCGGCACCCTCCGCACCTGCTTCCCATCGCCGGCACACCCCCCTGTTCTGGCTTCTGCTCCGGCGTCCGGCGGCCCGCACTGCCCAGCTCCCCTTCGCCGGCCGCACCGCCTCCCCCTGTCCCGACCTCCCTCCATCGTCGCGCCCTGCCGCCTCCACCAGTCCGGCCACCCCGTCGCCGGCGCACCCTCCGGCCTTCCGTTCTCCCCGCTCGGCCACCCCCCTGTATGTTTCAATGTTTGTTTTTTTGTTATTATATTATTATTATACTTGTTTTATTATTATGCTAGATTTTTTTATTATTAATGTGTTAATATCAATAATACTATTATTATATTATTATTATTATTAATATTGTTATTATTATTATTATAATAATATTTTGTTATTATTTTTATTATTATATTATGTTTATTATTATTATTATTATATTTTGTTATTACTTTTATTATATGATATTTGTTATTATTATTATTATCATTATCATATTATTATTATTATTATTATTATTATTATGTTCTAATTATTATCACTACATTATTATTATTTTTATTATTATTAATATACTATTATCATTATGATTATGTTATTATTAATATATTGTTGATATTAACATTCTATTGTGGTTATGCTAGTATTATTATTATTATATTATTATTGTTATTATTATTACTATATTATTATATTATAACTATGCCATATTATTATTGTTATTATTATTATATCTCTAATATTATTATTATGTTGTGTTATTATTATTATGACATTATTGTTATCACCATTATTATTTTCACATTATTATTATTATGATTGTTATTACTATTATGTTATTATTATTAATGTTGAACCTGTTCAACGGTCTTTTGTTTTTGGACCCGTTTGACGGCACAATACGGTGCGACCATTACGCAATGAGAGTTTTGCGCCGTGTCATTTTTCGTTCCGAGCTGCGTCTTGAGGTAGGTCTCCCATTGCACTCACCTTTAAATTTAGAATTTATTTATTTCTTGTCTTTTGTTGGGTTTCAGTAAATTTAAAAGTATTATTAAGTAGTAACTTATAATGTGGTGGTCTTCTCTGCTTATCTCTAGCATTTCAGTGGAATTATTTTTATTGGTTTAATGGTGTGTGCTTTCCTGGTGATATTGCTAAATGAGTTCTTTATGAAATGTGAAGATCACGTTGAATTGGGTTCTGAAACGGTTTTGATGTGTGTAAAATGGCAGGTGAATTGTTTATGGAAAATGGAGTTTTTCTTAGAACCTTGATTAGAGGAAGTGTCGTGTGACCTTTAAACTCGATTTTTGGAAACATTAAGTGTGGTTCTTGGTTATTGAAATTTTTTTTCCTTTGATGTGTGATTAAAAGTCTGGATTTCATTTTAGAAATATTATTCTTTCAAAAAGTGATTAAAGGCCCGTTTGGCTCTTGATAAAAGTGAGGTGCGTTTGGAAATTGGAAAATGATTTTTACTTGTGATACCAACGTCTTTCAGGTTTAAGATGCTGATTTGAGTTTCTTAAATAATGTTCTAAGTGTGTTTCTGGTTTTCAATGGTATGGCGTGTGTCATATCCTTTTGGAAATGTTTTAGTGTTAAATGTTCAAAATGTAAATGATATGACGGCCCGGTTGGCACTTTATAAAGTGATTAAACATATATATCTATATATATACGTACTTATGAGGGCATCTCTACAGGGGGACATCCCTTCGAGGGTTGTCGTGTAGCGATGTCCGTGTAAGGGGTTGGCAAGTGCGGTGAGACGAGTCACGCGTGCGAGGGTCTCCCACTTACACAGTGTTACTAAAACCACCATGGGTTCCTGGGCGACTTGTAGATTATCGAGTGACGGTTTCTTTCTAACCCTGATTAGATGGGTTTATACCCCCTGGAGTTGTGTACAGGCCAGGAGGGATGTGCCACTAGTTGGCTATTAGGGTGGCCAGTTGGTTATTGACAGTGGAGTACCATGCCGGCAGGTAGTCTGAACCCGAGTACGTTCAGGGGTTTTCTAGGGATGTTTAGGATCACCCATGGTTATTGCTTACGACATCTGGTTTACTTTCACTTTCACTTGTTTTTCCCTGCTTGTTTACCTTCAGTTCTTCTTTACAACTTGTACTGGTTACTTTGTGGAAATGGTTTTCAAATGAAAAATGTGTTTTTCTCTTGTGTAGTAAAATTGAAAATGTAACACTTCGTTATGTTTTAGAACAAATTTAGAATCAATGAAAAGAAATGCAACTTTTGAAAAGCAATAAGGGTAATGGCTCGTGTTTAGATTTTCAAGTGAAACAGTATAAAAGCTTACTTTTATACATTGTAGTTCAAACCTGGAATTTGTAGATTCTTTATTTACTGGCAGTGCTTTGGGATTTTTTGTTGGGCTCACCTACTGAGTACTTTTGTGCTCACGCCTATCCTTTACCATTTCAGTTGTCGGTTCCTTGTGTCCAGGTTTTCCTGGCTTGAGTCGCTCAGTGATGGAGCGACGTTGGTTTTTAGTTGGGTGGTGACCCGCGAGGTCACGTGGAGGTATGTCGTGGTTTATTTTTGTTTATGTCTTTAGTGTTTGTCCGTTTGTTTAGTTTTACATTCGTTCTTTTGATCCTGTTTTTAGTTTGGGCTCAAATCGTTCCCAACGATTGAAATTTTTAATGCCCAGCAGTTGTTTCCATCCTGGGGGGATCGGGAACGCCCCTTGGGACTTGCCGCGGACCGGCTCGGGTGACCGGTTCAGGGTCGACCCGGGCTGGTTCGTGACAAAATGGTATTAGAGCCGGTTCTTGTTATTTGGGTTGTCTGGTAGGTGGAGATTAGGACTATCGGGACTCGAGAGGTAGGTACGGGAAGGACGTCATGAACCCTCGCCCGGTCCGCACCTCGAGTCGCCAGGGGTAGTTCTGGAATTGTGTCTTTATCTCTTTCTGGTTTGTTTTGGATTGAGAGATGACAACGGAGGCAAGCCGACGTTACGTCGTGATTTCACATGGAGTAGTGACCCATGTGGAGTCTGAGTACACGATTTGAATTCCTCCTAGTGGTCGACGCTGACTTGGGAGATGGCCCACTACCATGTCGCTAGGTTGAGCGTGACTACTAGTCCCTCACTCCAGTGGTTAATGAAATTTTGGATGCTGCTTTCATTTTGGTCGGTGTAAGTGCGTCGTTGGAAGTGAAAAAGGGTTTTTGAAAAATGGGACTGACTTCTTTTAAATGAGGTTAAATTTATGAAATGAGTTTTAAAACTGAAAGCCTTTGGTTTGGAAAAACTGGTTTTTGCTTGGAAATTGGTTGAGAATGGTTTGGGGTGAAACCGCAGGTACTCCTTATGAACATTTGCACATGTAAGAGAATGCATAGAAATTACGTGTTGATGTGTGTATGAATGGAATGTGGATAATGACATGTGCAACGGGACATGAGATTACTTGGGTGTGTATTTGAAATTAAAGGCTTGACCTTGTTTTATAAATTGGTATTAAAGGGGAAATAGTTTTTGGAATGTTTTGGGTTTGAAAGTGTATTGGTTTTGGAAAGTAGTCTTGAAAATGGGTAGCTTTATAATCTAAAATAAAAATGTAATTTAAAAATAAAAAAAAAGATTTTTATTTTAGGTTGTGTCCGTGTTTGTTTGGTCCTTGTGCTGAATGTTTTTGATGAAGGCGATTTTATTGAAGTTGCTTCGGTTTGATAGTGGTTTTGGATTTGTGTTTTATATGTCGCTCAGGAAATGCCACCCAGAAAAGTCTTTAAGGATTCTGATAGGTCATGCCCCATTTTTGGTCCTTCTCAGACTTTGCCTATTCTCCATGGTGATCAGGGCCCGTTAGAGGCAGTGAAATGGCTCGAGGAAGCGGAGCGTGTCTTTAGAACTTTGGGAACTCCCGATAATGTTAAGGTTCATGCAATTATGGAGTTGTTTGAGGGTCCAGCTCTGGACCGGTGGAAGAGGGTTACCCCATCATCAACGCAAGTTGAAATGACGTGGAATGTCTTTAGAATCATTTTCATCCAATGGTTTGTACCTGAGGAATTGAAGCTGGAGAAAAAGGGACAACTTGTGCATATTCAACAAGGCCAACGGACGGTGAAGGCATATGTTGACCATTTCAAGGAACTGATTCCCTTTTCTCCAGAGGTAGCATCACATGAGCTCATGAAGGTCTCTCTTTTCACCAGGGGTCTTCGTCCAGAGATCAAGGAGAGAGTCCTCCCTTCTAAAGACCTTTGTTTCGAGAAGCTCGTAGAGGAAGCATTCTTGGCTGAGTTGGTTTCCGGTGTGCGGGTGGTTAATACTTCAGAATCCCCGGTTGTTCGTAAGAGTTACCCCTCTGGTGTGGAAAATACACCAGAGATACCTTTTCCTCATGAGTTATCCCCCTTGGTCCCAGCTTCCAGTTCATCAGATCGTTCGATGGTATGCTATCAGTGTGGTCATTTCGAGCATTCCAAGCCGTCTTGTCGCAACCCTCCGAAGACGTGTCATCGCTGCGGTTGTCTGGGTCATCTGGAGAAGTTTCGCAAGAAGCGTCACTTGAAGAGGACGCTGTGATCGGAGAGTGTCAGTACCTGACTGTGAGGCAGGAGATGCTTCAGCCATTAGAGCCCCAGCCGCAGGTCTCGGGGTGAAGCTCGTGCACAGTCAAGAGTCCCCAGGGGTGTGAAGCCTTGGTCCAGGTTTTGTGTTCCGTGTTAGCAATGGAAAAATCAAGATCTTTTAGTACTTGTTTTTCTTCTGTTAAGTTTTGACGTTATTGTACGTTCATTGTTTTACCATGGGGTTATCATGGACTTGTTCTATTATAATCCAAGTAGTCTGGTTTATGTGGATGCGTTGTTTCTAAATCGTTTGTCCTTCTTAAAAGTGTGTTTGAATCTCGTGTGGGTTGACCTCGTTTTAGTTATGTTGTCGTTGTGGTTATGTTTTGTGGATTTCAGTGGATCATGTCTCCAATTAGATGTTAGCTAAATGTTTTTCCATGGGTTTTCCCTGGTGTTGAAGGTTGTTGACTCTAGTCGTGGGTTAAAGGTTTCAACGGAGGTGAAAATATTATTGTGTTATAGGAGTCAGTTTGGATCGGTTATGAGTTCCCGCGCTGGACCCTCCTCTGTGTGGTAGAATGTTTTGAGTGTTAAATTTTTGAACTAGTTAAGTTCTTGTGGTGGGGAGAACCCCTTCGTGTTCTCCCCTCAACCTCGGACTTATGTTTTCCCTTGAATCGGTCTGGTGTGACCTGTGTGGAGTAAGGTCATCCTGAGATTCCCCGTTCTCTTTGGTTCCTTTAGTTTCGTTTGGGCATGGACCTGAATCTTGACCGACATGTGGCTTGGTGACTTTCTGGGCGCAGAAAGTGTCTGTGGTGGGGAGAATTGTCACACCCCGACCGCGATGTCCGTAATTTCTCTCCTTTCTTGGTCCCAGTTTAAATTTTTTTTTTCAATGTTTATTTGCGTTGGTGGTTTCACGCCGGTGCGCGGTCACCGCATTGTTAGCGGTGACCGTGCGTTCAGCCCGGGTGACAGTGTGTCCACCCGGCGTTTTAAGTATTATAATTTTGATGTTGGTATTCTATTATTAATACCACTAAAGATGTGTTATTATTATTTTAGTTATTTATAGTGTATAAATATGTATATATATATGTCCATATATGTGTATATATATATATATACTTTAATATTTTGTGTCTATATATGTGTATATACATATATATACATATTGTGTCAATGTGTATATGTATATATATAGGTATATATATATATGTCTATATATGCGTATATATATATGTGTATTTTGATCATAATAATTATTATTATAATTAACTATCTTTTATTTATTATCACTATTTTATTATTATTATTATTATAAATTTTTATTATTATTATCATTACAAAGTTTTATTATTATTATTATAAAGTTTATTATTAATATTATAAAGTTTTAATATTATTATTATTTTAATGTTTTATTATCATTATTAATATTATAAGGTTTTATTATTATTATTATTATACATTTTATTATTTTTAGTATTATTATAATTATTATTATTAATATTATTATTGTTATATTATATTATTATTATTTTTATATTTACTTTTATTATTATTATTATTCTTCTTATTATTCTTATGATTATTATTATTAACTAATTTTTATTATTATTATTATTATTATTATATATATATATATAGGTATTATACCCAAACCCTAATTCCCCCATTTTTTTCCCCCGCATCCGCCGCTCCCTCTCTCCCTCTTCCCCCCCTCTCATCCCTCCCCTTTCTCTCTCCCTCGCGCAACACACCCCGAGGCTCCCCCTCCCCTCTCCTCTGCGCACCCACACCGGCCCCCCTCCGGCGCTCCGCCTCGCCGCACCTGCACCGGCCACTGCCTCGCCGCACCTGCACCGGCCTCTGCCCCAGCGCACAGCCCGGCTCCGCCTTTGCCGCACCAAGCCCGCACCCGTCCTCCCTCCGACCCCGTCGCCGACGCTCCGCCCGGCCTCCCGACTCGCCTCGATCTGGCGCGCTTCCCCTCCGGCGGCGACCCCCCCTCCGTTTTGGCGAACAACCCCGGCACCCTCCGCACCTCCTTCCCATCGCCGGCACACCCCCCTGTTCTGGCTTCCGCTCCGGTGTCCGACGGCCCGCACCGCCCAGCTCCCCTTCACCGGCCGCACCGCCTCCCCCTGTCCCGACCTCCCTCTGTCGCCGCGCCCTGCTGCCTCCGCCAGTCCGGCCACCCCGTCGCCGGCGCACCCTCCGGCCATCCGTTCTCCCCGCTCGGCCACCGCCCCTATATGTTTCAATGTTTGTTTTTTTGTCATTATATTATTATTATACTTGTTTTATTATTATGCTAGATTTTTTATTATTATTAATGTGTTAATATCAATAATACTATAATTATATTATTATTATTATTAATATTGTTATTATTATTATTATTATTATTATATTTTGTTATTATTTTTATTAATATGTTATGTTTATTATTATTATTATTATTATTATATTTTGTTATTACTTTTATTATATGATATTTGTTATTATTATTATTATCATTATCATATTATTATTATTATTATTATTATTATTATGTTCTTATTATTATCACTACATTATTATTATTATTTTATTATTAATATACTATTATCATTATGATTATGTTATTATTAATATATTGTTGATATTAACATTATATTGTGGTTATGCTAGTATTATTATTATTATTATATTATTATTGTTATTATTATTACTATATTATTATATTATAACTATGCCATATTATTATTGTTATTATTATTATATCTCTAATATTATTATTATGTTGTGTTATTATTATTATGATGTTATTGTTATCACCATTATTATTTTCACATTATTGTTGTTATGATTGTTATTACTATTATGTTATTATTATTAATGTTGAACCTGTTCAACGATCTTTTGTTTTAGGACCCGTTTGACGGCACAATACGGTGCGACCATTACGCAACGAGAGTTTTGCGCCGTGTCGTTTTTCATTCCGAGCTGCGTCTTGAGGTATGTCTCACATTGCACTCGCCTTTAAATTTAGAATTTATTTATTTCTTGTCTTTTGTTGGGTTTCAGTAAATTTAAAAGTATTATTAAGTCGTAACTTATAATGTGGTGGCATGCTCTGCTTATCTCTAGCATTTCAGTGGATGTATTTTTAATGTTTAATGGTGTGTGCTTTCCTGGTGATATTTCAAAATGAGTTCTTTATGAAATGCGAAGATCACGTTGAATTGGGTTTTGTAACGGTTTTGATGTGTGTAAAATGGCAGGTGAATTGTTTATGGAAAATGGTGTTTTTCTTAGAACCTTGATTAGTGGAAGTGTCGTGTGACCTTTAAACTCGATTTTTGGAAACATTAAGTGTGGTTCTTGGTTTTTGAAAAATGTTTTCCTTTGATGCGTGATTAAAAGTATGGATTTCATTTGAGAAATATTATTCTTTCAAAAAGTGATTAAAGGCCCGATTGGCTCTTGATAAAATTGAGGTGCGTTTAGAAATTGGAAAATTATTTTTACTTATGATACCAACGTCTTTCAGGTTTAAGATGATGATTTGAGTTTCTTAAATAATGTTCTAAGTGTGTTTCTGGTTTTCAATGGTATGGCGTGTGTCATATCCTTTTGGAAATGTTTTAGTGTTAAATGTTCAAAATGTAAATGATATGACGGCCCGGTTGGCACTTTATAAAGTGATTAAACATATATATCTATATATATAAATACTTATGAGGGCATCTCTACAGGGGGACTTCCCTTCGAGGGTTGTCTTGTAGCGATGTCCGTGTAAGGGGTTTGCAAGTGCGGTGAGATGAGTCACGCGTGCGAGGGTCTCCCACTTACAGAGTGTTACTAAAACCACCATGGGTTCCTGGGCGTCTTGTAGATTATCGAGTGAGTGTTGCTTTCTAACCCTGATTAGACGGGTTAGTACCCCCTGGAGTTGTGGACAAGCCAGGAGGGATGTGCCACTGGTTGGCTATTAGGGTGGCCAGTTGCTTATTGACTGTGGAGTACCATGCCAGTAGGTAGTCTGAACCTGAGTACGTCCAGGGGTTTTCTAGGGATGTTTAGGATCGCCCATGGTTATTGCTTACGACTTCTGGTTTACTTTAACTTGCACTTGTTTTTCCCTACTTGTTTACCTTCAGTTATTCTTTATAGCTTGTACTGGTTACTTTGTGGAAATGGTTTTCAAATGAAAAATGTGTTTTTCTCTTGTGTAGTAAAATTGAAAATGTAACACTTCGTTATCTTTTAGAACAAATTTAGAATCAATGAAAAGAAATGAAACTTTTGATAAGGAATAAGGGTAATGGCTCGTGTTTAGATTTTCAATTGAAACAGTATAAAAGCTTACTTTTATACATTGTAGTTCAAACCTGGAATTTGTAGATTCTTTATTTGGTGGCAGTGCTTTGGGATTTGTTGTTGGGCTCACCTACTGAGTACTTTTGTGCTCAAGCCTATCTTTTACCATTTCAGTTGCAGGTTCCTTGTGTCTAGGTTTTCCTGGCTTGAGTCACTCAGCGATGGAGCGACGTTGGTTTGTAGTTGGGTGGTGACCCGCGAGGTCACGTGGAGGTATGTCGTGGTTTAGTTTTGTTTATGTCTTTAGTGTTTGTCCGTTTGTTTAGTTTTACATTTGTTCTTTTGATCCTGTTTTTAGTTTGGGCTGAAATCGTTCCCAACGATTGAAATTTTTAATGCCCGGCACTTTTTGCCATCCCGGGGGGATCGGGAACGCCCCTCGGGACTTGTCGCGGACAAGCTCGGGTGACCGGTTCAGGGTCGACCCGGGCTGGTGCGTGACAATAAAGGCATATTTTTAGATAACTCAAAGGTGATTGAGGATCAATAGAAAATGAATATACCTAGATTAATAATCCCCTTGGTCCGCATATTGTGGTAGCATGGGAACGTGATAGAGATACCATGAGAGTGGGAGATCTATATGTAGGTTCAGTATCCAATATTTTTTATTTAGTTTTTCTTTTCGAGGATGAAAATATTAAAGGGGGAAATGATATAAAGGACCTATTTTTTACTTTTATGTCTTTGAAATATATATGTATATATGTATATATATATTTCTAGAGTCAGGAGATAATATGTATGTGATTATGAGGATCGGTGTGCCTGTAATTAATTTTATAAAAACACTAAATATATTTATATTACTATTGTGAAATTTATAAATGAAAATTAGATAACTCTTAAAATGATGTTGAGATCAGAAATTTTAGACCATGTTTGAGTCCAAAAGGTAATCCTGACAATAATAATTACATAAAATAGGTTGGTATAGGGAAATATGACATCTCACTCATTGGTGGTACTTTCATTGGATTAAATAAATAAATAAATATTTATTTCATTTTTACCTAAAAAGATGATTATATGTATACATGTGTAATAACTTTTCATAGGGTAGGACTCATAACCCTTATACCATCAAGAGCATGTTCTTCCTCCTTCTATCGGTTAATCACACTGGATGACGATGAAAATATGGGCCAGAGAATATCGGGATGAAGTAAACACAATTAGTTCATCTGACTGTTTTCTAAACAATTCATCAATAAAGAATGATCCAATATCCAGGTAGGAATTTTTATTTGTTTGTTCAAACCATATAGATTATATTGATAGAGATTATCAATCCCTTTCTTGTATCTTCGCTAATTTTGTCTTGATCGTACAAACATGTAATAATTAATTTGGTAAATAAACTATTTATAATCATTATTATCCATGTTCTTGATCTTTTTTCATATATACAATGAAAAATATGGTTAAAAATTTGGTCACATAACTTTCACCACAAATTTTCTAACATTCATCATCATTTTTAACCCATGGTATTCGTTCGATGTTTCCAGATGACACCAAACCTGATTGGATACCCGAAATGATGGTGAATTCCTAGGAATGGGATGGATAGATGAATCATACATCAATATGTGAATTTTTTGGTTTTTTGGATGATCATTTTGATGATATGATATTGATTAATCGATGGATTATGTGGTAGTGGTTTGTGTTACATGCTACAAACTATGAATGACCGATGGAATCAAATTTTTGGCCATCAGATGGCTGAAAATTATCAGTGACCATTGAGAAACTATATTTTGGTGGATTAAATGACTAATCAAATGGAAGGAGACTATATTATTCTTGTGTATCATAGATAGGAGAAATAATTAATGTCATTACTACACGCCATGTATCACAATGAACATGTGAATTATGGCCCCTAACTATGAATACTAGGCTTTAAATGAATTATAATGATGGAATGGTGTGTATCCCTCAAATATGATGTGTATCTCATTCTTGGATAGAAGAGACTTGTGGTAGATCACATGGGTGGGACCCTGTGTGGGAGTACACGTCCAGACATATGTTCATGTACAAATGTACAAAGAAATGAGGTATAATACACACCAATGTGACCAGGAACACGACCATGTACTGATGTATATAGACCTTTCTAGAAGGAAATGTCAGGATACTAAATAGTTTGGACCTACCATGTAGTCCAACCACATGGAGTGTTCTTTTACATGGATTATAAGTTGCATGATGAGATTGGACATGGACAGGAAGTGGTGTAGGGACATAAACCATCTGGGTCACGTCACACATTGTGTACTACTTGGTTCATTCTGAGGAAAATCAAGATTCTTTATATCCTTCATCTAGACTTGGATTCTTTCCCACAAGTAGTCTATCCAATGTGTTTTTTCACATATAATGCATTGGTTCCCTGATTTATTGATTTCGGGAAGGAATGAAGAATTTATTGGGAAATAATATTCATTAGGAGATGCTTTATGATGATATTTGTTACACAATATCAATTGATGCATCCCATGTGGAACCCTCCGTTCGAGCTAGGAATTGGTCTTTGATGAATTTTAGAGAGGAACCCTTGAGATAGGCTTGGAATGGGTCATCGACCAACTCCTAAAGTGGAACCCTACTATCATCCCAAGGAAGGGGTCTCCTAAAGACTCTCTATTAGAACCCTCTTGTCAACTGGGGCTTGGGAACTCAATGACTTTTAGATTGGAACCCTCCAGGTGGGCTTGGATGAGTCCTCTAAAAACTCATATAGTGGAACATTATTATTTGAACATGGTATGGGTCCTTTATAGACATCAAAAGTGGAACCCTTTAGCTAGTATTGGCATGGGTCATCAGCATTTTGAGTAAAACCCTTCTAATGGGCATTTCATGGGTCCTCCATAGGCTACTAGAGTGAAACCATCATGTTATCTTGTAATCCCAATATATTATAAGTGAACATTACCTTTTAATGTAACTAAATGTTTTATTTTGTAAAATTGATATGTAAAACACATGCACTCAATTTTTATTATTATATATAATTGGATTTAAATGACCATTAAGTATCATTACTATTGATAATATAGTCATTGAATAGTGATCAAATAATTTATATAAATATAGGTTTTTAACAAATAGTTTTAACATAGACAAAGGAGGGGAGGGCCTACACTAGTAGGATTTTTCCCTATGAAGCCCATTTATCAAAGGTCTCATTGGATATAGAATTAAAATTCTTTTCCCTACCCGGATTGGATATAGAGTCTTTTGGATGCCATGAAAGAGCCTATACCACTTCGATACAGGCTTGTTGGTAATGACTTCACTATACATTCTTATAAGTTATTTATAATTATTCTCGCTAATGTAATTGCTAGGATAAAATGTTCATTTCATACTAAGGGTATCTCACTGTTCATTTAAACTTAGATTTGCATGTATTTCAATCTATTGAAAAATAAAAAATATGTGGAAAAATATATCATACAAACAACCATTTCTTACATCTCACATTTTTTCAAAAAAAAATTTTAATCCCTTAAATGATTTATTTGAAAATTTTATCTTAATTTTATGGAGGTTTAAGTTCACATTAATCTTAGGGTAAATTGATAGTATTTTAATAAAAGACTAAGTTTTTTGAATAGTGAAAAATTAATTATTTAAATTGAAAATTGCTTTTATTGTAAATAATTTATAATGTTAATTATATATATACTTTTTTTAAAGATTTTTTTACAATTGTACATATATTGATAAATTTTATTTCTATTTGATCATTTTTATATTGAGTTTAGATATAAAAACATATTATAATTTTGAACTATTTCACTTTAAGACATCACTTTCTACTTTCATATATTGGATTAACTGAAAATTAAGTTTTTCAACATATGCGAATTAGATTTGAAAAAATTGCTTCAAAATTTGGAATCAAAATAAATAATAATTACTAATAAAGTGTACTTAATTTTTTACTAATGTGATTTTTGACAACAATTAATGTTAAATATACTGATGAAGAGAAAAATGAGTTTTCCAAGAGACATAACATTAATATTATTGGGAAAATGACTAAAAACTTGTCTAAAGACCTTTTTACATAAAAATTAAGACAATTAAAATTAAATTTTCAACCAAATTGCGTTATTTAATAAAAATTTTATGTAAAAACATGGGTATACCTAACTTATATTAAAAAAATCCAAGTCTTTCCTCACCCCAACTTATAAAGGGGCACCCACACTACCTCACTATTAAAACACTAAAACCACATTATTTTAGACTATACCTAACAATACATCTCCAAAAATTCTCTACACTCATTCTTCAATCCATAGATTGTGTAGAAATCCATCTTATATGTAATTATTGAAAACCTAATGAGGATATCCAATGAAGAGGTAATGTATTTAAAATATTATTTTTAATTTATTTCCTCCTCCACCTACATCAATTATTTAAATATATTGAATATATAACAATGAAATTACTTTTAATATAATGAAATATTTTTATGTTAGTGGTATGAAATAAAAATTTACATACTTCCATCAAATGTGTTTCAAAATCATTATTCATGTGAACGGAAAACTACCACCTTATAGACCGATGTCATTCATTTTTCCATTACCACCTTTAATGCATGTGAATAATGATTGAAATACTACTTATATATATATATATATTTTATGATTAATATTTGTTCCTTGAATTATTATATAACACATACCTCAATATTTTACTTTTTTGGTAACCCGATAATATCGTTCATGTGTACGATATACCAGCACTTCGCGAAGAAATTGGATTCATTCACACATTTCATGAAATGTATTTATGATGGGTTTAATAATTATATGTTGATATATATGAAATAAATAGGATACTATAATGTTAAAATACTTATATATATCATTTAATTATATTTCATTATTAGGAAATGAAAATGGAAGAAGAATCCATGCATATGTATAGCTCACTATTTCCATTAATCATGTTTTTCTTTTGTTATCAACAAATTTTATGGAATAATTTAAATATATATTAAATGAATATATATTAAAATTAAATAATGTTTTAAAATTTGTTTATGATTAAACCTTTTTTGTTCTCATAGTAATAGAAAATAACAAGTCAAAACATACTTGAAAAAGAAGAAGATCAACACTAGAAACAATAAAAGTAATGAAAGATTACTAAAAAACAGGTAATAATTTGTTATTATTTGTTCATATATGATATTATAAATATTAAAATTGTTATTTTATAAATTAATTACATTATTAAAACAATTAAAATGGAGGATAATGAGAGTTCTTATAGAAGGAAATGTAAGGTAATACATTTCGTCTCAATTTCATTTCATTGAGGCGTATTGTAATGTTTTGCATCTAGTTTCTTTTATATGATATATATATTGACCCTTTGAATTTTAATACAAAAAATAAAACATTACACATGGTTCTTTTAGTTTCAATTATAATAATTTCTTCGAAAGGTATTTTATAATATTGTTACGAAGAGGTAATGAAATTTACGAAGTTGATTCCTTTTTATAGGGTTATATTACTTCATGATTGTTGTTAATATTTTATTATTATCTGTAAAATGGTTTTTGACTATCTATATATGTATTTACAATTTTTATATGTGGATATAATGTTAATACACATAATATATATTTTTATTTACATCCACCTCATTGTTATGATCCTTTTAAGGGTTTCTTTTACAATCTCATTCAAATCATGATTACTTATTCTTGGAAATAAATTTAATGAAATTATTTCATAATTATATAATAAAAAAATTAAAAATATTATCCACTTGTTAGTCATGATAATTTTAATGTGATAGTACCATTTCCAAACATTTTTTACTTAATATTATTGAAAAATATTAAAAAAAATCAAACATCATTTATCTTTTTGACCAGAAATCCATTTTCATACAGAACTATATTTCTAAAAATGTTTTCAAAATCTTTTATTTATCATTTTGAAAATTATTTATTAAAATAAATTGGTAAACAATATTTATTCTTTATATTGTATTCCAATGAATCTTAAAGTATCATTCTGAACAATGAACTTTTCTACCCATTTTATGAAGTAAATATAATATTTATTTCCTTGAATAGAATTAACTACTATAATTTATTTGAATATTCCATTTAATTTTTATGATTATGTTTTTATATAATTTTTTATAATAAATTATTTTCAAATATAATTATTTTAAAAATGTTTTTCATAATTAAAATTACATTTTTAGCGGGAATTTTTAATGATCTATATTTATTTTATCAATGAAAGGAACCCTTTTCTCACTATAATTGATATATGACATATTGATACCATCATTATTCATCATGTAGAAGGATTTTGATGATTTTGAACAAGTTTAATATTTATATTCACACCCAAGAATTTCTTTGTATTCAATAAATTCCCCTTGAGCTATTCACTTTCCAATGGTAATTTATCATTAAATTTCCCCCATATTTAATCATTATCAATCATGGAAATGATAATTGAATAAAACAAATACTAATTTTAAATATGATGTTCAACTATAATGTTATTTTATATAATTGGAAATATTTGTATATTATCATTATTCACTCAATGTGAAAATACGATGAGGCATGCTATTTATGAATTAAATCAATTATTTGATATATTTGGAGTGCTTATGATTGGTATAACGTGGGATATGGGCCATTTACAATAATACCCTAAAGTCAGAGGTTATCTCATAAGATGAATCAGTTGGAAAAAATACATGGGTATCTACACAATTTCATTTAAATTTTATATTTAAATGTTTTTAGGGTAATGGTACCATGTTACAGGGAAACATATGGTATAATTTTTAAGAGTTTCAAACATTATAAATTCAGTTATTATTAAACAATAGATTTTCAATATGGAAAAATATATAGATGCATTTCAGTCACTATTCAATGATTAAATGGAATGTTTTTCAGTTATTTACCTTCCCATTTGTGTTATGTAGAATGAATATGTTTTTAGTTATTTAACATATTTAATATTTAAACTATTACCACTCAATTTGTTGATTGCATAGAATATTTGTTCACTAAGATACATTTTACTATTGTTTATTCTTTTTTAAATCATGATATCATCTATTGTACATAACCCTTTATAGGAATTTCAGATCACCATTATTTTTTCCATTTCTGAAATATTATATGATGTTTATTGTGACTAATATAATGAGATACCCAAGATAGTATAAATTTATTCTCAAATAAGGAAAAAATTATGATGTAATTTTTATATTCCAATGTAATGTGAGACCCATGTCTATATATAATTTATAAAGACTCCTAAACAATTTTTTCCTTTGGGATGAGATTCCTTTTATCAATTTAAAATGTAACGTTTTCAATCAACAAATCCAAGGTACTAGGCTCGAGGTCACTAAAATTGGTATTAGAGAATGTTTACTATACTCCTTGCGAACTAGATTCGGTAAAACATAGAATAGGGAAAAAATATTATGATATAATTTTTAGGATATGTTGAGGAGAACATCCTAATGATTTGGTAAGGAAGTGATTTTGCGGGACTTCCTAATAATACATCCTTGTCTAGATATTAAAGGTGGATGCAGTTCTAGCATATATGTATATAGGGGTAATAACTCCAAAAAGGGATTATATGTCCTGACCCATGTGTAACTGTGTATATGACAGTTAGCCTTACTATGCACCAGGTTTGACAATCCTAGGGTATATGCTTAGGATAATTCACAATTTTTCATAACCACTATTATGTATTTGAAAACATAATGAATGTAAACTACCATGAATATAACCAAGACCTAGGAAGGACCTATATGAATATACTAAAATGAAAAGAATAATTTTGAGTATTGAGGAATACATTTACCATTGTTACTAAGAACATATATGAATATACAAAGAAGAAAAGAATAATTTCGATATTTTAATTAATTTCGAAAAAAATCCCATATTTTTCTCCAACTCATGATTATTCAAGATGAATAGTTCAACCTTGAAGCACAAAAATAATCCTATAATTGATCACATAATCCAAAAAGAAAAAGGTTATTTTTTCTATTTTGTTTGTTAATTAATATTGAAATTGATAAAACATGAAAAGAAAATATCCAAAATTCATAATCCTTCTTATAAAGAAATAAAACAGTTATCTTCAAAATTTTCACAATAACACAAATGTTTCATCATAGATCATTCCATAAATAAATAATCTTATATACTAAATAACCTCAATAACCAAAAAATGAATGAATGCTATTACCTCAATGGTTATCTCCATCATTTCAGATTACATCCATAAAAATGTAACAGTATTTTTATAATGAATACATCAAATTATGCCCAAGGGTTACATATAACTCAAACAAATGATCATCACATAGGATATCGTCAATAAATTGAAGAACCCATCACTAAAAACCTCAAATAGGGTTTCAGTTAAATTGATCTTATAATTAAACTTTTACTTTTAAACCTAATATACTATCTATAAATATTAAGTTAACATCCCAATGAAATCATTATAATCTCAAATGTTATCAAAAAACTTTTCACTAATTCCAACTATATAGTCCATGAAATTTCACTCTTAGTTTGGATAATAAATCAAAATCATTACATTTCAGAAATAGATAGTGATAAACATGACTAATATTTACCCGTTAAAAACATATTACACAAAAAATAAATATTGGATCACATATATATTTCAGGAACAATTTTTTTAGTGTTTTAGAGAACTAGGAAAATAGCCTACAAAACATCTTATATACATAAAAAAATAGTTCATATAAATATTCATAATTTAAGACTACGTTTTTATGATATAGTTACCTTTATATGTATAAAATAAATAAAACCATTAATCAAAACTAGTTGAAAAAGAATCATAATTAGAGAGTGCTCAAATAATCAATAAGGGAGAACATAAGAAAGTACATTTTAATTTTATTAGTGGGAAAAGGATGGGAAAAAGGGTATGATATCATAATCAAAATACATGGGAATGATGTAATAAATTAATACCCATCAAATCATAGATAATAAAAAATGAGAAATTTCATAATTTCATAACATAAAATACGAGTCTTGTAATTAAAATATCATGATCCGTGTGAAACCAATCATTACGACAAAGATGCATTATAAAAAAATGAAATATTAAATAAAACATGTTGGAAACATGGAGTATAATTTTAATGTGTCTATTAAAATCACTCTTGTAAATGGAATAACTTACCTAGAAAATTCCAATAATCTCTTTTGAGAAACCTACAACAAATTTAAAACCTCCCTTTTACCAATTCATTAGAGAGTTATATTAGGATAACATGTATGAAAAATCAATTTACAGTAATTATATCATAATTATAAAACATTAAATCATTCAATTTTCATGATAATAATAACAATTATTCTATCATATAATTATTTATCAATTAAATGTAAAAGGATTCCTTGAAAATCTCTTTGGAATTTTCATTATCCGTATAAGGAATGAAAAATGATGATAACACTACAAAATTTCCCCGTGTTCTATAAGTAATGTCATGAATTTTTATTATTTATTAATATAAATAAAATTAAAAGACCATTCAACACATTATTGTTGAAAATAACCCTTTTATATTAAATTCATTTATTTAAAATCAAAATATTTTTGAAATACGAAGGAATATTTTTTAGTTGAATATAACAATGGGAACATTAAATAAAGATATAAAATAATATTAATTAGGAGAAAAATGTGGTTCGACAATATAAGATAAAACAACAAAATTCTCCCACACATTGGTAAAAAATTGTCAATGTTGTCTTACAAACAATGTCAAAACAGTAATTTTTTTTAAAAAATTTAAATATAGGAACTATTATGGAACATTTCATCATTAAATTATATATTTATAAATAATAATATTTCTTTAAATATTTTAGAAAGGATGGATGTAAAAGAAATTGGTTTCCCAACCGAATAAGGAGAAATAAGAATAGATTTTCGAAAAATAAACATTTCAGAACCATTTTTATTATCAAAGAGAGAAAAAGTGTTCAAAAACATAAATATTTTAAAAAAATATAATAGGATAATTAATATTGAAAGTGTTTATTAAATACAAATAATATAATTTTCTTAATCAAAATTCATGCAAAAAAACGATGATTTAAAAGAGATTGAAAATTAACCCACTTACAAATCTGGAAAATTTTTATTCCTAATGTAGTAGAAAAAGTATTGTTATATGGATCTATAAATACAAATAATTTCATATATTTATATGTTTAAATTCATTTAGGATAAATTAAGTACAGTATATAAGGAAATCATGATGAATAATATGAATATTGTCTTATGAAAATGATATAAGGACAAAAAAACCCCATGCAAATTTAATTTTATTAATGTAGAGTCGTTGATACGGATCAATAAATCCCACTAATTTTTTTTATTAATTTTTTAAAATCCATTCAAAATGTATAAATAACAGAATATAAGGTAATACTAGTGAATGACATGAATCTTGTCTAAAAAAAATATATTATGACATTAAAAATGGAAAAGATCAATCTATATAATTATAAATTATTCAGAGCAGATATTTGGTTTAACTAATTTAATTCAACAAACTTTTATTAGAAATAAAGAATCATCACAAAAAATTAGTATAAAATATAATCATGATATTATATAATAATTAATGAAGTGATATAATCCAGGGATGAAAAATATGTTGAGAAACATCATACTTCTATGTTCGGAATAAAAAACCTCAGATGAATTGACATTAATAGTAATATAAAATACCGTGAATTATGAAGGATTAATGACAATAATTGTAAAATATCATTATACATAACATAAATATAAATTATTTGTATAACATTATAAGAAGCCAAAATGAAGGGATATTGAGTCAAAATCCCTAACTTCGAGTCTATACATTCCATGATTGAACATTAAATCCTATATAATAAACATTTATATATTATTTAATTTCTTAATATTATATTAAATGTGTTATCCATTATAATTTTGAATTTTTTTATTTATTTTAATTATATATTTGACTACATAAATTGTTATGTCCACTTTGGGTGTTTTAAGGATATTTGGTTCAATATTTCAAAATGACTTCATTATATTAACCACGGTAAAATAGGTCCCCATTAAATCATGAAATGAATTATAATCATTATATAATTATAATTTATATACACTAGTTAGTATTTTAAAAGACCCATGAAATGCTGTTAAGAAAAATTAGTGATGTCATAATAATAGAGATAATAAATCATATACACTGATGTGTAACCCATTCATTTATCAAATAAAAAGATGGAAATAAGGTAAGTATCATTTTATTTTTAAATAATGATTAAGATATCATAAATTTCATATTATCTGAATAAATAAACAAATATATTCCATCTATGTGCTATAGTGATGAAAAATGAATCACATTGCTTCCTATATACAGTAGTCCACATATAAATATGAATGATGATATACTTTTTTGATGGATGGGAAGGTATGAAAATTGATGATATATTATCTTTACGGAATAATAATTAGCTTTCCGATATCACATTTATAAATTAAATCCATCATTTGATCTAACATTGGGAGACAATGATGTAAAATGAATTAAATCAAATCATGGGGCTAGAGTTCATTGTACACATGAATGAAAATTTCATTTCCCATTTGATAAATGTGGATATGTATATTGGTAATTTTTTTAACCTAATTAAATATTTAAAATTTTAATATAATTATATTATTTTTACATCATGATTGAAGAAAATTTTATGGATATAGAATAATAAAAACAATGAAAACACTCTTTTATGATAAGTACATCTTCTTCAAGTAACAACTTTATAGTTACAACTAATGCCCTGATAAGTCAACTTTATGATAAAAAATGGTCATATATGTCATGAATATATATTTTAGGAAGGTATATTGGAAGAAATTTTCTGATTCAAAATGCACTTTTGATGTGCGGATGATAGGAAAGGGGTATCCTTTTAGAAGTAGGGGAGAGGAAAAACTTGAAATGCTAAAAAATGAAAATATATTGGTGTCATACTCCAAAAAATTGATTTAAAATTGATAATTTCAAAATATTGGACATTTTAGTGTTGAAATATGGTTATTCAATAGAGTTTTCATATATTTTTAGGAAATCATAACACTTATCTCTTAACATTAACCACTGATATACATGTTTCACACATAATCGTGGTAACAAATTTTTTTTTAATCATTAAGACGATAGTGTAAAAATTATATTTTTAACTAATAATAATAATGATCATTAAAAATATTTAATCCATGATACATAATTCAATTAAAAGACATTTTAAAATTTAATTTAAAATTAATCGCATCAATTGTGATGGAAAATGGGTTTTTATAAATATTATTTTTTAGTATAAAAATGTTGTTATAACAAACTCATGTACAATGATGATTTAAATTACATATATTCGAATGTTATTAATAAAAGTAGACAAATTTAATTTCTAAAATAATCTAAAATGTAACTTGAAATTTTATATACCTGAAATGAAAATATAGTTTTCAATAAAACTATTGTTTCACTATTTATTGAGGAAAAAAAACATTTCACAAAATTTTCAAAAAACAAACCAATGATTATTTTATTTTTATAATTTATTAAAATATTAATTTTTTTATCAAATAATTTTTGGAAAATAATTTTGGAGGAAATCCTACTTGAAGGATAAAATAAGTTTACTAATAATTGACTAATTAATTAATATGAAATTATAAATAAATATTTATTTATTAGGATATGTATATATATATCATAATTTATTATATTATATTCATACATAACATTTTAACGGGATCAAATAATCATATGTAAAAAATATTATTTCATGTATTGTTTAAGCACATGGTTAAGTATAGTGTACACTATAAAACAAAATCATATTTTAAAAATATATGGGTTTTACGAAGATTCTTATGGACGAAAGATTAGTAGTGGATCTTGGATCTTATAATGTTTCCATGGTTGAATCTATAAGATTTCATAGTTTTAGTTTTTATTTACATTTACTTTACAGACTGGTTTGACTTGCAATAAGGGGATACTAATTCATTTATTTAAGTATGATTTTCATGATATCTATCATTACATAATAATGATTTATCATCCCCATTAATTACTCTTTCTTGTTGTTCAATTAATTTATATTTTTTATGTATAGATATGATAAAGAGGGTTTATTCTCCTCAATTATGATAATTGGACCATCGATGATAGTCATAATTCTCTTACATACACCGAGTTACATGTAATCTCTTATTACTCTATGGCTCAGACATTGTGGTCCTTGTTTGGGTAACAAAAAAACTAGGAATCACTGTAACACCCCGAGATTTTGTTCTTCTTAATTTATTTGATGTCACGTGTTTTATGCTACAAAAAGATTATCTTGTGCTATAGGAAACACCATATTAGCTTGGAGTATACGCAACACTATTCTTAGATTGTGTTACACACAATTTCAAGTTCGTTTGATAATAGTCATTATACGCAACATTTATTGTGTGTATATATATATATTCAATGTATAAATAAAATATGGTTGGATTATGTTATATGAAACAACAAAGGAGTCTTGCACAACACACAACCCTAACTTGGCTTTCATTACACGCAATCCCGACCTTCCTTGATAGCGTGTGTGGTACGCAATACCGTGTTTTACTAAACAAAGGTATATTATTATAATATTATTATGAACTAGACGTTATGAATTGTATTAACTAAATTTTTAATTTTATAACAGTATTATTCATCTTACACATTTTATAGAACATGGTATAAGAACAAAATACATTTTTCGTGTAAAATAAGTATTTTTCAAAAAATGCAGTTCTATCGCCTTTTGATGGTGCACCCAGTTTAAATATAGTTGTCGAAATGTTTATAAGTTTAATATGAAAAAAATAAAATTCTTCTTTTTAATCAGGATATAAAAATTTACATTGGATAAAGTTTTGATATTTTTCTGATAACTTTCATATTTTAATGAATAGTAAAAACACGCTATATTTTAATTAAAAACTACTTTTTTCATCGTAATAACTTATGTGGTTAAATTATAATATTGAATGGTTTTAAAGTATAAATAGAATATATTTTTACCATTTAATATAATGTATGTTATTATCATTGATTTTACATTGAATTCATAGGTTAAATAAATTCAATCTTTTGCATTGTTTTAATCAAAAACTCGTTTTCATTCGACAATGAGATTAATTTTAATTTAATTTCTGCAACTTCTGTGTATTGAATTTGAAAAAATTGATTCCATATTTGGAATCAGTGGGTCCAAATTATGTTAATAGGCCACTTTTTATTTTTGGGAATTATGAAGAGTAACTACAGAAAACATTATTTACTATAGTTAAAGGTAAATCGTGTAATTAAGGGTAAATATAATATTATAAAATTACCCTAACACATGAAAAAATTCTATTGGATGGTTAAAAGTATACCCATATCACCTAAGGGTATGATTAGATTCATTTTATGGACTTTTGACCATGAAAATAATTTAATTATTATTAAAACCAAAGAAAGTGACAACATGTCACTATCTTAAATATTATATGTATAATAATTTTAATTTAGTGATAAACATAATAAAACATCGAACATGAAAAGTCTACAGAAAGATAATAAAATTATCTACATTATGATAATTTATTTATAATTTTTAGGGATTAAATAATTGTCATTAATGGTGATACATTAATGATGCAGAAATTATTTATTAAGTGAAAAATTAGTAATATAGTTTTTATTGAAATAATAATACCCATTAAAAGGCCCACAAA
This sequence comes from Viscum album, assembly GCA_963277665.1. Taxonomy (NCBI): domain Eukaryota; kingdom Viridiplantae; phylum Streptophyta; class Magnoliopsida; order Santalales; family Viscaceae; genus Viscum; species Viscum album. Next base: position 1,732,955,834 of record OY728127.1, read on the forward strand.
CCTGACCAAAATTTATTTTTAGTGTATATATACACCTTAATCATCCAATTACTAAATATATAACCGTTTGGAATCTTACAAAAGTGATTATGACACTTATATTATATTATTTTAAATGATGCCAAAGTTGTCACCTTCATGATTTAATAAATATAAATATATAAATATTGTTATTTTAATATTCTAAATTCATGTAAAAGTATTATTTAGAAAGGTAATAGATTTATCTTCGTCAAAGGATTTTATTTTTAATTTTTATGCAATAAATAAGTATATTAAATAATTATACAAAAATATTGTAGTAATTATTTTATTAAGAGATAAACCAAATAAATGGTTTTAGAAATAATAAAATAAATATTATATGAACTATTTTATGTTCTCAACTAATTTTATAGATACATATGACCTTTTATTAATCTATTAAAGCTTTTATTTCGAACATATCTTCTGTATATATTTTATTTAAATTCAAATAAATGAATAGTGTCAAAATTGACACTATTGTTATTTTATAAATATAACATATTATAAAATTGTTTAAAAATCACAAAAATATATAAAAATTATAAATTTATATTTATATGGTCTTAGATTTTATAAATTATCCAATTATAGAAAATTCACAATAAATAAGTAATTATTTTTTATAATTTAAAATTTAGAATGTTATTACCACAAATAAAATTAAATTGATTAAGTAAGGATAAATCAAGTTGATAATGTTTAAAATAATTTCCTAACATGTCTAAATTTTATTGTTTGATACTATTACAATCCTATATCATCTAATATTAAAATATTATTCATTTTTAGAGGTTTTTAAGTGGGGTTAGATTTATTATAAATTAATATTTTTAAGATTTCCAAAGGTGACCCTCTCCTCTCTTATAAATGGGAACCTCCTCCCTCTCTTCCTCACACCACATTGAGCCTTCAAGCTAGTACAACCCCTAAATATTTATCCTATCCACTTCCCTAGAAAAATTCTATAGGTCCTGGTCATCTTCAAAGACAAATTTTAGTGCCCTAAGAGGAGGTCTAAAAGAGGCACTTCAAAGAAGAGGTAATGTCCGTTACCGATTTTTTCAACTTTATTTCTTCTTATACATATTCTTCATCAGTTGTTTCATTATGAAGTAATAAAATCATTATCAATCATAAACTGATATGTTATTATAAGTTTTAAACAACCCTATTTCTCCATCTATCCATCCTACGGAAAACGAAATCACCGCGCGTGTGTACGTACAGAATACCGTCTCCACGCCGTGGTGTAATCTGTTTTTCCAACACCACCTTACTTGGATGGGTATAATGGTGTAAAAAATAACTATACATAGTTATTATAAAATCATAATGATTATGATATATTTTATCATCCTATACAATTCAATTAAATAATTATGGGAATGATATCATCGCTCGTGCGTACGTACGGACTACTGTCTCCATGACGCGATGAGATTCTGTCTCCATGTTAACCATTTAAGAATGATTATAAAATATATATAAGAAATAATAATGAAATATATGACATTATAAATTTACTGGATTTATGTATATATTTATATGTATGTCATCTACTTAATTCCATTAAACTCAATAATGAAATGAAAACAACATTCATGCGTACGTACGACCTACCGTCTCCATGAACAGTGTATTTCTTTCAATTTATCGATCTATTATATATATATGTATATTCTAAATATATATTATATATAAATCATGTTTTATATTTTGTAATTATTTAATCATTATCTAATTAATCATATGAATAATTAAAAGTCAAAACACGAACGACAAATGAAACGATTTTACCCAAAACGCTCTTTAACATGGAATTTACAAAGGAATGGGTAATATAAAGTCATAACTGAACCATATATGATATCATAACAATGAATATGATTATTTAACAAGTCAATGGCATTATTTAAATCATTATACAGGAGGTTCGGATACATACGAAGCATATCAGACATAAGGTAAGGGATAATTTTGAAAATCTCATTTTTTTTATCCGAGATTGCTTATACAAAAGTATTTACTGGGGTTATTGTTATCATCCATGTACATGTTTTGTAAATGTGTTTTTATGTATGTTTAAATTCCTTTTTACCCATTTTGACTTTTACCCCATGGTATGGAAGGAATCTCTCTTTTATTTACCTTACAAGGTACTTTTTGACTTTTTCGACAAAAGTACGAGAACAATGTTTTTTTAACATATACGGCATGAAAGGATTTTTATGGTTTTATAATGACTTATTTTAATGATGCTTCCTCCAAAATATTTAATGAATATTTTCAACAAAATCTCTTTCTTTTAAAATTTCATGACGTTTTGTGAAAGGAAATTGATTTTGAAAAAGAAATGATATTTTCCTCAAAAATTCATTTCAAGTGTTTTATCAAAACCATTTTCCATCTAAGATGACATTATTTCATATGTTTATGTTTCAAGTATAATGTCTCAATGATTTAAATGGTTTTACTTTTCTTATGATGAAATGATATCCATTTGTTTTATATGGATTATGTTATGATGGAATGATGTTTATGAAAAACATTTTATTCTTTGGGATATGATGAATGTTTTACGTTTATTTTGTGGCACAAGTAAGAATGATTTCATAATGAGATGGGTGGGACCTATATCTCCCTCCAATGCATTGGGTAAAGATTTATATATCATGAGATAGACATGAATGGAACGACAAGTTAAACCGGTTCAGTAATATAGGACTGGAACAAGGAGTGAACTCAATTCAGAAAGGGACTTTGTCCACTAAGATGGTCTTTGCAGCAATGTCTTGGCTAATATGGAAATCATATCATGTGCTTAATGGTTGCCATAATTACATGTTTTATTCCCATTCTATTTTATCGTTCTTAATGTTTCTTTATGATCTATGACTTACGGACTTCTATGTTTTATGTTTTTGCTCAAGTTTTTGATGTTTAAACATTATGTTCATGTTTTTAGGTTCAAATGTATATGGTATGTTTTATTTTACCCATGCTTACCCTTAATGAGCATTTGAGCTCACCCTTTTTATGTTTTCTTTTCCCCAGGATATAAATAAAGGTTTTTGGTAAGAAAAAAAGGGAATATCTTTATGGGAGATGTTGAAGATCATTCACAACGATTAAAAGATTATTTTCCATGTTTCCAAAGACACTAAACTATTACGGTCCTTGTGTGTCTGTTTTTGTTATGTGTTAAGTATTCCGCAATAGTATGGTAATGTCCATGTACGTCAAGCTTCAGGTCTCTACAGTTGGTATCAGAGGAAAGGTTTAGTCAACCTTTGGAAACGAGGATGCGAAAACGTTAGTGAGATCCCTAGATATATTTCTAAGGTATGTATAGGGATGTCCCTATGGATAAGTATACATATAGGATATAGTCCTAGAACTACCGTAACAAACATAGAATTTAACCCAAGATGTTAGATATTGAGGGTACTCCCCCTTTCTTATGTTGTTTTCCTTAGCATGATTTTTTCCTCTCATACTATTCTTTTTGGGTTTTAGAAAATGGCTCGAAACAGGAAGATTCAAAATAATGGAGGATATGATGGACAATGGAAAGATATTCTTCATGAGGAACCAAATGAAACGGGATTTGGAAGTCCAAACATCGTTATTATGCCTAATCATCAATCTCATAAAATGATCAATAATATCAACTTTGTTAAGTTTCCCGACTCAGATAATATGAGAACGATAGAGTTTAATGATGATCCTAGAGGAAAGAAAGTTCCATTTCCCTCATGTAAATCATGTGGGAAGAGGCTTCAGGGAGATTGTTTCAATGGAATTGGAAGATGCTTTGGGTGTGGAAAAGAAGGACTCAAAGCCATTAAGTGCAAAAAAAAAAGGTTTATTTAACACCATGGACAAGGATAATGGTATTGCTACGACATCAAAAATGATTAGATGTTTTAAATGTGGAATGTATGGGCATTATGAAAACCAATGACCTAATGGAAAATCTCATTAAGAGAATCAGCATGGTCATACAGGTAGTATTTATGTGGATGATGATGAAGATACTAAAAATGAAATACAAGATGAAATAAATGATGGAGCTCAGCTAGTGGTTTAATAAGTTAGTGGAATGATTGTATGTTTATAAAGAATAATGTATGGTACTATGGAATAAAGAATCATCTAATGATTGTTTCACTATTGTTTTTCCTAAAGTATATGAAAGTATACGTTGAACGATACCGGTCACCATGGTAGGTTATTCAGATATTTTTGGAAAGTAGATGATATGCGCATAATGAAGGGATAAGAAGATAATGAGATGTTTGATTGTATTCATGAGCTCATGACTGATATAAGGACTAAGTGATATCATGGTTTGATTATATATAATTTTTAGAATTTTGTTATGTGGAAAGAGTTACCTTTTGATAGTATTCATGTTTTCACTAAGGCTCTATGGTAATTTATGTTTCAAGAGAATATATGAATAAGGTACTCATGTGTTTGGAATGCATCCAATAAGATATATCTTATGATATATGTGGGATAAATGCTTGTATTCACATTCTTGGTAGATAACCTTTCTAATAATTCTTTTCTTTATACTATGAGCTTGGACCGAACTATTTTAGATAAGCCTAAAGATTGGAATGGATTATGTTATACATAAGGTATTATTGTTTAAGGATAGAACTTTTTTTCTATATTATTGATGGGACGTTATAGTAATGTAGTATTAGAAAAAGGACAATCTACAGGACGGGCGACAACCCATCGCGTCGGACAAGGTTGTGGAAATAAAACCCACAACCGAAGTGCGTCATGCCTTTATCGCCTACCACTGGCCTACAGGAAGTCCCTGATTAGTAGAAACTAGTTTTATTTTATTAAGCGGTATGATATATGAAGTATAAGTTCATTTTTGGAACCATATACGATTAATCTAACCATAAGATGAACTTATAACTTTTTCTAACCTTTTGTTTGAAACAGATGGAATGACCCATCATTCTATCACATGATCTTCTAACACTTCATGAATAAAAAATTCAACTTCATTTCTTTTAGAGATGAAGTGGAAATTGTTCAAGGCATGAAAAACGGTGAGATTATATCGAAATAAAGTAGGTATTTCTTCTAATTAAAAATTTTAAACTTTAGGAAAATGATATTGAAAACCAAAAATGTTGTCCTAGTGCTCTTATATCCGATGAATCAGATGGTACCATAGATCATCGAAAATCTATGGCTTTGTGATTGTTGTCTATTTCATAGTCATGTTCTCTAACACTCTCCATCAGAACATGATGGATAGATTTCTCTTCCATATCCATATTTTCACATATGTTCTCCTACATGGAAACCCAGTGATTAGTTAATTTGGGTACCCATTACATTTCATACATTAGTTTTTAAAGATAAGTTTTGGTATTCCTTTTTACGATGTGGGTTTCTATTAAAGAAACATTCGAAAAGTAAACCATGTATAACCCCGATGAATTTCGAGGGCGAAATTCATTTTCAGGGGGGTAGAATGTAACACCCGAAGATTTTATTCTATTTAATTTATTTGATGTCATGTGTTTCATGCTACAACAATATTATCTTGTGCTATACGCAACACCGTATTAGCTTGCTGTATAAGCAACACTATTCATAGATTGTGTTACACAGAATTTCAAGTTCGTTTGATAATAGTCATTCTATGAAACATTGAGTATATATATATATATATATATATATTCAATGTATAAATGAAATATGATTGGATTCTGTTATATGAAACAACAAAGGAGTCTTGCACAACACGCAAACCTAACTTGGCTTTCATTACACGCAATCCCGACCTTCCTCGATAACGTGTGTGGTACGCAATACTAGGTTTGACTAAACAATGGTATATTATTATAATATTATTATGAACTAGCCATTATGAATAGTATTAACTAAATTTTGAATTTTATAACATTATTATTCATCTTACACATTTTCTAGAACATGGTATAAGAACAAAATAATTTTTTTTGGTAAAATAAGTATTTTTAAAAAAATGCAGTTTTGCCGCCTTTTGATGGCGCACCCACTTTAAATCTAGTTTTTGACATGTTTATAAGTTCAATTTTACAAAATAAAATTATTCTTTTGAATTAGGATATAAAAACTTACATTGGATAATTTTTTGATATTTTTCTGATAACTTTCATATTTTAATGAATAGTAAAAACACGCTCTATTTTAATTAAAAACAAATTTTTTCATCATAATAACTTATGTGGTTAAATTATAATATTGAATGGTTTTAAAGTATAAATAATATATATTTTTACCATTTAATATAATTTATGTCATTTGCATTGATTTTACATTGAATTCCTAGGTTAAATCAATTCAATCTTTTGCAATGTTTTAATCAAAAACCCGTTTTCATTCGACAACAGGATTAATATTAATTTATTTTCTGCAACTTCTGTGTATTGAATTTGAAAAAATAGATTCCATATTTGGAATCAGTGGGTCCAAATTATGTTAATAGGCCACTTTTTGTTTTTGGGAATTATGAATAGTAACTACGGTAAATTTTATTTACCATATTTAAAGGTAAATCGGGTAATTAAGGGTAAATATAATATTATAAAATTACTCTAACACATGAAAAAATTCTCTTGGATGGATAAAAGTTTACCAATATCACCTAAGGGTTGGATTAGATTCATTTTATGGACTTTTCACCATGAAAATAATTTAATTATTATTAAAACCAAAGAAAGTGACAACATGTCACTCTCTTAAATCTTATAATTATAATAATTTTAATTTAGTGATAAACATCATAAAACATAGAACATGAATATTCTCCTGAGATATAATAAAATTATATACATCATGATAATTTATTTAAAATTTTTAGGGATTAAATAATTGTCATTAATGGTGATACATTAATGATGCAGAAATTATTTATTAAGTGAAAAATCAGTAATATAGTATTTATTGAAATAATAATACCCATTAAATGGCCCACAAACCTGACAAAAAATTATTGGTAGTGTATATCTACACCTTAATCATCCAATTAACTTATATATAACCGTTTGGAGTATTATAATAGTGATTATGACACTTATATTATTTTATTTTAAATGATGCCAATGTTTTCCCCTTCATAATTTAATAAATATAAAAATTTAAAGATTGTGATTTTAAGATGATAAATTCTAGTAAAAGTTTTATTGAGAAAGGTAATATATTTATCTTCCTTATAGGATTTTATTTTAAATTTTTATGCAACAAATAAGTATATTATATAATTATAAAAAAATATTGTAGTAATTATTTTATTAAGAGATAAACCAAATAAATGGTTTTAAAATTAATAAAATAAATATTATATGAACTATTTAATGTTCTACAATTATTTTATAGATACATATGACATTTTATAAATCTATTAAAGCTTTTAGTTCGATCATATCTTCTGTATATATTTTATTTAAATTTAAATAAATGAATAGTGTCTAAATTGACACTATTGTTATTTTATAAAAATAACATATTATAAAATTGGTTAAAAATCAAAAAAATATATAAAAATTATAATGTTAAATTTATATGGTCTAAAATGTTATAAAGTATCCAATTATATATAATTCACAACATATAAGTAATTATTTGTTATAATTTAAAATTTAGAATGTTATTACCACAAATAAAATTAAATTGATTAAGTAAGGATAAATCAAGTTGATAATGTTTAAAATAATTTCCTAACATGTCTAAATTTTATTTTTTGATGATATTACAGCCATATCTCATATAATATTCTAATATGAGTCATTTTTGGATTTTTTTAATTAGGGTTAGATTTATTATAAATTAATATTTTTAGGATTTCCAAAGGTGCCCATCTCCTCCCTTATAAAAGGGAACCTCCTCCCTCTCTTTCTCACACCACTTTGAGCCTTCAATCTCGGCCAAACCCTAAAAATTTATCCTCTACACTTCCCTAGAAACATATTATAGGTTTTGGTCCTCTTCAAAGACAAATTTTAGTGCCCAAAGAGGAGGTCTCAAAGAGGCGCTTCAAAGAAAAGGTAATGTCTGTTAACGATTCTTTCAACTTTATTTCTTCTGCTACTTCTTCTTCTTTATTTTTTTCATTATGAAGTAATAACATAAGTATCACTAATATAATGATATGGTATTATAAGTGTGAAACAACCCTATTTCACCATCTATCCATCCTACGAAAAAAGAAATCACCGTGCGTGGGTACGTACAGAATACCGTCTCCATGCCGTGGTGTAATCTGTTTTTGCAACACCACCTTACTTGGATGGGTATAATGGTGTAAAGAATAACTATACATAGTTCTTATAACATAATACTGATTATTATATATTGTATCATCCTATCCAATTCAATTCAATAATTATGGGAACGATATCATCGCTCGTGCGTACGTACGGACTACCGTCTCCACGACACGATGAGATTAATTCTCCATGTTAACCTTTTAAGAATGATTATAAAGTATATATAATAAATAATAATGAAATATATGACATTATAAAGTTACTGGATTTAGGTATATATATAACTATGTCATCTACTTAATTCCATTCAACTCAATAAGGAAACGAAAAAAACATTCATGTGTACGTACGACCTACCGTCTCCATGAACGGTGTATTTCTTTCCATTTATCAATCTATTATATATATGTATATTCTGAATATATATTATACATAAATCATGTTTTATATTATGTAATTAAGTAATCATGATCTAATTAATCATATGAATAATTAAAAGTCAATACACGAACGACAAATGAAACAATTTTACCCAAAACGCTCTTTAACATGGATTTTACAAAGGAATGGGTAATATAAAGTAATAAGTGAACCATATATGATATCATAACAATGAATATTATTCTGTAATATGTCAATGACATTATTTAAATCATTATACAGGAGGTTTGGATACATACGAAGCATATCAGACATAAGGTAAGGGTTAATTTTCCAAATATCATTTTTTATCCGAGATTGCTTATACGTAAGTATTTACTGGGGTTATTGTTCTCATCCATGTCCATGTTATCTAAAAGTTATTTTATGTATGTTTAATTTCATTTTTACCCATTTTGACTTTTACCCCATGGTATGGAAGGAATCTTTCTTTTATTTACCCTATAAGGTACTTTTTGACTTTTCTGACAAAAGTACGATAATAATGTTTTTTAACTTATACGGCATGAAAGGATTTTTAAGGTTTTATAAAGCCTTATTTTAATGAAGATTAATCCAAAATACTTCATGACTATTTTCAACAAAATCTATTTCTTTTAAAATTTCATGACGTTTCGTGAACAGAAATTGATTTTGAAGAAGAATGGATATTTTCCTCAATAATTCATTTCAAGTGTTTTATCAAAACCATTTTCCATCTAAGATGAAATTATTTCATATGTGTATGTTTCAAGTATAATGTCTCTATGATTTACATGGTTTCACTTTTCTTATGATGAAATGATATCCATTTGTTTAATATGGATTATGTTTTGATGGAATGAAGTTTATGAAACCCATTTTATTCTTTGGGTTATGATGAATGTTTTAAGTTTATTTTGTGGCACAAGTAAGAATGATTTTATTATGAGATGGGTGGGACCTATATATCCCTCAAATGCATTGGGTAAAGATTTATATCTCCTGAGATAGACATGGCTGGAACAGCAAGTTAAACCGGTTCAGTAATACAGGACTGGAACGAGGAGTGAACTCGATTCAGAAAGGGACTTTGTCCACTAAGATGGTCTTGGCAGCAATGCCTTGGATAATATGGAAATCATATCATGTGCTTAATGGTTTCCAAAATTACATGTTTTATTTCCATGCAATTTTATCATTCTTAATGTTTCTTTATTATCTATGCCTTATAGACATCTATGTTTTATGTCTTTGCTCGCGTTTTTGATGTTTAAACATTATGTTCAGGTTTTTAGTTTCAAATGTATATGGTATGTTTTATTTTACCCATGCTTAACCTTACTGAGCATTTGAGCTCACCCTTTTTATGTTTTATTTTCCCCAGGATATAAAGAAAGGTTTTAGGTAGGAAAAAAAAGGGAAGATATTTATGGGAGATGTTGAAGATCTTTCACCACGATTAGAAGATTATGTTCCAAGATTCAAAATACACTAAACTATTACGGTCCTTATGTGTCTGTTTTTGTTATGTATTAAGTATTCCGTAAAACTAATGTAATGCCCATGTACGTCAAGCTTCGGGTCTCTACAATCACTATTGAAATACCCTGAAATAATGTATAGATAATTTCTACTCACATCTTATATTTGATCGGTCACCCCTACCCATGTCACCTTGTGGGTTGAGCATTCTACTCAAGATCCACAATGATATCATGATTTATAAAACATTATAAAATGCTTTATAGGGATATAGTATTTTTATTCAATCACTAAAAAAATTATAAATATATATATGTGGGCTATAAGATATAAATTAAAAAAATGTATGAGTAGTCCATGAATTATTACGTGTGTATAACATTTTTAATAGGTATCACATTGGATGAAATAGATGAATAAATCAGGTGATACCAAAATTTTAATCCCAAAAAAATTCACTCTCAGAAATGGAGGGTGAAAAATGAATCATAACTCTATTGATAATATATCATATAAAAATATAGAGTAAAATGTAATATAAAACATAAAAATAATTTTAATAATATTTAGTATCATTTTCATAAAAATAATGTGATATATCAATTACAAAATTCAAAAAAATGAAATATGAAAAACTATTATTAAAAGTAAATTCCCCCAAAAAAAATATTAGGAAAGAAATGAAGGTTTATTTTGATGAAATATGGTGTCGATTATAAAAAATATGTGGATGATCACTAAATATGTTTTCATGATTTTTTAGTCGATATAATGAATCCCAGAACATAAAAATGAATAATAATTTTTATTTAAAAACAGATAAAGATAAATATTAAATTTAATTATGATCATACACTCTTAGCTATCAAAATAACCAAATAAATCATTTTATATACGGAACCCTTTTTACATGGTGGAGATATATAAAATATAGAGAGTGTAAGTTATAAATTAAAATTAAGTATCTTACTAAAAAAATCAAACAATCAACAAGTGTAATTTGATAGTGAAACATAATTTCTAAATTATGAAAGAAAAAATAATATATGGAAAATATATTGTGGGGAATATTGGAATAATAGGTAATGTATCCCAATGAACTAGTATTGAAAATATTTAAAAATATATTAATTTTAGAAAACCTTAATGATTTTGGTAATATATAAATGAAAACCAATAAGTGGGAGATAATTTAATAGAATTGTATGTTCCATTATTATACACTTAATTTTGATAAAATTTGATTATGGGGTTTTAAATAAAACATATTATTAAATAATTTGGGTTTAATTTGACGAAAATCCTTAATTTTTAAAATTTTAATGGAAATCCTTACCTTTTAATCATGTTTGTCTAGACAAGATATATCTCAATGAAAAATAAATATAATTTTACTAATAATATCTAAAATAAATTTCCTTCAATTTAATTTAATTAACTATAATCATCTATGTTTAAATAATACAATTTACTTAGTCATATTTATTGATAATTAACTCTCTAATATTAATTATTCATTATATTCTACACCATATTTGGTAAGAGGGTTTCGATCCATGCTCATTCATATTTTTTTTAAATTTTCTTTTCATGGATATGATATAGATTTATGTTATAAAGTTCAATATTTCCATTATTATTTCCTGACATTTATGATGACTATTTGTGGAGAAAGGATATAAATTCTCCTTTTTGGGGAATAATTAATCAATATGAAGCATATATTTTAGTATTGAAAATTAGTTATATATATTACCATTATTTAATTGAAATTATAAATTAAATTTAGCATTGTTAATAAATATTTTTAGAAATCTGTGTTTACTTTTCATTCATGAAGGAAATTTTATAGAATCACTAATATAGGTGGTATTGATGGAATAATTAAGAACATGTTCTAATGAATGAATGAGTATGAATATGAAATAATATTTTTATAATATCATTTTCACCGAATAAATAATGTTATTAATATAAAATCATTGTGGATTACCAGATTGTGGAATATTTTAGGTGAGATAATAAATAAAGATGATGAAGAAGAACACATCACATTCTTTGATGGAATATCTTTTTTGTGCAACAACATCCTTTGGAATTAACAATAAAAGACGAATACATATTACATAAAGAAACGAAAAATTAGATATAAAATTCATAATGACTTTTTTTGGATTTATGTTATTACTGAATGATATAATTGGAATCTAGTGAGTAGATGAGATTTAATTTTAAAAGTTATATTTAGGGAAATTTCATTACAATTATTAGGTTTGTGAATAGAAAATATTGAATGAACTAGGGCCTCTATGTGTTAGATTTAGAAAAATTAGTTATAAATTTAGTATTTACATCAAATAAAATCTAACATCATCATTAATGTCTAAGCTCTTATAAATAATATATATTTCATGTCCAGACAATTTCACTACCATTACATTGTTTTTAATTTATTTAAATTTCTTCTTATTTATTATTTTATTATCGAACATATAATATGACGCCTCTCATCTAATATTTTCATAAAAATTCATAATATATACTCTATTTAATAATATTAATATTATAAATATACGATATTGTACTTTTAAAAGAATAATTTTATATAAGGAAAACTATTTTGTAATAAATAACCTTACAAACACTAAATAATTTTTTTTCTTAAATCGTTCTAATTTAAAATCAAAAAATTATTATTATTATATTTGACAATATGTTTGAAGTAATTTTATTTATAACATTTCTTTAAGGTAATTAGTTTAATTTATAATGATAAAAATTTACAACACTTAGAAAATAAATTCATTGAGAAATATGACGTTAAATCATGAAATCATTTTATCATATTACACTAAAACATTTAATTTTATAATTAATAGTTTATAAAATTTATCAATAAATTTGTATTAAAATCATTCATTGAATATTATAAATACATTAAATTCATTCTAAATGTATCATATATAAAAATACACAATGTAGAAAAATAAATATTTTCAACAAATATAAAACATTTTTCCCAATACTTTGTTAATATTAAATTTTATTCAATTAATAACTTCTTATTATATAGTTTTCATAAAATTATTCTAAAATAAATATATGGAAATTAAATATCTTCCATATTCCAAATGGATACATCTAAATTCAATGACCATTTGTCAAAGAACTATATAACCAACCACCAAATAAAAAACATATTACATTTTAAAATTACTATATATAATAATAAATAAATCTAAAAAATAATTATAAATTTTCTCTCATTTTAATAAAAAAAAATTATCATATTAAATAAAATTTTTGTTCTTTTTGAATTTTTCATCATGTATTCAAGGGTGATCGTGATGATGAAAATTTCAATATTATTGGTTCATATGTACATGTGGTTTTATTCTTTATATATTTTTACTAATTAAAAGTTATTTATATTTCATGTAATATTTATTCAATTATTATATTTAACCATTAATTATGAGTTAAATATTTATCATAGTATAGTGTTTTGTATAAAACAATCCATCTAGAAGATAGGATGTATTAAAAAAAATACTAAACTAAACATTTTTGTGTGTCCAATTTCTGGGGTCACATTCATCATTTTTTGGTATTTTTTTAAAATCCCAATTAGTATATTATTTTTGGGAAAACCAATATATGTTGGTGTTCACTACCTTTATTCTTCATATATTCCCCTTTAATCTCTCATGTCCCTATGTGGTCATGGATTGGATTTGGGATCTTCATTCTCTGTTCCACTTCCACGCAATCATGATTATCCCCTAATTTTAGAAGTTTTTAAGGATTGTGGATTATGTTGTTTCATAAATGAATCTTTAAATCACTCTTCTCATGGTGGAGAATTTGGATGGTAGGTACTATATGATGGTATATGATGGATAAAAAAAATAATGATAACATTTTTATTCCATTGTGTATCAAGTAAGTTAATAATCTTAATTTATTAAAAATAAATTTAATAATTCATGTATTATTTCCTTTAAATTAGTCAAATATATTATATGGGGTTTGAGGTCTCACTATTATTTATATACACATTTATTTTTTCTAATCTTCTTCTTTTATTCCATGTAATGAATATTTCTTAAAATTGTCTGATTAGGTAATCATAATATGGATTATTTAGTGGTTGATTCTTTTTTAGAATGTGTTTTTCTTAGAATGAAATAGTTTCCATATGATCATATTAAATTTATTATATTATATATTAAGGTATATGGACATTAATCACTGTTAATAATATTAATTATTCTTTTATTGGATTTTATGATGAAAATCTTCAATGTGACAGGCATTTTTATTATAAGTAAAATTTATTTACAATTTAATGAATTTGTATAATGGAACAAACACATGATATCTTTGAAGTTATATAATGTCCAAAAATCCTATAAATGACTTATTTTATGGAGTTTTAAATGTATTGGAGGAAAAAAATGATGAATTTGAAAGAGTGAAAATTTGATTCTAGGATGTTTTTGGAAACAACTAATGATTAACAACATAAATGATTTTTAGAGTGTTAATTTTTTCAAAACATAATTTCATAGGATAAGTGGTTTAAAATAATGAAATTTAATAATATATAATGATTGGGGAATATTTATTTTTTAATGATATCTGTATTATCTTTTTCATCATGGAAGCTGAGTGGGAACTTATTTTAAGTGGTTCCTTTGGATTATTTTATTAATTTTTTTCTATTTTAAATTATCATGCATGTAGTCTAATTTATGAAATTATTTATATGATTTATTTCATGGGGTAGATTCCATATCAATATTTTTTTTTCATATTTGATCTCCTAAATTATTGATTGATAATATGACTTAATTAGACATATGATCACATATGAGGTTAGGTGATGGATACCTATTTATATTCCTAAAGGTAATGGTGTTTTTTCATGTTTATAATGTTTGGTATATTCATTGATAACATTAAACTTATCAAAACATGAGTGTTTCCTTGGGTAGTGGTAGACAATGTGAATCTTTTGATACCCAGATTTTTTTGTCCAAACCCATGTGTGTCTTGTGAAACTAAAAGAGGAAATCCTATATGGTTTGGTAGGTGATTATTATTGTTATTTTTTGACATTATTCAATAATTGGTTATTAAAAAAGCGATACTGTATCTATAAACAATACATTTCTATCAATCAATAAATATCAAGTTAAAACCTATATATTATCAATCCTTACACATACGGTTGGTTTTGAAGTGATATTACAACTATTTTTATAAAATATTGATAATGTTTGAGTTCATGAAGATAGTAAAAAAAATTTATTTATTTATTTATATATTTTGGACCATAGTAGGAATCCCTCTTTTTTAATTGATAGTTATGGTCATATTTGTGTTGTTAGTCCCTTGGTGGTGGTGGTGATTCTTTTGATCCAATATCTAGATATATTATTATTATTTCTCTATGAACATTCTTTCTATTTTGTGAAGTAGTTTCATATATAATCAGAAGACCAATTAGAATACAGATAAGGAAATCACAAATAATGGTCTATTAAAATTGGAACATCAATCAATGGGTTTTTATTGGGAATGATTGAGAATATAATTTATGTTGAGATGAAATTTGTTTATGGAGTTCTAGGATATAGTATATCAATATGATATATATTATAATAACGAATAAAAAAATGTATATTTAGAGTGGCCATAAATGATCAATAGTTCTATATACAATATTTTATAATGATTTAAGGATGAATATAAATCCATGAGACCATATTAGGATCCTAGATCCGGGATGTGAGAATATGGGATAATAATTACTACATGTCATGTATCATGATTAATATGCATCGTGTATCCCCCTGAGTATAGTGATTGGGTTATGAAGGATTATAATGATCAAACTATGTGTAACTCTTCTAGACAATGTGTACCTCTTCCCTGATTGCAGGATCAGCCCGTTGTACCACATGGGTGTGACCACATGTTCAAGTAAATTTCAGGGAAGAAAGATATGTACCTAGGTACATGTTAATAGGTTAATGTACATGAAATATGAGAGAAACGTGGAAGTATACTAAACTACACACACCCACATAGAAGGATATATCACAATATATTATTTTTCAGACAATCCATTTATTCCACCTACATTGCATTTTATTATACATTGATCGAGAGTTGTGTGATGGTCAGGGACACAACCAAGTAGTGGAGTGGGAGAAAAATATGTGTGAGTCCCCTCAAACACAGTGTATTACATTATTCCTTCTAAAGAAACATATGTCTTTGGAATCTCATTTTTTTGAACATGGATTTTGTCCCATAGGTAGACTATCCATAGTGTTTCTCCTCATAAAACATGATGATTCCATTATTTATGCCTTTAGGTTTTTTATGAAGAGTATTTAGAAAATGAATCATTATTAGGCGATGCTGGATGATGGTTGTGATCACACAAGATCAACAGATGCCTTCACTGTGGAACCCCTAGCCACGTTTCACATGTGTCATCCAAGAAATTTAGAGTGGAACCCTCCATATGGGTTGTGCATGGGTCCTCTATTATCTCTTAGAGTGGAATCCTTCTAGAAATATATGAAATTGGTCTTCTACAGACTCCCTAGTGGAACCCTCCATTTGAGCTCAACAAGGGTTGTAGAGGACATTTAGAGTGTAAACCGCAAGCTGGGATAGGCATCATTGATCTATAATCCCATAGATTGGAATAATCTTGTCAAATTAGGGTAAGATTCCAATTCATACTTCTACATGGAAACCTCCAGTCGAGCTGGGAATGGGTCCTCATTTACTTTCATAGTGGATCCCTCATGATGGGCTTGGCACAGGTCCACTACTGACCCCGAATGTAGGACCCTCTTATTAGCAGAGGGCATGGATAATCTACAAAAATACATGTGGAACCCTCCAGAAAGGCTGAACAAGGGTCCTCTATGACAAGAGCAGAACCCTCCTATCAACATAGGGAATATGTCCTTTATAAACATCTACAGCAGAACCCCAATGGCTGGGCTGGGTAAGGGTCCTCAACATTGGGATTGGAACCTTGATGCTAGGTAAGGATTGGGTCCTCAATATAATATTATATTGATTCACTCCTATTGTTTTAGGGTTTGGGACTATACCTAGAAACGATATCCCCTAGACTATGTGGAATATTGATATAGATTGTCTGGAACTAGATGATTACATCTAGGAGGATGCATGAGATGATTGGCATCATTGATAGACTATTAAAACTATTGGAGTTCCTTTTTTCAAGGATGTTCTATGCTACTGAGATCCAATATCTATCTAGTATGTGTTTATTTTGGCTAGGAATATAATAATATAATTAGTAGTATCTATACATTTGTATTTTTTTAATCACTTTCAATGAGATGAAGAGATGCATGAGATATTCCACATGATATAAATGTTTAGAATCACTATGTTATATGAATATAATATCTATAAAGCAGTTGAAAATACATGATTTTTAGTTCATCTACACACTTTCTTGATCCCCTTGTGTTTTGAAGATGTTCAATTCCCTCTTGGTTTGGGATGAGGTGTTCCCTATCACTATATTTTTCATATTTTTTACTATATTCATTCATTATTTTTATATTTTATATTTTATTGATCCCCATTCATCATTTAGGGAAACCAACTGGGAGTTTATATACTCTCCCCTTCATTGGATTTTCTCACACATGGCATGTCTCATGCAGATGAAGGAAAAATCAGTGATGAATACATAGGAGCATAGGGATACCAAGTGTTTTGGAATTCATGCAATGGTAATATCTTGGAGATTTGGATCTATTATATATCAGTATTTTATAGCATATTTTTTCATTTTCTGAAATCTTTTTAGATTGATGTGTATTTTCCCCTTTAATTTTTACTTTACACAACTATAATCTTATGCTTTCTAGAGGTTTGAAATGTATTTTAGTTCCCATAGATATTTTTTATTTTAAATTTAATCCCTCTGAACTTTTCCACTGAGGTGGATGTGCATGTCCATATAGGTACATAGGAAGAGGAATCAGAATATTAGTTATTCTATATGTGCTAGTGGCCAAACCCAAGCCCGTGAAGTCAGGCATGGGGTAGTTGTGGCTCTATCCCAGATTTGGGTTAGGTTGTTATAGATTGGTATCATAGGTGGTTCATTACACGGGATGGTGTTTGGAGTAGTCCCTTTATGAGAATTTTATTTGGATTAGGGAAACTATGTTGAAGTGTTTCATGTAATGCTATTGGGACATGAAATACAGTGATGGAGCAGGCAGCTGACATGTCTATTCACCTAGACATTTAATACATGGTCATCGAATCAGAATACCAAGACATTATTTTCATGGACAATGATATATGAATCATACTGGATTGAGGGTTTGAATATACGTATTGAGTCATATCCACATAATTATATATATATCCTTGTGTGTGTGTGTGTGTTCTCATCTAATCATGTTATGTCTTCAATACATTTAGGATGCCTCCACGATGATAGCTATCCATGATACAGGTTCCGGATTGTGTTGATTATCTGATGAGTGATGATATCCCAGTTCATGGTACATCCCATGACCCACTTCCTCGAGGTGGGTAGGTTGCATCACCTCCACTTTCAAGCTTCAGATCATCCAAGTACATCAGGCTGAGGATGCATTATGTCTTAGCATGCTATCTATGTTCTAACAACATAGGCCGATGATGTCCCATGAAGGAAATGATCCTCCAGAAGTAAAGTATTGGTTATGGTCAGTGGTCTGCATCTTCAGGATTATTCATACCCTAAAAGATCAGGTGGTTACACTTCCATCTTGTCTTTCTGTAGAGCATATAGGTACTTGTGTAGTCACATTACACAAATACATGATGAATCACCACTCTTGTGGACCATCTTCTAGCATCCATTACTTGATAAGTACTACACCTCCTCCTTGTGATCAATTTGGATTCATGAGCTTCTAGAGATACAATAAGGAGGTATGTTAGTGGCTGAGTACACATCAGGTTTTACAGACCATACCCAGCATTACCTTATCCTGATCCACGATGGATCGATACGAGAATGGTAGTTTGAGCTGGGAATCTATAGATAGATTAGTGGAAGTGGGGTTCCCTTCTTCATTTCCACCTATTATGGGATGTTGGTGCATGAAAAAGTGATAGAGAGATTCCCATTAGAGGAAAACCACACTACAAGAGCTGGATGAGGTAGTTACCAAGTTATGTCTTATGTAGTAGTTAGGAGGCACCATTTAGTGGGATCTTAGTGTAGGAGGTCCTTTGTGATCATAATATGGTGCATGGCCATATGGGACATGAAAAGGGCATAACACAAGGTTAGCGTGGATAGGCGAGGTTCTATTCATGTGATGGTAGAGATCACGTAGTGAGATAATATCTGACTAGGTGTGCCAAGGAGTATTGGAAGATTGCTGATGGACCTCCACAATAGAGGTAACATAGGTATTATGGATCTCTTAGGAGAGGGAATGGTAGTCTCTATGTAGTAGAAGATGCAATAGGAGTATATGGAGGAATGGTGGGGTGGTGGTGGTGGAAAACATTATGGGATCTTTCCACAACCACCTCTAGGAGGCCCTTATCAGGAACATGGAGTTGGCAGTTGAGGCTACGTATGGCTGCACAATTTGGCTTCTTATAACACCATAGCACACCAGATGATTAGTGGTATGGTGTGTATTTATTATACCATTGCTTCAATATTATTGGTCATAGGTTCTATTTATTACTCCATTTCTATAATCCTAGTACAATATTTGGAGATCCCAATTGAGGAGTTATCCTACCAACTTCATCATGAGGTTCCTAAATGGAAGTCATCTTTTGTATCATTTATATTCTTGTAATGGGAGATTTAACATTGTTGAGAGTGGTTAAATTGGGTAATTATTCCATCATAATGGAACCCTATGATGTCATCTTTGGTATGAATGTTTTTTATGTTGTCATTCAATATTGAGAGTCCTCAAAGAGTAGTCATATGCCTATGTATTGATTGGATGAGATAATCCCTTTCTGGAGAGAGATATATATTAAATGGGAAAGTGGGATTTGAAAGAAGGAGGTTACAATCCATTACCCATAATTTGATGTGTTTATACCTTGGTGTAGTAGGTTCTTCATATATACAGATTCCATTACTTATGTAAGATTATAAGGAACTCATCCTGAAGACATTCTATGACAACCTCTAAGGTGAGACAAAGTTTTTTTTATTGAATTACATTATCGGTCAACTCTGATATTTTATATGAAATTTTGAAAGGTCATTATCGAGTTCTAAGATATGTGGTTATAATAGGAGGACATTTGAGAAAGGGGATTAATAAACCCCATTGAGTGACCCTAGACAACTCTAGTATTTTTCATAAAAAAGGTGTAGTTGAGTTACAATATTTCATTGATTATCATTACGTAAACTAGGTCTTGATAATGATCAAGTACCCATTTTGAAGGATTTATGACCTCGTTGACTAGTTTCGAGTTTTGATATTATTATAGATACTATATATCAGGTCTGGGTACCACTAAGTGATAGTTCACTATGAATATATTCACAATCTTACATTATGTTGTCTCTACTAAAATAATGAGTTCCTAGTGATGTCTGAATGTGTGAAAAATTCCCCTCCCATGATTATGGATTTGATTAACTAGGTATTACAACCATACTTTTACCATTTTATGTTGATATTTATATAGAAACTACTCTTCAACAATCCATTGGAGGATGTACATGCAAGGAACATAGGGTTGGTTATAGATTTTATTCGAGATCAACGAATTTATTAGAATATTTAGATGTGTGACATCAAAATTCATGAGGACCAATTTATACAGAATTTCATTTTAAGGAATGGTTTATACATGATCCAAATAAATATTTATGTGATGATTTCATAGGATATACCCAAGATTCTGCGATAGGATTATATTTTAATTGGATTTATGGGGTACTACAAGAGGTTTCTCGTATACTTTTCTTGAATTGTATACCCCTTGACATACCTGATTCATAATGGGAATCTATTTAGCTGGAATGAAAATTTCTAGAGGGACTTTACGGAGTTGAGGATAAGGATGATATGTTCTTCTATGTTGAGACTACTGGAGGATGGAATGGATCACATAGTGTACTGATATTTCTCTATGGTTGGGAACTGATGTGTGTTGATGCAATGACATAAAGTTATCACATATGGGTCAATGTAGTTAAGACCCATGGAAATAAATTTGAAACCCATAACAGATACCTATAGATGGAAGTAATTTTCATGAGGATGTGGAGAAACTACCTTCTGGTGGAGTGATTTGTGGTTTACTCTTACCATTAGAGTCTCTAGTACATCTTCATATAGAGAGTCTTGATCTTGAGAAAATGGTTCTCATTGCAGTTCCTACAGAATAATATTTTCGAGAAAGTCTATATTTTTTGGAGGGGAAAATGGTTGCAGATTCCCTGATAAGGAAGTCCCAGAATTTCTTGGTGTAGAAGGCTTAATTGCATTTGTCAACCTTATAGCAGACCCTAGTGGAGGAGGAGGGTATAACTTTTCTATTTTTGATGTTGTTGAATCCTAAAATTCTACAGTATGTGAGATATTCCTAGTTGGGAGATATTTATTAAGAGGAATTACTTAAATAGATATACATAAGAGACTCACCATAAAAATAATATGAAAGAGGGAATCAAACCATCTCCTCCCAGGGAAATATGGTGGCTACAGTCATGATGTAGGAGGAGGTGATGTGAGAATTCAACACTTCTCCCCTTGTTATAAATCCTAGCATGGGAAAAAAATTTAGAAAACACTAGTGGATATTTTTGTGGTCTGACTTGCGATAGAGTGTATATATGTTCATCTCTAGTCTCCTCATCTACTAATGAGTGAAGGCTGAGAACAATATTCTATCATGTTTTTTTGTAGCCCCATAAGATCCCCCAATGGAAGTGAGAGAGCATACATGTGGACACTGTGATAGTTATTACATGATAAATGAATGGACATGACGCCATACGAGTGATAATTGACCAAATCACAATGTCAACACACTTCATTACTTTTAGGGAGAAGCGTTTTTTAGGGTTTTTGGAGAATTTTAACATATGGGATATCATTACCCTTTAAGAGGTTCCATATAAGATTCTTTCTGGTCAATATTTGTGCTTTACATGACCATTTTGGAGATCCTGGGGTGAGGAATTGATGACCAAAAGGAAGATATGTACCACCATTAACACATAGATCGATGGGCAGACCGAGTGAACAATCTTTCGGTTAGAGGATATAAAGATGGGTTTCATGTGAGAATTTGAATGCAGATATGATGACAACATTACATTGGATAGTTTTTTTGAAACAAAATATACCACTCTATCATCATCATGGAACATTTTGCAGCCATGTAAAAGATACCATGAAGGTCACGCTTGTGATGGACAATGATTTTGGAAAGACCTCTAATGGGCCCATAGATGGTGCATGTGATGATTGATAATGTCTAGGTCATTTGTGAGATGATGTGGATATACCTTAACAGGAAGATATATTACATCGATCATTGTCATTGGTCATTTGGGTTGGATTAGGGAGGCTTAATTTCTATAAGAGTTTCCCCATGATGATGAGTGTTTAGGTTCATCTAGATATGAATGATATACCGAATGTTCATCAGGTTATTCGAGTTATTATAAAGGGTTATCAGTGTTTCATACTTCCCAGCACTTCCCCCACAACTGGAGAGGGTGCATGAACTCATCAAATTTTCAATGTTGAGGAGATACATGTATGAATACACAAATATCTTCATCTAGGGAAATGTGAACATAAATTATGGAGCCATCATTGTGGCGCTCCTGGAAGCGATCGAGGATTAATAGTAGTGGACCCGGTGTTGATAGACCATTCACATTGTTCATGTGTTGTTGAAGCTTGAGAAGTTAGACGAGATCTTCTGGGAGTGGGACCTCTAGATACGTACTCAGTGTCATGATTTCTTATATAGTCATATTATTCAATGAAGAAAATCAAGAATTATGGAATGATGTAATGTCCTATTTTTACTTTGTAAATATTCTAAATGATTTTGCATATAATCGATTATTTAGGCATTGAGATAACATGCGATTCTAAGGCCTAGTGTTACAAAATTAATCATAATGAAATATAAAATATATTTTATATTAAAAGATCATGATTTCTAAATGAAAATTGGATAACACTTAATCAAAATATTGGATCGAAATTAAAATACCATGGTTGAGTCCATAATGTAGTTTTTTCCCTTAGTATGACATAAAATAGTTTGTCATGGTGTATTCAGACATATCACTGATTAGAAGCATTTTTAGAGGACTAATTAATTAATTTTTAACCAATACAAAATGATTATAAGTATAATTCATATGTGATATTCCCAGGGTCAGCTTCATATCCACTAGACCATTTAGAGATTCTCCTTCCTCTTTCCATTGTTATATCACATTAGTTGATGATGAATATCCATATTAGGGCAGATTATGACATAGAAAATGAAACAACTTCTTTCTATCATTAGTGGCTTTGTTCATCCATGAAGAATGATAAAATATCCCAGTAGGACTAATTTTTTTTTGGTTTACCCATTTTTTGATTAATTTGATTGAACAAATTAATTCATTTCTTTGATCTGTGCCAATTATGGCATGAGATTCTTCCCATGTACCAATTAATTTGGTTATTATATGTTTTTTATAACCATGATTATCACTGATCTTGATCGTTGGACCTAAAATCTTGTACAACTATAGTTAATGTTTTTTATTTGTGCATTTCCCCTTGAATGTATTCACATTCTTCACTAGCTGGACCCTGTGGTCCTGGTTCGATTTTGTCGAGTACTTCCAAACCCGACTGGACCGCAAAAATCAAAATTGATTTTGATGTATTGGATGTATCGATGATGCAAAATAATACATGGCATGATTGGGGGTTATGTATGATCACTTTGATGAAATAAGATCAATTAATCAATGAATTAAGGTGCAAGGGTGTGCATTATGTGTGAAAACCCAATTATGATTGATGGAATCAGATTTCGACCCACCTGATGGCTGGAAACAATAAATGACTCTCAATCTACTATTTTTGGTAGGATTTAAGGCCAAATATGAAGTTACAAGAATATATTATTTGTGTGGATTATGGACATGAGAAACTATGATTATCATGACTATGCCACATGTACCATGATGAAAACATGACATGTACCCCTGGTATTGGTGGCATGGTTTTAGAGGATTATAATGATGGAAGCATGTATAGCTCTCTTACATGTTATATATCTCATCCCCCAATGGATGATCCATGTGGTGGATCACATGGTTAGAACCCTATGTGGGAGTACACGGCCTGAAGCAAGACCTTGTAATGAAGTACCACGGTCACTAGGTAAAGTACAAGGACCCAACTAGGTACATCGCCATGTATCTAACTATGAAATTGAGACTAGAGGGACCCGACCTGGTCCTATATTATTGGGACACAATATGTAGTCCACCTAAATAGAATGTACATATATATGTTATTGGAGCAGTGAAATGGTTAAGAAAACAACTATTTTGTGGTGTGAGAACAAAAAACATGTGGTTCCCCTAAAATGAGGTGTAATACTTGGTTCTTTCTAAAGAAACTTCATTCATATATATCTCCTCTATTTGGAATTATATTTTCTCCCACATGAATTTTATCTTGATTGATTTCCATGTAAAACATGAAGGATCCCGTGATTTTTTTATTTAGGGATACGATGTGGAATATTCCAAGAATGATGCTTGGTTAGCTAAATCTTGATGATGGCACTTATCACATTGGATCGCCTGAGGACTCCCACGTGGAACCCTCATGTTGACCTGGGCATGAGTCCTCGATGAATTTTAGAGTGGAACCCACCATTTTGGCCTAGGAATGGGTCATATACCAACTACTAGGTTGGGAGTGGATCCCATATCGACTCCTAAACTGGAAGACTCCTTTTATAATAATGCATGTGTTATCTATAGAATCTCAACTAGAAGCCTCTAGTCATGATTAGTATATCTCCTCACAAACTTTTATAGTAGAACCCACCTACTAGGTTGGGCATGGGTCATCTACGAACTCATAATGTGGAACCCTACTGTCAAAGAATAGCATTTATCCTCTATAGAATTCCATATGGTACCATTCAGCTGGGTTGGGTAAGGCTCCTTGATGACTAGATTGGAACCCACCAATTAACACAATGCATGGGTCCTCTACAGACTTCCTGAGTGGATCCCTTTGGCCAGGTTTGGAATATGACCTCCAATTTCAGTGTGTAACTCTCCTGATGGATAGTTCATGTGTCTTCCATCGAATATTAGAGTGGAAACATCTTATTATTCTAGGGATAAGTCTTATTCCTTGAGACTATGAACCCTCTACTATGTTCCACAATTAAGAGGCATGACGTGACATTGATGATTACTTTTGGGAAT
The DNA here is from genome assembly GCA_963277665.1 of Viscum album. Classification (NCBI taxonomy): domain Eukaryota; kingdom Viridiplantae; phylum Streptophyta; class Magnoliopsida; order Santalales; family Viscaceae; genus Viscum; species Viscum album. The sequence continues at coordinate 1,732,981,574 of OY728127.1, forward strand.
AAATATTAGATGGTAGGAATCATAGATTGAATATTGAAACTATCAGTGATTCTTCTTCTTTAGATGAGTTGTGAGATATAGATCCCCATTCACAGTCATGTAGATTTATTTCGACTGATAATATATATATATATATATATTTTATCTATACCATTGCATTGGGTTAGTATCTATTATTTATATATGAAGGCATTCCAGATATGAGTCATGCTTTTCATTTTTTACTTTCTCAGGGTTAGATGAATCTATTCTCATGATATAGGTAGAAAAGAATCGATGTGTAGTTCATCAACACACTATGTTGATTCACATGTATTTAGAAATGGTTGCATTCCCTCTTGTAATGGGTTGAGCTATTCTCTTTAACTAATTTCTACATCAGACGTACTAGGAACATTATTTCTATTCTTGTAGTACACTTCACTGCTCCCCCTTTAGTTTTTGGGGTGACCTATTAGTTGTGTATATACCCACCCCTACATAGGATATTCCCATATGTGTCATGTCTTAATCAGTTGATGTACATGTCAGTGGTGACTTCATTGGTTCCTAGGGATACCTCATACATTGAATCATATATGGTGGCCGCAAATTTCAGATCAGATGCTGGGATATCTTAGAATTTTACATTTCAATTGTATCAGGTTTGGACATATTTATGGGTAGGCATGTTTTTTTTCCATTAATTTTCAGCTTATAATATCATATAGTTTTATTATCTAGCGATTTTACAAGAATGGTTGTTCCCTTTGTATTTTTCAACTTCTAATTTTCTTCCCACATCACCTTTTCATCTATATGGCTATGTGAATGCATATACAGGTACATAGGAAAAGAAATCCGAATTTTTGTTTTTCCCTCATATCTGGTCATTATCCCATGCCCTATGGAGGTGGGCTTCGGGGTTGTTTCGAATCAAGCCCCAACATGGGTCAAGACATGAGAAAATAAATGAGATAAATCACGAATAACATAATATGTAGAATTGTTGGATTTTTTTGAAAGAGATATATGAAAAATAATTTATAGATGTGATATTTTTATCTTATATCCTATTGTATGATATAGAAAACTTATATGGTATACTATATAGAAATTGAGTGTGTGTGGTATTGCTTAGTTATGGGAAGGTCATGAAATATAAAAAAGATAAAATATATAGGATTCCAGGGATATTTTTTATTAAATGAGATAGTGGAATCATATTTCAATGAATGATAATGTATGATTTAATTTAACTACCGTGATTCTGAAAAGGCATCGGAATATAACTTAGTTAACACTTGCATCACATGCACAAAAGGTTTCATTTAATAGTTTTTTCATATATTGAAATTATCAGGATACTATTAAATCAATTAAGGGAACCCATGATGTGGAAAGGTGGTATTAAATTATACAGTATAATTTAATATTATATTCAATAATATTCAAGGTGATTTTATGATAGTTCAATAGAGTAAACTACACACAACAGCGATCTAAAAAGACAAGTGAAATATATTTTTTAAATATTTAAATCATAAAATAAATATAAAATTGTTTTTTTGAAATAGGAATAAATATATAATATTTTTTATCCTTTATAATATAAATTAATTATTTATCAATTAATTATAAATTAAAATAATAAAATTTCAATGTAAAACAAATAATTTTTTAAAAATAGTTTTTAGGTTCGTAATGTGTTTTTATCATAAAAAATTTAACTAGTCACTATTGGATAATTATTTAAATGAAAATTTTATATTAATTATTTAATCATGTCTTTTACCTTTCATTTAATTAATTTTTTGTTAGGAATGCGATAATAATAAATTATTTTTTATGATTAAAAAATTTATTTTTCTAAAAATCAATATTGATGTGATTAAAACACCTATTTTAAAATTAATGTCTTCCTCCTTTTTAAATTTTTAAACATTAAATTAATTTTTAAAGTAATCATGTCAAAATTATCTCACTATTGTGTTTTCCTAATTTTGAAAAAAATAACATTTTAAAGAATATTGGAAAATACTAATTTCATTTGAAAATTGAATTTTTGATTATAGAATTTAGAAGGATTATTAATTTGAAATTGATTTTAAAGGTAATAAAATTCAAATAATTATATAATTAATCCTATTTATATTATTAGAATCAATTTTATTTTAAATATTTATATTAAATCTTTTTTTACATAAGAAAACTTTACTTTGGAAGACAACATTTTCACTCCCGTGTTTGTATGATTATAAATTAAATAATTCCACTAAAATGAATTGATTTAGTGAAATGGATTAAATAATTAGGATATGAAAAATTAATTTTATTTTATCATGTCATATTAATTTTTTTTTCCTAATGACCAATAAAGATAGAAATAATTGATTACTATCCTTAAGTTTAAAATGCGGGCTTCCACGTTACATGCCCACATGTTTAAATTAATATTATACACATGTAGGATTTATATTTGATAAATTAGATTTAATAATTATAAAAATTGGTTCCAAATCATTAAATAAGGCTCACTTATTAATAGTATTAAAGAATAAATTACATCTTTAAATAAGAAAATTAGTTATCACGATGAAAAATAAAATTAGAAAATAAGTAAACATATATGATAATGAAATAACATGTTTAAAATATTTTTTTTTGTGAAGAAGGATTAGATTAAATAAAAATTTTATATAATGAATTAATTTTCAATTTTAATGGCCCTTGGGTTGAGAGTGACATCCCATTATTGAATAGTTTTTGGTATTTACAAGAAATATGCTGCTAATAAATTATATAATGATAACTCCTCTCCTAACTTATTTACACATATTAATCCATTTGTCTTGAATAATAGAATAAAAAATATACCAAACGTATCCACATACATGATCTAGTGATTTTGGGATTACCAAAATACCTACCCTATTATTCATAATAAGAGATACAAATGAGTATCTTCTAAGACAATGTAATTGACTTAATTAAGATCTTTCTTTATAACATATTCACATTCCACATTCATTCATGTATTATGAATTTCAATATAATAGAAATAGTATATAAAATATAATAATATATTATTTTGTTGATGGATTAACCAATATGTAAATCCTCTTCCATCAAATGGGATATGAAAGAGTCGATAGTGTGTACGATGGATTACCATCTCCTGAACCAATCAAATTTATTTTACATCACAAACTATCATGGATGAATACAATGGTTTATTTAATATATTTATATATTTTTATGTGTTATTATTGATGTAATTATACTTCTATGAATAAAATATTACTTGTACTCTATTAGCTTCCACTTCATTGGAAAATGATAACCTCAATCCGACATATGTGCAGACTACCATGTCAATGAAGTTATCTAATTATTTTTTTAATTTAATTTTAAATGGATTATACTATGAATATATTTAATATATATATATAATATGATATTAAATTTATTCTATAAATTTTTATTAATATTTACCTTTCTTTAATTCAATCCTTCAAAAAATGAAATAATTTTCATTTGTACATACGACCTACCATCTCCATGTAAAGGGCAATTCATTTTCGAATTTATAACTCATTTAGTCTATAATAAATAAATATACAGTGAATATATATTATATTTTTTTAATAGTAAATATTATGCTGATTGTATAAATAACATATAGTTACATGGGATGATACAACTAAACAAGAAAATACATGAAAAATGAAGACATAATTACCCGAAACAATGATTTTAAAAAATACATATTAGTAAAAAAGGTGATAAAATATTTTAGTTAAACTATATATATTCGTAAAATGATGAATATTATTTTTAATTAAATTTATAATAAATCTATAATTGTGTACTTGAGCTTCAGACACATACAAAGGAACTCAAGCAATATTTATTGGTTTCTAATCCCACTTTTACATTCATGGGACATATTCCATATCCAACACTTATTTATTTTGTGGGGTATATATAATGATGCTTTGTTATGTAATATAATTAATAATTTTATATTAAATATATTTAATTGTTCATTTTATGATTTTTATTTCCCGGGGTTATGAATCATGTGTCACAAAAGTGGGAAATGTGTTATATTTAAATCTCATTGATTATCAAGATTATTTATGATTGTACTAATATTGATGAAATATTATGATATTACTTTCTTGAATCTTATGAATTTTAATATCTTATGGTAATTTAATGAAATTATATGTTTGATTTTTAAATTTCATATCTTTAATAATATAAGTGATAAAAATACCGTTTCTAAAGAAAATCCCTTTCATTGTTATTTTCTATAAAACATCCTTTCCCATTCATTTCCATGTTTTTAGAAAATGTGTTTTCTTTAAAAATGTAAAATTATAGATTAAATAATTTTATGTAATGTTTGAATTTTTAAAAAATGGTTTAAAAGGAATATTCCAGTTGTTTTCTAAATGGGGTATTTTTTTTCTTTTTTCTAAAAATGCGAATGTAATCATTGTTTTATCATAATCGCCATGATTGGATTTTCCTGCTATAATGACATCTGATTAATTTGATGATTTATTTTTGTTTTTTTTTGTGATTATTATCCAAGAAAATAATTCTCCCAATATACTATAAATTTTAATTTGTTAGATATGATTTTCAATTTCATTATGGTATTTTCTTCAGGAATGTTTTTATTAAAAGTATTATGTTATTTTATTTTATAATGTTAACTAAAATTATTTTACATATTATATATTGGTGAGATATTATTATTATACAATTATTATTATTAATCATGATTTTTATGACCAGTTTAACTATGGATGAACTATTTTGACACCATTTCCCATATTACTCTAGATATATAATGAATTTTTTATTTATTGAGGAAAATATTAATATTTTCTATGGTTTATTTTTTTAAAAAAATTGTTTATGATGATTATGTTATAGTCTATAATTATGAGGAATGCATTGAAATTAGTAAGTGATAGGGCCCACTATAGCACATCAATACATCAATAGGTCTTATGGGGCAATATAACATGGGTATTTTGCCAAGGACTTAAACATTTAACTAATACTTAATGGAAAATGGCTTGATGTAATATTTATGATGTCGAAATTCATGACTACCATCATTATGATAGTAGTTATTTACATACATGTGATTATTCAATTAAGTACGATATCGAGGGATATATTTTATGATCATGTGATTATTTATATGGAATTATTTTTTCATAATTTATTCATACCTTATAATTTTTCATTCACATGTTATTTATTATATTACCTCTATTTTTATCAAATTAACTTTCCATATTTATTATTAAATATATATTCATGGTAGAATTTTTTTATACATATACCCTTGTTGAGAATCTAATCTCACACATTTCTTATGCTTCCTTTCCCTAAGATACTATGAAATATACTACGATTGATATGTAGGGTTATAATAAAGGGAATAATTGTATTCTCCAAGAAAATACTAATTTTGGTTTTTAAATGAAATGTGAAACTAAACTATGTATCTATATTTCCAAGACTATCAAACAATTCAATATTTCAGGATGTGATTCATTGTATCTATTTCCAGTGTAATAATTTAACCACCATCCCTATTATACATGGTGTTAACAGTGATTATTGGAAAATTATTGATTAAATTAAATGTTCTTCCATATGAATAAGGAATAATATTGTTTTTTAAATTATAGGTATAAATTATATAAGAGATATTAAATTTAAAAAAATTCATAATTATAATGTTTCTTATAGTTAATTATGAATTCATCGTAATTAATAATTTTTATTTTATCAAATTGATGATCATATTTAGAATATTATATAGAGAAAATTAAAATTATTTTTAATGATTTATTAGATCAATGTATAAATAATATCATTACATAAAATTTAGAAAGAATAAAAGTTTAGAAATTATAAATTAAAATATAGACTATTTAAATTACTATAAATAAGAGATTATTAATTGTAGATTCAATATAATAAATGATATGAAGGGTTTTTCATTATGAAATGAATATAACAGGTTTATATTAAAGATGAAAAAATTAACATAGTAATTGTCTAATTAATAATTCTTTTATAATTAATTATTTTATTTATAATTAGTTTATACATGTTTATCCCATGTTCAAATATGTAACTTGTTACATTATTTAGATGTTATTCCCAACAACATGAAAAGTTTGAAATTGCATATAATTTCAATGGGTTTAATATTTTTCCGAAATTTTTTAAACTAATTCTCAGTGAACATATATTAATAGGTGGTGTAACATGATAAATACGATAAATCTAAATAATTTTAAAATTCCATGAAATTAGGATTAATTTTAATTTATTAGCATGAATTAATTTTTCAAATAGTGTTCAAACATATTTGGTATTAGAAATAAGATGAATTATAATCTATCATAACTAAACTATTGTAACATCTCAAGTATGTTATGAATAATAGATATTTTTATCTATGTCTGTTAATCAATTAGATACTGTTTTAGAGCCTTAAATTGAAAATAAATCCAATCTTAAGCATGGAATACACTAATATTTTTTAAAGGATTCTTTTACTACCTTTTGATGGAAAACCATTTTTAAATATATATTTTGAAAATTTTATAAGCTATGATTGTCAAAATAAACTTATTCTTTATGATTGGAACATCAAAATTTACTTTGTGTGAATTTTTGGTATTTTTTTGACAATGTTCATTTTTTAATTAATAGTGAAATAATACTGTATTTTACACCAAAACTGCTTCTTAATCTACTTTATTTATATGATTAGATTATCTTTTGAATTGGTTTTATAGTTAAATTAGAATATATTTTTACCATTTAATCCAATGGTGGTCATTAGGATTAATTTCACAATGGAATTGGGCATAAACTAATGCCAAACTTTTCATAGATATGGTTTAAAAAAACCCCGCTATTTGTTTTGACAACAGAAATTATTTTTAAATAAATTATTGAAATTTATGTGTTTGGAATTTGGTAAGATGGATTAACTATTTGGAATTATAAGGTCCAAATTATGTAATCAAGATTCTTTTGTTTTTGGACATTATGAATAGTAACGACGGTAATTATCTTTAATTATCTTGATTAATGAGTAATCGGGTAGTTAAGGATAATAAAATGATATCATAATAATACAAAAATACCACATCATGTGTCCTAAGGCTACTGGTTGTCTCATGGCCGACCATGGGATGCCATGTACCAAACTTGGGGGCCCCATGGAATCACTTTTGTGAGAAAGTGACTTTTTATCTTTTTATTTTTAAAGAATGTTAAATGTGACAAAGAATGTATCACCTACGAAAAATATTTTTAATTTTGTCTACATAAATGATCTTTTAGACTATTAATATTCATCAAAAAGCTAAAATGATTTCCTACATCATGATATTTCTTTGATAATTTTTAGACTTCAAATAAATTAAATTATTTATGAAATCATGATGATGCCGCGATTACCTCATTAATAAAGGATTTAAATAAAATGGAATGATAATGTAAAATATAAGACCTACACATGTCCAAAACCTATTGGATTGGTTGATTTTGAACCCTTATCACCTTATCCTCGAATTATATCAATGTTGGACCTTTTGAATCCGAAAATCATTTTCAAATAAAGTAAAATTTCTTTACTTTCCAAGAGTGCCCCTCCTCTCCTCTTATAAAAGGCCCCCACCTCTACCTCCTTACCCACACTCCCAAAGCCTTTGGCTTGGCTAACCCCTGCCGATTTTGTCTCTCCACATCCCTATCTTACTCCTTTAAGCCTCACTTTGGGCATAAGTATTCCCAAGGAAGCCTTTGAGCTCAAACCAAAGGGAGTTACCCGATTTTAAGGTAATGTCTTCACTTGGGTCCTTTTGTTTTATTTTTTTTCTCCAACCCCATAAACTCTTTTTATTAATTTCTTTTGTAACAAATACAGTATCTTAAATATACTAGGATGTTTTTATAAGAAGGATTATAGCTACACTTACACACACCTACATCTAATGGTTAAAGAACATACTCTTTCCGTGGATGGTGAATTTATGCCTCCTGAAACGATGATTGTTCAACATTCTTTTAACACCTTCAAAGGTGGCCATTAAGATGTCACTATATTTATATATGATATATAATATGTTTATGTTTTCCTTAAGCTTATGTATTTTTCATTTTGGGCATACCTTTATGGTTTCCATTATGGGTAAACGCGATATCTTCATTTAAGGAAGTGCGGACTACCGCCCCCTCAAAGTGATTTGATTCGTTAAATACCATATGTGGGAGGTATAAAGGATGAAAATATGAAATTATATATGATATTATAATGGAATTATAATATAACTTTATATAATTATGATTCCATTCTATAAAATACGAAATATAAATGAAAGTAGCGTTCATGCGTACGTATAGCTTACCGTCTCCATGAACAGTGCATTTCATTTTTTTAAGTAAAAAACACCATTTATTAATTAATGAAACAAAAGTTTACATGAGACAAAAGGATGGGATTTTATTACAATCTCTTTCAAAGAGGTGAAGAAAATCAGCTGGCAGCGCATCCAGCCAAGTCATGTTCTGGTGGACACCTTTGTTGGCAAGGGCATCAGCAACAACATTTACTTCACGGAAGACATGTGTAGCAATATAGTCGATCTCTTGAAGTGAATACAAGAAGTTCATCCAACACATAGTAAGCAGCCAGGCGAGATGAATAAATCCGTTCCAAATGGCTTGAACAATGGTGGAAGAATCACATTCAATCCACAGTTTACGCCAACCTCTTTGCAGCGCAAAATCAACAGCATGTATGACTCCAAGCATCTCCGCTTCAATGGAAGAGGTAATCCGACACCCACCGTAAAAGAAACCATGGAAATGGTCATCAGAATCTCTGAAAATGGCCCCACAACTGGCAGGTCCAATATTGACTTTTGAGGCACTGTTGACATTCACTTTAATCCAACCCGGCATCGGAGGTTGCCAGAAAACTTCAAAGGGTTGCTTGATCTTTAGGAAAATACCTGGGACACAGATACGTCTGAGGATCTCAAAGTCTCCAATATGATTGCTGCAACAATATTTTTGAATTGATGCAGCTTCATGTATCGCAATGAGAATTCGATCTTTTCCTACATTGAGTCTGAAAGAGTGATTATTATGGATAAGATCATTTCTTACATACCAGATTTCATGTAGTAGTTTAGCCACTGCCGCAAGAAAAATGTTTTTAACTTGCTGAGAGGCTTCGTATTTAGTACATTTCTTCAAAAGTAAACAAATCAGGTCAGATAAGGACCATGAACAATTAAAAATCTCAAAAATGTAGTTCCATAAAGCCGTGGCCGTAGCACAAGACAAGAAAAGACGATCAGAATCCTCTCTATGTTGATTACATAAATGACATTTTGAGCAAAGTTGAATGCCAAAGGCTTGAAGTACGGTGCATTTCATTTCTTACCTCTAAATGATTATGTAATATTATAAATGCATGCATATACTGGATATATATGATATATACATCATGATTATAATTATGGATATAATGGATACATGAACAACTTGTAATTATAAAGGGTTTATTTTTGACTCAAGTACCAATGATCGTTAAAACGACTGTTATTAACTTAAATAATTAAATAGTGTTCATGACATGGAAATAAGTGATATAAAAGGAATAATGAACTTGAAAAAGGTTCTTAAGCAAATAGAAATTAACTCAAGTTTATTATTCAGGACATTAAATAACGATCGAGTCAAGTCAGACTCGAGGTATGGGACATCATCTTAATCTCCTTTAATTGAGGCATATTTTGTTTTATACACAACCTTATTTTATATAGTGTATAAAACCCTTTGAATTTTATGTTTATCCAAAAGGAATTTTTTTTATACGTAGCGTTTTACTAAACGACAAAAGGGAATGTTTTTGTCGTACGTATGTGGCGACAACGACTTCTCCGCTGCCGTGACCGTTATTTGAGTTTCGGCTTCTTCTACAAGCCATACCTTTTTTGAAAAGAAAAATAAATACCATGTTTTACTTTTAATTTATTTTGGTATTGAAAATGGTTTTCATAATGTTTTTATATCAATGTTTTGTATTGATATCTTGTGATTGAATGGTGGAAATGTTATGTTTCCTTTATGCATGTTTTATGTGATACGATTATGTTGAGGTTCTTGGGCATTATTATGAAGACGGGTGGTTCTGTGATAAACTAAGGGCGGGTGAGCCCGATATAGCTCTCCAATGCAATGGGTAGTGCGAAGGAGTGAAACGTTAAGGTTTCTCCAAAGATATTTAGGGAATATACTGTGATGGGTATTCCAAATGTAACCAAGAGGGTTACTCCCTACGTAAGAATGTTATGAATGCCTAAAGTTACCTTTATGTCTTATGATTTCTATGATTTATTCATGATTTGATGAGGTATGTTAAAGTGATTATGTTTTATGGGTAAAGTATGATTTCATTCTTATGTGTATATGTACCCATGTTTCCCTTCCATATTTTTATATCCCTTACTGAGCTTTTTATGCTCATCCCAAGTTTTTTGAAATGTTTTTCACAGGTCAAGGGAAAGGTACATGATATGATGATAGTGTCAAAGAAGTTTCAAGAAAGAATCCATGTTTTATTTTAAATATGTTTCCATTGATGGGAAAGAAGAATACTATCTTTATGTAACCACTTTGTTTATATGTGGAATGCAATCAAGCTTTATGATCTAATTCTCTAAAACTCTAAACCCGAAAAGATCCTCAATGTGTAATCTTGTAATAACTCAAGATTATGTAAGGTTTAAGGTTGGGGCCTTGTAGTTGGTCTCAAAGGTTGGTTTAGATAACTTTAGGAGTTATAATTCTCTTAAATGATTATCCAAAAATATTTTTGTTATGGTCAAATTGAAGTGATATAGTATTTGAAGATTACCATGTTGCTTCATCTAAGACATGTTTGTTCAGAATGGTTTTCCGCAGAGGAAATAGGGAAGCAGTGCTAGGAAGGCATGTAGAAGGAAATAACCTTCTGAATCAGTATCCTGAGATGGTCAGAATTGGAACTGAACAGTTTGTTGTAGTAATGGTGCAGTTGACTGAAGCGATAAATAGTGGTGGTATCCATGCACGAGATCAGCCAGATCAACCGCAGAGGAACATGTCAGTGGTGGAACATTTCATGGGGCAACATCCCCCATAATTCAGAGGATCATCTGACCCTGTGCTAGCTGAAGGGTGGATTAAAGCACTGGAGAAGATTTTCGATTTCATGGGGTGTTCAGATAATCAAAAGGTTAGTCTTGCTATTTACTGTTTGGAGGGTGAAGCAGATTAGTGGTGGTTGATGGTTAAAAATATCAGGGACGCTGATGAGATTGATTCTCTTGACTGGGATGAATTCAAAGGTATGTTTCTTGAAAAGTATTTTCCTAAGGCTATTCGACTTAGGATGGAAAAAAAATTCTTGGAATTGAGGCAAGAGGAAGACTCAGTGGCTACCTATGAAGAAAGGTTCACTTGATTGGCGAGGTATGCTCCAAATTTTATCCGAGACCTTGATAGTAAAATCAATCGTTTTTACTCAGGATTAAAGCCAAAATATCGAAGGGAATTAGCTTCTCGTGTGTTTAAAAGTTATGAAAAGCTTGTTCGATGTGCTGGGAAGGTGGAAAGAGAGTTTTCTGATGATCAAGTGTTCTATAAAAACCAGCAGAAGAAGAGACCAAGGTGGCAGGAGAAAGGGAAGAATTCTTCAAAAAAGTCTAATGGTAAGAAATATAAGTTTCTAGTTTGTGATAAATGTGGAAAAAGGCATGCTGGAGAATGTCTTCTGAATTCTGGAAAGTGCTACCGATGTGGTAAGATGGGACAAAAGGCTTGTCATTGCACTGAAAAAGATCAAGGTGAAGGGAAGACCAAATTTGAGTTACAGTTAGTGAAATGTTTTATGTGCAATAAGATGGGTCACTATGGAAATGAGTGTCCGACAAAGAGCTTGAGTGATGGGAAGCAAAAAAAATACAAGCAGAAAGGGGTGGTGAAATCCTTTGCAACTACTTCAGCAGATGTCGGGCCATCAAATGAAGTTGTATTTGGTACTTTGTTTGTTTTTTCAGATTATTCCAGTGTGTTGTTTGATTCGGGGTCCACACATTCTTTCATCTCTGAAACCTTTTCTAGTAAAATGGGAATACCATCTCAATAAATGACTCCTGAACTTTTGGTAAAAACACATGGGGGAAATGTTGAGGCAAAAAAAATTTATAAGAATCTTCCTATCCTTATATGTGGAAAGAACCAACTTTCAAACCTTACTGTTCTAACTCTAGTAGAGTTTGATGTCATCCTGGGTATTGATTGGCTCTCTATTTACTATGCTATGATTGACTGTAGAGCTAAAGAATTTTCTTTTCAGAAAGACTTTCAGTTTGTGTACAAGAATGAACCCTTACTGTTGATAACATATCATGAGGCCAAGAAACTTGTAAAAGATAGAAATGAATGTTACCTTGCACACATCATTGAAAATAAAGGAACTGTTCAGATTAATGATGTGCTAGTGGTAAATGAGTGTCCTGATGTTTTTCCTGATGAGTTTCCTGGAATAATACCAGATCGGGAAGTTGAGTTTACTGTTGACTTAGTTCCTGATGCTAATCCAATTTGAAAACCCCCTTATCGAATGGATCAAATTGAACTTTTAGAGTTGAAGGAGAAATTGCAAGATTTATTAGAGAAAGGTTTCATTCGACCTAGCACATCACCATGGGGTGATCCTATTTTATTTGTTAAAAAGAAAGATGGTTCAATGAGACTTTTCATTGATTATAGAGCCTTGAATAACATAACTGTTAAGAACAAATATCATTTGCCTCATATCGATGATTTGTTTGATCAGCTCCAGGGAGCTCAGTATTTTTCAAAGATTGACTTGAGATCGGCGTACCATCAGCTTAAGGTAAAGGAAGAAGATGTTCCTAAGACCACGTTCCGTACAAGATATGGCCATTATGAATTTTTAGTAATGCCTTTTGGTCTAACCAATGCACCTGCTGTATTCATGGAATTAATGCATAAGAATTTTCCATGAGTTCTTGGATAAGTTTGTGGTGGTTTTCATTGATGATATTTTGGTGTTTTCTAAAAGTAAAGAGGAGCATGAAAGACATTTAAGGGTTATCTTGCAAACCATAAAAGAAAAGGAACAGTATGGGAAATTCAGAAAGTGTGAGTTTTGGTTGCAACAAATTTTTTTCCTTGGTCACATTGTTTCTAAAGATGGGATAACTGTTGATCCTGCAAAAACAAAAGTTGTGGAAGACTGGCCAAGACCCACAAATGTAACTGAGATTCGTAGCTTCCATGGCTTGGTGGGCTATTAAAGATGGTTTGCTAGAAATTTTTCACAGTTATCTAGTCCAATGACTAAGCTAACTCGGAATGGTGTTAAGTTTATCTGGAAAAAAGAATGTGATGATTGTTTTCAGAAATTGAAAAGAAGATTGGTGAATGCTCCAGTTTTGGCACTACCTTACAGGAATGGTGAGTTTGTTATATACAGTGATGCTTAATTGAAAGGACTTGGTTGTGTCCTAATGCAGAATGATCAGGTAATTGCTTATGCTTCACGATAGTTGAAAACTCAGGAGGTAAATTACCCTACACATGATTTGGAATTAGCTGCTGTTGTTTTTGCATTAAAAATTTGGAGGCATCATTTGTATGGAGTAAAGTGTGAAATATATACTAATCACAAAAGTTTAATGTATATATTCACTCAAAAATAGATAAACATGAGATAGAGGAGATGGATGGAATTAATCAAGTATTATGATTGTACAACTCATTACCATCCGGGAAAAGAAAATAAAGTGGCTGATGCTTTGAGTTGAAAAAGTAATGCTTCATTAGAAATATTGCGTTTGGAACATGATCCTTTGGTTAAGGATTTGATGAACTTTGGCATAAAAGTTGTTCGTTCAGGAAGTTATTCTGTTTTGTTTTAGGTATCAGTGAGATCATCTCTATCAGATAGAATCAAGCAAGCACAGAAGCAAGACAGTGAGTTGCAGAAAAAGGTAGAGCTGGTTCAGAAAGGTAAGTTGCTTGAATTCAACATTGATAATGATTGCGTTTTGAGATTTGGGAAGAGATTGTGTGTACCTTGTGATTCACAGTTGAAGACCGAGTTGTTATGTGAAGCTCATAGTTCTCCGTTTTCAGTTCATCCTGGTAGTACTAAGATGTACAGAGATCTGCGGGAGTATTACTGGTGGGATGGAATGAAAAGAGATATTGCTGATTTTACTGTGAAGTGTTTGACATGTCAACAGGTTAAAGCAGAGCGGCAGTTACCGAAAGGGATGTTTCAACCTTTACCAGTGCCAGAGTGGAAATGGGAGAATATATCCATGGACTTTGTTGTGGGATTACCGGAGACATCTCGAGGTAATAATGAAATCTGGGTTATTGTGGATCTATTGACTAAATCTGCTCATTTCCTTGCTATATGAGATAATTTTTCCCTAGATCAACTTTCCCGTTTGTATCTTAAAGATATAGTCAGGTTACGTGGAGTTCCCCTCTCCATTGTATCTGATCGTGATCCCAGGTTCACTTCTATCTTTTGGAAATGCCTTCAAAAGTCATTGGGTACTGAATTAAATTTTAGTACAGCATTTCATCCTCAATCAGATGGGCAGTCAGAATGAAAAATTCAGACCTTGGAGGATATGCTACGAGCTTGTTCGATGGATAATCAGGGAAGTTGGGACCAACATCATTCTTTGGTTGAATTTTCATATAATAACAGTTTTCATTCCAGTATACAGATGGCACCATTTGAGGCGTTATATGGGAAGCGGTGTCGAACTCCAGCATATTGGGATGAAGTGGGTGAACAGAAGCTGTGGGACCAGAATTGGTAGAAGAGATGGTAGAAAAAGTTCAGCTGATTCAGAAACACATGAGAACAGCTCAGAGTAGGCAGAAGAGTTATGCGAACAACAGGAGTAAGGATCTCTCTTTTAAGGTAGGTGATCATGTTTTTCTCAAAGTATCACCATTGAAAAGTGTGATGAAATTTGGTAAGAAAGGAAAGCTGAGTCCAAGGTTCATTGGACCATATGAAATTCTGGAGAGAGTTGGATTAGTTTCTTTCCGAGTGGCTTTACCTCTGAGTTTATCTCAGGTACACAATGTTTTTCACGTTTCGATGTTGAGAAAGTATATGCCAGATCCATATCATGTTTTGAGTCTAGAGGTAATTCAGCTAGAAGAGAACCTATCTTATGAGGAACAACCGGTCCAGATTCTTGACCATAGGGAGCAAGTGTTATGAAATAAGGTGATTAATCAGGTAAAGGTTTTGTGGAAAACCCACATGATGGAAGAGGCAACATGGGAATCTGAAAATGCAATGTGGGATAAGTACCCCCATTTATTCGATAAGTAAATAAATTATGGGGATGAAATTTTCTAAATGGGGGAAGGATGTAACATCCCACGTAAGTAATGAATAATAGATATTTTTATCTTTGTCTATTAATTAATTAGATAGTGTTTTAGAGGCTTAAAATAAAAATAAATCCAATCTTAAGCATGGCATACACTAATATTTTTTAAAGGATTGTTTTACTTCCTTTTGATGGAAAACCATTTTTAAATATATATTTTGACAATTTTATAATCTATTTATATCAAAATAAACTTATTCTTTATGATTGGGATATCAAAATTTACTTTGTGTGAATTTTTGGTATTTTTCTGACAATGTTCATTTTCTAATGAATAGTGAAAAATACTGTATTTTACACCAAATCTGCTTTTTAATATACTTTATTTATATTATTAGATTATCTTTGGAATTGGTTTTAAAGTTAAATTAGAATATATTTTTACCATTTAATCCAATGGTGGTCATTAGGATTAATTTCACTTTGGAATTGGGCATAAACTAATGCCAATCATTTCATAGATATTGTTTCAAAAAAACCCGCTATTTGTTTTGACAACGAGAATTATTTTTAAATCAATTATTTCAATTTCTGTGTTTGGAATTTGGTAAAATGGATTACATATTTTGAATCAGAAGGTCCAAATTATGTAATCAAGACTCTTTTTTTTGGACATTATGAATAGTAACGACGACAATTATCTTTAATTATCTTGATTAATGAGTAATTGGGTAGTTATGATAATAAAATGATATCATAATAATATAAAAAGACCACAACATGTGTCCTAAGGCTAATGGTTGTCTCATGGCCGACCATGGGATGCCTTGTGCCAAACATGGGGGCCCCATGGAATCACTTTTTTGAGAAAGTGACTTTTTATCTTTTTATTTTTAAATAATGTTAAATGTGACAAAGAATGTATCACCTAAGTAAAATATTTTTAATTTTGTCTACATAAATGAAATTATAGAATATAAATATTCATTAGAAAGCTAAAAGGATTTCCTACATGTTTATATTTTGTTTTATAATTTTGAGACTTTAAATAAATTAAATTATTTTTGACATCATGATGATGCAACAATTACCTCATTAATAATGGATTTAAATAAAATGGAAATATAATGTAAAATCTAGGACCTACACATCTCCAAAACCTATTGGATGGGTGTATTTCTAACCCTTATCACATTACCCTAGAATTTTATTAATGTGGGACCTTTTTAATCCGAAAATCATTTTCAAATAAAGTAACATTTCTTTACTTTCCAAGAGTGCCCCTCCTCTCCTCTTATAAAAGGCCCCCACCTCTACCTCCTTACCCACACTCCCAAAGCCTTTGGCTCAGCCAACCCCTACCCATTTTGTCTCTCCACATCCCTATCTTACTCATTTAAGCCTCACATTCGGCATAAGTATTCCCAAGGAAGCCTTTGAGCTCAAACCAATGGGAGTTACCCGATTTTAAGGTAATGTCTTCACTTGAGTCCTTTTGTTTCATTTTGCCTCTCCAACCACCTAAAATCTTTTTATTAATTTCTTTTGTAACAACTCCAGTATATTATATATACTAGGATTTTTTTATAAGAAGTATTAAAGCTACACTTACACACACCTACATCTAATGGTTAAAGAACATACTGTTTCCGTGGATGGTGAATTTATACCTCCCGAAAAGATGATTGTTCAAAATTCTTTTAACACCTTCAAAGGTGTCCATTATGATGTCACTATATTTATATATGATATATAATATATTTATGTTTTCCTTAAGCTTCTGTATTTTTCATTTAGGGCATACCTTTATGGTTTCCATTATGGGTAAACGCGATATCTTCATTTAAGGAAGTGCGGACTACCACCCCCTCAAAGTGATTTGATTCGTTAAATACCATATGTGGGACGTATAAAGGATGGAAATATGATATTATATATGATATTATTGTGGAATTATAATATACCTTTATATCATTATGATTCCATTCTATAAAATACGAAATAGAAATGAAAGTAGTGTTCATGCATATGTACGACTTACCGTCTCCATGAACGGTGCATTTCATTTCTTACCTCTAAATGATTATGTAATATTATAAATGCATGTATATACTGGATATATATGATATATACATCATGATTATAATTCTGGATATAATGGATACATGAAAAACATGTAATTATAAAGGGTTTATTTTTGACTAAAGTACCAATGATCGTTAAATCGACCGTTATTAACTTAAATAATTTAATAGTGTTCATGACATGTAAATAAGTGATATAAAAGGAATGATGAACTTGAAAAAGGTTCTTAAGAAAGTAGAAATTAACTCAAGTTTATTATTCAGGATATTAAAGAACGATCGAGTCAAGTCGGACCTGAGGTATGGGACTTCGTCTCAATCTCCTTTCATAGAGGCATATTTTGTTTTATACACAACCTTCTTTTATATGGTGTATAAACTTCTTTGACTTTTTAGTTTATCAAAAAGGAATATTTTTTATACGTAGAGTTTTACTAAAAGACAAAAGGGAATGTTTTTGTCTTACGTATGTGGCGACAATGACTTCTCCACTGCCGTGACCGTTATTTGAGTTTCGGCTTCCTCTACAAGCCATACCTATTTTTTAAAAGAAAAATAAATACCATGTTTTACTTTTCTTTCATTTTGGTATGGAAAATTGTTTTCATAATGGTTTTATATCAATGTTTTATATTGATATCATGTAATTGAAAGGTGGAAATGTTATGTTTCCTTTATGCATGTTTTATGTGATAAGATTATGTTGAGGTTCTTGGGCATTATTATGAAGATGGGTGGTTCCGTGATAAACTAAGGGAGGGTGAGCCCGATATAGATCTCCAATGCATTGGGTAACGCAAAGGAGTGAAACATTAAGGTTTTTCTGAAGAGATTTAGGGAATATACTGTGATGGGTATTCCAAACGTAACCAAGAGGGTTACTCCCTACGTAAGAATGTTATGAATGCCTCAAGTTACCTTTATGTCTTATGATTTATATGATTTATTCATGATTTGCTGAGGTATATTAAAGTGCTTATGTTTTATGGGTAAAGTATGATTTCATTCTTATGTGTATATGTACCCATGTTTCCTTTCCATATTTTTATATCCCTTACTGAGCTTTTTATGCTCATCCCAAGTTTTTTGAAATGTTTTTCATAGGTCAAGGGAAATGTACATGATATGGTGATAGTGTCAAGGAAGTGTCAAGAAAGAATCCATGTTTTATTTTAAATATGTTTCCATTGATGGGAAAGAAGAATACTATCTTTATGTAACCACTTTGTTTATATGTGTAATGTAATGCAAGCTTTATGATCTAATTCTCTAAAACTCTAAACCCGAAAAGATCCTCAATGTGTGATCTTGTAATAACTCAAGATTAAGTAAGGTTTAAGGCTGAGGCCTTATAACTATCACTGGGATCAGGGACTTTAGATTAAACGTCCTACTAGCATGCAGGATTATGACTTTTTTGATAAAGGTGGGTTTGGATAACTTTCCCAATAATATGACACATATAGGGATTGATAATTATATATAATTTTAAACATTTAGATGAAAAGTTTATCTAACATATGAAGAGGATGTATTAACCAATGGGTAAATATATCAATCATAAATTTATGGTTGAGTAACATAGACTATGAGTTATATAAATATTTATAATTCTATATAGTTTGTTTATATTAATTTAGTGGATGAAAATTTCGATCATTCTATATGCTCATGATAGATTGTGTAAGCTATAAATACATGAGGGGATAAATTGTAGTTTTTAGAAACTTATTTAAAAAGAATTAAAATAATAAATCCACAAACCTCGTTAATAGTATTATCATATTTTATCATGTCCATAATTCTAATTAGTGATGAATTATAATAAATATTTATTTTGATATATAATAGTTAAATAATCATAATTAGAATCAATACGATTAAATAATATTTAAGGAAAAAATATCCTAATTATCATGAATCTGATATGTCAGAGTATACGAATCATAATACTGATGAATATGTTTGAATTAATGTTATTGTTATGGTAGTAATCATATTGAAATATATAAAACAATAATTAATGAAATATAATCACAATGTTTCACTTTCCTTTTTTCAAAATATAGTATATTTTTTTCTTGTAATGAATCAAGAAATACATTAGAAACATAATGGTAGAATGAAATAAAATTATTATTTCAAATACATGTCTATTTTATGAATTAGTGTAATGTTGAAATAGAACATTGAAAATGGTATCACTCTGTTTATACTTAAAATATAGTCTAGATTTAATTAACATGGAAATACCTCGATATGAAGGTTGGATATGACTTCCTAACAATGGAATCCCTCAATCCTATTGATCCAATTCTATGTATTTCAATAATTATCATTAGATTCTTAGTCTTCCTTTCCCCAGAAGCACTTGATTTTAATTAAAAATCATATGTCAAAAAATAACAGGACAATTCTTAAGGAGATAACTTGATAATTATTCCTTTTGAATATAAATATCTATAAAATTGAAGTAGATTTGGATTTGGAAGTAAATAAATTTTAATCATCATTGATCTCTCCCAAGTGAGAAATTTTAAATGAATTTTCTACAAACTCTATGAATGGAATGATATTTATAAGAATCCCACTAATGGTCATACTTCATTCTGAATGGTCAAATATCTCTTAGTTTTTTACAATGACTTAAGCACTAGGAACATTAATGTATCTTTTGAAACTCATTTTCTGAAAATGTATTGGATTACACCATTATAGGGTAAAATGTATTCCATATATTAGAAATAAGGTGTAAAAATATGATAATAAATTTATGTTTGTCTGATGGACATTATTACAGTTATATTTATGATATTTCTGATGAGTATGGGACTAATTTTCATCACTATTATTATCCGCCTGATTATGAAGACATTTTCAGTACAAAAAGACAAAACAAAATGTCTAACATCTAATATAGTAAGGGTGAATCCCATGTTTATTAGATCCAAACTCATTATGTTAATCATAATGAAGAAAAATAATATTACTTTCATAATTAATAAAATATATTCTATGTATAGTAAAAAGTTATATTTTCCAAAAAAACGTTCTAAAATACATTATAAATGAAAAGATGGTAATCATGTATCTAAGAAACATTTTTTTATTTCCAAAACAAAAGGAATGAATAAAGACATAAGAATATATTTTTACTATAAAATATAACCCTTTTTGGAAATAGAAAATCCATCACTTAAATATAAAATATCATATTGAAAAAATTACAATCCATTTACATTTAAGTACTTCATATTTAGAATTAAACAATAATCATGAAGTCCTCCTGTGTTTATGACTCATCCGATTATGTTATAGAAAATAAGTTGAGTTTTATTAATTCCCCCATAGGATAAAATTTACACATAATGAATATATTATCCAAGTTAATTGAATAACTATATCGTATAAAATTTTATTCATTATAAAATTATTCTCACCCATTATTAAAAAGAAATCACTTTGAAATAACACCCCTAGATATGAATATTTATCCCCCATTGTTATTTCAAAAAAAACCAGTAAAAAGTCATCAGGTTTCCTAAATTATTACTGAGGGAAATATAATATGAAACAAAATGATGAACTAACTAGTCATACACAATGAATGAAAATTCATACAATAATAATTGGAAAAATAATCAAACAAAATCATATCTGGATTAATAAAGTAAATTATTCATTGATCCAGGAAAACATATCAAAAAAATTACATCAAAATTTCCAAAAATAGAAAAATTTATCCTTAATTAAACATCAGAATTGTTTTTAATTTCGTGAACTCATTTATTCCATCCTCAATATTTACTATTATTTATTCTTATGACATGACTTTCTCAGATAAATATTTATTCTGGTTCCTCAGAATATTGACTTCTTCTCCACAGGCCTTGAGATGGGTTATTTATATCTTCAATTATTTAAGATTCCCAATATATTATTTTATTTCCATTTTACTATTATTAGTTGGCCCTTTCAAATTTTCATAAAACATCAGCCATTATACTATATCATTGGAAATTGGTTGTTGGAGTCATCTGATTCAATCATAATTTTCATAACATAATCAAAATTCACATCAAACCTCCGAATAATTGAATAAAAATAATATGACACCCTTAAAAATTTATTAAATTCCTTCATGAGTTCCTGATAATTTTTTTTAATCATAAATATGCTTCTTTCTGAATTACCTATTCGGTTAACAACATCAATGATTTCGATTTGATATCAAGATATTTAGGAATCATTTCTGCTCTTGCTTCAAGTCATGAACAAAATTTGAATTTTCAATAAATTGTCGTTAATGGTTGAATGATGAAATAAAATCCTTATATTATTAACATATTTATTGAATTTGATTCTATATTTTCAATTTTATGATTCTTTTACAAATTGTTTTGATTTCATCTTGATTTTCATTCCTTTTTTCCTACAATATTTGAAACAAGATCTACAACAAATTTTTTATTAGATAATTATATTATATCCTTATCAACAGTGTCATAATTATCATCCTATTCCTTTGATGTTTGGTAATGATAATATTTTTTTGATGAGGATTGAGTTTTTTCCTATGGAGATTATTCCTTTTCAAAACATTGATATTTTTTAGATCGACTTCTGAATGTAATTCTGATGATGATTATATCGTTGATATAAAGAAAATCAGATTGATTATATTCATCAAAATATTCTTCTTAATTTTAAAAATATTTATTATCATTTAATTCATCATCATACTTTCCTTATTCTACTTATTCATCAACATGTTCTATGATAAATTCATACTGCTTTCCCTTTTCCATTTTTTACAATCTTTTCCAAATTTATCAATCCCTCAAACCCCTTCATCCAATGCTATATGAAACTATTCCAGGAAATATGAATCTATTCATAAAATATATTTACTAGAAAAAACATTTTTTATTCTTTTTCCATGATGATATGCGGGTTCTGATTCCCCCATCATTTATTTTTTATTTTCCTTTATCAGCAATTGATGGAATATCATCATACGAAAATTCTGTTTAATGAAAAAAAATTTAGAATTTGTAATTGTTATATATATTAGTTTTTACGTGATTTTTTTTCTTAATTCCTTCTCTACACATTTTAGAAAATGTACACACAACTGAGGTTATGATAAATTCTTCTTTTTTTTCTTATTTTCATTTTCATTTAAAGTATCACTAGTATGAATCATTAATTCCATGGAATCTTGTAGTTCTATTTTGATAATCAGAACCCACGGTTTCCTCTCAGACTTATCTATTATCCACTCATCTTAGAAATCATCCAATCGCTTCTTTTGTTTAATTAAATTCTTATATGGGAAAGATTATTCTTTCATTTTCTTCCATTAATCACCATGCCCATATTATGTTAAGGGTTCTTGTTTGGTTTCATGACTACCATGTTTTTCAATAATTTTTTTTGTGATTTTGTATCGAAATTAAACCTCACCCTCTTTATAGTATCATCCTTGAAGAATAGGAATTTCATCTTATTAGGAATTGACTTATTTTCAGTCTTTAAATATTTCACACACTCCATAATTATCTTTTTCAAAACAAGATAAAAAATAAAGATATAAGACTTAATAGAACCATTCATGATGTTTTTATGGTATGAAATATGAAATCAAGATGATTTATTTTCCACCTATTCACTCGACAATATGATATGATAAAATCTGATACATTTATTATATCATGATATCCCTTCCAAGGAAATAAAAAACCATGCATCGGTAGGGACACAAACCAATTTTACAGTATGAAATGAGTCACCATCAGAAATTTTTCATAATGATCAAATACTTAATATCCAGTATTCATTTTCTCAGAAGAACTAAGATCATTAGGTAAATTGAAAGAATGATAGTTAGATTCTGAAATTTCATATATTTTAAGAATACTCGCATCTTTCTTATATTATATATTATATGTTCGGTAATATATCAAGTTACAATGATTTTTAAAATCATCTATAAAATTAATAATAGTGGCATAGAAATTACAAAAAATATCATGGAAAACAAGATCAAAACCCTTATTAATATGTTCTACACATTTTGACTCACATTCCATTAATTTTGTAATATTTGTCAATAATGATAAATATTTCTCTTAAAATTTTATACCTTTTATTTTTTCTTAGAATATGATCCATTTCATGAAATATTTAGTATATTTCAACTTATTCGAAAATAAAACAGAAGATTCAAACTTTTGAAAGGTATTTAGATTTCCGAATTAGGATGGAAACATCAACTCAACACAAAATCCTTCTGTCAATTGATGTAGGACATGGGGGTCCTACATTTATATAGGAGAAAAACATGTTGGTTCAAATTTAAAATAAAAAATGGTTGATATTCAGACCCTTCATATCTGACCATTGAGATTCATTCAATGAAATATTTTAATTATCGTTGAACTCATGAGGTTTTAAAATATTTATTGTATTAGGTTAGAGAATTATTAAGTAATTTTTTTAAAATTGATTATATTTTTGTATAAAAATAAGTGAAAAAAATGAAATAACATAATGAGATAGTGTAAAAGATAAAAATAACAGATAAGTAACTTTTAAATTAATGATATTCATACTCAGGAATAAATTATTTTTCTCAAGTTTAACAAAATAATATAATTTTGATTATAAAACAATGAATTCCAATGTTTCAATAAAATGTTTAAGAATTTTAGTTTTTATGGAAAGAGTAATTATGATGTTTTTATGAAAAATAATTGAAATAGGTTTAATAAGAAATAATTTTTTTTAAATGTTAAATTTTATGAATAGTACTTGAGTCTGGGAAATTTTATTATCTTTTCTACATCTAACTTTCCTTTAGGGAAATATAGCACTGAAATTTTTATAGAGACTGAGATCAGATAACACATTTCAAAAAGGATTTTATTGACAACTGAAATATTTAAAATATAATTTTTTTCAAAAAAATAAACATATGGACCTCCCCATTGAAATAGAGAAACAAAATGTAAGGATATTGATAAACAAGAAGAAGATAGGTATAATTATTTAATATTTGATCATTCCTATATTATATTTGATTTATTTAAATCAATTGGAAGGAAGATGGTTTTTTGGAAATATTAGTAAGTTATTATTGGGTTCAAAAAAATTATAAAATTATATCTCCTTTTATTATGTGATCAAAAATGAAATTGTGTCTTATATATATTTTAATATCATGTTAGTGATGTGTTGGTTTTTTACATAGGGAAACAACAATAGTATTGAAACATAGTATTTTATTTTTTATAGAACCGAAACCATTGTTTGTTTGTGTGTGTTTCATCGACAACACTTGAGAACAAAAACATCCAACAACTACATATTTAGCTTCAACAATGGAATTTAATTTTGAGTGATGTCTTTTATAAGACCCATAAAATAACAAAAATCTTAATAAAATATATTATTAGAATGTTTATTTCATTTAAATCATTGATGAACTAATGTTATCATCTTCAAAATAATTTAATTTAAAAATCATTCTTGAAGAATAGAGAAGTCTTATATCCACTATTCCCTTAAGATAATGAAAAATTAATTTAATTACTTTTAAATTGGATTAATTTGTATATTATTGAAATATTTCACAAAATGATATTGAAAAATTATGTAAATTTGACTTGAATTTATGTAATGTAAACAGCCTATCATTCCTCTTCAAATATTTTTCACAATTGCTTCCCCAACTTCATCAATATCAAATATATTTTGAGCTGCCTATGGAAGTACTCATAATTTTTTTATTACCATATAAAAATTATTTAATAAGATATATTACATAATCATGTTATAATATAATTCATCCTTCTATTTTTTGTGAAATTTGAAAACCCAGAAAATATGATTACTCACCCATCATAATCAATGTAAACTGATTTTTCTTAAGATTTATAATGGAATATGTTAATGATTTCTCATCTGATCTATATATAATGTAATCCACATATATTTGAACAATCATATTGTTTTTGTTAACTTAATCTATAAAATTTATTGGATTCTAGCACCCATAAAAATATTATGTTACAAAAATCATTTAAATATATCATACCAGGCTGTATGGGATATTTTACATATAAATATTTAGTATGTTTATAAACATATTTTGGATTTTTTTATTCTCACAGCTAGGTGGTTTTTCAACATAACATCCTCCAGAACACATGTGTTAAGAAAATCATACTTCACATCAATTTAAAAAGTACTAAATTAAATAATGCGTTTAAGGATAGTTGAATACCAACATCTTCATGTATAGAAACTAGTTTATAGATTTTTTTATTGTATATGAATTCTTATTGATTATAAAACATACCAACACATCATTCATTATTTATAACCAATATTACATTTTCATCACATTTGTTTCTAAAATCATAGTTTACACCAATTATATAAGTTTATTTAGGTCATTCAACTAAACTCGATACATTGTTCCTCTCATATTCATTGATATCATCTTTCACTACCTTAGTCATATCGACAACACCTAAATCTTTATTATGATTCATAGGTTCAAATTGAGAATGAATAGCAAGATGTTAAATTTCATTTATTAATGAACTTGTAGGATGAATATGTTTATCTATATGACTTATGCAACCATCACATGGATGATTATAAGGAAAAAAGGATTTATAGGATTTTGAAAACTTTTTTCTCTAACATATGGTAAAAAATATTTATAGGGAATAAATTCAGAAACTAATTCTAGATTTATTTTCATATAACATGAAATTTTTGACATAGGTTGCAATTTTGTTTACTAATCACATCAGAGGATGTTGGATAAGGCTGTTTGAAAATAAAAGGGTCTATTTTATCAAACATTACATGTATCGTTTCCTCAATAGTAAAATAATAATTATTAAAAAATATATTCCATAGAAATAGTAGAATATCCAAAAAACAAACCTTCATTAGGTTTGGATTCATATTGTTTATGATAACAGTCATATTCAGTATGAATACATTGTATCAGAAATACACTAATGTTGGAAAATTTTGGGTTTCGGCTAGTCTACCAATCATAATAAGTTTTATTAAGGAAGTGTGTAGTGAAAAATCAATTTTTAAACTGAAGGAAGTAATATCCAATTAAACCCAATTTTTTTTATAAATTGAGTTTTTAGTAAACTTGGTTTTTATTATTTCTTGAATAATTTTATTTCTTCATTAAATAACACTATATTGTTGAGTTTTTATTGGAGTTTAAAAAAAGTTTTCTATAAATTTGTTACAAAAAAAATATAAAAAATCCAAATTTAAAATTTCTCCCCCATGATCACTGTGAATAGTTATCACGTTATGGTTTTGTTAATTTTATTATTTGGATATAAAAATGATTTGAAATTAAAAATAATTAGATTTAATTTATAGAAAATAGACTGAAAAATATCTAGTGTGATCATCAACCAAACATATACATAATATTTTCCCCCAAAACTCCCACTTTGTGAATGAAGATATTAATCAATGTTTAATTAAATAAAAATAATCAGTAATTGAGACTTCAATAATAGAATTATATATAGACTAATGTTGACTATTTTATTTACATGGGTCACAAAACCTTGAATAATAAAACCTATGTTAGTTTAGATCCTTAAAATGTCTTTTTTTAATAATTATATGTTTCTATGGTTACTATGTTCTAAACTTCTATAGAATAACCGATATTCATTTTCCATTTCACCAAGACAATGTAGGTCATGGATCCTAAATCCTATTATGTTAATTGTGTATACATTCTCAAGGAAATGGGAAGAATGAATTTATTTATACATAGAATTCTGCATAACCCATTTATCATTTCTAAAATTTAAAAGTTAAAGATAATCAAATAATTGAATTATGGTTTTATTTTTGTGTTTATGTCTATTAATAAACAGTTTTTTTGAAATTATTGTTTTTCAATGAAGAAAGGTTTTACTATTTATGATAATATATCATTCAGAAATAATTACAAATGTATCTTTACCCCTTTCATATTGATAATACTATGAAAAAATTGTTTTTGGGTAGTCATGTGTCTAGAACACCCACTATCCGTGTACCATATATTTTTTTGGTACAAAAAATTATACTCTAGAAATAAAATTATTATTTTTTCAGAATTCAAACATTTTTGGTCTAGTAAAGCTAGAGAACAAAAATTTTGGAATCCACAATTGTTTAGAAAAATAATCTTTGTGGAAAAAAAGTGATTGAAATTTATTATGTGAATGATCATTCCTCAAATTCCAACTCATCGACATTTGGTAAAAAAGTGATAACTTTTTGGAACAAAATAATTGTTAGTAAACATTTTTTTATATGTAAAACCCATTATAAAACTAATAGAATCAGAATGGATTTGTTTAAAAATTTTATGAATATTTTATTTAGTGATAGTAATGTTTGATTAAAATTTTCATAAAGGGAAAATTTAATAAATTAGTTTAATAACAAAATTATTATCCTCAGATGTAATTTTTGTAGATGTAAGTTTACTTTCTAAATTAATTTTCCTCAGAAATAAACTTTTAAAAATATTTAGAAAGTGTACCATTTTCAAACGTTTTCTTATCATGATATTTTGAGAGATAAAATAATTATCTGATAAATACCCTTACCCTTGAATTATAGTTTTCATGATTTTTTCTAAATTTTTAATTTGCATTTTCAATGAATTTAGAAGAACTTTATACTTTTTTATAAGAGGGTAAGGAATCTACATATCTTATAAAGTTGGAATTTTTCTACCTACGTGTCAATAGCCAAGGAAGCCACTCCTCCACCCCAGTTTAACTCCATAATATTGTCCTCCATATTCCACGACGCCATACCCCGACCCTCCCGCGTATCCTATCCTTGACGTTTGGGGTTTCAGATCGTCCAGATCATGAGTTTCCACTTCCTCGATGGTTCCAACTGTACTGTATCCCCTCGATTTTGATCCTCCATCTCCAGCATCTCTGATTCATGATTTACATCAGTCCTTTCTATGGAACCAACTAAATATTTTCGGTGCTCCAACATTTCCCGCTACCACTGTTCCCACACCTGTTCCACATCCACCACGATTCCTACAAATCATTCTCCTATTTCTCATACAGCACCCCACTTATGGTTCACATTGTTGTTACCGCTCCGACACTATGCCTAGGGTTGTCACCCACATTTCCCATCCCATCTCTAGTACCCACAAAATACTAAAGGCATATTCCTCTCTAATTTTCTCATCATGTACTGTGGATCATCATCCTGAATCCCCTCATCTCCTTATACATTTCCCGCATCTCCTACTCCTTCGAATAACTTCAGTATAAAATCCTCAAGATTCACTCTATGTCATTTCCTAATTCCCTCAAGATGTCAATTTATATCCTCCACTATAGCTCTTGACTATTTCTACTCGTTAGAATTTCGGGCGATGTGCTACTTTCCCGTGAATAGGTATGTTCTCCTATATCGTTGAAATAATATTTCCTTCAATTTGTAGTATTCCCCCTTCAGATATAACTTTTTCATTTGTTATTACAATATATCTCTTTTTCCGATTCACACATTAGGGAATCTATTTCATTATGTTATCTGGTATTTATTCCCAAATTCATTGTTTGATGAATGTTCTACAAAATGAAATATTATTCCTGATATCTACTTTGATTCTACATTTCAGGATTATTAAAATGTTGACGAATGACATTACATGTCTCATTTGAATCAGGTATCTATATCACCATCTCTTGACATTCCATGTAATGTTATCAATGATTCAAGGTAATTTTTTCTCACTAATATTTCTACTTCCATTTACATAATGTTTCATTTATTGATCTGTTGTTTGACATCAATATTTGTTTGATATATAATTCATCGTCATCTTCTACGAAATCATTGTTTCATGTATTTTATAGTTATGTATATTTTTTTATGCTGTCTTTTAATTTAAATTTTATTTATAGTAATGTTTACTCAAATTATCAGGATTTTTTATTTCATTTTCACTATCATCAAATTCACTTTCATTATTTTTGGGTTATATCATTTTTAACAAATTATCGGTAACATTGTTTTAACTCCTCCAAAATATATTCTCCCATGTCATTCCTTTATTTTAATGCTATATTTCATTGACCTTAATTGTTTTTTAGGATTATATTCTTTGAGGGATTTAACTTTTAGATCTCATGTATTGTTTTCCATTCAGTTTTTATTCATAATTAATTTTCTTTCTTTTCTAAACTTTAAACACAAAAAATCCAAGAATATTTATATCATATTTTGTTTATGGTGGAAACTTTGTATAGATATAAAATAATGTATGGAATTTCATTATATGCATTTGTATTTTACTCATGTTTTTTTATCCAAAATGTTTTGTTATTAAGAAAATTTTCATTTTTTATAGGTTATTTCATATTAAAAATTTTGAAATAGATTTTTTCAACTACTGTTATATATATTATTTCCCTTCATTACTTTATTATATATATCATCTTTATTTGGACTTAACATATAATGTTTTATTATATTGTTTACCCTAGAAAAATCATATTGTTTAATTTCATGCTATATACTATATTTCAACTCTTGCTATCTTTCAACTCATATTAAACTCTATTTTGTTGATCTTAATATTGTTTCAACTCTTGCTATATATATTTTTTACCATTTATAATTCTATTTAGAAAACATTTATTCTCTTCAAATCTTTGGAAATACTGACCATGATGGTATGTTATATATTTTAACACATACTACACCCAAGTGTATTTTTTTACTGTAGTATTTCATAAAATTAATTGAAACATTGTGATGCAATTTTCTATTTTTATTGATAAAAATTTAAATATGAAATTATGTTTCTATTTGTAGGATTCCAGTACATATGGTTCACACATTTAATACTCTATTCATTTATATTGACAAGGTCTTTTCACTTCTTTGTGTGTGCATTTAGACGAATTCTCTATCTGAGATTCTAGAACACACAATGTTTGTATAATTTGGATATTGACTCATAAATGTCATTTGGATTTGAATAAGTGGCCTTATTGCCCGTTACATAATTGATGTTGTTATCTTTTCAAATATTAGTGGTGTATGTGACTGAATCATGTCTGGAGTCGGCCTCCACAATTCATGTCATATAGAAATGGTATTTGGGTAAGATCTCATGCACCATTAGATGAGGTGTGGTAGATCTACTCATTGACTTACATGGATTTCATATCCCATAAAAAATGTACAAAATTTATCATCACTGAATCTTGATGAGGCCATTAATTATTTTTATCATTGAAATTCTCCTATGATGAAATACAAACATCCACCTAAACTATAAATATTTTAGGCTCAATGTTTCGTTATTTAACAGTTATACCAAATTTGATTTTATTCACAATTTTTACATTTTTTGTACATTGAATGATCATTTTTATGGTGCATAATGAGCATACATGTCTTCTTTAATTTAGTTTTATTTATCATCATCTCTAGTTTGTTAATGAAATAGTAACACAGATTCAAGATAATTCTCCTGATATCTTATTTTATTAATTAAAATTTAAATTTTTTTCACATATTCTGCTTAATCAAGTATGCAACATGCAATCGTTAGGTTTTTAAGGAGGTGTGACATCGGGAATGAGTAAATATTGTGGCTAAAGGATTCAATGTCTTCTTGAAGTTAAGGAAAAATCTTGCTGGAAGGTTTGATTGGAGACAATTGATTATGTTTTTCATTTTCATGATTTATTGCTTTTATAAAGATATTTATGTTCATGTTTTCAAACATTGTTTTTGTTTTTGAAACCTGTTTAGATAAGGTTGTGAGCATGTTTTGAATCATTTTTTAAATGCACTGGGAACTTCATCTATTTTCATCTGCCTTGAATGATGAAATTTATCCATATCTACTGCAATTTTTTACATGATATTGACAATTATTGTTTTTTTGGAATCATTTCAATAGGTTTATCTTTATTTTCAGGTATCCTATGTTCTCCCAATTCACATTTTCCTTGATGCTTCACTATTCCAGGGAGCTGTGTTGGTAAACAATTTTCCCGACAAGGATCCTTCTTCACTACGTTTGGAAACTTCATCACAAGAAATATTTTCATTCTTGGTTATAGCTGCAACAACCACTTAATAGTACTCCAGTATTAAATCATTATAAAAACTATGCTGGGGACCAACACTCTAGATGGTATATATAATTTGGCTGCATTGAACACTGTAGAAGAGTCCCTTATTGGTTACTACTTTTTTCATGTTTCTTGAGTTCATCATATGACAATATTTATTAAGTTGGCAATTTTTTAATAACATTTTTATGAATCATAGTAGCAGACCATGTTTTCATATTTACAAACCACTCATTACTGGTATGTAATTTGTTTAACAGGTTTTTTTCCGTAAAATAATGAACTATAAGAGTTCAACTCTTTGTATCCAACTTAATTTCCATACATTAATCTTCATAGTTGTTTAAAATTGTTGAGTTAATGTGTATTTTTTTTTCAGTGACTAGTAAATTTTCATTATAATTCAATCTCGATGATAGAATGTTTCAAATCTACACTAATCTTTTATTTAGTGTAGGTTTATTAAAACCCTAGAATTGTAGTAATTCTGGTTCTATTTCAACTCTATCCTATTGTTTTTCTATTTTTATCCTTACAACTATTAAACATCATATTTTTGCTTTAATGATTTCAGTAGTCACTATAAATTTCTACTTAATCAATATAGTCAATTATTTTCTAGAAATAATCCAAGAGTGGGTGGTACATTAATAATCTTTCATGTTCATGAGGTGAGGAAATTTTTATAAATTTTTTTTCTCTTTAGTTCTTTTAATTCGTGTACCATCCTATTACCCCATCCCTCTGAAATCTATTGATAGGTGCACTGAATTTGGATGGGAATTGCCTTTTCGGGCTACTGACAACTCTGATGCCCTAAATTTATTAAATGAAAATATTAGGGAGTTGGGAGATAATCTGAAGAAAACTCAAGCATGTACTCAAGTTCTACATTGGCGAGCCTCTAAGGTGCGCCATTCACTAAATCCTTGAGTTTTTTCATTCGAAATTTCTTTCTTGATTCATATTAAATATTTTCATATGGATTCAAAATATTTTATCTAATATATATTTTTTGTATGTATAGCAATGAGTCAGTGTGACTAATATTATATGGTTCACTGGTTTCGAAATGATATCATCAAAAATAGATGGCAACACCATCACCAAATCATTATTACATGAAAATGAATCCTTTTTTTCTATAAGGACAATTTTTTGATTATTATTTGAGAATACAATGCACTGATTTTTCAGGAAATTTGAAATATTTGATCTTGTCAATGCCCTGAACCATGACATTTGTAATGGACAACTGAGCGTTAGAGATAAAAATATTGGAGGTATTTCTTTTTATAGATCCATGATTTCTTTATTCCTTTTACTGTATTTTTTTTCTATGTAACTATTTCTTACCCAAAATGATCTACTTTGTAACGATATAGATTATCTGACCATACACACACAGACACACACGATACACACACAGTAGAATGCTTTCAAAACATAAACATGCCCCATATCTATACATATAGAACATATATATATACATAAATGGTTTCTAAAATGTTTTGTAGATTATATATATATATATAATGAGTATATGAGAATATTTATGCCAATTTATAAAAACATATATATGTTACTTATTTTAATATGATTTTTTCAATTGAGGTAGTCCATTGAATCTTGAGATCAATATCTTAGCATTTTATATCTATTTTTTGGAATGCATTAAAATTCCTGTATAATATTCTTTTTTACATTTTAGGCTTGGATATTTTATATTAAATATTTTTAAATTCATACAACTTATTTTTCGAAAATAGTCTATTACATATTGATTAAAAAATTAATTTAAAAAAGGATTATAGTTTCTGTATATATAAATTAATTCTTTGTTGGTATTCTGATGTGTATTTTTAACTTGTGACCTGTTTTCTTCATAAAACATGACAGAAGTAATTTAATTAATGATGATTCTTAAATTCTCATGTTTATGTATTATATTATGGCATATCGGGATTACAATTAGTAGTTTTTGGCATAAATAACTTGTCTTTTAAATTATATCTTAAATCATTCATGTATAAAAAATCATATCTTCTATTTTAATATATTACAAACTAAAGTTTTCATAAAAACATGGTTTATGCAATATTGACATTATTTACATTTTGAACAGGTTAATAACTTCCTCCATTATATCACAAAATCAAGCTGCTGCTTTGGATTTCGGTGTCAATGATTAATAAACTTCTATAAGTAGTTAACAACAATATTTTTGTAATCAGTTTTTATTTAACTATAAGATCCAATGTTTTTTTGAATTCTATTTGAAATGTACTTTCATTCATATTTTTAAGTTATTTTTTCTCAAATTAATTTCTCAATACTATAATGATTTCCTTAATGTTTTCTACTATTTCCATACTGTCTCCATTGTTTCTCCACATGTATTCCAATATTGTGTACCATATTTTTGTGGTTTAAATAATATCAATATTACTGTTCATTATTAACTTTGAAAACAAGTATTTTCTTATTGAATATAATAATTGATTGACAATTCCGTGCGAATGAACGAGTGAGTACTAGTTAGTTTCTATAGAATATGATTATTCATACAAAGTTATGAAATCCTTATTATTGGGATAATTATCATTTAAATACATGTTGAAATGGTTCAAAATATTAAGTTAATTCATAATAAAAAAAATGATTTGAAGGTGTTATATTGGAACAAATACCTTTCTTCCTCAATCCTAAACTTTTATTATCAGATATTTTTTCTAAAGTGTCTCCTCCACTAGCACACGATGTGTCATCATCCTTAAAAACATTATTTCCCAATGATTTGTAACACTAAATATAATTCATTTCTTAATCTCCATCCTTTCCATCTTTTCTCTTTAGATTTTGAATCTATATTTGGTTATGTCTATATATCTTACATTAAGAGCATGTAACTTCCTCTTTCTTGTCACTTTTATCTTTATGACCTATTTATAATTATTTTTAAAATAGTTCATTCCAAACAAAATTTTTCCTCCTCACCAAATTAGGAACCTCAATATCAAAAAGTACAAATAAAATGGAATTATATTGAACAAAAACATTTTTCATTATTTAAGACAAAACCACTTTCTCAGATGATTGTACTTTAGTAGGCAAGGAAGATATCATAGAAATGGGAAGTCCATAGTTTCACTTTTTTTGTTCCTCTATATCAATTTTTAGTGAACTATCATATTTTATCAGGGTTGAAATAATATCATCCAGGGTGATATTACAAACCTTTATTTTATTATAAATAATATTTCTCTTAGATTCCCATTCATTGGGGAGAATATCAATGATTTTCTTAATACAAATTTTACCATCTAATACTTTCTCACAAATATCTTGTAAACTATTTTGGATAGTCTTATATATATGGTGTATCTTGGTGATTTATTCCTTATAAATATAATCATAATCTTGATTATCATATCATTACATTTCTCTCCCACTTTCTATAACCTATAAAGATCCACAATTTGTAACCTTTAACTTCTTTCAAATGTTGTTCGAAGCTTTAAAAATGATATTTTAATATACATTATTATAGTATTTGAATATATCAAAATATTTTATAAACTTCAGTTTAGTTGATATTATTTATTTTCTTGATGGGTAAAGGAAGAAAATTCCTTGTCAAGTATGTTATAATTTATAGTTATCATGGAATTGTATTGACATAATTGTTGATAACAACAGTCTTCCTTATATTTCTCAAGTACTCATAGTGTGCACTGTAAAAAATATGAGTACTATTTGGTTTGATATTTTCCATGGATCTGACATTAAAACCCGTGATCTAAATAAAATAACCTTCTATTGAAAAGAAAAACGTTAGTGTATTAATGTTTTATAAAAAATGTTTACAATAAAAAACAATAAACATGTAATAGTAATGATAGTAATAAATTTTCCAGTATTTGAGTAGTGGAATCCTTCTCTGATACTGGGATTTTGATTGTTATTTATTCTATACATATCATATAAAAGATCTAATTATTATAGTGGGTGGATTATTATTTTTGAAAAACATAGTTTCATATGAATTATACAAAAAAGTACAGACACATATTTAAATGTGTTATCAGATTCATAATTATCCATATGTATGACTAAAAAAGTATCATAATCAATACTGATTTTGATATATCATTATTAAGGAATCAAAAATTGTATCAATATTATTAAATTATACCAAAAAAAATATCAGAATAAAAAAATCAAACTTATCAGAGTATAAGAATCATAAACCTAATCGGTAAGATTAAATAAAATGTATTGTTATTAACAAAATCATGTTGATATAGATTAAAAAATAGTAAATAAATATGAATACATTTTTTCAATTCCATATATGTAAATGAAAGTTAATTGTTATTTGTATAAAAACAAAAAATATAATATAAATGTAATTTAATAAGTAATTATATCTATTAATAAAATTATATGTTTCTTTTATAATTAATATTAAGGTACCCACTAACCTTTGATAATGGTATCACATGTTTTATACTTAAATTAATGTATTTATTTCCTTAGTATGTAAATCCATCAATATAATTATTGGGTATGTATTCCTAACCACAGAAGACCTCGATTCGATGGGCCAGATTCTTTGTCTCATTATCCCCATTATCCCATATTCAAGATGATAAGATTATCTATTTTCATATACTCAAAATAAATTTATTTTAATAAAAAAAATATATGTATAAAAAATTTAAATAATAGTTTTTATGGAGACAACATGATAATGATTCCATTAGAACACAAAAATCCAAAATAATTACAGTATACTAAGAATAAGATGTTCATACTTTGTAATCATCAAATTTCTCGCAAAAGTGATTAATTGAAAATGAAGTAGCTAAAAACTCATTGAAAGAATTATTATTTATATACATCCCTCCAATAGTCATAGTTCATTCCAAATGATCATATTCGTCATGTTTATTATAAATACATTGACACCTATCACATCAATGTCATTACTAAAACAGATTATTAGACATCATATTGGTTTACACTATTATCGTTTAAAATTTATTCCTTATAATATAAAAAAGTCTTCTAAATATAATAATAAACACAAGATAGCCTAATGGACATCCATATAATTGTGCTTTGGAAAATACTTATGAGTATATGTCCTATTTTCATTGGTTTCTGTATAAATATAATTAGTAATAATTTTTCATTATGAATGATAAGAAAAATGGTCTCACATCTTATCTTATATTGGAGAATCTGATGTTTATGGAATCCATACTCATTACGGTAATCTTAATGATTAAATATTTGATTACATTTTTATTTCATAGAACATATAATCTCTATTATAAAAAATTTGGTTTTCAACAAAATAATTACAAAATATTTTGGACATGAAAAGCTTAGTAATGAACTATTTAACAAATTATTTGTGATTAAAAAAAAATAAATAGAACATCAGTAGGAATAAATTTTTACTCAATATAAATATTATTCCAAAATAAATTGATGGAATCATGAATTAATAAATGGAATAAACTAATATAACACTCTTATATTAAAACCCTTTGGAAATATTAATAGTTATATTCCATCAGAAGAGATATAATTCAAGTCCTAAATTAGTAAACTAAATAGGTTCAAAAAAAGAATGGTTTTATAGAATATCATATATAAAGAATGGTTGAAAATATTAACCCATACAGTTAGGTAACCCAAACCCACATATTTCTTTTGGTTTAAACATGACTCATAATCCCTAAGAGTTATAATACATACGAAATAGTGTTGAGTTTCTTAAAATGATGGTTTGTATAAATATTTTTCCATAATGATATCCAATATTCTTTTATGTTATATTTTGGATGATAAACTTTAAAATTAGCTATTTGGTGAGGGAATTACAATGTGGAATCATTACAATGGGAAATATGGATCTGATCCTACAAATTAATGTGAAGAATTTAAAAGGTTAACCATAATTTTACTATCTTAACTATTAAAAGTACTTATTAGATAATTATAATAAATGATATTATTTTATAAAAGATTATATTATAAATAAATGACATCATCATCATAAACCATAACATTGTAATATATCATTATGAAAGGAAATTCGTAATATATAAAACCCCTATGATTGGAATATTAATAAATGCTCTCAAATAAGAGTATTTGTACATGTTTGATGAATAACTGGATGATAAAAATTGAATTGTCGATGTTATTCAAAATGTGAATCGATATACTTATGAGAAGTATAAAAAATGATTACAGGTTACAATGGAATCACTTTTAATATAACAACATTATTTTTTTATCATGTTTTGAATATGATTTGATATATAAATTACATGGTGATATGAGAGGATTCCTTGATAATTATTACGGATAATGAAATCAATATACAACCATTAATTTAAATTTTCCAACATTGTGAATGATTTTAAGAAAAAGTATCCTATATTTTTTAATTTTCTGAGAAAAAATAGACAAGGGAATTTGATATCTAGGTTCTAATGATATATTGATTCTACCAATGCTTAAAATATTAATCAATTTGAGGAAAAAAAGTTGCAAAATGAAAAAAAATGCAAATTCGTGTATCTAATCAAGGCCATTAGTACCTAAATTCATCTATAAGATACATTAACTATTATATAGGATATTAATTTCTAGGATAAGTATACCTGATTATGAAACTCTATATAATTTCATTGGTATTTATCAAAGTTTAAAAATTCAATTTTTTGGTATTATGGGTTATAATATACGAAAATTATACTTTAATGGTTGTTTAAATAAACAATATTTTGATATAATTTGACGAATTAACCTACATGGTAGCTTTCATTAATGTTATGAATCATTGAGTAGTTAAAAAATTTAGTTTAATGAAAAAGTATAAATCATGTCTATATGGATTCGAGTAAAGGAAGTGTATGTTTATCTCAATTCTCTAACATGACAATGGTTTTTTCTTTTCTACTATTGAGTTATAATGTTATATTTGAGATAATAAATTATAAAAAAATTCTTCATTACTCATCATGTTCCATAACACATTTAGATATAATGATTGATTAATAGATTTTAGTCCCGAATCCTTGCAGAATATTTTTAATCCCCTATGAAATGAATTTCCATGATTCCAAGGTTTGTGTCATGATAAGGCTACATGACACCATTGGAAGAAAATAAATTTATTTCAAATGACAAATTGTTTTCAAATTTATAAAATTAATTAAGGAAAGATATTGAAAACTAAAAAAATGTTATAAATTAATGATGTAATTTTGAGATAGGTAATGTAGAATATAATGAGAAACATAAATTTAGATAATAGTAGTGGATATGTTTTGAACTTTAGATATAATCCACTTAATTTTATAAAATTTTACCAAATTATATTTCATAAAGCATATTTCAAATATCAAATTATACATTTTTAATTCTTGGAAACTATATAGAGACCCAAAATATGGATTTATATCAATTATGAAAGTGACTTTATTACCCAAATACCTTAGGGAACAAATATCTAGTTAAACATGTTGTTATCAAGAGTGAGTCACTGAAGAAATTTAAATATACATAATAATGACATGAATTATGAAACTTAAGAAACTATATGGAATATCTTATATGAATAAAACATAATTAACTGGAAAGAAAATTTTATCTAATGAAAACAGATAATAGAATAATTAAAAAACATTAACAAAGATGTATAAAAACACCAAATAGGAATTTTCATTGCAATCCACTTCTATAACCCCTTGAATATTATACCTTGTTGTAAATATTAATAAATTGGAAATCCAATTCTATCTAGAAGAATACACTTTTATAGACACAACCCCTTTATATCCATTAAAAATTTAACATAGATATATTTTGATAATGGAAATGGGAGTTATTTCTTCCATCAAAAAACAATCCATTGTCATTGAATGTTATATTTGAAACCTTAAACCATTGAATCCTGGA
Organism: Viscum album; assembly: GCA_963277665.1. Lineage (NCBI taxonomy): Eukaryota > Viridiplantae > Streptophyta > Magnoliopsida > Santalales > Viscaceae > Viscum > Viscum album. The sequence goes on from OY728127.1 coordinate 1,733,021,306, forward strand.
TGAAGTTAATATATAAAAGAATTTAAATCTTTATCCTATATTTAGGAAAGAAATATATATTCAATTGAAAAATTGAAATAAATGTTTCTCTGAATTGTTATATAAATGACTTCAATGTAAAGAGAATTTTTAGTTCCCCTCATTTCAAGCATTTATCAGCAACATTAATGTCCAATATTTACATAATATTTAATGGAATCATGGATTGTAAAGTTATATTATAATAATTTATTTAGGATTCATATAGTTCAATTTTTCACAAGATATAGTTGAGTGAAATTATGAATCATAAAAATAAAATCCTAAAAAATTTAAATATAACAATTTGAATTAGTTTGGAAAATGTCAACCAGGAAATATGAAAATGATAAAAATACAAAAAAAATTATATTTTATGTATTTTCAAAAAAACCCTCCAAAAAAAGAAACATGATTCAATTTCAGTTTATATGGTCAAATTGTGGGGATTAAATCATTGATATTCTACAAAAAGTAATGAATATTCATGATTTATAAATTGAAGAAAACTTCAGATTGGGACTCTTGGGAATGTTAGCATCAGAATAAACACCAAATAAATTCAAAAATTAATGTCCATGAGATATACTACTTTAACACAATTGAGATTGAAATTTTAACACATCATTTGAAATATTTATTTTAGATTTTCCATTTGGTTCAATCAATTAATTCCCACATAATTAATAATCCCTTGATCAAAAAACACATAACTAAAATTAAATTTTCACTAATCACGAAAATATGAATTTTTATCAAATATTGCCTAATTGAATAACATGAATGGGTCAATATATTGTGATTATTATTTAAAATTCATAACCCAATAAGTCATGGGCATGTGTTAATATTTAAAAAGTTTACATTGACTGTTCTATGGGTGGGGTCTTTTGGAATGATATATAATATTATAAGAGGTATATTGAGGATGGTTAGGATCTAATGTGAAATAAATGAATTGATCAATTTTACCTCAAGAATAGTGTGGTCCACCATATTGTAGCAACTTGAACCGAACATTTTTAGAGGAGGTTTCTATGACCATCACATTGGCATGATTTAAAGGAATAAAATCCAAAACTATCAAAGAGTTTTGTAGTCCTAGAATACCAGAAACATAAATGAGACTTATATAAAAATGATTACAATAATTAAAACATTTTTTAATTTTTTGGATAACTATATTTCATCAAAAAAAACATTGTATATCTTTCTTAGTATAGTTCATGGAATCATGGTGAAAGTAATCATAATAGGGGTTAGGTCAACTTTTTAGTAAGGATAAATATAGTTGAATAAATACTAAATCAATAAGAATAATCAATATATAAAGGTTTATTAATGATCAATAAGAGAGTAAATAAATAAAAAATTAAATAAAATAAAATAAAATCCATTTAAATAACTCGATAACGAAAAATCTATATTGAAATGTAATAAACTGAAAACATATTCCCTTAAAATAATAAACTTGGAATAAAAATCACACATATACATTTACATAGTGAAAATATTATTTATAATAAATATTGATTCAAAATGAATGAAATGATAAAATTTTTATTGTCATGACTCATTTATATGAAAACTCTATAATCAAGATTTATTATCGAGATAGTTAAAAATGATATATAAAAATATATTTACTTTGTGTAACTAATTTTCTTCCTGAGAACCTATCAATGCATCATGGGTATATATAATTTCCAAGAACCACCCATCCCTATATGTCCAAATCATTACTCATATTTAGAAATTGATTTAATTTATAAACAATATTCCTTAACATATGTACATATTGAATAAAGAAAACAGATTTTCTAATATTTCCTAGTATAATAATATATTAATCAATGTATAAACCAAATATAATAATAGTATGCAGATTATTAAATAATAATATCTATCACCCTTGTCTTTTAAAATTTTCAGTGATAATGATTATAATTTTTAGACTATTTCAAGATAAATGTGTCAATTATAAAAGAAAGTCAGATAGCAAAGATAACCATTATATCTTTGTAATTTTCTTGTTAAACCACTTGGGTTGGATAACTCAATGTAAAACCTAAAATAACATGATGTATGAGAGAATAATGATATCATAATAAAAAATGGTTGTATATACACAATATTGACATGGATTTATTCATAAAAACTAATAAGTCTCAAAGGGATGTAAATTTATCGAAAATTCTTAATTATATGATAAATTTATAATTATAATCCCCATGAAATAAATAATTTGAATTGAAACTCCAAATATAATGAGGATAAATTTATTCATAATATAAAACACAATAGGGTCTGTATAAACACCACATAAAAGAAAAATGTTGTGAAAAGTGTATATCCCTCACAAAAAGAAATCTTTGATAAGAATCACTTACCATGTTCTTCTTTTTCAGTGAAAATCCTTTAACCTCCTCTATAATGTATTTATGTATGTAAATAACATATAATAGAACCATAATTATATTTATTAAATAATATATTATCTTAATATAATATCTTCTTACCACTTTGTTAACAATCGTTCATTATGTTAAATGTTACGGATACTAATAACCGAGTTTTTCAACTATGTTTTGAAATGTTAGTTTTTTATTATTTCATTGATAATGGTTTAATAATATAAAATATTTAAAAAATTATATACATATAATTTATATTAAATATATATTTAATTATAACAACACATATTATTTTTATATTGGAAATAAAACACACCATTCATGGAGACAGTATGCAGTATGTATGCCTGAATGCTAATTTCATTTTGTTAGTAAATTTGAAATAAATAAAATAAAATTTTATATAAATATATTTTTATAATAATTTTAGCATAATATTTATGTCATATATTTCACATATTTTATATTAAGACCATTATTTATTCATTCCATGTATAGAGTGAAGGAATTACATCGCTTTAAGGAGGTGGAAGTCCACACTTCCCCAAATGATGTTATCATATTCCCCTAAAATGGAAAGAATGAATGTATATTTTCTAAAAAAAACATAAGTACAAAGAAACTATAAATATCATATATATCATATATAAATATTCCATCCATCATAATTCCCAACCACGATAGGTGGTAAAGGAAAAACTAACGACATCGTTTCAAGAGGCGGTAGTTCGTCATCCATGAATCATTAAGTGTGTTCCCCATTTTATATATTTTTTTGCAGGTTTAGGTCAAACCCATACTATTTTGACCTCATAGAATATTTATTGTACTGAGGATATTATATATTCAAGGAATAAGGATAATTAAATGAGTGCGTAATGAAATAAAACTAAAGTGATTATTGAAGAATGTTACCTCTAATTTGTGCAGATCCTTTTGGTTTATAACAAAAGAATTAATTTAATTTCATTACTAAAAATTTTAGGCATCAAGTATGAGATAAGGGATATTTGGATCTTATTTAAGAATATTTTGTGCTACATAAGGGTCTTTATAGGTGTGAATTAGTGTAAGGGGTGAGTCTCTTTTTATAATAGAAGAGAAGTGACATTGTTGTAAATATAAAATGGTAACCAATTCTGAGAGGCATATCTTAAATAAACATCCTAAAATAATGAAAATAATCAATAAAAGGGAGGATATGGTCAATAAATAGCCAAAAAATTGGTTTTATACATGTTTTCATGTCATTTTGTGCCTAAAGATTCTAGTTTTTCCCTTGTGAAGCTAACATCCCTCTTAAATGCTACAACTAATTTTAATAACATTCACTAATATTTTTGTTCAAAACTATCATTAATATTAATTATAAATTAAAAAATATTCTTATTCAAAATATGTAATCCATTTTTTAAAAATTCCAATCACATAAGTGGAAGATATTAATTTTAATTTTATCTCACGAAAATAATGGCGAATTGTGTTTTTAAAGTCAAAAGTTTTAGAAGTTTTATAAGTATTTATACCAAATATCAAATTGAAATAAATTACAATGAATGAAATTTTATTATTTGATAAAAAAATTACCAAATTTAACATTAACTATAATAAATAAAATAATTTAACCATATAAATAAATTTGGAAAACTGGATGTTTTGAAATAAAATTCAGTATATTCATTATTCATCAAAAAATAAACATCAATGAAAAATATAAATAATTCACCATAATATAATTGTTGGGTTCATATATGAAAAATAATTTTTATTTGGTGATATAAAAATTTTAATGTGAAAATAATTGGATTGAAAAAATTTTATCCATTATATGGCGTCATAATTTTCTTTTATAGAAAAATTAAAATTTTATGCAAAAAAATATAGTCATTATTATCTTATGCATATAAAATATAGTGGATAAATATCAAAAATATTTTATCTCATATTTCACATATATATTTCATGAATATCTTTCAATAATTATAATAAATTTAATTTTTAAGACAAAATGCATCTCCGTATATAAAATAAATATATTCCATTTATTTTCAAATTTTTTATATACATTTGTAATTAAATGGGACCAAATGAATTAATTTTATATTTGTGTAACCCAAATATTTTCATAAGTTATTAAATCATTATCATAACATCTAATTTAACATGTAGGATGTAACTTTTTATATTGAATAATAATACTTTTATAATATGTTGATGCTCGGGAAAACTCATTATTGTCTGTAGTGAAGAATTTTGAAGAAATTTTTTGTTTTTTGTAATGTAATCTAACTTAGTATTGTGTACATTTAAATATATAACCTATATTGAATATATTTAAAATTATAATTATTTTTTAATGTATTAGGATATTATATCTTCATACGAACTTGGTGTTGTGTGTAATACATGATATCAAATATATTGTTATTATATCGGAATATGAAGGTGTTACATTATCCCCACATTAAAAAAATTGTCTCCATGAAATTTAAAATTGATCTAGGAAATACTGGTTTTGATATTTGAATTTTTTTTTTGGTGAAATCCAAAATCCTAGTGACAATTAATAAAATTTCATATTAATAAGAGAGAATGAGAAGTATAAAGGATACATGAAACAAATATAACTATGTTTATATATAAGAGAAAATTAGTACAAATACAAAATATGGACTTGGAGGAAATATGTAAATATTCATGCATAGTTATTAAGGTTGTCGATCCCAAATTAGTTAATTATAAGTGGAATGTTGAGGGCGTCAAATCCATAAATATACGATGATTAAAAAGTCGGTTGGTTCTACAATAACTAAGGTAATCGATCCAAAATAATTGAATGAGTACTAATCGATGCATATAATAGACATATATATGATGGTCCCAACCGATCACTACATTTCCAATAAATTCCTCACATCGAGTAATCTAATAAATTAATAAACAATACACCTTATCAAATTTTTATTTGAAATAAAGAATACCAATTTATCAATATTTTCATGGATAAAAAAATAATAATAAAATTAAACAACATTATTAATAATAAAATACGATTTAGAAATTAATAATATCAATCACCCCATATTGTGGAAATTTCTAATGAAAAATGATTAAAATCAGGTGATTGTTTCAAGAGAAATGTGAAAATCACAAAAGAAAGTGAGATACCAATGACATCCTTTAAGACATGGTAAATTTAAAGATAAACTCTATAGGTGAGATAATTAAATTTGAAACATAATATACCATAAATTATGATATAATAATGATTTTAAAAGTAAAATGGGTAGTATATACCCCACATTAATGTGAATTAGTGTGTAACAACAAATAAGTCTCAATGGAATGTAAATAGGTTTGAAATATTCTACAACTTAATAATTTTTAAATTATAATACTCATGAATGAAATAATAAAAAATTAAACTCTAAATATCATGAATATAAATTTATTAATGTTATTAAATACAATTGTGGATTTATATATACCACACAAAAGATATAAATGGTGAGAATGGTGTATACCTCACTGAAATAAAAGTGACAGAAGAATCGATTTCCTCACATTTACTTTTATGTGAATACACATCCACTGCATGTATAATGGTCTTAATAATGTAAATAACTTATAAAATACCCATAATTTTATTTATAACATCATATATGGTTTTTTATAATATCTTAATACCCGTTTGTTATCAATATTTTACTGTATTAACTATTTAAGGTGTTATTTTCATAGGTTTTCAAGTCTGTTTTTAATTTTTAGGTTTCTGATTGATACATAAATCGCAATTTCATCATATCCAGGATGTAAATAATTAATTATATATCATAAATATTCATTATATATTAATTTATATTAATCCATAACATTTTTTGACAGTAAATGAAATGCACCATTCATGAAGACGAAAGACCAGACATATGCATGGACACTACTTTCTTTTATTTCCCATATTTAAAAGAATGAAAAGTAAATGATATATATTTATATGTATATTTTAATTATATTATCATATTTTTTTAATATATGTCACATTGGTTTATTAAAATCATCCTTTATACATTGAGTGTATATCGTCAATGAATTACTTCACTTTAATGAGGCGATTAACTACACATCCAAAAAGGATTTATCGTATTCTCATAATACTAGAAAATATGATCTTATATTTTATAAAAAATTATCTAATAATGATGGAATTATAAATAGAATATATATCATAAATGAATAACATTTCCATCATAATTCCCAACCACGAGATGTGCTAAAAGAAAAATGAAGGATATAGTTTTGTGAGCCGGTAGTTCATCGTACACAAATTTGTAAGTCCATTACCGATTTGGAAGAAGTGTGAGTAGGTGTAAGTCGAAAAAATATCATATATTTAGGATACTATTTTTATTATATAATAATAGAAGAAAGGTAATTGAAGGAGTAAAGAAAATATAAATTAAATTTCATCATTGGAAAATGTTACCTCTTATTTTGGTTACTTATTTTTGTTTATATGAAAAAAAATACTTGGAATGATTTATTACAAAGAAGGGGCTTATAGGAAGATTTTAGGGGAACTAGGAGAATAATAATTATATTTATGGTTATTCAATGAGCTTGATAGAAGTGATTAAGTTGGATGGGAGAGTACCTATTTATATAACATGAAGAGTGGTATTCTTGTAAATATAAAAATGAAAACACTATTGAGATGATACAATTAAATAATGTGCCTTAAATAATGATCCAAATTATAAAAAATGATGGATATTGAAAAAATATATCCATATTATTAGTTTTTACATGTTTCTTGGTCATTTTCAATTAATTTTATGGTTTATTTCCTTGATAAGAAATTTTTTCACTTAATCACTGTAACTAACTATAATTACATTTTCTAATAAATTTGGTCAAAATAGTTGATCTTATTATATATTATAAGTTATTTTAATTTAAAATAATTAAAACATTTTTTCAAATTTTAATCATATATGTTGACGACATTAATTTAAATTTAATCATTTAGCAAAGAATGGATAGAGGGGTTTTATGGAAAAAAATGTCAAATGTTTGAGATGTTTTTACATGATGTTTGAATAGGAAATTAATTAAAAGAACCTAAATTGGATTAACTGATATAACATTTATCAAATTAAAAATCAAACTTAATAATAATATCTAATTTAACATTAGAATTTAAATATATTAATGTAGTTTTGAATTAAAAAATAATATTTTTTTACTTCTAATCAAAACATAAAACTTCATAGAAAAATACAAAAAAAAATTCACTAATAAAATTTATATGTTAATATTTAAAAAATTAATTTTATTTTCAAATATAACATTTATAAATGTTCTATAAGTTGGATTTAATATCGGTCCTCTATTAAAAGGTAGCAAAATTACCTTTGTAGGAAAATAAAATTTTTAAGCATAAAACTGGATTTATTATTATCTTGTGCCTATAAAATATATTTGATGATGATATATAATATTATATAGAATATATAAAATATATATTTCATTAATATCATTCATTAATTATAATTAATTTAATTTATTAATCCAAACTCTTCTGAGAGCATAAAATAAATAAATTTCCTTCCAATTTTATTTATTTTTATATTTATTTCCAATGAATGGAAACCAATGAATTAATATTATATTTGTGTAACCATAATATTTTTTAAATTTATTTAATAATATATATAACTAAAAAATTAACATCTAGGTTATATAATATTATATTGAGTAATATTTTTTATAATATGTTGTTTCTAAATAAAACATAGTATTACTTGTAACAGAGGCAATATAAGAATGTCCTTGTTGTAACCATATATAAATCATTATTTTATATATTTCTTGAAATATCATATATCGAATTTATTTGAAATATTAATTATATTATAATGTCTTGGGATATTACATTTCCTTATGCGCTTGGTGTGGTTATTCATATATGATACTTCAAAATTTAAGGGTTTTACACATATCCATGATGAATGTATCCTCAAAAAACATTTTGATTTAATTTTTTTACATCCCACATGATCATCACATTATAATTAAATATATTCTCCCACCCCCTACAATTGTTTAGCAATGTTTAGTTTATTTAAAATTTCTATTATTCCTCCCATATTTGTATTTTGATAGGGAAGAGAGAAATAAATGATTTTTATAATAGTTGAAAAGTACTTTCCTATCATGGGAATAATTCTTTTTACAACCCTACACATTTCATGTTTGAATTTCACCCTAAAAAAGTGGCAAAAGGATTCTCTATTTTTTCAATTTTGTTTAAATGAACCCATTAAGAGAATAAATTAATCCTAATCTTCTCCCTCAACTACACTTGATTTTAATATCAATCATACATTTAACAATTAGGGTATATTAGGAAGGGATAAATGGTTTGTAATGTGGAAAAATAAAAAACAATTTCATAGATGTAGTTTATAATAAAGGTTAAATATAAGGGATGGAAAAAAATATGCATAATGGGGATTTCCAAATATAGAATCAATCAAAAAAAAGTTCCTTTTAGCATAAAGGTTTTGGAAAAAACAAAGTCACATTTAAGACAAATTACTTGGTTCTGTAATGATGTTATATCAAAATGAACAATATATCAAAAAAAAGGTTCAAAATTTTCATAGGAATTTGACATAGAAATTTGAAAAGTAATTAATGGACCGTGATTAAAAGATTATTATGACTTTTAATGAATTAACCAAAAAGGTTATTATAATACAGAGTATATTTTATTATACAATAAAATATTATTTCCAGGACCAAAAATGGTCACCAATTTATTTTATTTATAAAAATTTGATTGGTATTTAATTTTACCTTTTAATATTCAAATAAAAAATAAATTTAAAATAATAATTCAAAAATTTAATTAATTAAAAATATTTGGATGAAAATATTTAAAGAAATTTTATAGAATATTTTAAGACAAATGAAAAATAAAAAAAGGTAAAATGAATAAAAATATATATTCAATGTATGTGCCTCACATCAACACATATTTTGTTCAATTTCCTAATTGTGTCACAGTTTAAGTGTGAAATGGTAAAAACGAATATAATGTCAAACAAAAAATGTGTGGAATATAAATAAATAACCATGTTTTAATTGACTGACAACTAAATTGAGATATCCTCTAAAACCTACCAATTACATACCTATAAGAAAACATGATATAAAAATTTAAAAAAAATATTAGTCTAAATTAATGAAAAATTACAAAAAATTGAAATTAAAATAGGTATTGGTTTGTAAACCCTATTGGGTGTTTTTTTAATAACATTAAATAGATAGATAGTTATAATGTTTTTTTCTATAGTCTGATAATAGATGTAGTTTATTTATAATCAAACACTAATTATTATTATATTCATTATTTTTTAGTTTTTATATCATGTAGAAGATCATTCATATATATTTCATCATGTTAAAATCAATTTTTTTTTCACAAAATATAGTAGATGAGGGAACAAAATATAAGGGTAAATTGGACAACATTGGTATTAAAATGTTTTTCAAATCAGTTTATAGAGTTCCATTACAACTTGTGGTCTGACATTAGTTTCATGATGAAAAATGCGATTTCATTGATAAAATTATTGGTACCTTTATCTTTAGGTATATCAATTCCCATCTCAGTCTATTCCACTGCTTTTCATTTTAATTTACCCATAACTTCATTTTAATTATAGGATTAATCATTCTACTCCACATATTTGTATTTAAAATCCACATAGGAAGATAATGTCTACAATTTAGAAACTAAAAAAATTAATCACATCATGAGGCTTCTCTATATGTAATATCATATTATAGATTTTATTTGCAGTGTAGTGTTAAGGGTTTTATTTAACCGTCATAAAAAGTGAGTAATGACATGACTTGTCTTATTCAAAAAATTATAATCAATTTTTTTATGATGATGAGTTTCCTAAATTGATATTAATTGTTAAATTAATTCTAACTTATTTTTTTATTTAAAAAAATTATTAATCATTGTAAATCAAATCTGCCCATGGTTAATCAATTAAAATATATTTGATATAGTTTTACTTTTATTGATATTCTATTTAATCAAACAATTATTTTATTTCTTGTATTCAGTTGGAATGAATTTAAATTTTTTATTCATTTCTTAAAGTATTTCATAATTTCATTACAAATAATCTCTCAAAAACTATTCCTTATTAGATTCATAAAATTATTGATAAGTAATCAAAAAATTGTATTAGTGGATATAAAAATAATATTTGTAAAAATTTAGAAATAAGTAGTTAAATGAAAAAATTCAATAATTGTTTTTAAAAAATAGTTACAAATATGAAAACAATTCCAATTGAGTATAAGATATTTCAAGAAAAAATAATAAAATTTATTTCTCCTAATAAATATAGTATTTCTGTTTATAGGGTTGTCTCATGAGTATATTGATGTATATGACTGAAAAAATTAATATTTTTTTTAATTGTAATTTTTTAAATATAAAATAAATTGGTGATTTTATATGGATGCTATATAATGACATAGATAATTTAATAATAATTTATGTATTAAATATAGAAGATTAAAACTTGATTGAATGAAAATTTATGAAAAACCAAAACTTCGATATAATCTAGGGATATGTTTTGACTATCATATATTCCCTTCTTCATTGTATGAAATCATTAACTTGTTAAATTAATTAATGTATGTTTTAAGACCTCAAATCATATGCCTTAATTTCTCTGAAATAGTATAAAGGCATAAAATATGGGTTTTTATCCTCTTATGAATGTTATTGGATTACCCAGAGACCTGCTAAGACCAAACACTAATTTATCCAATTTTCATTAAGGGTTATAAAAAACTAATGAAATTTTAAGAGAATGAATAAATATTAACATAAATAATTTGGAAAACAATATAGAGTATTATAGAAGATAATGAATTTAGGAATGAAAATTTTAAAATTCATGAATATATTTTCTATAGTATTTTAAAAAGAATTTTTTGAGTAGTGTAGATAAATTTATCTGAGGAATGTGTTATGGCCTCAACTGAAAATTCTTCATGGATTTTAGATTTAAATTATTAAATTAATCAATTTATATATTTGACTCCCTAATCGTGATCATTTTCTACCACAAAAATATATTTCTAACCATTCCAATAAAACTAGAGACATATATTTAAACAGAAAAGGGAGGTATATTTTACCATAGAAACCAATTTTTGAACATTAATATCAATATACACACCTAGACCACTGAATCATGAATAATCATAGACTATAAATTATTTTGTATATGTTTTTTCAATGATAAAAAAATTAAATTTTTTGAAATCTTGTGTATATTGTAGTGTTCAATTTACTGAGTTAAACTCTTTCTTCTTAAATACTATTTAATTCCATCAATTTTCACTCCACTATCATTTACAACAACAATAAAATATATCAATGATATTTAGTATACTTATGAATCATTGAGATATATTTCATTGAAAACTAGAGAGTATCATTTGTATTTTCACCTTAAGATATACCTTATTTAATGAAGTTTATTCAATTCAATGTACACCAATGTTTTTAAATTTTTAGGATTTATTTTGGTTTCATTTGGTTTTGTTTGTATTAGGGTCCTGTAGAGTGAGATAAAGATGAATAAAAAGTTATTTCTAGAAATATAATTTTCCAATTTAGATCATTTTAGAAACTGAAATGGTATAATTTAGAAAATTATAAAAATATTTAAAAATATACATTTTCATTGATTTTTTCAATAATTCAAAATGCGTCCATAAAAACAACAAAAAATTATTCAATTAATCTTAATATGAAAACTACTGAAGATTATATAAGGAAACTGTAATGAAAATGTAATGAAAATTAATACTCAATTAGTATAGACATATTTTTAATTAATAAAACCCACATACATATTTACACACATTAAAGATGGTTGAGCCATTATATTAGATAATATGTATAGAACCTGGTTATGTGACCTCACCTATTAAAATTTCTTAAAATGAATTTTTCGAAATAAATAATAGAACATATATATTTTTATAAATTTCATCCCATATTTTGAGATTATAATCTTTTTTATATCTGGATATTATCCCTATACTCTTAAAGTCCTAAAATATTCTTATAATAAATTAAAAGTGTTTTTGGGTAATTTTTATATGAGGCCCATAGTGCATTCTAAACATACACATTACCACTACATTTCTCTAAACATACCACAATATTGATGTCTTTATTTATAAATGTACCTCTAACCTTAAAATTTACTTCAAAAGATCATAGAAATAGAATTTCTATAACAAATGTTATATTACAGTAAAACAGAATACACATTGGTCCTATACTCATCATATTGTAAACATAATTTCTAGATCCCTAAATTATCTATAAACATTGATGCCTATATTATAAAAATTTTAAAGGTGCTGTAGGTTAGGAATTTAACATTTAATATCCCAAATTTTGGAAAAAATTAACTTCATCATCATAACATCAAATTTCACTATTCTAAAAGAATCAATCCCATTATTATTCTAGATTGTACTGTTCATCTTCCCCCTTATCTATACATATTAATACTATCCACAGAAACATATATTTCACATCATTCCTCTCTTGAATAATGTTAATTTTATATTTGACAAAAAGTTCTATAATAAATGTCTAGAGCACATCAAAATAAATTTTAAACTTCCACAAACCGAACACTTCATTCAAAAAAATTTAATATCTATAAAGATATGAGTGTTTGAGTTCATTAAATCCTTATAAAAACTCAAGACCAATTATTATCAAATCACCTTGAAATAAAATTATGAATTTGAATATATCCATTCCTGATTATAGAAAGCATTTAATCTCAATCATAGTATCATCATTTTTTTACTTCCCAATGTTTATTTGAAGTCACATACCACACTTTTGAAAAATTACATTGAATATAATTACTCTTCATCTTCTAGTTCATCCATTTTCTCACAAACAAATTCAATCAATCTAGAATAGTATTTGAAACATCAAACTCATTTTTCCATAGCTTCCGAGTATCCCACGTTCACCATCATTTTCACTAGTATATTTCAGAATTCAATTATTACAGTTCTGTGTCCAAAAATTAATCGTCTAATATTTATATCATTGTAATATTTTATTTGTTATGGAACTAAAAATGATTAATTTATAACTTTAATTTTGAAATTAATTTGATAAATTGTTTTACATAACAGAATATCATCAAAATTGATTACTTATTATGAAGGTTCTTCCTTCATTCTCTCATAGTTTCAGTATTCAATCTTTTGACTATCTGTAGAACTATAAACAATCAATAATGCTTCTAATACATTTCCCTTATCCTTTTCCAAATTAATCAACATACCTGAATCCCTCACCATCCATTGTTATGTCCCCCTTTGATATTAAATATACATAATTCTACATGGGCATCGACAATTTATTATTCTCAATCATTCTTCAAATTCCACTATGAATAACTTTGTATTCTTAACTAATAATAAATTATTTCCCATTGAATAATTATAAAATTCATCACCGAACAAAATTAAAGGAAATTTAGATAACTTAGAAATATAAAATTACTTAGAATCTTCCTCCTCTATAGACAATAAGGCTTATAGTGTATAGTGTGTCTTACATTGTATCCAAATCCATAGATGTATCTCATTCCACTTTACACATTATTTATTTTCCAAAACCATGACTGTTATCTCATAATAATGTAATATTAGCCTTAAAAATTCCTTTCCAATTCCACAAATTAAATGTAATTTAGTTTCATATGGTTAAATGATCCTTAGGATCCTCTAGGTTAGAATTAAATATCTTGGACACTTCTCTAAGACTTTTAATAATTCATATACATAATCTCCCAGACATCTATCATTCGATTACAAAAGAATAAAACTCAACCCATTGAAACATCGTGGAGCCCTGGACCATGCCGGAATAAGGTCTGACTCTGATTCAAAACGTATCATAATCCGGCGGCTATCGAGCAATCCGACCACCACCTGTTCCTGTAGATCCCATGAACCAAACACAAACCTGTCGAAAGTGTCAACTAAAGGTCACCTACGCTTGAAACGGGAAACCATAGTGAGGATCAGAAGCACCGAAGACTCCATGAACTCTGAGTTTGATATCTGGAGGTTAGGGTAACCATTGAGGAGATCTGAGGCTTTAGGGAAAACCGAAAAATTTTGAAAAGGGGGAAGAATGTATGGGTTAGAGAAGGGCCTGAAGAACCCCGTACCCACAGGAATTGAAGATTCACCCTCCCCCGTGAAGGGGGTGGGGCCGGCGCCAACACCACCATTGTCACCGAGGGATGAAGCTAGTCGCCTGGTGGGATCTCCTGAAACCGAAAGGTGTTAGAGTCCCTCCCATCGTCCAGTTTCCCATACATGTGTTGTTCAAATAATTAAATGTGAATGATATGTGATGTGTACATTGACTAGGTGAGTATATACTCTGACAATCGATAATGTATTAGTTGGCCATTATAGATTAAGAAACGCAGATAAAATAGTCAATTAATGTCATGTAATAATGTAATATATTATAATTCGTTCATTTATAAGATCTAATTGTTGAAAAAATTATTGAGATTCATGTGTTAAATATATATAATGACATGGGAATTTTTTATTAGGTAAACTTATTTATTTACAGGGGATGATAATAAGTTATTTTTTTATCCAATGATTGATATAGGTAATGAATTATATGAAAGAACATGGGGTTATACAATGTGGTTGACTGATCAGGGATTGAGTTTGACTCATAGAGCTTTATGAAAATTGTATTAGATTTTATCTAAGAGATTTTTGAATGTTTATTTAAAAGAAATTTCATATGATGTAATCCACTATGAAGTTAGTGATAACATTAAAAAAGTGTTTTGTATGATATTAAAAAATTTCATGGATATGGTTTCATAGGATATATTATATGATTTATTTATGGTGGAATGGAAAAAATCATTGGGGGTCTAGTAAAATGTGATATTGATGGATATATTCATAAATGACATTAAAAATAGGATAATTGTTTTCATATATAATAGGATTTTATTTACTAAATACTTATACCATGACATATAGTTATATGGGATATTTTATGTTACATTGTTTTTTTGATATCTGAAAACATGAGATATTGATTTTATAGATGCTTTTGTGAACAATTTTATTATTTTAGACAAAGGAAATGTAATTATATGAATTTTAAGTAATTATTATTTTGGAACATACATGATTAAAAAAATTTAATGTGTTAATGAGTTACATAAAGGAACCCAGGATTAAAATAAATTGACATTACACCATTTAAGTTTAATATTTAATATATTACAATAATAAATGCCTAAGGATTGTAATATTTTAGTTTCTTTGGAGAAATTGAAACAAAATATTATGTTATTGTGAAATATAATCAAAATCTCTATTAATTATCACCACCATTATAACATATACCTAAAACATTTATTTATAACCTTTCGGAATAGAAACATTAGAAGGGGTGAGATCAGATTCCCAAAAAGGGTAAATAATGGAAATGTGTAGGAATAATATGAACAAAGGGTATGAAACATTGAATGAAATTTAAAGATCATACCTTTCATATTAGATATTATAATAAATAATATAAATTCATAATACATGGATCATGGTATAATTTAGATCATATGTTTTGAAAGAAAGACATATGAAAAAATCATGGAATTGTGGTACATACATAATCATATAATATGATTTCCATAGTATCCAATTCATTGATTCCACGACTATATTAGCAGTATGGGTTCACAACCTATGCCATCATGATAGTCATGGTTAACTACCATGGTAAACATATTTGCATGATTTCATTCCTTATTCCCTCATGGTTGTCATGGTTCCCTCCCATGGCCAACTTAGTAGTCAAGGTTCATTCCCCAGACCATATTAGTATATCTCATGAGATATAAATCATTAGTCTATGCATTGGAGGGAGATATAATTCCCACCCCTCTCATAATGAAATCATACACACATGTTCCAAAAGATAAAAAACAATCACAACCCATGAAATGAAATGGGTGTTGTAAATATGAAATCATTTTAAAACCTATAGAAAAATATATGTTTCATAGTTATTTTATTAGAATAATAACATGTGAAAGAGAAACATATTTCATAAACATATCAATAATGAGAGAGAAATAGGTTTTATAAATAACGTGACCTTCGGAATAACCCTTCCATAGAAAGAATATGAAATTTTCTTCTATATCATTACAATTAAGGGAATGAGTAACATAAACAGATGTAATCATATATGGAAAATAATTTTGAAATATCATTTAAATAAATATCTTGATGAAAATATCATTTATTATTTTCATAACAATATTAATACATAAAACCACTTTAAAATAAATTTCATTGAAAATATGATCAAAACATAAAATGAAGACATGATATCATTTTGAAAAACTTTTCCCTTGAAAACATATAAAATAACTTTTAAATGTTTTGAACACCATTTTTTAAAAAAATTTAAAACATATAATGAAATAATAAAAATGTTTTTAAAAAAACTTTACATGAAAACAAGTTATAGGATATTTAATATTATTTTTAAAATAATTTTATTGAAAATACTTTGAATACATATATATAAGGATATAAAACATTTTGAGAAAATCCCAGAAATATTATGAAATATAGTTGAAAACATTTTGAAATAAAATTTCTAGGAAAATAATTTTTTAGAAAAATTATTAAAAAATAACATTTTAGACAAATGAATAAGATGATTTAACGAAATGATTGTAGGTAGATCTATACTTAACGTATGAGAAAAAAAAACACTATTTCAATGATAAAAATGTTATAAAATTTCCTTATTTGAAATGTGAAAATAATAATCTTTTAAAGTGATTGATAAAAGGCAAAAAATGATGAAAATTTGGTATAAAATATTAAAGGATAATGGTACGATATCCTTGTAATCCCTTTTTATAAAACATGGTTTTGAAGGAATTATTATTTTCATCCCCAGAGAGGGTAAAGTAATGCTTTCATAAAAAAATTATTAACTATGTTATGTACCAAAGTGTGGAAGAAGAGGTACCAAAAAATTAATTAATAATTAAAAACCATAGAAATAGTTAATTTAGGAATTTTATTGAGATATGGGGCATTATATTTCATCAAAGGATGCATAAAAATAAACAATCGTGAAAATACATGAGATTGTCTCAAAGAACAGTTATATCATGGTAATGTGGGATTATACACCCCATTTATGAAATAGAAATTAAATTAAACATAAAATATAATTAAAATAAATAAATTCACGATATAACATATATAATGGATGTATATTCATCTTGAATGTGAATATATGTACATAAAAAATCATGTGTCCCAAAGAAGAAAAATCGAGAGAAAATTATTTCACTATTTTGGTATCTTTTGAAACATAAACCCCCAGAAATAAAGATAAAAAATTGGATATGTGAGTACCAATAAGTTAAATTATTATATACAATTAATACAATCGTGGAAATTATATACACCACAGAAAAGGAAATATTGGTGAACATATCATATATCTCATGAAAATAAAATGTCAGAAGAAACCCCCTTACCATATGTCTATACTCCCACCATACTCATTAAAACAACCTATATAATAAATATTTACTTTATTATAAATATTTCATGAAACCATATTATTATATATAATCCATATATAGTTTTATTAAGACCTTATATTACCCACTTGTCATCCATCCTATTTTAAGGTTTCACTTCATATAATATTCGAATTGTTCTCCACATGTGTCTTGAATTGTTATATTATTAGTCCTTATAATTATATCACAATTCAAGGATGTATAACATGATATAAATATCATATACATACAGTATATTTTCATTAAAATAATCTATATAATATAAATCTATAAAAAGGAATACATCGTTCATGAAGATGATAAGCCATACATACACATAAACATTATTTCTGTTATTTATTATCGCAATGAAATAAAAAAATAAAAATAAAAATATTTACATATGTAAATAATATCATGAAATTAGAATTATAATGTTATATATATCATATAAGTTCACTAATACCATCCTTAATAAATTATATGTAGTGTGTGAATGAATCACTTCACTTTTAGGGGAAGTAGTAGACACCTCCTCAAAAAAATTATCGTATTAAAAACAAATGGAATGTAAAGAAGATATATTTTTTATAAGGAATATAGAATCCTAAATACATTATAAATATAATATAAAATATATTTAAATATTTTTCCTGTCATAATTTTTACCATGAGAGGTGGTAAGGAAACTTGAACTATCATCATTTTGTGAAACCAATGTTCACCAAACACACAATCTGTGAGTTTATTACACATTAGATGGAGGCATGTGTATATTAAATAGAAAACATATCATAAAAAATACTACTATATTTAGGATAATTTTGTATTTATACAATAATTAAATAAATAGAGTTATTTGGGTGGTGAATTAAAATAAATGAAAGGATATTGAGGGAAGGTGTTACATCTTAATTAGGTAACTCTGTTTGGTTTATACCAAAAGGATTCAATGGAAGAAATTATTCCCAATGGGAGTATCCATAGAATATGGAAGTGATGTTTGGAAGTGTATTGGGAAGATATATTCCAAACCTATATGGTTGAGTGGTGTGAAGATGAGGGAGAGGTGATGGCCTTTTATAATGCAGGGAAAGGACACACCTAGAATTTTTTAAAACACGTATGGTGTACCAACATTTTTTCCTAAAAAAGTAATACAAATCCAACCAAAGACCAATAATTGAATATTAATGGCTTAATAATGGCCATAAAATGGGTATTAGAAATTTTTATTGGACTTTAGGGTCTTAAATTTAATGTTTAGTACTTAGTTAGGATTAATTTTTCCCTAACTGATGTAATTAATTTTAATTAATTTTAAAAATAATATTGGTTAAAAATTATTTGAACATATTCCAAATTATATGTTATTCAAATTACAAATATGGAATCCATTTTTCTATTTTACAATCATAAGAGTGGAAGAAATTAATTAAAATGTAATCCCTCTAATGGAACAATACTACAATTTTTTAATGTAGAACAACTGATCAATTTTTTTTGTGTTTTTATATACGACATTAATGTGAAATTCTTTATAATGAAAAAAATTATATAAATTAATAAATATATTATCTCATATTCTTTTGAATCAATTTAATAAATAATTTTACCTTATTAATAAATTATATGAATTAGTTTTGAATTAAAATCATGTACTCATCACATTTCTTTAAAAAATGAAACAATAGAAAAAAATACCAAAAAATATCATTAACTATTATTTCTATTTTTCATTCAAATTTAAAGATTATTTAAAAATATAAATCTATAAAATGTCAAAAAATTGATTTAAAATCGGTTATCCATTAAAATTTGTTAAAACAAACATTATAAAAAATATGTTTTAAGCATTAAATAATGTTAATTTTTATATTATATCTATCCTATAATTTTTTTGATTAAAAAAAATATTTAATTGAATTTATAACATATACATTATATTAATATCCGTCAATAATTTTAATTAATTAAATTTATTATGGTACCTTAGCTTTATGAAATTAATAATATTAATATTTTCCTCCATATTAAATTAGTTTTCATATTCATTTCTATTTATATGATAATTAATGAATTTATTATATCATTGTGAAAACCAAATACTTTCATAAATTAGTTATTACTATTCGTAAATTCTATTTTAACTTCATTGTTATATCTTATTTTATTAAATAATAATATTTTAATAATATATTATTCTTTAGTAAAAATTAGTCTTTCGGGTTACATAAGCCATCAATGAATGTCCTTCTTTCATGTAATGCATGCTATCCTGGGTGTTCTGGGTGGATAAATCTAAAATATCTATTGATTGTAGTGCACTTGTAACTCAGTTTGGTATATAACACACATAAAACATAGTTATTTAATATAAAATAATTTTTTTTGGGTTATGTGAAATTAAAAATATCACAAAGGATAAAATAATTAAAATAATAATAATTTATAAAATCTCAGGGTTTAACATTATACACCCCTTAAATTGATTTCTTCACCAAAATTATTTTAGTTTATCAAATTTTTAATACTTGAATTATTCATTCATAAAAATCCACATTATAAAAATTGGATACTAAAACTTCCCTTAAAAAGGGAATGTTGGAACTATAACGGTTCACAATGTAATATATTACTGGGTTTCTAAAGAGGAGAACATAGGTTGGGATTGAACATTGGACATGAAGGAAATGTGAAATTATTTATTGGAAGTGATTGATTTCATCATTCAATAGTAAGTGAATGATCAATGAAAAATTGAGGGTCTCAAATTTATAATTATACGATGATTTAAAAATACATTAGTTAAAAAAAATTAAGGGTTTTGGCCCACACATTTTATTATGATCCTTATCCCAATGTTTTTTAAATATTATATTATATAAGAGTTTCGGAAAATATAATTTTTTGATATTTTACTATTAACAAAATTTCCCTCTTTAGTTGTTCTTTTACAAATTTATAATTCATCAATTACATCGTGTAATGGACATCCATAAATTGACATTGTTGTTAGATGTGATAAAATAGACTTTTATCAGATCACATGGCCTTTAAAAGAATGAAATGTATAAATATTAATATATAAATATTCATAAAAAATAAATTTGATTAATATGTTAATCAATAAACATAAAGGAAAAAACGAAGATTTCATTATAAATAGTTATTCATAAAAGTTTTATTAAATAACTCGGATATTTCATAGGCAAATGGCTGGAGAGAAACCCTTATTGTACTTCGATCATGGGTTCAAGACTCGTGACCTTTCTAGATTCGATTGGTTGTTACCCAACATACATGATGTCCTTTTGAAAAACAATACTAACATAACTTCCAAAAATAAATAATATGGACATCCCTGAAATAAGGTTAATCACTATGTGTCCTTTTAACCAAGGTTTTTCATAAAAACTCATTGTTCTAAATCTTTTTTCTAAGCATAACATAATCCATTAATGGAAGGTAAACATTATAACCCTTATCAAATATGAAAATCCAACAAATTGGAATGATATTCATGAAATATGCTTAACATTTGACCTGCATATATCATAGATTATCTTTTTGTGGTCACATAACCTTGTGGTAAGCACTCTCAAAACACGATAACAACCAGAATTACCATAAATACATCTGGAAAACTTGTACACTTTGTTATTCCAAAGATTACTATATATATTCAATGAATCTATGAAGTTCAATACTAAATGCTTGATACCATAGACTAATTATCAACATATTCTTAATTAGTTCCAAGGTAATATGTACCGTTCAATTAACATATTAATAACCAATATATTTTTATCCAAAAAATAATATCGAAATAAAAGGAACATATTAAGGATTATCTTTCCCATAATCATGTAATTACCATGGACATCACTTTTCCATCTCATCACTTTTCTATTCCATCATAACCATTCAACATGTTCTTGTAAATCTGTAGAGAAAACCATAAACTAAAAAATACGTATATATTTCACCATTCCTAATTACCGAATCAAGATTCATAAAAACATCAATTACATCATCCTAGAGGCATTTCTAATTATACCTCATCATATCAACTCTTTCATTTCACATTTCATTTGTAGTCTCTTCATCATCAATAATGTAACCATTACTCATAACCCCTTGAAGATCATATTCAACAAATTCCTCTTAGGAAATTTCATTTCATAATTACAATTTATTCCACACTAAAACAAATAACCTTCAATGATCTATTATGGAGTAAAATATTCTCATCCATTTTTTTATTTTAAGCTCAACATTATTTTCTTGCAGTCACATGCTTTGTATCTTATTTTCCACATTCAAAACATCTTCTTATTCTTATATAAAAGTCACTTAGTTGAATTTATCCACATTCTTTTCCTAAAGGAAACCAAATATTATTTCCTCCATGCACTGTATTACCCAAACTATCAGAAAAATTCTTATTTATCTTGCTTTGTGAGTCTGAGAGTTGGATAAGGAAGAAGTTGTTAATCATGTTCCCTGAAAACTAAATAGGCAAGATCCAAACATATTTCACACAAGTGATCATAACAATAAGATATGTAATTTGAAAATTATCCATTACATTAAACATTAATCAGGTTATATCCTATTCTCCCTCCTAAATGACTAAAATAATAATCCAAGTATTAGAACGAATTATCATAATAGAAAACCCCATAGTCGTGAATAAAATCACTAAAATTATGTTTAAATAATGAAAACATACTTAATCTATGAATCCATAGGTTCATAATAGGTTATTCATAGACATATTATATATAAATCCTTCATTATTGTTTGTGAAGAGTTTGTTCATTCTCAAAGAATATCCCCCTAGATTTTTAAACTAGGCGTGGAGGAAGGCGCATTTTCATGTACAATATTACCCTGAGATAGGCTTAGAACATCATTTCAGAGTTGTTACCTCAAGGTTCATATGTTCTAGATCCACATGAACTTGTAGTATCCATATGTGGATGTATTTTCAAGAAACCACTAACTCTATCCCTTACCAAAATTATTGGCCATTTTCCAAAATGTTTATTCATCCTTATAATAATCCTTTGAGACATCCCTAGATATATCCATTGAAATATACCTTGGTATCTCACTAAAATTTCCTTATAATAATTTCAAAATGTGTAATAATATTTTCCTTTGTTACAAAAAATAGAGACCTAGGATTAACACACTTGTATACTACAAATTGTTAGTTGAATATTGAATAAATTTAAATTTCACATTCCTACGGTCCTTAATAGTTTAGTGTCTTCAGAAACAAGGAAAAAATTTCCTATGATAGGTAAAGATCTTCAAAATCACCTCTAATGATAAAAACATTAGGTCTTCTACAAAAAACCATTTATCATAACATGGGGAATGGATATATAATATGGGGTGTGCTCAAAAGCTCAGTAAAGGTAAATAAAGGAAATGTGTAATCATAACATCAAAAATGGGAATAGAACATGATCATAAAATTTGATGATAAGACACTTCATATTATTGATCATAAAAAATAATCTAAATTTATAACTTAGGTATCCTAATATAATTCAGAGAATATATCAGGAAATCGCAACATAGGAATAAAACATGGAATTATGGCAGGAACATAAAAAGATAATATGATTTCTCTAGTAGACAAGCAATCGTAGCTAAGACCATAATATTAGTTTGGGAACACTCCCCATACCATTTTGGTATTATGGCTCACTCAAATGGTCATTTTAGTATCATGAGTTCACACTGCATATCGTCTTTGTAATCATGGTTCACACCCATGACCATCTTTGTTGTCATGGTTTATTCCCAAGACCATCATATCCTACATCGTGAGATATAAATCAATACCCAAGGCATTGGAAGGACATATAGGTCACGAAAATATCATAATGTAATCATATATACATGTAATACATGATCATAAATATCCATAACCCATGGAATGAAATGGGTCTTATAAACATGTAATCATATCATAAACTATGGAAAATTCCAGTTTCATAATTATTTTATCAAACAAATAACTCTTGATATAGAAACTGATTTCATATTAAAATAAACAAAGACAGATAATTAGGTTTCATAAAGTCCAAGACATTAAGAATAACCCATTCATATAGAGATGTTAAAGTTAACCTTTAGATCATTTCCTTGAATGTAATCTTTAACATGAATAGATCATACATTAGAATGAAAATAACTTTGAATTATCTTTATAAAACATTTGATGAGTAAAATATTATTTCTTATATAAAAAAGGTTTTTTTTAAAAACCATTGGAAAATAATTTTCATATTAAATATATTTAAAACTTATAATGAACACCTAAAATCATTTTGAGAATCTCTTTCCTTGAAAACTTATAAAATAAGATTCAAAACATTTTAAAATCCAATTTATGGAAAACCATAAAAGCATATAATGAATGCACGTAAATGGTTTCAAATCATTTTTACTTGAAGACATGTGAATAGAGCATCAAAAATTTCTTGGAAAACATTTATTTTAAAATACATTTCTTTTAAAATACATTGATATCTTATAAATAACGAATGAAATCATTTGGGAAAAAAATTTCCATGAAAATATATGAAAAAAGGTTGTTTTTTTAATATTTTTCCTTGAAAATAACTTTTAATAATTTTCATCAAAAATAAACTTAAAAAAAATGAAATGTAGGAATCAAATAAAAAAAGGTAGGTAAATCTATACGTACTATATGAGGAAACAATTACATTCCTTTTTCACCATAAAAATGTTATAAACAAGCAATGTTTGGAAAGTGATAATAATATTTCTATGAAGATATTGGTAAATGAAAAAAATTGAAAAAAAATTCTTTTAAATATTAATGGAGAATGGTTCAATTTTTTTTAAACCCATTTTGGAAAATATTGTTTTGATGGAACAATGATTTCATTCCAAATAGTGGGTAGAGTTGCCCATTATTGAAGAAAAATTCTTAATTATATTATGTACCAAAGTGTGGAATAAATTTTTCCAAAATATGAATAAATTAGTAATAACTAGCGGATAATAAAATTATTTAATATTCTAGAGGTATGGATCATAATATTTCATGAAATTAACTGTAAATAAAATCAATCATGAAAAGCAATGATATTGTATTAGTGAGATCTTATAAATTGGTATCATACTGTCCATGTAAGAAAGGGACATTACATGAAACATTAAATGTCAGGGATATATTAAAATTATTGATATAACAAGTAAAAATGATTTATATACACATCGAAATGGGATTTACATGCACAACAAAATATGAATCTCAAAAAATGAAAATTGAGACAAAAATATTTATCTGATTGGTAACTTTTGAAACATGATCCCCATGAAAGAAAAATCATAATATTGATATGTGAATAAACATAAATTTATTGTTGTGATATATATATATAAATAAATTCGATTACATTAAAAATACTAAAGAAAAGAGTGGAGAACATATCATGTATCTCGTAGATATAAAATTTTGGATGAAATCCCTATACTTTGTGTCTTGACTCTATTCGTACTCATTCAAAACACCTGTGTAATAAATATAAATGTATTATAATTTTTTAAAATAATAATAATATTATATATAATTCCATATATGGTTTGATTGTGACCTTATATTATCCAGTTATTTACCATCCTATGTTTTGGTTTTACTTCGAATAATATTCTCTTTGTTCTTCTCATGTGCCTCAATTCGTTATATCATTGGTCCTTAAAAATAACTAATGATTAAATATTGTAAAATAGGATATAAATATAATATATTTCAATTATATTACTATTTTAATAATCTATATAATATAGAATTATGAAATGGAGTACACCATTTACGGAGACGATAAGCCGTTCGTACGCTTTAACATTGTTTTTGTTATTATTTTCAAATTTAAAGAAATTTTTAAAATGAAAAATATGTATATATGTATTTATACAATATCAATAAAGTAAAATTATATAAATATATATTTTATATAAGTTCACTATACACATCATTAATACATTCCATATAGTGCGTGAACGAATCACATCACTTTGAGTGGTCGGTAGTCCACACTTCCCCAAATGAAATTATCATATTCACACCAAATAGAAAGTAGAAGGATATGTCATCTACAAAAAATAATCTTAAATAAATACTAAATATTATATTATATATATATAAATTGTGTTTCCATAAAAACTTTCACCATGAAAGGCAACATGGAATATTGAACTATCATCATTTAATGAGGCGTAAGTTCTCAGTACACATAAACAGTATGCTGGTTACCCACTGGATGTAGTTGTGTATAGTATTTGTATAAAAATAGCACAAAAAAATACATGTAGATTATGTATTGTGGTTTTTTTTATATGTCATCGAATAAATAGAGTGTTGGTGGTGTATAAGGTAAATAAAATAATGGGGCTTGAGAGAAGGTATTACCTCTTAATAAGGTTACTCTTTTTTATTAGGACAAAGGGATTACATTCATGAATTTCCTCTATAAGGGAGGTATGTTGGGAAACTAATTTAGTAGATCTTTTCTTATCTTATGTGGTTCGAGATTTGTGAAGAAGAGAGATAGATGGTGGTCATTTTTAGGGAAGGGAAATGACACTGTTCGCATCTTTGAAAACACATAAGGTGTACCCACGTTTTTACCTAAAAAATTAATAACTAACAAAAATATCAATAATGGAAGGTTCATGGCCTAATAATGACCATTATATGGGTTTTTTAAATTTTCATATGTTATTTAAGTTCATAAATTTATGTTTTATTCCATAGATAACATTAATTATATGTTAATCAAGGAAATTAATTTTAATTAATCTCAAAAAATAATTTTTTCCCAAACTATTTTGACCATATTCAGTATTATAAATTATAATTTTTCCAAATATAGAATCTATTTTTCCAAATTTCAATCATAGGAGTGACATAAAATAATTTCAAATTAATCCCTCTTATGGGAAGACACTGCAGGTTTTTAACATTAAAAATTGATCAAATATTTTCTATGTTTTTATATCAAATTTCAATATTAAATTAGCTAAAATGACCCAAATTAGAATGAAGGATAAATATATTATCTACTATATTTTTTATATCAATTTAAAATATAATTTATCCCCAAAATAAATTAGAAGAAAATGTTGTTTTTAATTAAAATCCAGTACCTATAACTTTTCATCAAAAAATGAAACCATACATAAAAATTCCACAACATAAATCCAAACCTAATTTTTATATTTTTAATCCAAATATAAACATTATCTTTATATATTAGATATATAAAATTTTGAAAAATTATATTTTTAATGAGTTCTGAATTAAAAGGAATTAGAACCACCTTAATAAAAATTTAATTTTATGCATACAATTAGATTTATTCTAATCATATGTCGATCCAATATATTGGACGAATTGAAAGAATATTTGATTGAACATATAAAATATATATTACATTAATATCTCTTAATAATTGTAATTAATTTAATTTATAAGTGTTAAAACAACTTTTGGACCAGAAAAAAATAAATATTTTCCTTCATATTCAATTAGTTATCATATTAATTTCTATTCAGGTGATAACCTATGAATTCATCAATGATTTCTAAAAACCAAATCATTTATTTAATTATTAAATACCATTCATAAGCACAAAATAATCTTCTATCTTATATTTTATTATATCAAATAATAATATTTTAATAATATATTTTAGTTTGGTAAAACTCGGTCTGGCATGTTACACAAGCCATTGAAGAAATTCATTGTTTCATGTAATACAAGATATCCTCGGTGTTCTGTGTAGATAAATCTATTTTTTTTGTAGTGCATGATTATGATAGTGTTGTGTGAAACACAATTATAACATAGAGATTTAATATAAAATAAATTATGTTTTTGCGTTATGTGAAATGAAAAATATAGAAAAGGTTAAATTATTTCAAAAATAAAATCTCAAGGTGCTACATTCCCATCCACCCCCTTAAACTAAATTTCACCATTGAAATGATTATGGTTTATCAAATTTTTATTACATGAATGATTCATTCATAAAAAACCACATCAAAAAATTGATACTAAAAATTCCATAAAAAGGTACTATTTGAACCATAATGGTTACCCAAAGTAACATATAACATGGTTTCTATAGAGGAGAACATAGTTTGGGAGAAGAAATTTGACATGGAGGAAATTCATACTTATTTATAGGGAGTGATTGAGCACATCAATCACAAACAAGTGAATAATCAATGAAAATTTGAGGACCTCAAATTTATTAATGTTTAATGATTTAAAAATCAATTAGTACAAAAAAATTAATGTTTTAAGAAAAGACATTTTAATTTGATCTTTATCCTAATGTTGAGCAATTATTTTATTGAACATGAATATAGGGAAATAAGATTACTTAATTTATTTATATAAATAAAATTTCATTCTATACTTATTCATTCACTACTAGAAAATAAATTATTAACAACCACTAATATTGGTCACAAATAGTCTTTAGGGATCGTTACTCGTCAACTATTGGGAGTAATGTTTCCCCATTGGTATTCAGAATTACCAACTGCCAAATGTGGTCGCTATATGGTTTCTTAACCATACCATAGTAGAGGTCGCTAGAAAGGATATTAGCCACTTTCTATGCGGTCACTAATGATTTGAAAAATATAGATTAAGTGAGAACCATCAACGGTGTTTAATGTATATGCCAGAAAAACCTATAGTGACCTCTATAAGCGGTCATTAGTCATGAGTTTTTTTTAAAATAAACCCCACATTTCGACATGTGGAATGCAGTAACAAAACAAAAGAACAATAAATAGCTGAAAATAATCCTTCAATCCAACAAATCAAATTAATATCATAATGAGAACAAAAAATAACCAAAATGCATAATTATAACGAGAAAAAATTCTGTAGAAGAAACATCCTTCAGAAAAAAATTAAAATAAGATATCCTAACACAAATAAAAGTCGAACGAGCTAAAATTACTTTCTATTGTTCTACCACAATCAACCTACCAATAGATACAAAAAATATTAAACAAGAAAAATAGAAAGATATATATGAATAATGTTGTGTGACGCAATCCTTTTAATCTAATTTTAGAAGAGGAATATAAAAACCTAATGGGTAATATAAGGAGGAAGTGTCATGATATTAACATAAAACTAAATAACTAAAAACTATATTTTACATCTATATATTTTAAAAGTGATGTTCTACATGAGAAATCATGTCAGTTGGTTGTGTATTATGTTTCAACCTACCTTATTTCTTTATTAAGTGTTGAAAATTACAACTCTTTTGAATATATATATACACATATACATGGGTGTTTTCCTTTTCCATCTTGTGAATAATATGTATGGATGCAACTGCACCAGCCGAGTTGATCAAACCAATGTATAGATATATGGATAGATAGAAAAACCAGGGAATGAGGGATGAAAGAATAGAATGACCAATGAACTAATGAATGATATTACATAAAATGTGATAAAAAATTGAGGGGATTGACAAATTTATGGGAAGATAGAAACACACAAAAAGAGATACACTCCATTTTAGAGAAACACAAAATACATCAACAACAATATAATAGGTTGTTAATGTATATCATTTTCTATTAACAAATCAGAATCCTTCCCCTTCAATTTTTTGATTATAAAGATATAAGAATATCCAACATATCCTCAAATATTATCATCAAATATTTTGGGTATTCCACCCATGATTGTGGGTTACATCACTAGAAGACATCCCTAGAGACCCAAAAAAAACATATAAGAGCTGAAAAAGCACATATATACATATATATATATATATATGTCCCACTCAACTATTGATCAATTGTGATGATGTAAAAATCATAGGTCTTGATCCATGGATGTAGAAATAATATTGAATGGATGTAGAAATATAAGGCCTTTTGGACATGTATTATATTCAAGTACGAGCTAAAGGTGGCATCCATTTATGAATACATCAATATATCCCTGATGTACATCTATAACATTAACTCGATCCCATATCTATTGAACCCCTGGATCACATACACAAATACATTCCACCTAACTAAAGATAAATTATGAATTAACTAATGGGAGGTAAACTATGTCTCTAGGGAACAAATCTATGTTTCCGTGAATGAAAATACCAGCACCACAAAGGCTATGCAGGGATATATTAGGTTATCATCCTCATTTGTTCATGAATTATTAATGGATGTTATGGAATTTCTAAGGAAGGAACCCCATCGAAAAATCAAGGCTAGCTTTTAGACATGAATAGAAATCATTCAAGGTATTTATGGGATTAGTAAAACCTTTAAACATTTATCAGGGTTCTCATTAATGAATAACATGGTGTCTCAAGGCATGTTATATATAGAGCAGTTGTAGGTTTATTACGAAAAATGCAGTTATGATGTCAATTCTTACATCCCTCCACTGATTCGTTTTATAAGACTACTAGTGATGTAGTCAAGAAACCACCCGCTCTTAATCTTTGACACCCACAATGGTTTCTATGTTCATTTATCAGGTAAAATATTCTAATTGAATAGGATCTTATAAGACTCTTGAATAAAGTGTTTGTTATGATGCACTAATTCTTACTGCATGTCTATATCG
This sequence comes from Viscum album, assembly GCA_963277665.1. Lineage (NCBI taxonomy): Eukaryota > Viridiplantae > Streptophyta > Magnoliopsida > Santalales > Viscaceae > Viscum > Viscum album. Next base: position 1,733,052,145 of record OY728127.1, read on the forward strand.
GGAAGTAACTATTCACATTTTGGGGCCGTTCAGTCTAATGGAACTACTGTTAGTTATTAGGAAGGAGAAACATCTTATAGAGTTTTGGAGGATATAGATGATGATGGAAAATAAAATAGTTAATATAGTGATCGTTATACCTTCACCATGTTATTTTATATGGCTAAGAAGTTGTCTTTCCTACTCCCGGATGTCCTCCAACCATTAGAGAATATTATTATTTAGTGATCTCAAGATCACTATGGGATTAACCACTAACAAAGGGAGAGGGTCACTATAAATCATCATAAAGTAACAATAACCCCCAATCTTCCCAAATCACTAGATCATCCATGACTATTATCTACATAAAAAATCCAAATATATGATATATTGATTAAAAAATTGGTTCTATAATAATCCAGGCAATGATTTTAAGGAGAGGACCTATCCAAAGATGAGAAGCATAAGAAACATCCAAAATCATTTTTACGTGAGTCCTATTAGATAACTAATGAAGGGTGCAATGAAATCTCCTTGTACTATTAAATTCCCACAAACTAGGAATGAAATGGATGGATAGATGGAAAACCATACCAATAGGCAAGAAAATAGGAAAATAGATAAATCTACAAACTGATGGATAAACTAATGAACAATTGTAAATAAAACATGAAAAAAATGGTAGAAAAGAATGAATGATATAAATATTGGTATAAAAATACACACATACACCAATAAAAAATTGAATGAACAGAGACAAAATAATATATACACACACAAAATGAAAAATGGATTAATATACAAATAGAAATAATGACAACAGAAATATATTCCAATGAAAAGATGCATGGTTGGATGGATAGACATGTCAATGGAATGACATGTAGACATACATGGCAATAAAAAAACCTATGGATGAACATACATGGGAATATATTGATCATTAAATATACACAGATTTCAGAAAAAACAAATAAATTGATAAAAAAATGTTTGTGTGTGAAATAGGATAGATATATAGACTAGAAAACATGAAAATATATGGACACATTCTCCAAAAAAACAACACACAATGAAAGAAATATATATAGCCCTATAATATAGGAAAAAATATAGATAAATATAGATAAATAGAACATGACGGAAACACACACAATGATGTACTATAAGACTGGTAGGATAGGATATCATATGATTGAAAATAAAAAAAATATTGACCATGAGATGGAACTACATCATGATAAGAAGACTAGGTGGAAGGTAGAGGTCGGTATTTTAGTCTTCGGAATACATTCCAAACAAATATTTTTGTTAGGGGGTCCTATATGGTAGAATAAGAGAATTCCAAGATATTATAATAGGTGAGAGAAAAATACATAGGGGGTTATCAATAATATTATCTAGTTTGTTCATACCATCCTACTATTTCAGGTGAGAAGATAGGAAACACTGAAAGACTAAATGATAACTAAATAAATGTATGAAAAACTAGGACTTGTTCAACAGTAAAAATTTTGTTTCACCACTATAAACACCAAATAAACAAAATGAAAACATCAATTTAAACAATAAACCAATAAGATAAAAAAACATGCCTCTTGAATCTGATGCGCCATGCGGGGCCATGTATGCTACCTCCGCCAGTTGTGGATGGGGCCTACAAGATAATTATAAAGATAAAAATAATGATTTAAATAAAAAATTAGTATACACATGCATCATAATTACCCTTGCACCATCACCATGACACAGATATTCATGCAGTCCTCTATGATCAGCTACAAGTTGCACATTTACCACCTTGAAAGCATGCACTAGTGCTTCCAAATCTATCATATTGTGTGTCTACAACAACCACAATGTTAATGTGTGAAACTATTTTATGAGGAATCCTCATTCCATAAGACAAACTATAGCCATGTCCATCACATCCAATAATGCGATGGAATATTTCATCCCATCACCAAGCAGGTTGTAGCCGGTCATCTGGAAGGTACGCCTACTCAAACACCAATTGAGACTTTTTAGTATATATATATATATACATACATACAGATATCTATAATTATTGAGAGTTATTATAATGAATTTATATAAGAGATCTAACCTATTGATCATTTCGATCACGAGTAGTTATCCACACAAACATTTTATTAGTCGGTTCACTTTGCTCCTATAACTATATATCAATAATATAAAAATATAGAACAGAAAACCATATTTAAATAATTAAAATTTTTAATAATAAATACATCATGTCAAATCTAGGACAGATGATGTGTGTAACGGCTGTGAGGCGGTCCATGTAATGCACGATTCTCAGAATAACATTACACCACCTCCTACATTCAATGAATTCAAATATAAAACATGTAAAAGGGTAAAAATTCTTCTAAATATATATACCAAAATAAATAGACTCACCATTGCATCATTAGTAGAAAAATAAGAATCTAACTCATTCCACTGATATAGGAGAACCACACTCAGGACATTATCCAGATTGTCAAAGGAACCCACATTTGGTACCCAATGATCCATCTTGACTCTCCCTTTATTATCTTTCCACATTTTACATACTTTGGACATAAAAACTAGTCGAAACTAATTAAGGAAAATACCCATATTAATCTATTTTAGAAAAAAATCATCACATGTTAGTTATTTTTAAACATAGTTGGGAAGCTAAAATAATCCACTTACCTGAACATACCTTTATTGCCTATCTAATGTATCTTAGGGATATGACACCCAATCACATTAGTCATTTGAAAACCTATGCGGTTCCCATATAATATGACCCAAATGATGAATAAATAGAGGTTAAACCAGTCCCAAAAAATGTTATCTCTAATCAAATGATATGTCAAGGGACATTTCATAATTCAATGAAGAAATACCATGTCAAGGTCCGGTCCTACGAGATGAAGAAGCGATCAAGTCTGATCTGATAGGAAAAAATCTCATACATAATTAGACATATGTTCCAATATATATTTAACAATAAATTAAAAAATAATCACATTTACATCCATGCATAACTTGTCCCTAAGACATAGATGGATTTTTGGAATGACATGGATCTAGTGTATGTTCCCCTGACCTGTCTGCATTCATATAAATGATTTATATGAATTGGGATATAAATGGATGAAAATAAGATATGTGGAATGTTTCCGGACACTACAAAAAATTAAATATCATCACTATCTTATACATGAAAAGAGGCTTATACATAAATTAAAATATAATATGATGTCACTTTCCATTCATAAAGAGAGGCATTAGGAGAGGACCACTATACATTTTGTATAATTCGTGGTATTCTTAGGTGGATTTGACATGTAATGAAGATTATATGAGTATTTATTATAGTTTTCGGAGTCCAATATTCATAATTTCTATCCATATTCACATGTATATATAGGTTCAAATTGTATAGGCAGTTTTTCACAAATATTCATTCTACATGGGGGTATAGTAGGGTATATAGTGGATATATATTTGGAATTTTTATTTTTCTAGTTATTAGTATGACAGGTTTTATAGTATTACTTATATAATTTTTTTGGATATAGGATGAAGTTGATGATGAGATTACTAGTTTACACTTTTGTAGTAGTTGCAGAGTTTGGTCATTTGGGAAAACATGTGATTGATCAGTCAATGTAGGCAATCTATGTTGGAAAAATACATGAATCAATATAGTGAAGGGAGACAATGATTTTCCCCATATCATGTTCCCTTGAATCATAGAATGAATAAGGAATCTTTTAGTCTGGGAGTTATGGCAGAGGTTCCTCTAGTGAAGTTTTGTGTGGGTGGGTGATTGAGGAGTTTACATGTTGTTTTATTCATGTTGTGAAAATCAAGGTACCACAATTATAGGATTTATTTGAAGATTAATGTTGATCATGGTAATTTAGTTGCGGTGAAAGTCATTTGTAAACCATATTAGAAGAATCCTGATAGTTAATTTTTGTTTTATGGTGATGTTTTAGTGAAAGGAGGTATGTTTATTCATTTTTTGACACTCTATCCTTGTATCACAAAATGTCTGAAGTGATATTAATTTATTATATAAGGAAATTGGAAATACACACTATGTGGTTTTCAATTAAAGAAACAATGTTTATGCAATGGTGAAAAGAAAACTACATTAGGGTCACATGATTCACAAAAAACAAAGTGAAAATGTAAATTGTAACAAACACAGTATGTTTTCATGTGACCACACATGTATTTATGATTTACATTAGCTATCACAACCATAACACACAAAACTATTTAATTTTATTATTAATCCTTGTGATGGTTATTTTTTTCATGCACACATTCAATATGTTGTTCAGTGATGAAATATCAAATTGGAAAAATAGATGATATTAATTTTTATTCTCATCATAAAATTTGGAGTGTCATGTACTTGGTATTAATCGGAAATAATTTTCTTAATGGTGAATGATCTTATGTTTCCTGAAAAGAAAATAGAAACTATCTTCTCCTAGAACACTCTTCATCAAATCATTGTGATCAAACTTACACCATATATGGTGTATGTGAATCTTCATGAAGTAATCTAGGATACTTTTACCATTATATAACATACAAATTCATAGAATAATAATGATGTCATGGTCGTCACATTATAGGTATGTTGTGTTATTAAATATTATGTATATTTAATCTACAGTGGTTTGATTTGATTCTACTTTAGATTGCATATGCTAATTGGTGTAATAGAATATAATGATTTCCTAAATCCCACTAGTCTATATATATACTAATCCTGGCTTTCCATCTCCCACGTGTCACTCTAATACTCCTCCATGTCCTATTTTCAATACGTTTCATACCTCCAATCCTCCACATCCCACCTACACGCTTTTTCTCTACCATTATCTCCATCTCACTCCCACTCCTGCTCGCCCTCCCCATTGCCATTTCCCTCTCCCCCATTTCCTTTTTTCACTGCTCCTCCCTTCTTCATTACTCGTCGTCCACATCCCTTACCTTCGTCCCCTGATCGCGATTTCCATCCTTCCTTATTCCTTCCTCGCTGTCACCTCTTTCACCTCCTCCACCTCCTCTAAATCCCATTTTAGTTTCACCTCCTCTCTAGGTTTTCCAGTGCTCTTAAATATACCTTCTCCTCCTCATATAATTCCCTCTGTATCAACCATATCCCTTTCTTGATTACTGTCTCACTATCCTAAGGTTACCACTGGAAATCAATTCCTCTCCTGAACTCTGATTGTTCCTTCATCTTTGACAGCTTCATCTGCTACATCTGTCCCCGCTCTCATGTTCCTTTCTCTAGATCTAGGGTCCCCACTACATCATAGGGTCCCTCTCCATCATAAACTACCCTCGACCCCTCCAATTTCTCCACCTCCTTCTTCTCCTATTCATCCACAACCTGTTCGATGTCTGGATCCTACGACTCCTCTGCCAAAAACTCATCTATCACCGAATCCTCTACCTCGACTAATTCCACAGTGGCGACCAAGAATTACAATTGATTTCAATGTTCAAAGAAGTTGTTGTTGTCTTGGATCAGTAACCCATTCTCAATCATTGATATTTTAATTAGATTTCATCTTCATGGTAGGTTTTAGTTCAGAAATGATCACCAACACTCAAATGAAGGCCTCCAGATTCCGGCTTGTTCAACACCACCTTCATCATCATAAAAGGTAAATTCAGGGATTCGCAAAATTGGTTGCCAAATAAATCAAATAATTAACATAAATTTGGCTTCGTATATCGTCATATTTCATGAACCTCTTACTCTGTAGGTTTTAATATCGATTTCCTTTTCCATAGATACCACTACAATCCATTGTCGAGATTCTCTCAGTAGATGCAGTTGTCCTCTGCCTCTATTCATACTGGTCTTATGATTAAATTCATATTTTCATTTTTTCATATTTCATTACAATACAGCTTCTCTTCCATTTCAGAAATTGCAAAAACCTTTTCATTTTGTAAGACTGTATTTATTCACCTATTATTTTTTTTGGGTTTACACATTTATCCACCACTTCAAAATGAGTTTCAATTTAGGTATTCCAAGATTACATTTTTAATTAGATGGTATATTTATTTTCTTCACCTGCATATTGTATGTACTATTTATTATTAATTTTAATAGAAGTTTACATTACATGAAATATGTAATCTCTGTCCGCTATTACAAATTATATTATCAGATGTATTCTTGAGTTTCTTTTGCTTCCATCTGTATTTTCATTCAAATTAAAACAATTGTCCATTATTATATTATATTTATTCATTGATTATACTATGTTTGTGTTATTTTAGGTGATTATTGATAATATGAAGGTAGCTCAACCAGAGACTGATTGTCTATAAAAAGGAGCTACTAAGGTGTGTCATTTGATGATCGCTTGACTTATATCACTGAACAATTGTCAAGTTATGTTTTTTGTATGTTTCAGGTAATTTGTCAAAAAAGATAATTACATTATTTAAAATATGAAAAAAATTGTTGTATTAGAAGAAATAGCGATTATTTTTTGTTACACATAGTTACACACATTCGAGTTTACCCAGATTTTATTCCACCACTTCAAAATGAGTTGGATTTTAGGTATGCCAATATTACTTTATTAATTGAAAAATATATTAATTTTTCTATCCTGTAGTTTTTATGAAGTCATTATTATTTATTTTTATAAAGAAGTCACATTACATGCATTATGTAATATTTGTATGTTGTTAAAAATTATATTATATGACCTATAGTCAATAGTTTCTTTGCATCCATTGGTTTTTCCAAAAAAATGAATATAACATTCCATTATTATATTTTCGTACTTCATTGATTATCCCTAGTTTTTTTATTTTAGTTGATGAGTGATAATATGAAGAGAGTTCAACCAGAGACTAAAGGGTTATACAGGGGAGCTACTAAGGTATTCCATTCGATGACCGCTTCATTTCTACCACTGAAAAATCTTCATGTTTTGTAGTTTTTATATTTCACAAAATTTTTCAACTCATAGAATTACATTCAATAAAATATGAAATAATTTTCTTGTATTAGAAGCACTGGCGATTATTTTTGTTTACGCATAGCTACAAACACTCATGTTTACCCATATATTATTGCACCACTTCAAAATGAGTTGTTGTTTAGGTATGCCAATTTTACTTTAGTAATTGGACTATATATTTATTTTTCTATAATTCAGATTGTATGTACTGTTTATTATTTATTTTTATAGAGGTGATGCATTACATGCATTGTGTAATATTTTTCACAGTTACTAATTATATTCTATATTGTATATTCGATATTTTGATTGGTTTCATCAGTTTTTTCCAAACAAATGAATATTATATTCCATTATTATATTGTCATAATTCATTGATTCTAATTTTTTTTAGGTGATGAAAGATAATATGAATAAAGCTCAAAAAGAGACTGATGGGATGTGTAGCAGAGCTACTAAGGTGTGCCATTCGATTACCACATGATTTCTATTAGTGAAAAATAATCAAGTTTTGTGGTATGTATGTTTGACATTATTTTTCTTATAAGAGAATTAATATCTTTAAAAAACGAAATAAGATTGTTTTATTACAAGAAAAAGCGATTATTTTTGGTTTCTTACAGTTACATAGAGTCGAGATCACCCAGTAAATATTCTAATTAGATACACAATGTTTTTTTACACATTTTTTTTACTTTTTCATGTGTATTTCATATCCACTACACACATTCACATTTTCCCAGGTTTTATTTCAATAGTTATTATGTACATGAAAAATAAAAAAATTATGTAGTGTATATGTTTAGATAAATAAATCACATTTTAGAACATGTATTAACCATTATAATGATTCCAAACCAGCCACCTATATGCATGGTATTTACAGATAGATGAAATTAGGAACATATTTTTGTATTTTATATAACAGTATAGCGATTAGCTCTTAACCGTGCATAATCAATCAAATAATTTCACCGGGCACCAACCATTAGTCTCATTGATCCTCCAATTCTCACAACATGTACTCATGCTTCCTAGAATTGATTCTCCATTTATTTAAATAGAATCCTAGTAATATCCATTCTGCATTTTATGTTTTGTACTGAAAATTATTTTTATTAAAATTGAAAAAGTAAAATTTTAATGTTGATGGTAGGTTCCCACCATGATATGATATTCAAATCATAGTCATAGAAAATTATAATTCATTTTAGAATATACTCCAATTTTTCATCTTTCACAAATGTGTTCACAATTGCTTTTACATTTTATCATGTTCAAAGGGATTCCTTTTTTCCAGGTTGCTCAAACATTCCTTTTAGTGACCTATGTTTTATTATTAAAAAAATGTTAATGAAATGGTTTGTGGTTCACATTTCCATGTATGTTATTGAGTATTTTAACATGAAACATTGTCTAATTAGTTGTATAATAATATATGATTTAATTTATTGTAGTATATTGATATATTTATATAATTGTATAAAGATTTTGGTATAGCAACATTGCTCACTATAATGTAATGCAACTCATGTAATTTTTGCACTATAGATAATTGATTTAGTTAGTAGTGAATGTAATAAAAAACATTGATTAATAGAATAAACACCATTGTCATTTTTGAATTATACAGATTCAGACATTTTCTAAATGAAAAAAAACTAAAAATTTTTATTTTCAAATACTTTGAATTAGGTTTTACAGCTTTGTGATACCAGAATACAATACTATCATTCTATTATAACATCCTTATTTTAGGTGATGAGAGATAATATGAACAAAGCTCAACAAGAGACTGAAGGGCTGTGTAGGGGAGCTAATAAGTTGTTCCATTCGATGACCACTTGATTTCTATCACTGAAAAATCATACTGTTATGTGGTTTGAATTTTTCATATTACTTTTAAACTAAGAGAATTAATTTCTTTAAAATATTAAATAAAATTGATGTATTAGAAGCTGCAGAATTTATTTTTGCATTCGTATAGTTACATATAATCAAGAATACCCAAATATTATTCTATGGCTTTTTCACATAGTTATTTTTCATTTTATCATAGTTTTTTAATTTGGAATATTTATTTCATATCCACTTAACACATTCTAGTTTACCCAGGTTTTATTTCTACAGTTATAATGTACATGAAAAATACAAATATTAAGCATTTTATATGTTCAGATACATGAATTACATTTTAGAACATGTATTAACCATCTAAATGCTTCTAAACCAGCCATCTATATGCATGGTATTTATAGATATATGAAATGTGGAACATATTTATATATTCTACATAATAGTTTAGCGCTTAAATCTTGACCATGCATAATCAAATTCAATCAAATAATTTCACTCTTCACCAACCTTTAGTCTCATTGATCCTCCAATTCTCACTAAATGTGCTCATGCTTCCATGAATTGATTCATCATTCATTAAAATAGAATCCCATTAATATCCATAATGCATTTTATGTTTTGTACTCAAAATTATTTTTCTGATATCAAAAAAAGTAAATTCAGAATGTTGATATCAGGTTCCCATAAAGGAATGATATTCAAATAATAGTAGTAGAAAATTATAATTCATTTTCGAATATACTCATACTATTCATCATTCATTGATGTGTTCACGATAACTTTTAAATTTTATCATGTTCAAATGGATGCCTTTTTCCCAGGATGTTCATACATAACTTTCAGGGAACCTATGATTCATTATTAAATAAATTTTAAGGAAATGGTTGATGGTTCACATTACCATGTATGTTATTGATAATTTTTGCATGAAATATTTTTTGATTAGATGTCTAAAAATATATTATTCAATTCATAGTAGAATATTGATATATTTATACTTTTTATCCTGATTTTGTTATAGAAACTTTGGTCACTATAAAATCATGCAACTCATGTGATTTGTGTATTTTACATTATTGATTTATGTATTAGTGAATGTAAAAAACACCATTGATTAATATAATAAACACCATTGTTATTTTTGAATTATACAAAATATTTCTTTTTCTAAATGAAAAAAAACTCAACATTTGTATTTTCAAATATTTTGAAAGATGTTTTGCATCTTTGTGATACCAGAATACAATACTGAAATTATGTTATAAATTCCTTATTTAAATTTTTATATTTACTAATGCCGGATTTTTTTATGTTTATGTGTTACCTTCCCATGTTACCACATCACCCAAACCCTTTAAATCTACCTCCAAACCCAAATGAAACTCGATGTATGCCACCCCCGATCCGTAACAGGTTTTTATATATTATGTTGATCTGATTATAATAATATGATTATTTTTTATATATAGTTTATGTTTGTGCATTCATATAACCATGAATTGATTTGTGGACTGCGATTTTAGGATTGTAGCAGGAAAAACCAGAAAATGACCTCTCTCCAGAAATCCTATGGATCCATGTCAAACCTCTAGGTGGCTCCAATAACCTATTTTTTAGAAATCTATATTAGAGGTAGGATATCCCTCTTCTTCAAACCTAGCCATGCCAACTTCGTTTCTTGGGTATATCATGTCTTCCACGGACATCTCTGTTCATAAGATGTGTCCAAGGTGTTCTTTGGTTGTCTTCAACACATTTTTCAATAGTGTGAACTATTATACTCATTACTTTTCTATAGAATAATTGAATGATTTTAGTAATAATGGTATGTCGGCCTAGCTTTAGTTTCCATCATCTAGTGAATCCAATCTAGAAATGTTTCCACTTAGTATGTTATGTTCACTAATTTTTCAGGGATGGAATGATATGTTCTGTTTACTATTAATATGTTGCATTCATTGAAAATTGATTCCACTATATATGTGTTTCTAATCACTTTTAGAATATAGTATTCACTATTTTTTATATAATTATTAATATGTTGTGTTTGTACAATTATGTTATGTGGTGTACATAATGAGTAGTTGAAGTCGCATCTTAGGCTATGAAATTAATGAAATGTGCATCTGTGCTGTGGGAAAATAGATTAATGTTTTCATACAATGATTCATATGTTTTTAATAGATATAATTTACATTCACATTAAATATTTAATGATTTAATAAATTTATTTGATTAGTACATCACCTTCATATTTTTTTAAGCTCAGTTACATTCTCATCTAGCATCAAAAAAACCTTCCCCACTTTAGTCAACAGTAGGTGATATTTCAATATCGAGTTTCATAACTTATTCTCTTATAGTTTTTATTATTATTAAATAGTAGTAAACTGAAACTATTCTCTTTTTATACTCTATGTAATAGGTTTATAAATATTCCACTGATTGGATTCTTGGCAGAAGAGTTAGGCATGGGTGAAAAAGCCTTGCTCCAGATGTTGAAGTCGCATCCCCCTCCAATTTTAGCTGAAAAGGATGGACATCAATCTGTCCTAGAGGAAAAAATAAATAACCTACTGGAACAAGTATAGGAACATTGAGAAGCCCAAAAGTGGATGCAGCATAGCCACTCAGGAGAAATGTGTAGGTACTTAATGTAGGGAAAACAATGTTGATTCAACAACCTTTGACTGCTAAAGGGTTGATGCTTTCTCTAGATAAAATTATATCTCTTTGTGATATATGTGGATGTTTTCTTGTGTGAAATTATACTAATGAGATAACTCAATCTCACATCAGAGGCAAGTAGAATATTGGTGATGGAATGGTAAGGTATTTCATTATGGGGTAAGAATTTTCTTGTTTTTATTGCCTGAAATTTATACTTCTATAACAACAATGCTTCTTAATGATGCCCCTTTAACTCATATATATGTACATACATGTTTTAGTTAACGATTGGTATAACTAGCGATTGGTATATTAATATATATATATATCTTTTGTTTTGCAGGAAACTGGTGATGGTGCTATTTTTTATTCATATGGAAATTCTACTCACCTATATTTAAACAAGGTTGTCATGTGGTATACTACTACTTCCATGTGAAGGATTTCCTTAAAATCTTTAAGAAAAGGAAATTATCAATATAGTAACATCCATTCTTGATACCATGTCACTGTAAATGATTAAGAATATGCTTTATATAAGAAAATTAGAAAATTAGTTATAGTTTCTCAAACGATCCAACTGTCTCGGTCTACCAAAACGAATATATTAATTATCGATGTTCTTGTTCGTGTGTGTGCAATCTAGGAATCTGTTCTGAGGAAAAATATTTTTGGAATGAAGATTTATGGAAATGTTGATGTTCAGTTTAGTTAAAACATTTCACTTTACAGGTCCGAACAAGTCACAATCATACTTTTCCTCTATTTTTATTCCATTACTCTATGCATGTGGAAGTTGTTTTGAGCATATCTGATTCTGCATTTTCAGGTACCATTTGGACAGTGATTTCAAAGGCATATTGATGATAGTGAGAAGAAATGATTTTTCATTTTCTTTTATGAATGGATCAGCTTATTTTATTTTATTTTAGTTAAAATATTCTTTTTCATGTATAACTGGATCAATTTATTCTATTTTAATAATAAGTTTTCTTTTCTCATCAGCTGTATCTACCTTTTGATGAATATCCATTGAAGATGCTTGGGGTACGTTTCTTTTAAGGTATGGATTGTGTGATTTTTTTCATCATTTTAATAGTTTTGTGTTAATAAGGAGTTGAAATTTATAGATCCCTTTCATTTACCACTATGTTAATGAAACTGGTTAAAATCATTATTTGTGCATGTGTTTTTATTAGAGACTTTTGTCAAACAATTTTGATTATTTCACTTAATTTTCTTTGGTTTTTTATGTATCTGGTTGATGAATATATTGGCAGTACTTTTGAATCACTTACACCAGTATGGTTGAATCTATTTAAATAATATAAATCTATGCATATCTGAATTTGTTTTAAGTGATTTAATCTACCTATGTCCAATCCTATTGCGATTTCTATATCCTGAAATTGTCATTATTTTGATATCAGGTGATGGATCTAGGATTGATGCAATTAATCAATGGGGTGGAAATATAATTTGAAGCGGTGAGAAAAATGGGGGAGGACTGAATTTGTTTTTGCAGGAACAATATAACTTCTTGAGGTCCTATTTCTGAGACGATAGGAGGGAAAAAAATGTTAGGCCTCAATTTCAATACAGTGGAGATACTGATGATACTCTAAAGTTCAGCACAAAAGATTCCCCCATGGCCTTTCAATCCATCTAAAAGTGATTAATTTTAGTGCTTCAGGAAGACTATAACAGATAGTCCTTATCCTATTTGACATTGAATATTTATATAAATAAATTTTTTTTATTTACATCTTATTTTCCACCTGCTTGATTCCAATATTTTGTATATTGTAGGAATGAATTTTATAAAATCATACATTTACACTAATAAATGTAGTTCATTGGCCATTACCCCTGTATGGATATTTTTTCAGTTGCATAAATACAATGTAGGTAATGCATTTGTATACATGAGAGAATGAATCTTTAAAATTTATTACATTATACATAAGACTTCACTCTTCATATTAATTACATTGTGCATAAGACCTCACTCTTCATATTAATAACGTTATGAATAAGACTTCACTTTAGAGATTTTTATACGTAGGTGTTTCAATATTCTTTAATTTAAATAATTTTATTGTAAAAAATAATAATTTTTATGAGCAGATATAATGCTAAATGACATTATACAGAAAGTCATTTTTATTCATATTTTATGATAAAATGTTTTTTGTATATAATCACTTTGTTTAATTAAATTTTTGTGACATGTATATATACATGATATATTTTATAGACATGCTTGTTTATATATTCCTTGAAATTACATTCAAATTGAATACAATACATCTAGAAATAATACTGTTTCTTTCGTAACATTATGTATTAAAGTTGCGTACAATACATCAATCTGTCTTTATCTATTTATTTATTCAATTTCATGTAGTCATGCATTATGTATTGTTTGTCGACTCTTTATCTTCATCTATTTATTTTATTCAATTGAATCTTTTGTTTCATCTTTGTCTCTGATATCTACATCCCTTTTTCCTTATTTTTCTATATACATGATGAATAGTTTCAATCATCATTTCATTTTTCCTAAACATCCCACTAATTTAATTTATTATTATTTCATTTTTTTATCATTTTGTCAATTTTATTATTAAAATCATTGTCTTATCATTGAATTCCCTTTCACTTATAAATTCAGTTCTTGAATTATAGTTTCTGTGAATGAAAATAAAAAATGATTTAAAATATTCTTCCTCAAAATATAAAAATTCATATACTTTTACTATATCTTTTACCTTTTTCATTTATTTGAATTGTGTCTTTAGATTCTATGCACTCTTATTCAATTATCATAAGATGTGACTTTCTAATTAAAATTTAGTCAACATTACCGTTTTTTCTATACTTTTAAAAATATTAATCTCTTATAAATATAAAACCCATTAACCGAATAAGCCGTTAAATAGCATGGGTGAGTAGTAGTTGTTTTAGATACTAATTATATAAGTTATAATCATGATTAAAATAATAGTTTTATGAACATATTTTATAAATGAAAATACCTGGTTTTACTAGATTTAAAATATAATATATTATTACATAATTTTGGGTTCTCTAATAAACATTTTGATATGTTTTTTTCATAATGTGGACTGTAATGTGACATTATGTTAATCTGTTTACATATTGTATAGTTCATGGCATGTCTTGTATTAATAATTTAACATAGCCAATCTTGTAGCAATAGGAGGACATGGTTACAATAGTTGGGGTCAATCAACATCAATGGAATTACCCAACCATAGGACCAACATGAGTTCCAAATAGCTCCATCAATAAGAAAACAATTAGAAACATTTAAAATAGAAATAATAATGAATGAATAAAATTATTAATTGTTTAAAGTAATTTCAGGAAATAAATGAATTGATAAATTATATTCTGGTGAGAAAAATTGGGAAGCACAGACACATATAAAAACAATCATACATTTCATTGAACACGTTAATCAATTGTTTCTCCTTCAATAGTCTCTCTAACCCAACAAATATATTCTTCATGTTAAACTATGATGTTTTGATCAAGTTGTAGTGAAACAAAGGGAATGGTCTCGGGTTCATCTCATTCAATTAAACACACACCTCTCCATGAATTTTTATTACAATATTCTAGTTTGTATTAAATGGGATGGTAATAAAGAAAACATATTCTTCTTGTGATGAAAAAATGAAAGGTTCATTACTAACTTGTTCATCTAGGTATTACATATTGTTAAAAATCACCAAATTAAACTGATATTGTTCAAATTTATATCCATAGTCTTTATCAACCCAATCACATTTTAACAATATATATTTCAATCCATTATTTTATACAAAATCAATGACATCTTTCAATTGACCATTGTAATAACCAGAATTGATAAATGGAAAAAAATTTCCAATGGTTTGTTTATCTCCTTTCTCATCAACATATTTAATGCGAAACCAAAAGATATTAGCTTCTACATCTTTATAATAATGAGACATTATAGATGGACCCAAATATAGTTGGTTTAAATATCTAGTTAGTGTTGGGTCTCCTAACTCCCGTAGGTTATGTAATATTTAATTTCACATTTTACAATAAAAAATTATATTGATGAAATTAGTATTATAATTCAATAATAATGATAATCCATTTATACGTAAACAATCATTGAACCAGTCCTATAAATATTCATAATGGTACAATTGAATTTGATAATATCTCACATGATAAACCTATTCTTTTAACACATTAATGTCTTTCCTTAAAATGATAATGACATGTTTAAATGATCAAAATTATATATACCAGTAGAACATGAAAAATTTATACAATAAAATGGATGAGTCACATACAGCACCAATGGTGAAACTAATAGATTGTTGAAAAATATATATCAAGGAGATTATATCCACTCCATGCTTTCCATATAAAAAAAGTTCATTCTCCAACGTGACCATATTAAATTTGAGAGGGATTATCTAATTTTTTTCAACATCCAAAAAAATAACTAAAATTAGAACACTCATCCATAAATTACCATTTGAAATTGATTCTTCTGGATGAGATCTATTTCATACGAATAATTTCATTTTATTCAGATAAGCCTAAATAAGATTAATCCACCATAATTTCACTAGACCACCATTGATTACATCATCGATTAAGTGCACTATCAATTGAACCCTTACATAAAAAATGTTGGATGAAATAGTTTACTTTGGTGAAAATTCATAAGTATAATTCATTCCTACAAAATTTTTAAATCATTCATTCATTTATTTATTAAAAAAATTCAAAAAAATTTACTCAAATCAAACAACGGTTGAACAACATTGGGTGATAAACATTCAAAAATTGTTATTGTAATCAACTACTGATGTATTTTGTGATTTTCACGAATCTTCAACCCTTGAAATTTTTTTCTCATCATATTAAGACATTTTTAAATTTTAGAAGATTAACCACCAAGCACCTTGAACATCATCAAAATAGAATGAAATGTCTCTTTTACTTTTTTGATCATCATATACTATGTAGAAGGAATGTATGACTTGTTTCCATCACCCAAAATGTAAATCTAATTTTTTCAAAAAACCTATTTCATCGAGGTCATTTCATTTATTGATGGGGTCCTTTGATTTTCCACTGAATCCTCAAATGGTCCACGATATATTACACAATAATTTTTTTTCAATGTATATGACATCCAAAACATTCCTTGTAATTTTAGTATTCCTGTAGCAAAGATTAAAAAAAATTCGCCTTCCAATTATGAATACAATTCCTACCTTCACCATGGATATTGAGTAATGGAAGAGCCACCAAGTCCCGAAATTTATATACCATGTGGATGTTATCCTCCTCAATCTGCGATAATATTTTTACTCTTATTGTGACCTATGGTGTTGGGATGAATTCATTATAACTATAAAATGTCACTTTGTCCATTCTGAAGCAACGGTGAGAGGAAATAAAACATCTATATCCATTGTATGTCCACTTTTTATAATGATTAACCCATGTATAATTTTTAATTTTATTGTAGCAGGGTAATGATAATTCATCTTTTGAACTCCAGCTAGAAAAATTTTCATTAGATGGGAAGTCATTGATTGTCCAAAATAAAGAAGCATGTAGTTTTAACATTTTATTCCTTTCACAGGGATAAGTTATCACACCATCTTCACAAAATTAATTTATCTCATCAATTAGTGGGTGAAGGTAAACAACAATCTTATCCTCTAGACATTGAGGTACATCAATAAAAATGTAAAGAAATAAAAATTATTGTTTCATAAAAAGACACATAGAAGGATTATATGGAACTAAAACCATTTTTCATGTGCTATGTATTGAACCAACCATTGTCCCGAATGGATTTAAATCGTCTATTTCCAATCCTAGTCATACATTACGACTATCTTTAGAAAAGTCAAGGTGCTTATAATAAAAAAAATTCAATTCTAGAGTAATTTTTGGTTGAGTAAGCATATCTAATTAATTATATCATTCCACATTCAATCTCATTAATTGAGAAAAATTATATAAAATAAATAATACTTACGACCTCAACCTCGATGGAAAGCATCAAATATTATTTATGGATATTAGTTTCCTATGTTTGGATGTCTAACATTGATTAGTCTAATTACCCCTATTATCATTAGACTTTGAAGAGTAACTAACTGTAAAATTATCCAAATACACATTTTACTTTCAGAATATAAAAAATATTTCCGCCCTTGCATCTACGGTCTCATATATGAAACCTATGTTCTCTATCAACTTACGAGATTGGTAATATGAATCAGGGATCTTAGCATCAGTAGGAAGTAATTTTTTCAATAACTCCAATAGCATGTTAAATTATGTATCTGAACTATGATTCAATGTCACCAATTAAAAAAACTCCACAATAAATGAAAATTTAATACAATTTGTATACTGTGAAAATAATTTAGTTTTTTCATCATCAATTATTTTATAAAACTTCAAAAAAATCATGAAATGCACGAGAGCGTGGATTTATTTCCCAAGTCAAAACATTCGAGATGTTAATGCCCTTATGATCTAGCCCATGTGGCATTTCAGTATGCATATCATGCATTGGATTAGTCATCCTCTCATCAACATCCATCTGAATTGTTTTTCTATGATGAAAATGAATATATTCTTCCCCATTATGAGTCAAACTCTGAATTTTTTTAGAAGACCATTAATGAATATGTTCCCTTTCATAGTAACTCATATGAATTGATATTTATTTTCAAAATTTTTCTATGGAAAACTAATATAGTCACTTTGATAGCATCTAGTGAAATATATAAATTTTACAATGCATTCAAAATATTCTCTAGAGGTTTTTTTGGAAGATCAATTCAACTCTTATCTATATTTATATCATTAAAAGAAGATGGAACATTTACAAAAGACTTCATATTTCAAGAATTTTAATAAGTTCATACCATAAAATACATTTAAAATAAAGACTAATTAATTAAAAATGTACTTCAACTAACAATCATCCAAAATAAAAAAAACAATTCACAAATGACATGATCATTGAATTATATATAATTAATTAGACATTTTATTTCTTAAGGACCTCTTTTTTACATGAGTAAATATGTTTTATGGAGGCATATAAAACATCTGTAAATAAAAAATACTTTTAAAAGAATGTAATTATTAATGAATCAAATATTTAAAATAAAACTCAGCTAACACATAATTTTTTAGGTAAATGGGATTTTTTCTAAAAATAGATAATAGGAAAGTAAATCATAACAAATAGTTAAAGTATAGGTAAATATAAGACATGATCAAGTCATGATTATAATATATGAATAAACACATTTTATAGAAAATATTTTCCTCAAAATAATTTTCAAGAAATTTTTAAACACTTTCATATTAAAATTTATCAAACATATATGTACTCTACGAGGTATTTAATAAGTACTACCAAATTGAACCTAAATATTTATTAATGTCCAAGAAAAGATTAAAATAATTTACATATAAATTTATATAAAAATACACATAAATAACAGGAAAACATTTTCCAAGTGTGTTATTAAGAATAGTACTTCAAGGTTATTGGAGTTATTAAAACAAATAATATTTTCTATCATATTGGGAAGGACGCATTATATTACATTACAGTTTTATGATTAGTAACAGTTATTTGTATGAAAATAGTCCTATATATAAAATAGTTAAGGGTTACATTTATTTTATTCGTAATAGTCCCCTAATATCTAAACCAAATTGTTATATATTGAATACCTTATCCACCTTTAATAGTTGTAAACTGAATAACTTACAATCATAAATTATGTTTAATGGCTTGTTTGAATTAGATGAAGACACTATTTGAGGAAATGTTGATATTATAACCAATTAATATCATGTGTACTCAAAGAGATAGATGTTGAATCTTGTGACAAGATGATATTTCAAGATTTAACATACAAAAAAATCATTAAAAATAGACATCAATGACAATATAGATCCCATGCAACTAATTTTCATTCAAACATGGAATAAAATAGATACATATTATTATATATGATGGATAATTATAGATTTAATTCACACATATTGATGGTTTTTAGTAAAAAATCCATATTGGGATATAAATCACTCTATTTGAATTCCCCATGCAATAAAATAAAATATTATCATCAATTTCAATATCTATATCGCCACTAATACAAAATGGGTTTTTGGGGGAGATATTAATCTATAAAATCCATGTATTGAATTTTATTTTCTGAAAACAAAATATTTATTGAAATGATTGAGGGTGCAGGATTATCACCGTCGATTACATCCTATCATTTACATGACATGATTAATTAATGGTTTTCAACTAAATATAACTCTCCATTTAAAACATTTAAATGTAAATATCACCAAATATAATTTACTCATTGGAGATGACATAGATATATTATTTCCAATTATGCTGATGAAATATCTACTGTTACTTACGATATCTACTAATTAAAAAATAATATCGGATAATGACATCAATCATAACCCATATCTCTATTATGACTCATTATATTATAAACTATACAGAATTCATCAATAAAATATCATATGTATCATAAATCTGTTATCCAAGGACTCTAGTTCCCCCTAATAATTTTATAAGAAGAAGTATTATAAATTATTTTTTATCTATACTAGATAAGAATGTTTCTGAGGCCATTGGGGAGAGAAGGTTCTTACATGCAAGCACCGATGAAAAAAATTTAGTCCTAATGAATGTTTAATTACTAAATTAGTTAAAACCATAATAGAAAAGTCAAATGGATACTAGTTAATGAAATAGGAGGTGGTGATAATGTTCACTAAATCCTATATTAATATAGATAGATAACCAATCTTATAAATGGAAGACAACCCCTTAGATAAATAAATATTTTCTCAATTCTGACTACCTATATTTACTTTCTTTTAATTGAATTTATTTTTTTGTTATGTTATCCTCTATTGAAATATCATTACACTATTTAATGGGAAAACTAAATTTTTTGTTTTAATGTAGATATTTCAAAGTGATATTTCCATTCATACATGAATATATCATTACTGTTCCTAATCTATTTTCACTCTAAGTTGCTTAATTGTAAAGTTAAACTGGTTGGGCGTTTTGATGGCCCCACTTCCCATACACACTTATCATATTATCCTCTTATAAACATTATAATTGTTTCCCCTAAATATATTATTCTTCAAATTATGTCATTGATATATAATGGGCCATATATAATGGGATTAAAACACTCATTTGATTATATGGGTGGAAGAGTCAATCCGTTAAGAAACAAAAAATATTTCACCTGGTATACTAAAACATTTGAGGCCGACATGGACAATACGAAATATGTGATCCACTAATATCATAATGCATAAATTTTGATACACTAAAATAAAAAACATATAAATAAACCATTACTATAGATACAAAATATCTAAATAACAAAAATGAAACAAAACATAATAACCTACAGGCGCATGTGGTAAATGAATGAAATAATCAGAAACCAATATTTAAATATCAACCACAGTGACTAAGATAATTCCTCTAAATACATCATCAAATATAATTTGTGATGATAGTGGGAAAAATCAATTTGTGATAGAATATCCCATAATCATTTTTTGATGGAAGTTGCAATACTGGATGAATTTTCCCAAAATCAAAACACTATAACAAAAATTTTGCTTTACCTAATAGTGAAAAAAATATGGAACCAAGAGAATGTAGAGGTGGATTCAAAGGAACAAAAGGGACACTAGGGAGATGAAGCAGTGGTTCCTAGATCTAGGTCTGTTGTGGAAATAGTACATGTGTGAACAGAGGGAGCTGGGGTAAGGGAGGTGGAGTCAGAGGTGAGGAGGGGAGTCAGGGTGGGATAGGGATCTAAAGCCTGTATCAAGGGAGAGGATGTGGGTTGAGATTAGAAAGAGGTGGAGGTGTGTGTGGTGGGGAAGGAGACATTTGTGAAGGTTATACCGAGGCAGAGATGATGATCTGGAGGTGGTTTGGAGAGGGAGGGGAAGAGATGAATATGTTAGTCGGAAGAGGGTACGAAGACGTAATGGATGGGTGGCAGAGGTAAGCCAGAGGCAGTGCAGTGGAGGCAGTGCAGTGAGGGAGGGGACGAGTGTCATAGGGTTTCTCAAGGGAGAGAGGGGGGAATACATAGTTGGTGATTGTGATAATTTTTTAATCCCACGACCACCAATGGTGGTCACCCATTCTAGGAGCCAAAAAAATAGAAAATTCTCGTATTTTTTTATGAATGTTTAATTCTTCCATTAAATTGTGTAATGGACATCTAGAAATTAACATTGACACAGAATGTTCTAAAATAAACATTAATTAGATATTACGGCCCATAAAAGAAGGAAATTTATAACTATTTATCTATAAATATTCTTAATAAAAATTTATTATTATTAATACATTAATCTATAAACATAAAACTAACACTATTATTTCATCATAATTATATATTCATCAAAAATTATTATACAGTAACCAAGACATCACATAGGCCAATGGTTGGTGTGAAACCCTTATCCTCATTCGATCATGGGTATAAGACCCACAACCTTTCCAAAAATAATTGGTTGTTACCGAACATACATTTTGTTCTTTTCTGAAACCATAAAAATATAATTTCTAGATAAAAATAATATGAACATTCTTGAAATAAGGTTAAACACTATGTATTAATTTAACAAAGGGGTTGAATGCAATCTCAGGGTATAAATACTTACTCAGATGTTTCACTTAATATTATAATGGATGGATACCCATAAAACTCATATTAAAGATGAAAATCCAAAACCATTGAAATATATTCATGAAGTCAACTTAACATTGAACCCCCACATATCAGAATGTATCTATTGGTGGGAACATTCCAAACATGGGAATACGGGCATGGTAAATACTCTAGAAAGAAGTTAACAACCAAAATTTCTATTATTACTTCTACAAAACATGTATGATTCTTTCTTCCATAGATTACTCGATATATTAAATAAATGGAAGAATTTGTAAAATTCATAGATGTAACTATAAACTACTTGTCAACAAGTCAATGAATTGTTCCAAGGTATTATGTACCATACAATTTACATATTCATATCCCACAAATCATTATCCAAGAAAAAATATCCTATCTAAAGGAACATATTATTTTTTTTGTTTCCGTTAATAATTTTTTTAACTTAGAAATAAATTTTCAATTATATAAATTTTATATTCCATCCGAATCATTCAACATGTTCTTGTAAATCCATAGTGGAAATCATAAAATCCAAAATCTGTTTATATTTCAAATTTTTTTGTTATTTAATCGAAACACCTAAAATCATCAATTAAAATATCCTTATTCAATAGATAAAGATAACTTATATTATTACCTATTTGCGTTCACATTTCATCCATAGTCTCTTAATCATAAGCTATGTAACCATTACTCGTACCACCGTGCTGATCCTCTTCAAAATATTTCCTAAAGGGATATTGAATTTCATAAGGATAATTTTTCCACTCAATAGAAAACATATCCTTAAATGATATATTGGAGTGGACAATATTCTCATCCATTTTCTTAACCAAAATCATCATTTTTATCTTGTCATCCCATGATTTGTTTCTTATTTATCATAGTCAAAACAACATATTATTGTTCAAAGAAATTATCTTAGATGATTTTTTCAAAATTATTAATTTAAATGAAAATTAATATTTTTTCCTCAATGCTCTCTATTACCCAAAATCTCAGTGAACTCGTTCTTTTCTATTCATTTGGGATTATGAGAGTTGGGTAATGTACTTGTTCTTAATCATGTTTCGTTAAATATGATTAGGCATCATCACATCATACTTCACTACATTGGTCATCCTGCATGACTTCTAATAATAAAATAATCCCTCACATTCAATTTTAATCACATTACATCCAATTCCCCACATTTAATAAAAACATAATTATAGGGTAAAAATTATTTATCAAATAAAAAACGACGTAGTCCTGAATAAAATTATTGAAAGGATGTATAAATCATGACAACTTCTGTAATATATAACACCATAGATTCATCGTAGGTTATATATAAACAACTTATATTCAAAAAGTTCTTGATTTGTTTTGATGATTTTGTGAACTCCCAAATCATATCCCATTGAAGTGTCAAACCAAGTGTAGAGTATTGCCCATTGTCTTGTACTATATTACCCCATGTTAGGCCCAGAACATCTTTTCAGAGTAGTTACACCTAGGTACATATGTTCCATATCCACATCAACATGTTTTATCTTGAGATATATGTATTTCCTGGAAACAAATCACAATATCCTTTACCATAATTCTTTGATATATTCCTAGACATTAACAGATCATAATACTAATCCTTAGAGACATTCCTAGAAATATATTTAGAAATATTACTAGGTGTCTCAGTAATGTTTCATTATCATAAATTAAATATTTTGAATAAAACTTTTCATTGGTTACAAATATAGAGACCCAATCTTAATATACAATTATATTACCCCATTTTAGATGAATATTCAATACATGTCAAGAATACCTGCCTGAGGGCCATAATAGATTAGTGTATTTGGAAACATAGAAACGTAGTCGTCTTTCATGGAGAAATATCATCAACATATCCCATAATGATCTCCCAAATTAGTACTTATATGTGATACCTATCTTCATAACATAGTGAAAGGATATATAATAAGGTGTGAGCTCAGATGCACAGTAAGGGAAAATAAAGTAAATGTGTAACTGTAACATGAAAAACGACTATAAACCATTAGAAAAAAATTTTATGATCATACACAGTATATAATAGATCATAATAAGGATTGTAAATTCATAATACATGGATAATATTATAATTATGATAATATTTCATGAAATCACAGAATTGGAGTAAGACATGGAATTGGGACAGACACATAAGAATATTATATGACTTCTACTATAGCCAAGGCATCGCTATGAAGAAAATCATGGTAGAATGGTATCACTCCCAAATTCATTTTGGTAGTCATGGTTCACTCCCATGTCCATGTTAATAGTATGTGTTCACTCTACATACCAGCATGGTAGTCACGGTCTACTCCCTTGGCTATCTTAGTAGTCAATTTTCATTGCCACGACCATCTTAGTCTACCTCATGAGATATAAATCATTACCCAATGCATTGGATGGACATATAAAACCCCCATATCATAATGAAATCATAGTTATATGTGAAACAAGATAATAAATATTCATAACCTATGAAATGAAATGAGTATTATAAACATGTATTCATATAATAACCGATCGAAAAAGCTTGTTTTCATAATAATTTCATCAAAATAATAACAATTTATAATGAAATGAATTTCAAAAAAATAACCCATTTAAGAGAAATCGGTTTTATAAAGTCCATGAACTTAAGCATAACCCATTAATATAAATAGTATTAATAGAACCTTTAGACCATTTCCTAGATTTGCATGTGTAATGTAAACAGATGTCAGCATAGATCGAAAATAAATTTGAAATATCTGTCAAAAAAATTTCCTGAGGAAAATATCCTTTGTTTTTTTAAAGAACCTTTAATAAAAATACAATTTGAAAATTATTTTCTTATTAAATATAATGAAATATTATAAAGAATACTTCAAACGATTTTGAAACTTTTTTCTCTACACAACATATAAAATTACCTTAAAGTCATTTTAAAATACTTTCAATTAAAAAATTGAATATATCTAGAGGATTGGTGATAATATATTCAAACCCATTTTAATTTAATACATGTGGATTGAGCTTTAAATTTTTTTTTGAAAAAACATTTCTTTGAGTATAAATTGAACACTTATAAATAATTATTGAAAACAATTTGAATATAATTTTCATTGAAAACCATTTAATGAAGGTTGAAAACATTTTAAAAACATTTTTCTGTGAAAATAACTATTAAAAAAATTTCAAAAATTGTAACCATTATATAATACAATTGAAAAATCATCGAAATTAAATTTAGTAAATCCATACATGTTGTACGAGGAAAAAAGAAAATTCCATTTTCAATGTTAAATGGTTTTCCAAATAACTTTTTTGAAAAGAAAAAAAAGATTACATTTTAGATATTGGTAAAATAAAAAAATGTGTAATAATTTCTTGTAAATATTAAATTATAATGGTATGATATTCTTGGAAGTCCATTTTAGAAAACATGGTTTTTAAGGAATAAATATTTCCGACCAAAGAGATGGTAAATTTGACATTATTAGAAACACATTCTTAACTATTTATGTGACAAATTTTGGAAGAAATGGTACCAATATATGAATAAATTATAAATAACCTGAGGTGAATAAAATTCATGACTGTTATTTTGACATGGATCATTATATTTCATGAT
Organism: Viscum album; assembly: GCA_963277665.1. NCBI lineage: Eukaryota > Viridiplantae > Streptophyta > Magnoliopsida > Santalales > Viscaceae > Viscum > Viscum album. Next base: position 1,733,078,142 of record OY728127.1, read on the forward strand.
ATGAGTAAATTTTTTTTTTGAAAAACGATGAGATTGATTCAATAAAATCTTATAACATGGTATCACAAACTCCATTTAAGAAAATTAACGTAAACTAAACATTAAATATCATGAAAATAAATTATTTCATGATATATAATTTAAAATTGATTCATATACACCACAAAATAGAATTTAGGGGAATAACAAAACATGAGTCTCATGGAAGGAAAATTGAGACAAATATATTGAACTGATTTGGTAAATTTGGAAACATAAAGGTCATGTGAGAAAGATCATTATATGGATATGAGAATAAAAATAAAATTTCTTATAATATAAAATGTATTAAATTGATTTTAGTACATAAAATACACAAATGGAAATAGTGGAGAATATAAAATGTATCTCACACAAACAAAAAGTTAGATGAAATTGTGAAACCTCGTGTCTTAGCTGTTATCGTACTCATTAAAACAAAATATGTAAAAAATATAAATATATTAGAAATATTATAAATAACCAAGTTATTATATCCAATTTATTTTTTTATAATTAAATACATATATTATTTAATTGTTAACCATCCTATGTTATGGTTTCACTTTAGAAAATATTCTCTTTGTTCTTCGCATGTGCCATAATTTTTTTATCATTAGTCATTTTAAAATATAATGATTCTATAATGTAAAATAGGATAATAATTTCTTGTTTATCCATTATATTACTATTAAAAATCTATATAATATATAATTGATTAATGGAATACCCAATTCATGGAGATAGTAAGCCGTAAGTACGCAAAAACAATGTTTCTATTTTTATTCTCATATTGAAATAAATAGGGAAAATAAAATATAATTTTGATTGAATATAATATCCTTACTATATCATTATAATGTAATATATATCATATAATTTCACTAAATGAATCATTAATAGATTCCATGTAGTGTGTGACCGAATCACATAATTTTGAGGGGGCGGTTTTCCACGCATCCACAAACGAAATTAACTTATTTACACCAAATGGAATTTAAAAAGATATGAGTTGTAAAATGAAAAAATAATAATAAAGACACAATAAATAGTATATATATAGATATATTTTCTATCAATAGTTCCACCATGAGAGGCGGTAACGAATATTGAAAAAGCATCACTTCACGAGGTGGAAGTTTATCCTACCAATAAGTAGTATATTTTTTACCCATTAGATAAAGGTGTGTGTAGTGATAGTATACCCATAATAATAAAAAAATAATGGTATATTTAGGACACTGGTTTTTTATTAAATCATGGAATATAAATTTTGTAGGTGGTGTAGAATGAAAATTAATGAATGGATCTTTAGATAAGGTGTTACCACTTAATTGGGTAACTCTTTTTGGTTTGTGCCAAGAGGATTCTATGTAAAATGTTACTCTAAAATGGAGGAGTCAAGTATTGAAAGAGAGATTTTTTAATTGGATTAGGTATAACTTGACTTATCCTTGGTTGTTTGAGAGTTGTGATGAATAGGGATAGATGGTGTCCTTTTAATGTCAAGGGAATAGACACACTTGGTATTTTGGAATACATGTTAGGTGCACAAGGTTTTTAACTAAAAAAAGTAACAGAAATAAATCCAAAATCAATAATGTAAGTCTAACGGTAGAATAATGTCCTTGATATGAGTGTTGTACAAGTTTATAGAACTTTTTGGCTTTTAAAAATAATGTTTACTCCTTATTTCTACATTATTATACCTTAGCTGATGAATTAATTTTAATTACCTTTAGTAATAATTTTTTAAAAAACTAAGATGAACTTATTTTACAATATAAATTTTTATTATTCTAAGTATTTAATCCATTTTTACAAATTATAATCATAGGAGTCTGAGATATTAATTTAAAAATAATCCCACTGACCAGAAGACAATCTAGGTTTTTAATGTAAATTTTTTTCAAAATCATGCTTGATTTTTGTATCAAATTTCAATGTGGAAGTGGTTCCAATGACAAAAATGGATTAATTGATAAAAAATACATCAAATTAAAATTGAAAACGAATTTTAAATAAAATTTATCCTTATAAATAAAATATATGAAAATATATTTTATAATTGAAATCCATTTTTTTTGTCCTCAATAAAAAATAAATATTATAGAAAACTAAATTTAAAATATCCTAACTTATGTTTTTTGGATTAAAATAAATGTTTTATTCTGATATATTATATCTTTAAATTTCTAAAATAATAGGATTTAAAATTGGTTCTCCATTAAAAGGAGATACAAATTCCTTTAAAAATAGTTTTTAATATTCAAAATAAAAGTTGTTCTGATCTTTTATCTATCAAATATATTCAATGAATAACATAACATTTTACAGAATATGTATCGTATATATTACATTAATATAACTCAATAATTGTATTTAATATAATTTATTTGGGTAAAATAGATTAATTACCATAAAAATTTTAATATTTTCTTTTATATTGAATTAGTTTTCATATTCATTATTAATTAATGGATAACCATTGAATTCGTCTTAATTTTTTAAACCATATATAATCATGAAATAGTTAATATAGTTCATAAAGTCTAATTTAACTTATAGGTTTTATCTTATTTTATGAAATAATAATATTTTAATGATATATTATTATTTTGTAAAACTTAATCATTTGTGTTACGCAAGGCATCAAGTAATGCCATTTTTGCATGAAACACAAGATACACTCGACGTTCAGTGGGATAAAGATAATATTTATGTTGTTTTAATTAGATGATTATCTTATTCTTACATATAATGAAAACCAAACATAGTTAGATAATATAAAATAAACTATTTTCAATGTTATGTGAAAAGAAAAAATTTATAATGGTTAAATTATTTTGAAATAAATCACAAAATATTGGGGTGTTACCTTAACAGTCACAACTCATAAACATAAGAAAAAATTATTTAGATATTTCGTAAGAGAAAATAGAGTCCCTTTTATGCATTCAGTGCTCTGATAAATATGGAATTTGTAATTCAATTATGCATTATAAGGTATAGGTAAACGTATGGACACTCATCGAGTAGACTTGATGTCTCTATATAAATACGAAGTACCCATTCTATGAGAAGAAACATAACTATTTTATATAGTTGATAAGATCAAAATGGGAGGTTTCAGACACTAATATGGATGGTGAATCATTTTTATCATCTTTTTACACAATTTAAAATTTTTTCCTTTATAACACCCGAAGATTTTATGATATATTTATTTCAAATAAATTTAATTGATTTGATTTCTTCTGTAAAATGAAATATAAATATTAATCCAATAGTGATATACCATCATCTCATATTCATGGGAATTGATGATAAGAATAGTGCATACTAAATTATGAAATATTTATGTTTTCAATAGTATAAAATTAATTCATTCGATATAAGTTGATTATCATTGAAAATAAAAAGCATTTAAAAGAAGACATGTATAAATTTCTAATTTTTTTTCATATTCTTACAAATTTATTCTATATTAATAAATTAAATTCATTACTATTGGTAATTTATTTTATTTAAATTTATATGTTATTAATTATGTTAATAGTTTTTATTTTAAATTAATATATTTTTAATCATTGATCTGGAATGGATGATGTTTTATCATTGAAAACGTATTTCTATAATACAAATTCTTTAGTTTTTTAAACATATTTTAAAGGTAATTGTTTTCACTTTTAAAAATTTATTTTCAAAAAAGAAATGATATATTTTTTAGTATTTTGTTCATATTATTTAAATCCATGGTTGAGAAGAAATCTGTGTAGTCTAGGTCAAAACTAAATAATAAGGCCATAATGATCCATAAAAATTCTAATTGGAAGCATGGAATTATAACCTTATCATATTATGATAAAAATATATGTTTTTAAAGAATCGTTCCCATGAAAATTACATATTTATTATTTAAATCAAATAATTTAACAACATGTCCCTCTCTTGCTTTTAAATAACTATTATATTTCTACATAGAGACAAAAGAAATTTTGGTATTAATTTTAATATTTATTTTAATATTATTAAAATTAAATTAAATGTATGAAATTATTTAATTTTTTTATATTTTATATTTACCATAACTTCCTTTGAAACACGAGTGCAATATTTATTAAATAAATAAAAAAATTAAATAAATGAATTTAAAAATATTAGAAGTTATATAATATGAAGCACTAAATTTGTACAAAAAAATTTCAATTTCTATCTGATATATTATGGATATATTAATGAAATAAATTCTAGTTCCACATTTTATATGACGTATCTAAACTCCAATTAAATGATTAGGGTTAAAAATGACTCAAATGATATTTTTTTGATAAATAATATTTTATTTTATTATTTAAAATTCTTAAAATACTATATTAGAAAAAATTAATGTGAAATGGTTTTAAAAAGAAACCATGGAAGATTAATGGATATTTTTTAAAACATTAATGACAATTTCAACATTTTATTTGTAATAAACATTAATATTATGGTAATTTCCAAAATGGTTTAACGGGGGTTAAAACAAAATTAGAAATGTAAAAACACACAAAAAACGTGTCAAAACATTATATAATGAAACTATTTAGACCTATCCTCATCATAAAATTTTATTATACCAATATTGTGTCATTTTTGATTGAAAATTATTTATATTAAATTAATAATTTTAAAAATTCGTAGATTGCCCTTCCCATCAATTTGAAACGTTTACCCCACCATTATCTTTTTTGAAAAAGATTGGGGCTTAAATAACTACAAAAAATAACATATTATCTTATCCAATTCCCTATAAATGTTGTATATGTTCTTTTATTCCAAATATACCGTCCTTAGAGCCCATAATAAGATATCTTATGGAGTTATTTAAATGTGGAAGTATTGAAATAAACCAATCACTATTTTATTCAATATTCCATTACCCCTAAAACTGTAATATATATAAATAAATAATAAATTCAATATATAAAAATATAATTAAATGTTTTCTCATAATTATTCCATCTTTATTCACCCCCTTTACATTTTATTAGATGTGAAAATATCGCTCATACATAGGTAGAACATACCATTTACACATGGGGATACAATTTATTTATCAACAACATATTTATAGATTGTTTTTATGGTGGTGTTAATGTTTATATATGATTATTATGGAATAATTTTAAATAATTATTTATAATATAATATATACCCTATCACATTCAAAAAAATTGGAAAATGATAACGTTAATTGTTAATATATGGGGATTGTCATCTCTAGGATGAATTGTGATTAATTTTGAATTTATGTTTTACCTAGAAGGTAATAAAGATGGATTTGATGAATATATGTAACATATATTATATAATAATGATTCATAAATGTTTATTTTTTTACGGAAATTTATTTCATTCATTATGTGGAGAAATGATAACAGTGTACTTGTGTACATACAACATACCATCTCCATGAACGGTGTAATTCATTATTCCATCTAAAACTTTATGGATAACATTAAATATGTATATTGTTCTTATATATGATATATATCAATTCTAAAATTCTTAATATTATAGAACCATGATCAAAGTTCATGGAATGAAACAACTTTACCAAAAAACATGAAAAAAGTAGCAAATATAACCAAAAATAGTGATTTTAATAAGCAATTGTTAATAAACACGTGATAAAATTGTATAATTAAATCATAAATGGAATGATATATATGATAAGGGTTCAATAAAATATTTACAATAAAATATGTATTTATCATTTATGAGGTTCAAATTCATACAAAGGGAGTCAGACCTAGGGATATGGATTTGTTTCTCACATTTATTTTTATGGGACACGAGCAATGTACACGAGTTGTTTCTTTAGTTTTTCTTATATACTATGAATAAATTTACATTATTATTAATATCATGAAAATTATGGGATATAAATAACCATATATGGTCACTTCAATCATGGTACATATGATTAAAAATTTACTAAAAGCGGTATGGGTTATATGTTACAATGTCATTGTTTATCCGGATTGTTTATAACTATGTTTTTAATGATGATATATTTTGATGTATCTCTTAAAAAACTGATGAATTTTATTATACATGGGTTATTTTATGAGATTATATTTATTAATTTCATTTTTCACATGTTAGACACAGAATATATCAAAATTTTATTTTTAATGAAAATCATCTTTTTTCTCTTTTCAACTGAAAACACATTTTCATCAATATCCATGTTTCCCTAAAATGATCGGATTAATGTTTTAAATTAAAACAATTGAATTATAAAATTAATTCAAACCCACATTTTATTTTTTAGAATTTTTTATAAAGGAATCCACTTGTCATTTTCCTTTGTGGAACATTTTGATATTTTACAAAAATGTGAATGGAATGGTTTCTTTTTATATATATATTCAGAATGGAATATACTGAAGTTATGAACACTAATGGTTTTGAATATTAATTTCCATGTTATAAATTATATTTTAAAAATAAATTTATTAATTAATATTTTAAATGATTTTAGTTTTTTATTTTTTTATTTTTTTGTGAATAATTTTTTCCCTCATGAAATGTTCATAGTGAACCATTAAAATAATTTTACATCTAACATGACACCCTTGATGATAAATATGATCTACATTAGATTTTATCCAATGATAAATTCATTATCAATTATCATTATGTTATATATTTTTTTAAAAATATGTTTATTAAACGCATTCATTTTCAAAGGGTTATGATACGATGAAATGATGAAATTTTGACGATAACCATCAATTTTCCTCTAGTTTTCATATGATGAAGTATAGCATCCTAAACTATTATATAGATTAATTAGAATTCAAATGTTGTGAAATTTGGTAATAATTTGATTTTATTTTTAGTCTTAGGACTTGGGGTGATTTTGGGTGAAAATTGTGAAAAATTAAAGAAAAAGAAGTTTTGAATGGTTAGTGCATGATCTGAGAAAATCATTTCCCCCCACCTAGGAAACAATGTAATATGAGTTTTTTTGGGATCAAATGGATGGAAAATTGATTTAAAAAACATGAACCAAGAAAAAAAATAACCGCTCAAAACAAAAATAACATGTGCATGTTGGGCTCACGGTTAACACATAGTTGGGGAAAACTATGCACCCCATCTGATAAAACTATGACCTATAATTTTAACGGCAAGAAAATTATTTTTAAATTCATATAAACCACTGAATCATCCCCCATTAATCCCTAATATAGAAAAACATAGTTTTTTATTATTTTAGTGCCTTTTGTAAGTATTCTATGGCCATATTATGTCTATTCTTAATGACTGGAATCCCATATCAAAGATCTTCACCCCTCTCCGAATGTGGATACTCTCCCATTACATTCCAATTCGTCTCCTATATTCCTCTCATTATTTGTGGGGGAAGTTACCTTATATTTAGGCAGGTATAGATCTATATTTACATTTTATATATCATGATTTTTTTAATTTTTTTTTGATTATAGAACCATATCCCATTCTAAGTAGTTGTGCTCCATGATTTTTGGGAATTTTTTGGGAGATCATTCGTTAACTAATCAAGGTAGGTGGTATAATTTACAAATCCCATAAACATTCTATTGATTTTTATATGCATGTTGTGAAATTTCATGTTTTTTTAGAAAATGGAATCCCCAATTAAATTAATTAATTATTAAATTAAATAATTTTGATAACTGTGAAATTGTAAAATTTAAGGATTATCGATCTAGATAATTAATTTCATAATTAATTATGATATTTCTTGATTTCTGGAAGTTATAATTAATTGGGGAAATTTATTATGTGGGAATTAAAATAGTTGAATTAAGTAATTAAATATTGAATAAGGATAATTAATTGGTGAATTAATTATGAATGAATTGATTGGGAAATTGGGGATAAAAATTTGTTCCTTTAAATATAAAATTGTTTAATTGTAAATTGACAATAATTAATTGGTGAATAAATTATTGGATTATGAGTCTGTGAAATAGTTAATTGATTTTTGAATTTATTAATATAAATGGATCCTGTTAATTAATCATTGAACTAATTAATGGGCTTGTATTAATTAATTTATGAATTAATTAATGGGAGTAGATGTGGCTATGTATGATAAGGGGATTAATTTTAAATCAAGGTTAGTAAATGCAGTATTAGACATGATGTTCTAAGCCATGTAAATAATGATACAAATGTTTGGGATATGAAAGGTATGTTAGTCATGATGATCTACCACAAAGATATATATTAAAAGTTTGGAAATGGTGTGTTATCCATGATGATCTATGCCAGTGATATAAATTCATAATTATGAAATGGGGTGATATACATGATTATCTATTCCATTTGTAGATATATCTATATGGATGATAAATGGGGTGTTATAAATGTCAATATATAACAATGTTATATGCACATGACTGATAATTGGGGTGCGAGACAATATGTTTGAAGACCATGATGTATATTCATGATTGAGAACTTTGGTGATAGACCTTGAATTATATGACCTTATTATATATGCATGATTAATAAATAGGGTTCAAGACATGGAATTCAATACCCAAAACATGGGCATTGTACTCTGGTACCAAGTTTTCGTAATAATGAATTCGAAATAAAATGGATAATGATATCCCATTTGATTAAATAAATTGTGAATTGAATATGTTACATGGTTCACAAATGGAACATGCCAGATTGAGTATTGAGGTATGGGTGTTCTTGGGAACACAGTTTTTTATGTCGTTTAATAGGTATTAATTGATAATGTGATAACTGTTTACATATCCATTATAATTATTTATTTCTGCAACAACATATACTTGTTATTATTTTTTTTATTTGATATACTATTGTTTGTGGCCTAATAACTTTTGCAGACACCCTACAAGAAATTTATTATCAATACCCTAATAGAATTTATTCTGGTAGGATATGTTAAGGGAAAAGGCCCTAGGGTAGATTGCCGATTAGAGAATGGTTCATTGATGGGGAGACATGATGTGGTTAAGGAACATCGTGGGAGTCATCAATGTCTTTATTTTTATTTTTCGTTTTAGAAAAATGACCCATACATTAGCATGGATGGTTTTCAAATTTAGTGGGATATAGAATTTCATGTTTTGGTTATCTTGATTAATTGGTATTGACAATGGTTATATATGATTCCTCCATGGTTTATTTATTTCTATTATTGTGTTACTCTGAAAAAAGAGGGGATAGACTCACCATGATTGATTTATCACACCCTCACTTCTATTTGGTAGCCTCCGGTATATGGGGATACAATTTTTAAGGTTATGTGATAGTCCAATTTGTGCCATCAACATGTGGTACCATGTACAGGACGTTACAATTTTGTATTAGGGCCCAATTTTATTTTCTTTTTATTTTTTCATACAGTATTGGATGGTTGAAAAGGGCCTAGGAAGTGTTAGGCCTTGGTTATAAGCTCATGCATGGGAGTTTCTACCCCATGTATAGTGGAGAACTGTTATTCCTGGGAATATATTATTATAATTGTTGTTTTATAAAATAGTTTAATGTTATTTCACCTATGTTGACACACTTATTGTGTGATGTGACTATTATTTCAATGATTTGTTGAGATTTTACTTTTTTTCTATTGTAGAATGATATTTGAGTCATCATGAATCATTCGTGGAACATAGCATTATTAGGACATGAATAATTTTAGGAACACATGGTAAAAAGGGTATTAGGTAGTTTTTAGATCATGGACTATTTTAATGGCTAGGTAATTTGAATTGAAAATGATTCCTAAAATGAAATACAATACGGTAAAATGATGATGTAATTTGAATAATTGGTTCTCTAAATTAGGGATATCAACTATTATTATGTGTTTAACATTGGTGACTATGATCTAGGTTTAAGATTGTTAAGGTTAGTGATAGTGAAACATTTTTTGATAGCATGGAGTTGTCTTAGGAAAGGAAATATTGTGTCTTCTTGTGTATATCCTCAATCATAATTTGGGATATAGTTTTTTTATGATACCCAATACATGAATTAGTAATTTTAGATTTTTTGTTCTATGATAATGAATGTTGAGTTGATGAAAAGTGGATATGTATGATATTTTTTCCATTAGTGGAGTTGGCAGCTCTGATAGTGCCAGGTGAGGAAATTTTGATGAAATTATGAGAAAACATCACTCTCTTCATGTAATTCATGGAAGGAGACCCATGGTGGATTATAAATAGTATATATGACATAATAATGGAGTTTTAGTCAAAATTTCCTCTGACTATTAATAGATAAGGGGGCCTATTGGAGAAGATTTTTATATTGAGTCAATCGAGATGATAGTTGAATATTTTAAGACACTTTCTGGGGAAAGGTTCAAGGTAGCTGCTTATATTCTATGAGGATGAGTGAACCACTGATATGATGTTCTGGAATGGACTGGACAGACATATAGTATTCTATGGAAGGAAGTTCTGGAGAATTTGATGCTTAACATTTATCCCGTGATGATGAGGTTAGAGAGAAAATATGAATTCATGAGATTGAATCAAGGGATAATGCTTATAATGGACTATGAAAGATAATTCAAAGATTAGAAAAATTATTCTCCAAATATGGTGTATGATGAGGCTAATTCAAAAAATATATTTTAGGTTGTATTTATGTGTGAAATTATGTCTCATGTGAATATTTCAGGCTAATTTTTATAGATGTGGTAAACCATGCTATAAACACCTAGTGTAACTTGAAGGAGGGTTCTTGTGGAAGATGGGTGGTTTCTTCTGGATGAAATAGATTTATGTCTTCTAATATCAGTATGTGTCATTCTAAGAACATTAAAAAGTTCATTGTAAAGTAGAGAGGCCAGTTAGTGGAATCAGTTACCTAGTATCTGAATGAAGTTCTTTACCACCAATGTGGTAGGTGATGAAACTTTTAAAACAATTTATCTAAACAATATTGGACAACCAATCCTATGACAAGATGTGAAATTTAATGATGTTATGGATATACCTAACATAGATAGTTAGTGATGTAGGACCTAGGCAGATACCGTGTTCATGAATGGGATCTTCTGCACCATATCAGTTAAGTAGCTGGAGATCTAATGGACAAGGAAGTAGAGGTATTGTACATGGTTCTTCTGGGAATGATCTACTATATCAAAAGAGTTGTGAAACTCAAGGGATTTATATTCCATCCTAAGTAAAATGGTAAAGACTATTGTATTCGGTTTATCCTACAATTGTGGATAATGAGGTTGGGCCATCAACAGTGAGATGTAATATTCTAGTAGATTTTATATTATCTAGTGCCTTATTTGATGTTGTTTTGTCTCATTCCTTTATATATACAAAACTTGTTAATGGTTTGAGGCTGGAAATGTAGTTTCTTAGTAGGTTAATGACTAGGGATACACCATTGTGAGTATAGTATAGACACATATGTTTGTTCAAGGGATGTTCTCTTGGTGTTACATGTACGTTTTAATGTGGGATCCTTATATTATAAACATGTTAAAATTGGACCAAATTATGGGTATGGACTAGCTAGTAACATACTGGGCCCTCATAGATTTTTACTGGAAGAGGGTGACTTTCAAATCTCATAAGGGTAACCATAATGTTTTCCATGTGGTGTGGGGTATCCAGGTTGGCCAACTAGGATCAATTACTCACCAATTGGGAGAGCTCATAGCCGAGGTTGGTAGTTTATTATTGGATAATGTAAGTGTAAAGCATAATCAATTTCATCCATTGTTGGATCAAATTCATTATATTTTTCTAGAAGATTTATTATGGATTCTACATGGTAGTGATGTGGAATATACTATTGAGATCATGATTGGGAAAGTATGAATTTCTATTTCATTGTATTTAATGGAACCTACTAAGAATCGAGAGATGAAAAATAAGGTAGAGGAATTAGAGGATAAGGTACATATCCATCCAAGCATATCGCATTGGGGATGTCCTATGTTTTTTTTTGAAAAAAAAGGCTGATATGAGTTTTATTTTTTGTGTCAATTACCAGATGTTAAAAAAGATGAATTTAAAGAATTGACATCCACTTCCACATATCTATGATGTTATTTAATAATTTAGAAGAGGTTGTTTATTCTAAAAGGATAATTTTTTATTTATGTATTATCAGTTGAGTGTTAGAACTTATAATATACTAGGGACTTATTTTAAAAAGGTATAAAATATATGATTTTTTTGTAATTAAATTTGGGTTAAGGAATGAATCACTAGTTTTAGGGGCTTGATGAAGAGAATATTAAATCTACACAAAGATCCATCTGTGTTGGGGTTCATGGGTGACATCGTTGTGTACACTAATACACACGATGATCATTCCCAATAACTTAACATCATCAATAGTAAACTACGGGATAATGAGATATACTCCATGATATATAATTTTCATTTTTTGATTGACCTGGTAAACTTCATGGGGAACATCTTCTAGGATGTTGGTGTGTTAGTGTACCCATAGAAGTATCATACAGTGGTTTCGTGTGAGTATCCCCTGAAATTGTTTCATATCGATAGCTTTATAGGGTTACCTGGATATTATTAAAGGATTATCCAAGATTTTACTCATTTAGAAGTGTCGGATTTAGGAATGAAAAAATTTGGGATAATGTTGGATTAGTTGGATTCTTGTGAGAAGGCCTTCTGGCAGTTGAATAATCATTTGACATAGAAAAAATCTTGATCCAATTTGAAATATATAATAAATACATAGTGCATTAAGACTCTTATGGGATCATACTAGATGTTGTGTTGATGTAAGAAGAATGAGTCATGGAATATGGGTCTCGAAATTTGAGTCCACTAGAACAAAAATGCCCTATGCATGACCACGAGCTAGTAGAAGTTGATTATTCTCTGAAGTGTTAGAAAAACTACACAGTGGTTGTCAATTTTATGATGTGTACATATCACTAGAGATTAAGTAATATCTTTTCATAGTTATATTTGAATCGTCATCAGTAGTACTGGAAAATGTATATGTAGTAGTTTGATTTTTTACTAGATTATATGTACATAGATAGAAATATTGTGGCAGATTCCTTGAAAAAGAAAATGTTGACTCAATTGTTCTAAGATTCTAGTGATGAGTGGAAGACGATGAATTTAATAGTTGAGATGCATGTGGTGGTTCAATAGTGTTATATGATGTTGTCTCTGGTTTCAGTTTCAGGGGACTCTATGATTTTTCAATGGATCTGAGAGAGGTAGTATGAGGATCCTGAGTGTTTGACCTTGAGGGAAATCATTGAAGGTGGGGAGTAACCATCTAGTTGAAGCATAGATGAGAACAATATTATCTATTATAGGAGTCGAGACATTGTTCCTACGATCATGTGAGAGGAACTGATGTAATAATTTCATGTCTATATGTGGGTGGTACATCTAGGTATGGCCAAAACGTGTCGATACCTACGATGATTGTTTTGGTGGACATGAATGAAAAAGCATTTAGTAGGGTTCAGTAAATGATGATACACTTTTCAGCAGGTTAATGAAATGAATCACAAACATGAAGGTTTACTGCAGTCATTTCCTATACCAAAAAGGATGTGGGATGACATGAAAATTCATTTTAGTGTGGGAATTATAAATACAACAAGGAAGAATGATGATAAATGGGGTCTTGTGGCAAAACTGAAAAAAGTAGAGCATTTCGTGCATATACAGAATACATTATTAGTGGGTTATGTGTGATCTTTCAATGTTTGGGAGATATTATATCTGCATGGGGTTTTGCAGTCTATTATTTCATATTGTAGTTCTCACATCACATCAAGATTATGTATTGTCTTTTATAAATCTCCCATTTCAAAGGTATTACTCAGTATCACATTCCACTCACAGATAGATGTGAATTTTAAGTGTACTCTATAGGTTCTTGGGGATATTATACAGGCTTGTGTGCTTGACTTTGTAAGATTTTGGGTGCAGAACATTGATATAGTGGATTTTTCCTATAACAGTAGTTAATATAAAATGATACACATGAAACCATATGAGTCTCTTTATGGTAGGCCATATAGATCACCATTAGTATAGATCGGGAAAGGGGATTAATATTTTTTGGGAATGAGTCACTTATAGGAGAAGACGGAGCAGGTACAACTAATTCGAAAATGTATGGCTATGACCCAGAGTATAAAGAATCCATATTCCAAATGAAATTGAAACCCAATATATTTTATAGAGGATGATCATATATTTATTTGGGTGTGTCCAATATAGGGTAACTGTAGTATTAGAAGGTGGGGAAAGTTGGTGCCCATGACTATTGGTTTTTTTTGATGGGGTGGAATGAATCTGGCATGCTGAATTCCAATTGGAACATCCATAGATATACAGTGCTATGTATGATGTTTTTCATGTATCACAAATACAATGGTATCACCCCATCCCTTATCATATGATCACTGTGGATGCGGTTTAAATTGAGATAGATGTGTCAATTGAGAAGAATTCTATACAAGCATTGGATCATTGGGAGAATGGATTAAATGGAAAGAAAATAAAGATAGTTTATATATTATGGTGAATTTGGAATGTGTGGGAGGAAACATGGGAAAGGGAATTAGATATATGGGCATAGTGGCATGATCATTTTGGCTGGGAAGCTTATGGAAGCATGGGAGTGGTGATCGAGGATGAGCTCTTATATGGTAGGGAGAATGTAAAATCATGACCCTTTTTGGAGTTGAAATAAACATGAAATATGGAATTTTATTTATTTTAATGGGTTTTTTTGAGTTATGAATTTATATTTGTTTACATGAAAATTGTGAAGATCATAAGAAAAAGTTCTTGTTCATGGTTGTCACACGGGTAGAGAAAACTATGCACCCTAGCCTAGGAAACTATTCAACCCCAGATTGAAGGGTTTGCATGGCTAGTTCAAGGTTTTTCAAACCATTAACATGAAAAATAACAAGTGCATGATTACTGAAGTTTTAGGGAAAATCATGTTCTCAGACCCAATACACCATTTACAGTAATTTTAATGGCCTGAAAATTATATTTCAATTCACTCGAACCACTATAACATCCCATATTCATCCTAATCATTGAATAACTTAGTTATTGATGATTTTTGAGCTTTTGGGAGGTAATTCAAGGCCATATAACCTATATTATCTATGATTCAGAGAATATATTGATGATTTGTACCTCTCTAGATAATTGGATTGTATCCCTTTTCTTTCCCATTCATCACCCACCCACTTTCGTCCATTTCATAGGATTCTACCTTATATATTTTTTCAAATCATGATTTAGATTTGATGAATCTAGATCTAGGATTTTAGATCTAGATCATGGTTTTGTTAATCTCGATTTATCAAATAGATCTATTACCCATTCTATGTCATTGTGATGCTAAATATTGGGAAATTATATTGGAAGATAATTCATCAATGGATTGGGGAATGTTGTCTAATTTTCAAATCCCATAGGCGTGACTTTGAATTTTTATATGCATGTTGTCGAATCTATATAGTTTTTTAACAATTTAGATCCATAATTGAATTAATTATTGTGTTAAATTAATTAAATGAGATAATTAAGAAATTGTGAGATTTAGGGATTGTTGATCAAGATAATTAATTTGAAAATTAGTGATGATATTTTCAGATTTTTGGATTTGATATTTAATTGTTGCATTAATTATATGGGAATTGAGATAGCTAAATTGAGAAATAAAATATTTAATATAGATAATTAATTGGAGAATTAATTATCAATGCATTGATTAAGAAATTATGGATAATTTATTTATGAGAAAATTATCAAATTATAGAGTTGTAAATTCAGAATAATTAATATGTTAATTAATTATTTGATTTTGAGGTTTTGAAATGGTTAAATAATTGTTGAATTAATTAATAGAAATTGATGTTGTTAATTAATTGTTGAATTAATTAACAGACTTGTACTAATTAATTTTTGAAATATTTAATGGAAGTAGTTGTGATTAATTTTGATTAGAGGATTAATGATTTTTAATCATGGTTGGTAAATGGGTTATTAAACATGATGATATTTGATGACAAAATAATGATATAAATGTATGGTAGATAAATGGGTTTCTAATCATGGTGATTTACAGTATTGATATACAAGAATTGTTTCGAAATGGGGTGTTATCGATGATGAGATATTCCAATGGTAAATTGATCTATATGGTCGATAGTTAGGTAGTCAGACATGATGATATACATTAATTTTTAAGGCACATGATTTAGAATTGGGGTGATATACATTAATTTATTTGCCGAAAATGTATATGTGTGATTGAGAATTGTGGTGTAAGACATGATGTTCTATGACCATTCTATATATTCAGGAATAATAAATTAGTATCTATAAATGGAATTATATAACCAAAACTTGATCATTGGAATATATACCCTTGTGGAAATCATAATTAAGGTGAAATAATAAAGGAAAATGAAATAAAATTTTTATTAATGAATTTTGAATTGAATATGTAACATGATTCAAAACTAGCGTGGGCTAGTGTAGGTATTGAGGAATGAGTTTCCTCAAGAACTCAGGGGTCTATGTACTTTAATAGAGATTAACTGATAAAGTGATAAATATTTACTTATTCATTATAAGTATTTCATTATAAAAATTAATACACATGTTATTGAATAGATTTGTTTTAGACACCATCGGTGGTGTCCTACTGAGATGTACTCACACCCAACATGGGCTGCTGAATTAGTACCCATATAGACGTTATTATTGTAGGACATGTTATGGAAGAATACCATGGGTTTGATTGTTAATTTTGGAATGGAGTACAAATCAGCGAACTAGATGTGGTGAGACCCTATTGGGGGTCTTCAGTCTCTTTCTTCTCATTTTTCATTTTAGGCACTAGACACATTTTTTAACATGACTTGTTTTTATATACTGATGGATATTTTATTTATTATATTGATTATCATGGATTATTTGTATTTTCCCTGGTTATATATTATTCATTTATTGATTATTTATATCAACCATTGTATTACTAGGATAAAATATGTTATATTATCCCCATGGTCATCTTCTCAGAACCTTGATACTAGTCAGTAGCCTATGGTGAATAAGGAGGAGGTCATGAGGTTATGTGACAGACTAATTCGATGTACAGGTATGTGGCACCTGGGCTAGGATGATACCTATAGTATTTATGATACCCATTTATTTTTCATGGAGTTTTATATAATTAATGTTTTATAATATTTTTGAACACATATAGATGATTTTCATGATTCCATTATGGATAAATTGTTACCTAGGATGGTTGTTATGTTATTACCACATATGGTGGATATGTTATTACAATGGATTGTGGTTTTGTTATAACCATGGATTATTGTCCCAGTATAACCAGGGATTGGGATTGTATTATAACCAAGGGTAATGGTAAAAAATAATCAAGTTTAGGTGATGCTTATATCTCCCACCAATGAATTGGGTAATTATTGATTTCACATTAGATAAAAATGACTATAATGTGAAGTGAACATAATTCATTGTTGGAAATTTTCCATTATGATAGTATTGGGAGTGAACCTAGACCTCTGCCAAGGTTTGGGGAGTGAACTCATTCCAAGATGACTATCATGGAAATGATATTTGACTATAAAGTAAATTATTCTCTCCTCATATGGGTAGGGAAAAAACATATGACATATGTCAATGTTATGCTCCCATGGTTCATTTTATTTTATTCCTTTTTTATTCTTGTCTAATGAACTACCAAAATTTATTCCATGACTCATGTTTATGATCTATGATATATGTGGAATACTTTTCATGTATTATGCTCAAGTCCTCAAACCCTTTTGTATATTCTATGATCATGTGTCATTTATATAATTTTTTACCCAATATAATATTTTTTATGGGCATTTTCTTTTTCCATTCCCCAGATTATAATGAATGGTAATAATTATTATCATTATATGAAGGTTTATACTTATATATAACATAGTGCGAGTTGACATAGATCTTTTATGAACCCCATGTTTAGGGGATTATGTCTCCACATGCACTGGGAATATATTCTTCTTGAGTGGAATTTGTGAAATGAATATTCATCTTATAGATATTATATCAATATATGATAAGTAATGGGAGTTGTAGTTGGTATCATAAGCTGGTTTAGATATCTTTTGGAATGTTTGATGAGAAAAATATAGTAAGAAACCATAAAATAAGACTATGTATAGTATATCAAAATTTGGTTTTGGTGATGATTATGAATATCCTAGGTTAATCATAAGGATTCAAAAAAGAATGTGTCATGTTTAGAAAACATTTAATTGATTTTTTAGAATTATGAGGTTTCCTGCTATGAATAATTTTTCTCACACACGTTTTTTTTGTTTTAGTCAGTGGTTCAAAGGTGATGGAATATAGATAATATTGAATTTTATTGTCAATGGATAGACTATCATCATGGGTAAATAAATAAAAAATGATATGATATGAGAAACCTAGTGAATATTCTTAAATTTCTATCTATTTTTCTTATAAATAATATCAAATTTATTGATTTTCATGATATACTTAATAAAAGAAATATGGGGATTTATAACCACCAAAAGGGAGTGAAGGTTCAGCTTCCAATAAGTCTATAATGTGTGAAGAATCCCTTAAATGGGTATCTTAATGGAATGTGAAGATAATTTTATTCTAGAAATGTCATACTCAATGAATGTAATTTACAAGAAAAAATAAAAAGTTCGGTTAATGAAATGGATATGAATAATGGTCCCCACAAGGATACAAAAAATCTTCATTGGTTTAAATGTTGAAAGAGTTGTAATTATGAAAAACTATGTCCAATGGGTAATGATAAAGAATAGAATAAGATAGTTTGTTCATTAAATGGTTTTAGTGATGATGATAATAATCCTATGAATGAAATATTAAAGGTAATGGTAGTATTAATATTATTTACAATGTTAAAATCAATATGAATGATTAAATTCAGGTTGATTAATCTTAATACATGATTTATATTTCTTATTGTAGAAATGAAATATTAAGCAATGATATGATAAAGTTATGTTAATTCAGTAAGAAGTAAGTGAAATGGATGAAGTGTTTATATATTTTTATTATTGAATTGTATTTTATAAGTGTTAATGTAATGATCTGTTGGTTATATAAAAAGATGAGTTATCATTGGATTTTTTTTAGTATTTTTGTAAGGCTTCAAAAATCATATTTTAATTTTACTAATAACCAAGAAATGGTTTTTAGTGGTAAGGTGATATTTATAGAGAACACATGATTAAAGTAATGATAAATTTTAATTTGTGTCTCATGTTTTGTAAATAATTTTCCGATGGGATAATGAAACGATTGACAATGATTGTTTTGGTAATCATGAAATTTATTTATTTATTTCATTAAAAAGTGATTTATGCCATATTTAATATAGATTATTACATGTTTTGGGTTTATGGATTATATTCAATATTCAATGAAATTATTTTTGGAATTGGTATAGTGTTAAATTTAAGAAACATATATGTTTTGAGGTTAGTTATAAATTAAAGTAGTAGATAACAACATGTATTTTAAGTATAATTTTTATCATATGTTGAATGGAATAATCAAACCCTTTTAATTTTTTCAGTGATAGGATATTGATTCCAAATTTTACTGGGTATTATGTAGATTCCATTATTGTGTTTCAAATAAACTTTAGGGGTATTTAATGATTTGATGTTAAGTTCATTATGGACTACTATAAAGTGGGATATAGAAAATATTGATGTTTGAAAATACAATCATTGACAAAGTGATATTTTTATATATATTTCATGTCAAGTAAAGGATTCCATTTATCATCATTATATAAATTTTAATTTATGATATTTTGGTGATGTTCATTAAATTACAAATTATATAGTGATTAATCAGTTCAATTAATGATATTTCGGATATTTTTCATTCGATTGATGTAATATTACCCCTTAGGATAACTATGTTATTTATCAAAATATATTATTTTAGAATTTTCCTATTAATTTTATAAATATTTAAGATTTAGGGTTCATAAATTGAGATAAAAAATGTCATTAAATATGAGGTTATTATGGTAATTCAGGCTTTAGAGGATATGGATTCATTTCATCATATAATGGAGAATTCATTTTTAAAATTATCATTGGTGGGTAATTATTGGTTTTGGTTAACTCCTAATGATAGAAGGGATGTACTGATATATGTTTTGATCCATTAGAGTTTAATGTTAGTGATTTAGGAATGAAAAATTAATCTCAAATAATCATTTTTGGAGATAAAAATTATATTTTTATGGAAATAGATTAAAGGGTGAAATTAAAATTTTCAAGTACGTATATTTCATTATTTACATATTCTAGATGGTAATGGAATTTTGATACTATTTTAATTGGTTCATAATTTTTTTTATATAATCCTCAATTTGGATGAATTGTTTTTTTTAACTCATCAGGATTTATGGTTTTGTAGTCATCAACATTATCCAAAAAAATGTCTCTATCACCCTATATCAGTACTTGGGTGTTATTTTTATATTTCATGTCTATATTTTAACATCTCACCTATATTTTCCTTATATGGGAAACTAATTTCCTATTATTTTATGTAACCCTTATGCTTTCTAGAATCATGATTTAAGGGAAGTTACATTGTTCTTTTGAATGATGTGAGTTGTGAAAAAGTAATTTTAAAACATTAAATGATTTTTTTACATATAAACATTCAGAAGGTGTAATTTATTTAGGAGGCGAAGGGAGAATTTAACACAATATGATTATAAAAAATAATTTTTTCATATAAATATAATTTCTTCTATTGATTTTGGTACACACAACACTATGCTTAAATAGAACACAATACACTCTTATCTCATAGATGTTTTCTTGGTTGATATGAATAAAATAAACTAAATAATCATAAATTTATTGTTAAATATTTATAACATTAATTATTTTCATATCAATTGATTATAAATGAATATAAAAATAATTTTCTAGAAACAAAGAAATATTTGTCTAAAAGTCTATTTTTAAGATTGTAATGTATTTTTTTCTTAATAAATTATCTTAATCACAATTGGTCAATTTCTTAAATGAAATTTATACATTATTTATTAAATTTCATATTTTTAGTATCAATTATATATTTTTTAATAATTGGACTATAATCTACTTCATTTTATGAGAAAAAATGTATTTTTCCAAAAAGAGGGTTTCTTCACATGTTGCATAAATATTTTATGATTAATTTATGAAAAAAATAATAAATTTAAATTAATAAAATCGAATAAATATATTAAATATTTAGGTTCAAATTTGATAGATATGTCATTTTTTAGTATATTATAATATTTACCAAGGAAAATTTATTCAACACTTGACTGTGTAAATTG
This sequence comes from Viscum album, assembly GCA_963277665.1. Lineage (NCBI taxonomy): Eukaryota > Viridiplantae > Streptophyta > Magnoliopsida > Santalales > Viscaceae > Viscum > Viscum album. The sequence continues at coordinate 1,733,099,631 of OY728127.1, forward strand.
GGATAATCTAAGTTAGAAATAAGTTATAAGGCAATAAATATTCATCCTAATTCATAGTAGTTGAATGGAATTATACTGTTATCATCATAGGCCTATTATATATATATAAATATATTTAATATATACAATCCATTTAAAAGGTAAAACTCAATATTTAATGCAAATATGGTTAAAAAATGTCACTCTCTTAGTTTTAAATATCTTTTATATTTCCAAATATAGATAAAATAATGTTATGAAAAAAATTAAAATATCAATTTTTAAATTAAATAAATTATTTTACAATTATAATTTTCTTTAAAAAATTTAAAAATTATATAATTATAGTAAATTCTTGTTTGAAACTGAAAAAATATTTATTCAGTTAAAATAAAAATAAAATAATTGATTATAAAAATAACAAATGTGATATAATTTGAATGTTCTAGGTTGAGTCCCTAATTTTTTAGATCTATAAGGCATATTAGGAATTTTTAAAAAATTTATTTTAAATAAACCATTATCTCGAAGTTTTTAATGTCAAATTTAATGTATTTAGTTAAAAAGAACACTAATGGTTTTCAATAATAAATATTAATTTATAAAATGATGTAATATTAATATATATATTATATTATGAAAGAATAATTGTAGATGGTTTAAAAATCAATAATGGTACATTTTTTGTTATTTTTACATTATATAGTTTCATCATTAACCCTTAAATGGTAGAAAAAATTTATAACATGGTAATTTTGAAAATGGTTAATGTGGGGTTGAATATAGAAGATAAAAGGGAAAACAACCAAAGCATGTCCTTATTTTATTGGATGAGAATATTTATTTTTATCCTCATTTTTTATTTAGATTATATCAATTATTATACATTTGGTCATGAAAATTTATAAATAAGAATATAATACGTTAATAAATTCCAAGGGCCCCCACAAAAATATAAAAAGGGATCCCCTCATTTATCATTCTCAGACCACATCAATCCTTGTATATTGATCAGACACAAAAACATTATTTTAACCACATCCCAATAAACTTTTTATAGGTTGTCATATTCCTAAAATACCATCCCTAGATCCGCTAAAAGGATATACAGTGGAGTTATTTCAAAGAAGAGGTAATCCCATTGACCGACAAAATTATTTTTAATTATTTGTTCATTTCCTATAAAAATGTTATATTCATTATAAAATAAAAAGATGCATATACTAAATATACTGAAATTTCATTACTATTTTATGAACTCATTTTTTACCCTATTTCCTTCCAATGGTAAGTGAAAATATTGCTTGTGTGTATGCACAACATACTATCACCACGTGGAAATACAAGTCATTCCTCATCTCCATAATTTTTAAATGGGTATTATTATATATTTAATGATAAAATATTATAATTATGAAAAAATAATACTTATTTAATGACAATTTCATATCACACTTCTTAACTTCCAATCCAATTTAAAATGATTTCATGGATTGAGTGTACTTGTGGACTACCACCTCCATGAAGCGATGTGATAAATGTTTCATTGATGTTTCACATAAAGGGTAACAATAATAGATTTTATTAATATATATGAAATAATATTTACATTTTGAAGTTTATTTATCATTTATCATTCTTTTATTCCATTGGTAGTGAAATTAAAACATTGTTTAAGGGTATGTACAACCAAACATCTCCATGAATGGTCTAATTAATATTTTCATTCAATACATTTATGGATAAGTATAAATATGAATATAATGAATATATATTATAACAATACCATTATTTAAATTCTATATATTATGGAATAATGATAAAATTTAATTAAGAAAACATACTTAAAAACATACATGAAAAAGAATTTATATAACACATATAGAATTGATTTTAATATTGAATTATTGACTACTGTGTGGAAAATATTATAAGTCATCAATATATGAAATTAAATAAATTGAAATAAATTAAATAATTCTATAATATATATAAATATATATATTATAAATCATTATTGATTATATATGAGGTTCTAACCACTAAAAATAAACTTAGATCTTAGTAAAAATCCTTTTTGTCACATTTATATCAATTGGGCATTGTAATTTCAAACTAGATGTTTCTTTATTATGCTACATTATACTAATAATGAAGGTATATTAGGATTATTATAATGACATTTTTTAATGAAATATCCATATATTATTATTTATTTTTTGTGAAATTTGGGTCAAAAGTTACAAAGGTATTAATGGATCTATATTACAATCAAATTATTCATTACTATTTTTTATGATTATCATTACAGTGATGAAAATTTATGATCTACCATAGAAAAATCATGAATTCAATTATCCTCTTATTATTTATTTGGATTAAATGTTTTTCATTCATTTTTAACATCTTAATTACTCATGATACAAAATATTTGTTTTTATGGAAATTCGATATTAGTACCCGCTTCTGCCAAAAAATATTCATTTTCAATTATTATATATTCTGAAATAACATTTTAATGAATATAATTTCTATTATATTATGATTTTCTAATTTCATTGTTTCCAATTGTTTACATTAAAATAAATTTTAAAAAAATATTTTTGATTTCTAAATTTAGTACGTTATGACTTTAAAAAATGTGATTTGATTGTTTTAATTCTACTTATTCGAGATGACTGAATTTACCACCATCATAAAAACTCAAGGTTTTGGATTTTCATCTACATGATATGAAAAATCATTCAATATAATATTGTTTTGTTAATTTTTTTCATATTTTTATGATTTAAAAAGGATGTTTTTAAGATGAAAATGATATTTTACTCAATAAATGATCCAATAAATAATTCAAAAGATTTTTCCATCTATGATGACATTATAGATGTTAATTATTATTTGAATTGTATATGGACTTGGGATAATATTTGAATTGTTTCTTTGTAAGGTATTTTTTTAAGATGAATTTTTTTTTTATGAAACCCATTATCCTTTTAGGGGTTATGATATGATTAAATTATGAAATTGTTATTAATCTAATTTCTTTTATACGAGTTACGATATGAAGAACCATTTATGGAAAAAATTTATTTTCAGGAGATTTTAAATGATGAATATTTCAACACCATGTGTCACACTTATTTATGATTTTCAATGTGTTATATTTTTTATGATATAAACAATGATGGATGTTATTTTATAACCATATATGTCTGTTAAGGAATAACCAATGATGATGGTTATGCTATAATGAAGGAAAATTATTTTGTTATAACCATACATGGTGGTTACATTATAACTAATGATATTGGGAACATTAAAACCATGGAAAAGTTATACTTATATCTCCATCCAATGCCTTGGTTAATGATTGATATCTCAAGAGATAAACAATATAAGAATGCTGAGTTAAACTTTTAGGTAAGGGACTTTGTTCACAATAATAATTTTGGGACTGATCTTTGACTACTATTATGATTTGGGTTGTTATAACATTAAACTTCGATATTCTTTTAAATTATCCATTCATAATAAAGAAATTATACTCAATTATTATGTATACGAAAAAAATTGTTCTTATGTTACTTTTATGCTTTGAGGGATCAGGTTACTTGATTCAATTTTGGTCCATTTTTATAATCTACCAATATTTATTTCATGACTCATGTTTATTATCTATGATATAAAGGATATAATTTTAAAATATTATTCTCATGTACCCATAAGCTACTGTTCTTGTTACTATCAAGTGATCATTGATATCTTCCTTGTTTACCCTTATGGAGTATCTATCTCGCCCATTATTTTATTTTATTTCGACAAGTTATGAAGAATGATACTAATTAATAATTGTCTAAGAAGTGTGTTGGTTTTGAATAATTATATGAGTGATTATTTTTATCATTTAATAGAGTGTTTATAGGTTTACATGTTTCTAATATAATTAGAACTATATCACTCTAGCATGGATTGTTATATTATGTTATGAATATTCATCTATTTAAATGATTAATCTATGTATAAAAATTATGGTTTGTCATATACATTTTCACCACATCACATGATCTGTTAATGGGTCTCTATATATCACTATATATATGTAAATATATACTTTAGTCAATACAAATACATATAAAAATAAAAAAGAAACAAAATAAAAACAACAGGGTTTGTTTACAAGGTTATCCTCTATTTAGTATATCAGTATCCCTAGTGTCTAGTGGTTATTATGCTACTCATGAAAAACATCGCACTAATTACAAAAAGGGGAATTAATAGGGTTATAGGACTGGTCCTATTAACTTACCACCAATCCTTTAAAAAGATTAATTTCATGATCTTCCGTAAGCCTTTTTGAAATATTGTTTTCATCCAGTCCTTTAAAAAAATGAATGCCATGATGTTACATAAGCCTTTTCGAAATATTGTTTTTATCTAGTCATTTCTCAATTATTATTAGAAGCACAACACAAATATTCCATTAAAACGGAAGATATAATATCATTCCTAAAAGTAATAAAATCTACTATCTTAATAAAAATTATAGAATTTGTAAAATGAAAAAATACTAAATTTGGTGTTGTAATTCATCCACATCATTCAATTTATACAAATTATATTTCTAATAAAGGCCAAAAAATTTCCTCCTTATATCCTTATATATTTACAATGTTAAAAAATAACAAGTTCAAGTCAGGTTAGTTATTTTTTTCTATGAAATAATGATCATATAACCTAAATATCTTGGTAAAATCACGTCCAAACTATTCAATAAAAATTAACTATTTGATTGTGTATAATATCATTTTTTATTATTTTAGTCCACTCTTCAACATAGATGATATATAATAATTAACTATCATCATATTTATTCACATTATTTGAATAATATTTTCACATTATCGTATTAGTATATTCACTACATTAGATCCATATTATCCTAAAAATAATATATATTCAACCCCTAAATGTAATGGTATTCCATGCTCCTAGAATCTCATACATATAATCTAAAAAATCACAATCCATACTCATCACACATTATTTCCATTTTTCATATTCCTGATGAAATGACATCTATACATTATAATAAAATCTTCATAATTGTTTTAATATTTTTTTATTATAATCATATTTCATCCATGGAACTGATTTCAGAAAACAAATCCTTGTCTTCTTGATGATTATCAATATAATAGTCATGGTACTGCCTCACTTATATTGTTACCCAATCTTAGAAATATAATGCATTCATCCCTAGAAATGTGAAACATAATGATGAGTGTACATGAAAACTCACAAGAGGCCCTTGAATATATGCCCATTACAATTAATAAAATATAATTATTAAAGACTTGTGTGCCCTTGATTCGTACATAGATAGTTGGCTCTCAACCATAACAATTGAACATTTGTCATAATTGTAGATCACTTTAATATCCCTTTTCATCATCATACTCATTCCATTGTGTTAATATTCTCCATTCCTCAACACTACTTGAATAATAGATACCTCATAAAATCTTGACATATCTATATGTAAATATCTACATAACCATTATGGAATTTAATATATAATTATTTTCCTTCTTACAGAACATTGGTTCTTCTAGAGACTGTATACCTTCAAATAAAACCCAATTAACGTTTTTTATTTATTAATTAAAAGGAAATAAATAATATGATATTGATTTTATACATTTAAAGTGTATGGAATCATAAAAATACACTTTATTTCATATGAAATTCTCATATCATATAATGATCATCTTTTGGGTAAATTATATACAGAATTTCCTCCTTATCATGAACATAACTGATAGATCACACCACTATTGAATATAGTATATGAACTCCATATTGTTTTCAGTAATTAATATGAATAGATCAAATAAAATGACATGGAAATGGTAAATTATTCAATAGCATTTCAAATAAAAAAACAATCATATTTTTAAACATTTCCCATGAACACATTTTTAGAGTCACACCCAAAATTTAAATAATTATTACACCCATTTATTGATCTATACACACAAAATACCCTAAAACAAATCACACATGGATTTTCTTACTCATTATCCCCTTGTTCCACCCTACGCGATAATTTTTTCTTACTAGTTATTCTTGAGATGGTCCACATTCATGCCTCAACCCACACAATATTTTTCCCCCTTTAGTAGACTTCCTATACTAGATTTACACCTTTAATCTTGGTTGAATTCCACTATAATAATGAATTCATATTTTGGTGTGTATATGGATTTAAATTTTCATATGTTTTTTTTATAAAAAAGAAATTGGCCAAATGTTAGTAAAAATAACTACAATTGGTAAGGAAAATTCGTAATCTCAATATTTATCCTCATCAAACTACTCCATCAAATTATTCTATTTTATGATAATTCCATAAGCCTTTAGACATAAGGATAAGACCTCCTCAAAATCCTTAATCATTTTTTTCTAAAACATTCACTCTCCACAAAAATAGTAATTTCTAGTAGGTGAACTAATTACACAATTTGAATATCCTAAACTAATTCATATATTATTAAAAAAATAAAAAGTAAAAAATAATATTGGTAAAAGATTCATATATCAATATTCTTAGGATAATTAATATACTTCCATGCCACAAAACATCATTATATTGACATCATTCAGCATTACACTATAAAATCGAACTTTGATGACATGAAATGGAACAAAAAAATTATGTTCATTAAAAAATATCCCCATTTGTTATATTTTCTTGATAAAAATTCTAAAAAATAATAGTAAATTTGTAATCATTTTCAAATTCATTTATCATATTTTCTTTTATCCCATTTTTAATTCTTTAATTTTCTTAGATCATCCTTATTGTAAATAGATTAAATGATTTTGGGAGAGTATGGTATCAATTTATTCTTATATAATGTACCACCAATAATACCAATATATGTTTATGTGGTCCAATCTAACTGTAGGTAATCATTGGGTTTGATTTAGAAAAAAATATATCCATCTATAAATTAATAAATTATAAAAAAATAAATTTAATAATAAACATTCAGAAACTATTCAAATATCCTTAGGATAAAATCACGTTATTTCTTATAGTAACAAAAATATTTCTAAAATTACAACACGAGATCATGAAATAATGTAAACACTAAAATTAAAATCATTTAAGTACATATATATTATTTAATATATCATCCCTAATATTTATTCAAAACCCCATATAATATTATCATTGATTAAAATAATTTCTAACCATCATGTCATGTTTTTCTCTGGTAAACAAAGTGTTACTAGATAAGCATTAAAAATTTATCCTTAACAATTTTCAAGATACATATAGAAAATCATGTAAAATGATCAATAAAACTCATGAATATTATCATATAATATATCCAATTATCTCCCCCTAAAATAAAAAACTTCTTCTATTTCTTTATCATGGTCAACCATTTGAAAATATTCACATTAGAAATCATGATAATAGATCATCCTAAAATAGTGAAAAACATCAGTTCAAGAAAATTAATTACAGTTTTCATATGTTAACATTCCTTAAATATATTCCATTTTTTAGATAGATTTTAATCATTAATTCTTTTAATTGAAGTGAAAAAATAAAATAATATGGAAACAATATGGATCTCCTTGATAAACATTGGGAATAACTATACAGAAAAGTTATTCACAACAAAGTTTTTTACTTCCATTTTGGTGTTTATTATCGATATACTATTCATTCATTCAATTTGGGTTCCCATGTAGTCTTGGGTAGCATGTATTCTTATTTTCTCTATTTTAATTAGATCTGGTCATTAACATGAGCCGTCAAGGCACATGTATCACCTCATAGAACCTCCATACCTCTTTAGGAATTATTTAAGGAGATGTATGATTGTATGAAAATTATTTGAGTTGTTTCAAACCCACATGAACATCCAACACAGTACATAATGACATCTTATATTATCTCGCTCTGAAAAAATATCTACAAATTTGTATTCTTCTTTTTTGTGGAGATTAATTCTTTCTTTAGTTATTTCAATCAATTTTTATTCTTTAATATTCAATACATTTTCTTTTTTTAATGACTATATAATTTTTCATTCATTAAAATCCAGTTATAATATCATGTTACATACACCTAAATTATTCTGAAAACCAATATCCATGTTATACTTCTTGGTGTTTTCTAGGATTGATATTAATTATTTTTCACCATACTTATCTAAAAAAATATTTCAATGGAATTTTTGGAATAATAAACGTCATGTGTTATTATACAAAAAAATAAACACCACTTTGTTTTTTAGTTTAATATTCATATTTGACATCTTCATATTTACTTTAATACAATTATTCACCTATTTATTACACAAAGATGATAATGATTCTTTATATTCTTTACTATTGTGGATACAAAGATTATTCTTTCTTCATGACACATTCACATGGAATATTAACATCCCCTCATATATTGATATGTTTTACATATTATTAGTTCTTTAGATACATGATTTTATTGACAATATAAACATATCTCTTTAATGTGACCACTTTGAAATACATACTAAAGATAAATTGTTTTTTTTAAATATATTTATATGAAATAGACTCTCTCATTTAATATATTTCTTTTTCTTCCGAGAATTTATCCCAGTGAATGAAGTATTTTTAATTATCTTTATTATTGGAAAATTATTCCAAACGTATATTTCATAGTACCATATATAGTGGACATCGTAGAAAAATTCACCAAACCTTGTTTTGTAGCGTTAATCCTCAATTTAGCAGGATTTACGCCCTTTAATTTTTTTATTTCCTTTGATTAACATGGATTTATTTGTAGAACTGATCTCCCAGCTATTTATTATATCCACCATACATGTAGTTTTGTTTTATGTCCCATTAAACATTACCCATTTTTAGATATTTTTTGTATGATACTTTAAATAAGAACCAATTTATCATAAACATTATCTTTATATGTTAATGGGTCCAATTATTTACAAAAACTACAAATTGATTATTATATGATATTCAAATATTTTTTAAATAGGATAGAGAGCCTTTTTATAGGAAACATCCTTGTAATTTAATTTGGGAGAATCTATATTTTAATGTTACTACGAGGATCCAAATTTATATTCATACATCAATTCTAATAGAACCTCAATATTAGTTATTTTTTAATATTATTTATGTCATCCTCTATAGAATTTATTTGGTCTTCATAAACCTCTCTCTGTCTTGGAATTAATATTAATACATTCATTATTTTTTAACATATAATTTTGGATTTATTTTATATTGACAGAAATAAATACCAATTATGAATTTTAAATATTAAAGAAGGCCATTTGATTATGGATTTTTCAATAAATAGAATTTTGGATTTTAATTTTTCACGAATTCAAATAATAAAAAATTATAATAATTATAACAACCTTTTTAATGCTATAAAATAATTAATTCATCAGGTCCAATATTAATTTATAATTTTATGCAATCATACACTATTTCTTATGATTATTTCTAAATGTTTAATGACAAAACATTAGGATTCATGATATTCTTCTTAATTTTGATGAAGGAAAAAATAACTATGATCATCCCCATTTGATAATTTTATATTGAATCTCTTAATGATGTTCAAGATTCATCAATCAAGTGATCACCACTACTAAAACCTTTCTTTTATTATTTTAAAATTTGAAATTAATTTTCACATACCTCAAAATTAAGTTTATTTCCTTAATCATTTTAGGTATAATGAATTTACATAAAAATGACAATAAATTCAATAAAAAAATCCTTATCCTTCAAAAAAATGGGGGTCATATTATGAATTATGGAATGATGATACTAAAAAATAATTCTATTTAATTAATAGGGATTCATTCTTCATATTTTTCTTCTATTTAATATTACCATTACTATATTTTTTGGTAATGATGGGGATACGATAATATGGTGAAACCACTACTCTTAATTTATACTCCACCTAGAATATGAGGGAGATAAAAACGAACATTAAAATATTGTAGATAGAAATAAATTTAATAATAGGCAGGAACTAGGGATCTAATACAAATTGATTGGATTGGTATTTTTCTAATACTAAGAGGGTTAGATCAATGTTGGTCATATTTTTAAACAATTTAATCAACAATATAATTCAAACTATTCAAATGTGTAGTGAATATATATATATATATATATATATATCATTCCGTTAGTATACATGTAGATTTAAATATCTAAAATCATAAAAATAACTCCTGTAAAAGGTAATGAAATTGAATATGATTTTGGATTACTGTGTCCACATTATTTATTCTTTTTTATCCCATTCATATATTTCTTAATTATTATCAACAAAATAATCGCAAGAATATGTCTGACCATAGACATATTAACCATACACTAACATGATGAATAAAATTCAATGATCTTTTATTCTCTATGTTTTTATTCGATAAATGGTTTATGCTTCTCCTTATGAAGTGTGAACAATGATATAACTCTAATGTTATCATGAAAAATAGATCAAATATTCCTACTCATGGAGGAAAAATCGATGGGATTCCAACGATTTTACTTATTATTATTTAGGTTCATGAATATAAAAATATTATAGTCTAGGTTATCACTTCTCTACATAACTCTCTAAATATATATAATCTACAGAATCCACAATGGGAAAATTAATCATTATCTCATTCTATTTCATCAAATATAAATATTAGTTATATACATTAAATTTTGGTACTTTCTACCTTCAATAAATTCAATTTATAATATTATTTTTGGTGTGGAATACATCCACACTATTAGATATTTTTAGTGTATATTTTTCTCACATATTTCTTTCACTCACCAATTTGTAGGATATAAAAAAATATTATTTTTGAATACTCTCCATTGTTCATATTTTTTTTATTTCTATTCCATGATCTAAAACCATATAATTATCCTAAATTTATTATTTGAATTAATAAAAACGATTTCATGATAATATCATTAAATATAAAACTTAAAATATTGTAATAATATGTTCTTTCTCTTTACAATCACTTTTGTCTATTTTATTTTCTTGAAAATTTTATTTAAATAGTTTCATTTAGTCTTTATGTTTTACAAACAATGTAGTACATTATTCTAATTAAATACTTCATAAAAACCAATTTTTAATTGAAATCCACATACTCATCATTATTATTCATATAAATTTTATATTTGTGTCTCATTCACATCAATGTTCAATCCTTCTAATCATATAAATTCATACATAATAATAGGAAGCATATAGAAAATGTTCTTTTTAAACTAGCTAATGATCGTTTTTTAGTGTATTCTTATGAAATTTAATATTTAATGATTGATGTCCATTGAACAGTAGGAGTGATTTTTAATAATATAATAATTTATCCTTATTAACCAATCTATTATTATTCTTCATGCTCACTTCTACTATATTTCTTAAAATTGAAAAGGTTTCTTCATGATCATTTTCATTATTCCTCATCAATAAATGAATCAATAATACTTTATAAAATCATTTAATTTCAATCATTAATGATATATGTAATAATATTAAGAATTTAATAATTCATCTTCTTCATATTCTAATAATTCTGGAAGATTGTTTCATCTAGAAACAATACACCTTCCAAGAAAACCTCAAAACCTTTTCATATGAAATATTTAAAATATATTAAAAACCTGAAGTTATTTTATTTAATATAAATTGATATATATCCCATTTAAAATAATTATAATTCAATTAAAATCATGTCAGATGTGAATTGTTTTTTTGGTACATCCCATTTGGAATCCCAAGATACTAATGGTCAAGAATGATAAATTGCATCACTATAGATCTCATGGAATGAAGTAAAAAAATTGTTGTAGGACATAATAGTGATGAATAAAACTTGGTGACCTATAAAAGAATATTATTATGGTGTTATTTGACCCCGAACATGTTTATATTTTATAGCATGAACAATTGACTCATTTTTATGTCTAATGTTTAAATTTATCTACGTGGTGTGATTCATTATTAAACTAGATATAATATTATACATTAGAAAATATATTTGGTATTTACCTACCAATTTGTTCCTCATTCCACCCAATAAAGTGTTTCAATGTTACTCATGTTAATCACTGCACCTCACCAATCACTGTCATCCTACACATGTTCATTCTTAATATAGCATTTTTTTCTCTACTAAATTGTCATATTTAATATCATTTTTTGTTTCTATGAGATGTTACGGTTTCTATGGTCTCTATTTATTGTTTTTTAGTGTATTCTTTTAACATCGATTAAAAATATATGGCCAAATATTAGATTAAATTATATAATTCCTTAACCTAAATTATTACGCTCAACTACGATACTATTTGAATATCATGATTAAAATATTATATTTTATGTATGATTCTATTTGTTACAATATACAAGATATAAACCACATTGTATAACTATACCTATTTTATTTTACAAAAAAAATTGTATACATGTATAACAAATCATAGTAGTACCTAAACTAGTTAAACCATTTTTATCTCCATAATCTGTCACTTAATTATCATTTAATAAAAAGTAAAAACATCATAGAAAAAAAAATTGTAAACATAATTAGTATGAAATAAAAACCAATATTTTGAAATATAAAAACAATATAGTATACCTTTTATTCTTTCTAGAAATAATTTCAAGACAAAAAAAATTAACTTCAACAGTTTCCTTCAAAAAATCCCCAAACCCAGATATCTATATTTTCTCAATCGTTACCGAGAAAGGAATCAGATCCTTTTATAGAAAAGAAATTCCATTCGAATATTATGAGAGATTTATAATAACAAATTTATTAATTCAATGTTAGTATTAAATTATGGTACCTCTCATGTGAACTTCATCAGACACGTTGTTTGTTGAAAAAAATAGATGTAATATTTTGTGGTACAATGGTTTTATCAATTATAGTACACAATATTTTATTTATCCATATTTTAAAATCATGTATATGATTTATTTAGTTGTTATTTTAGATTTTTAACTATTTTAAACCCTTTAAAAGAATGCATGTTAGTGATATTTGTTTCGTATACCCCTTAATTAAAAAATTTTAACTCATTTTACCAGTATCATGGGAACTCAATTTTTATCCCATTAACAAATTTCATCAAAAATAAATAAAAATAACTTTCTTACAAAAAATCTATGAATTTTTTGTAATAATAGACTCTATTTTATAAAATTCTCTTTCTAAATTAGAGATATGTATTTTTTAAATGAAAAATAACATGTAATGAAAACACTGTTAAGATAAATAATTTTTTCTTTGAATGTGTTTAGTGTTGAAAATAATATTTCATATCAATTAAAAATTAAATTGTTGCTAATTTAATATTCATACAATAATAAATTAATTTTATTAGAATCATCCAAAAAAATTGATCAATTTAATTCAAAAACATATCAATATACAACATATAGGAAAAAATTATTAGAAAGACATCTATTTTCAACATTAAATGATTTAGTCATATTAAATTAAAATTAATTATGATTATTCTAACCATTAAAATATATCAATCATTTTTTTATTAGAATATTTCTTTATATTTAATAAAAATATAAAATCTTTCACTAAAAAAAATAAGAACAAAATAAATTATATGAATTAGATAAGAGACATTATAATATAATATTTTAAATAATTCTAATCCATTAATTTTATTTTATTCTTATTTATAAAATGTTAATTATATAATTATTTAATTTTCAACAATAATTACAAAACATCCTTATAAATTTTGTATCTAAAAATATCCTATTTCCATTAATCAAATAGTCAGATATCCAAAAACCACATAACCAATGGCAATATACATATATAAAATCATGATGAGAATAATGTGGTGATGAGAATTTATTCATCTATGTTTTTAATTTATGTGTTTTTTTATTCAATTATAAATATCACAAATTTGGACTCATTTGTAATATTGAAATGTATTTAATTTTATATTATGGTATTATATAAATACTAAATATGTAATTTTTCAAATTAGATTTATTTTCTGTTTATCACAATGTATAAAACAATCATGATATAATTAAATGGAAAAAATTCCAATATCATAAGGTTTTACATTAATCACCATGTTAGAAAAAACTTCAAAAATATTTCATTATTCTCATTAAAAATATGAAGGTAATTTTTCCCATAACATCTCAATGTTCTCACATTGGTTTATCAATTTTATGATACCTAAAGTGAAATATAATTTTGTGAGGGATTGTTTTTATTTTAATTTATCTCTATGATTCAATATTTCCACCTACTGTTCCTTAAATGAGAGGTTATGTCCAATTTATAAAACATATGAGTTTAATATATGTGAAATTATAGGTTTTATATTCTTCAATAGGGATACATAGAATATATCATTCACTTATGAGAGGAACATTGTAAGTGTTATGTGACATGATACCATCCACACATGATAAAAGATATAAAATGGGTTAATTATTTTATAAATTAATGATTACGTTTTCCCAAATTTCACATCCCTCTTCCATGGAGATATTTAATGGAATAAATTTTCATTTAATTGAAAAAATAAGTCACACTATTGAATCCTAATATTGATCATCCCTTGACTTTTTAAAAATTTTATGAGTCCCAAGTTCATTTAAATGCTCCTAGATTTATATTCTCTCGGACATTATCTCAACATATTTTAGTTTCTAATAACATCCCATAAAAAGACTCATATTGTTCTATTTTAATTCTTTAATGGAAACATTCATTATATGAGAACTATACCCGAAAAGGTATTGATCCAAATCTCCTCGAAAATCTATATAGGAGGATCCCAGTAAATCACTAAGGTTTTGAATTGTCTTCTCAGATTCAAAATTTATTTGATGAAGTTAAATAGTATAAATTTTGACAACTCTATGCCATAATTCTTGATGGAGTATTTAAATTTTTTTTGTTAAATCCGAGATCAAAATAAGATTCAATTGGTAGTGTTACTCTATAGAAAAATTCTATTTCATTTATGTGTATATCAAATAGTTTATCTTCCAAGAAATCATCTTGAATAAATATGAAATGGTAAAAAAAAATTTGTAAATCAACTACAATAGAAATAGACATTTGGCCTTTAGAGATCATATAAAGACCTACATTAATATTTATCACAATTATCTCCCATTTCAATATAAGAAATAGTAATGGTTAAATATTCCACTTATTCTACTATCATTATAACATAAAATTCTTGCATACCATGCGTCAAGATATATAATACAAAATAACCAACTTAATTCTTTCTCACTAGAAATATTTTATGAGATAACTATACATATTTATATTTTTTAGATGAATCAAAATTAATTATAGTACCAACACACATTTTAGTATGTATTTCATTTGAGATAAATATTTTTTGGGGTATCTTATTTCACAGGAAAACAGTATAAAAATGGTAATAGATATAGATTATCAATATGAAGTATTAAAATACATGATTAAAATTTATATATTATAATAATTAAATATGGAAGAACATTCAGAAAACTGCTATAGGAATACTAAAAATTTTAAATTACCACAACAAATAAATATTTCATCATTTTAAAATTTAATTGATGATCACATAATCTATTATATATTTGGAAATAAAGAAAAAACCAAAAATACAATGTAAATATAGGGTCAAAAGTAAATAAAATGGTTCAATAAATTTCATTGAAGTGGGTATGGTTTTATATAGGAATATATTATAACATGTATATATATAGTCATTGGGTATGTGTTCACTAGATATGTGGTTATTGGGTATACATGTTCCAAATAAGTAAATTGAGTATTTTTAATTTTGAAGTAAATAATGTGATATGGATATAATATATAACTAGTAATTAATTTATAATACATAATAATTATTTTTTAAAAAATATTTACTATTTTAATGTATTTTTTTGTATATAACATATTTAAAATTAAATTAATTTATCGTAAATAATACTCTTATGAAAATAGATCTGTAAAATTCAAGGAATAATAATGGAAAGAAGTACATAACTTCCAAAAAATTATTAATTGATTATAGGTAATCATAATTATAGTATTCATATGTTTTCATAAAAATATTATTATATATTATATGTTACTATTTAAAAGTTAAAATGTTAAATTTTGGATTATTTTATTTAATTACATGTATTATTCATATATAAAATATTACGAAACATTCTTACATATTATTTCAAAATATTAAGACTATGAATACAATCTTCTACTATTTAAAATAAACTTTCAAAAAATAGTTTTCTATGAGTTTTGTGTGTTTATATTTTATGGAAAATTGTACGTACTGGCCTAAGAGAAGAGGATCGTTCCCTCACAATGTGACCTTGGGTTTTCTGTCAGTGTTGATCTGGAGGGAGGAGGCCTCATGCTGGGGGCTTTGTTCTAGAAGGCTAAGGCTGCCTCCAACTTCTCTCTTCTCTGGCATTATTTTCTTATTGTAGGTATTCCATTTGGTTGTATTCATGAATCATGTGTTTTTTTGGATCTTGGATGATGGAAGCATGGAAGTGGTTTGTGGCACCATTTCACCGTTGATCCCTGTCCCCATCAACTGTTTCTTCCGCTCCACTGGTTTGCATGACTTGGACTATAGCAGAGGTGTTTCTGTGATTCAGATATTACCAGATCCAGGCATAGAGTGGCATTTCTTTGTCAGATCATCCTGGATCTCTTCTTAGGTAATGCTACCTCAGTGCAACTTCTGACCATTCAGCCCTAGGTGATAGTGGATTGACTTTGCGATCCTGGGTATGCCTTCCTCTTCGGGTTTTGTAGCTGGGATGTCAGTGGATGTCTCTTGTATGGTGGTGGTGTTTCTTCGGCTTCGATTCCCAATATGCTTCCAATAAGGGACGCTTCATGTCGGGACGATGTGGCTACTGCTCTAGTTCCGGTTATGGTCGATATGGTCTGTTTTTTGTGAATGGGAAACTCCTCAGACTAACTAGTCATTTGTTTCAATTGATATAGACCCTTGTTTTAGTCTCATTGAGTGGTGATTCTGAAGGAATTATTTCGTTTGAATGGATCATTGAGCAATTGATGATGATGATACTCTCTACTGCATTTTAATATAGCAGTGGGTCTGTTTCATAAAATGCATCCACCAAGGTGACATGTTCTTATTGGTTTAATATTTTTATAGTTAAAGTGAGGCTATATGTGAAGGACGAACTAGTCTATAGCTGTGCGAAGTCGCTGATGGTGGTAGTATGGTTTCATGATTGTTGTATGTTGGAGAAACCATATAGTATACATGGAATTTACCTAGATGAGGATGGACATGGTCACTTTTTTAGTCCATCTCTATTCAGATTTGGAAGATTGAGAGGGAAGGCGTTGTCATCTATACCGGGCCCGTGCATTTTTTCACGGGACAGATAGTTGAGCATCCATGCTAGGGTTGAGGCGTTACTTATAGATATTGATTCTAGGAGGGGATACTTGTACATATTTGTATTATCGGTTACAAACCTCATGTTGTTTTAATTTTCTTACTGACCCAGGGTTCATGAAGTCCCGGTTTTCCCCTTTACCCTTAAAATGGGGTTTTATCTAAAATTAAAAATAGTTAGGCCTTCGAGAAATTCAGTGAGAATGATTATATTTTAAAAATAATCAAATAAAATATTGATAATGATTATTTAAATTTTTAATTTTTATAATTATAAAAATAAGTTATAATTCATGTGATCATTAGGAATAGTTAAAAATAAGAATAATAATACATAGAGTTTCAAAAAAAAATTTCTACAAAGTATTTTATTTATATAACATTTGTTTTTGTTTAAAAATTAATGTAACATATCAACAAATTTAAATAGTTGAATTAGAGTTGAAATTTTGAGTCATCGCATAATTGTTTTGTAAGTGGGATATTTGATATTTATTGTAACAGAATAGCTTTTTGGTCATAATTAAACATAGTAATACTGGTAAAATGTGATAAATTTAGATAATTTAAAATGGAAAATGTAATTAATATAATGGGAACCAATTCATTGAAATAATTTTAAGGAGTGAGAGTAAATCCAATATTTTTCATGAAAACTTCCTCACATGATTGAACAATCTCCAATGTTATTCCATCCTTACCATTCAAGTGTCTTATGATTCCAAACAAATTTCCCCCTTTTTTCAGATAAAAGTGCATCCCCTCCACTCACACTGAATAACCTATATCCTTCAGTTTTCTATTGAATCTCTTCCCAAATTACAAATGCTAAATTAAACTCCTATTTTTTTAGAATTTTTCTATATGAAAATTTATTAGTTAAATCATTCTAATGGAATTTATTTTGAGTGGTGTTATCCTTCAATTGGATAATGTGAATCAGACTTTTTGGGAATCCAAGGTACGGGTTTTTTATGACTCAATTATCTTTTCATTAGGATATAATATTTATTCATTAACTATGTTTTTAAATGAATAATATAATATATCATTCAAAATTTTCATATACTATTACCAAATATTCAATTCTGAAATTACATTTCCACGTCAAAATATCTTTCGGTGATTTGTTTCACCATAAAATTTCATCCATATTATGAATAATTTACATCAACTCTATTATCTAGTTCGTCCCCATATCCACATTTCTTCTTACAACAAATGATTTCATTTTATTTTTTTAAATAAATACATGGTTTATCATATAAAATCTTTATATATCTCATATTTCCTTTATACTAGAATATATTATAATATGTTTATCAAAAAATGTTTTATATAAAACTAGCTATATCTATAAAATAAAATTCATTTTCACATTCATATATTTTGTATCTACAACCCACAATCAATTTCATATTATTTATTTAATTATAATGATAATAATTGATATTTAATTAAAAATATTGCTTTAAAATATCATATTCACACTTTCCTGAATATGATTTATGAATGTGACTTTTAGGTTCAATTTTTAAATAAAGTGTTCAAAATATTTATTGAAACTATTTTTATGATATTTTATTATACTTTATTTTATATATAAAATGGATAAATATATTACACTGGTATTTTTCTGTATTCACACCTATATTCTCTTAAAATATATGTTTCTTTGTTGAATTAATTTATGGTTTCAATTGAACCAATTATTTGTTTCAACATGTGTAGTACAATTTAAAAACATTATAAAACTTTTAATATATTTAACTTATATTGAGTTGTGAGTCTTATTGAATTCATTTAAATTTCCTTTATTTTATTCTTTTTTTTCTTAGAGATTTATGGGTTTTATTAAGAATATATTGTTTTTTAAGGATCAAAATAATTTACTTTGGAGTTATAGGATTTGGTGCACGATTAACTTATGGTCAGTGCCAACCATGTACCAAAAACTATGTCACCCATTCTATATAAGTGAAAGTATATTTAACCATTAATTGGGATATGGGAATCCTTGAAAATATCTAAAAAATAATATAACATAATTTGACATGGTTGGTATGTGGACTGTTAAACCATGAAACATAACCTTGTGAAATGGTGTATAATAGATAGTGAGGTTAGTATAATCTATGCACTATTTTTTCGACAAAAATGAAAACCAGGTTTACCTTTAATAAGTGATTTTTTATGAAATTTATCTTCCGGACCACTATGATTCTAACCTGATTTATATACCTCTATTGGCTATGACATCCCTCAGCATGCACCATCCCTTTTCCTTTGGGTTCTAATGAGTCATCATTAATTAATAAACATTTGGAATGCTATTTGGAACTATTGAAGCCTTATGTTAAGGATATCCTTCTATATGTGGTACATTCGTTTTTATCGACAATATTAGGCATTAAATTTATTTTTTTCTATGAGAAAATATTTTATTTTTTTTATTTTTCATTTTCATCCATTCAAGCGTACATAAAATGTTGATTTTTGGTGAGGGAACACATATGAATTTTAGGATGGTGGTATAGATATTTTTATGATATAATCTATATTCTGTTTATGTTCATGTGTTGTGTGGTAAATAAAATGAGTAAATTAATAGTTCGAAGGGATAAATAATATATAATATGAGAAATATTATATAGAAAATCTTAATAGAAGTAAAAAATGAGATTGATAATAAGGCATTGTAATCAGAATTATAATCAATGAAATTGAATGTGAAAAATAGCGATATTTCATTAATATAATTTAGATATATAATGGTTTATAATTAGAAAATGGTTATAATATTATAATATGATTATTTTTTAACTAATATGGTATGTGAAAACAAATCATTTAGAAAATTATGTGTGATTGAGTTGTTCAATTTTAAATTGTAAGTGATGAAAATAGGTGATAAATGATGATGGGGAAAATGATATGGGATATTGATAATGTCAATACACATTGAGTTGTTATGAAAGTTACCATGGGGAATTTATATATTATTAAATAATTATTCTCATGGTGTGGTCAGGAAAATTATATTAGAGATGTTTTTTTTGGATGATATTAAAATTTCTCTAGGACCAGTTATGAAAATGCTCCATCATAGGTATTTTTTTGCTGATTTATAATTTCTTTGAAGATATATTGTGAAAAATAATAGTGTTTTTTTGTAAAAGCAAATAGATAAGTATTGATAAGATGATTGAGTGAATATTATTGATGCATTCTAGGGTGGGGATACATTTGGATGAAATGATCCCAATATCTGATCATAGACAAAATATATTGGATAACATAGGTATGACTGACCTTGGGTTCCACTATGGTTCCTAGGAATCTATGTTGTTATTTTTTATCTTCTTTATGTAATTATGATGTTTAATTTTAATAATTATGTATGGGTATTTATTTTAAATGGGATATACTTAATGATATAACAGGTGGGGGCCTAATGAGTTGTAATCACACAAAACATGGGATACTCTCTTTTCCTTATATGAGTATTTGGTTTAAATATAGGACAAAGAAAAGGGAATAATACAAGATTGATGATTTGGATAATTTGTTTTGTGTTTGAATGATTCAATAGAGTTGGAATCAAAACTGAATTGGTGATATTTCTACTGATTTTGGTTAACATTTTCATTTTTCACTATTTGATTATGATCTTCCCGTGGGGGATTTATTGAATGATATGAAAAAATATATTTTTTAATATAATATGACATTGTTATATTTTATTAGAATAACCCCATACATGTATATGTGGTTTATCTAGGTTTAATATATGTGATTGAAATTTTTTGAGATATTTCTACTATAATGAGAGGTTATAGTCTCCATAGAGTGTACTAAAAGACCATGACCACCAGTAGGAAGCCTTTTACATAATGATAGGGTCCATTTCAGTACAATGGTGACCCATTCTAGATACTTTTTAGAGATAATCATGGATGGGATGCTAAAAAGTGGAAACAAAGCATATTTTATTTTGTTTTATTATTTGGTTATGGTGTAAATGAGATAATCACTCATAAAGAATTAGTTGATACCATGTTATCTGGTGTAGCAAACACATGTCTGGTGGAATTACACCCCACTAAGGTGGGATTTTTGTTTTTGTTTTTGACATTGAGAGTAGAACTAAATTCAATAGATTCATGTCGTTTTGATTAATCAATTTGGGATTTTATATCAAGAATTGTATGGAAATTGTGTGTCTATTCATGTAACATTCCAGTAATACAAGAATACTTAATCATCCATATTTATCATACGATTGATATATCTTTATCACATGATAAGGTGTTTTTTATTTGAAATGTTGTTAGTAATTTATGTGGTACATCTCAAATAATAATAGGGTGTCATTTTACTTGATCTCCTCTCTTAGTGACTTCATGTAGATCATCGAAATATAATTTAATTGTTAAATAATTATTTTGGTTATATAATTTTCCAATAATGAAATTATATGGTGTCCTCTTTTTTTACATAGCAAATATATTTTATATAACAATTTATGTGAATGTGATATCCTAATATATATATTTGAGATTAAAACATTAATCAGAGTGAAGTGATATTATTTTAAATTATTTTACAAATGAGACATATGATTCTGTCTACTTTTATGTTAGTTGGGTTTTGAAAATGCAAGGGAGAGGGATACCAAGAACATTTTACCTTATTGTTATGAGATGTTTATTTAGTTATATTGTGATGAAATATTCATTTTTATAATTTTAGATTCATAAAACAATAGAGGCAGATTGTGAAACACTATGAGGGTGATAGAAATCATACTCTACTTGCTTGTGGGATAGAGAACCCTATAGTACCATCTCTATTTATAGGCAATATACTTTATTAATGACTATTAAGAGTGGTAAATTCAATTAATATGGGATATTATTGGGCTATACCAACCATTAACATCCTTATTCCTAACTTTAAACTATAGTATATACAATTTTTTATTGGTGACGGTGGCACACAAGAATCTAAGTAACAAATATAATATATCAAGAGTAGTTTTTACCACCTAGAGAATGTAGAGGACTATAGTGTGAACCCAGATATTTATATGTTATAAGGACTAGCATGGTTTTGGTGGGATGTTCTTTTTATGTTTGATCAACTTGTTAGAATGAGCATGAATGATTTTTTAACCCACTTCACTGAGTAATAATTTCATGTGACTTTGAGATATGATAGAGCATGATTTTTTTTATCTGAATCATAAGGCGATATATATATTGAAGTATGAAACTCATTATTTTACATATTAAATTTTTTTTAATTTTCCATAGCTCTATCTATGGTGAACAGAATGTGGTAGTTGGATGAGGTATTACATTATGAGATTTAAGTGTAGGAGAATATGTCAATGTTGATGTATTTCCATGTGATGGTGAATGAATATCTTATCACTAAGATAAACAAAATGATGTCCATGTTGTTGGATATATTTATCCCAAAAGATGTACTGTTGGTGGTCCCTCTTCCAGTAAGAGGAATCAGAAAAATGAGACACACCAGATCGATAGTAGTCAGTCTTGGATATGAAGTGATTCTGATATTCCTTCACCATGAGTCATATTGATTAGGTTATATCAATGTAGTCAAATGTTAATAATGGATATTTTTTAAATGTACACATAGGGACTGACATTATTATTCCTATATGTGGAACTTGTGCATAATTTTTAGGATCTCTATGCAGGCTTCTAGTGAAGGGGACCTAGAACAATGTAGTGTTCTAGGGATGGACCTAATGTATCCTAAATGATTTGATTTTTGAGTTACACTAACTATTTGAAATATTGGGTAGATGTTTTAGGACATTTTAAAGGAAAATCGAATCCACATGGGGATGAAACTAATGGGAGTCATTCATGAGTGCAGGGTCTGGGTTTAGGCCAGTTATACGCAATTGAGCATACTCTTGCTGATTAAGATGTAGTGACTTATATTATTTTTTTACATTAATACAAG
The DNA here is from genome assembly GCA_963277665.1 of Viscum album. Classification (NCBI taxonomy): domain Eukaryota; kingdom Viridiplantae; phylum Streptophyta; class Magnoliopsida; order Santalales; family Viscaceae; genus Viscum; species Viscum album. The sequence continues at coordinate 1,733,123,127 of OY728127.1, forward strand.
TATATTTGACCATTTAATATTATATACTATATAATATATTTTTACTATTTATATATCTACTCAGTTCATTGGATTTATGTGTTTGTATATGGATTATACTTACATAGTGAAATCAATTAACACACCATCATGTACAATATCTGAGGGGATTAAAAAATGTTTGAGTTGTTAATTCTTTATACGTTTTTTTGAAATACAACTGGTTTTATTCACTATTCATATAGTTGATTTATAAATTATCTAAGTAATTTATTTTATATTTTTGTTTTAAGAATAGTTAGATAATTGTCTATAGTAAGTATCATTTTAAATTTCGATGGGATACAATATTGATATTGTTTTTGTATTTTATGTGTACATGAATGAAAAATTTATTTATTATCAGTGACTATGTGGGTATATAGTCCATTTGTTTCTTCTAATTTTTTGTTGGGGGTAATTCCATACAACATTTTGTACATTCATCATCTAGTTTCACGATATATTCCCGATTTTCTTACGGATTACAACTTGAGTGTGGGATCAACTAGTTTCTAGATGATATCTAATTTAAATGTATCCAATATTATGTATTAAACCATGTGACAATAATATTTAACTTCAAATAGTTCGAAAATAATGTTTTATTTACCTTTTTGAATTGTGAGTATCAACAATGATTTTTTAAAAGGTAAAATGGGATCATCTGAATCTTCTTTCATTATATTTGGGTTTCAGATTTAGAATCCCATTAATCTATTTTTCTCTCTCTTATACTTTTTTTTCAACAATATTATGTATATATCAACCTTAAATATATACATAATTGACTATACTTTACGTATTTAGTGTTATTGTATGTTTTTTCTCTTTGATATTCCGAAATTTTATTAAAACCGACTCAAGGGAAACCTTGTTGACTATACTTTACTTATTTTAATTATGATATCAATGGAAATAATAATATTTTCTCATATATTAAAATCTTCTACACTCATTTTTAAAATCATAATATATGTGATTAAGTTTTATTCATACTTATCCTTGATCATTCTCATTAAATTTTCTACATTATAACTCAATGTTCAAGAAATATTTTTCATTTTAAAATATGAGTGTAAAAAATTATTTAATTCTTTCATATAATTGGAAACCTTATGATATAGAATTTGGTTATGATTTCAGATGATAATATGAAAAAAATTATTTATCATGGGTTTTATTTATATTATTAATATTGTATAGTTTATTTTCCAAATATAATACTCCTTTGTATCGACATATTACTATTTTCATTATACGGTGGATCATATTAGAAATCTATTATCCTAAAATTCATTTTCTATTTTTTTTCATTTTGGGAGATACCATAAATGTTTCACTTGGTGTTATCCAAATAAGACAATGTCTTCTAAAAGGAGGTCCTGAGATGTACAATATTTAAATTAATTTGGAATATCATTATATTTCATCATATGATATGTTTAGGAATATGGAGTTAACTTAATATGTGATAACAAATTTCACACTATGTAATGTGGGTCTTGATTGTGATATTTTTTATACTTATGAAGTCTAATTTTAAAATTTTCCCACATATGAATCCTTGAGTATATTATGTCATTTAATTATGAAATGCTTCCATTATTATATCAATATATTGTATAATAGACCATGTCACCTATTTATTGATTACATGTCCTCGATTAATGGTTTATAGAAAAATCTAACTGTGAAATGTTATTTTTAACAATAAATATATCAGAGATCATGTTTTATAATACAGTGATGACAAACCCTATATTGAAATATCTATAGTTGATTCAAATAATAATAACTCATGAATACTACCTTCATACATTATACTTACCATGTTTATTAGAAACAGTTTAAATTATGAGAATTATAAAATTGGGACTAAAGGTGTTCAATTATGGTGATGTATTCTAATGTTTTATAAAATTACTTATTCACCCACAAAAACACTAAAACAAAATTTTTTATTTCCATTGATAGATTTTCCTGATATGTAATATATTAGTTTTTTTATGACAAAAAAATTATTTTATATTTATTTTTGGATCATATATTTTGTATAAAAAGGATGGATTAGTTTTTATGGTTATATAAGTTATTTTTGGGATTTTAGTTAGATAAAAACGGTGGATACCATTTTGTTATGTCTATTAGATATGTCTAATAATGGGGAAACATCTTGAAATTTTAGATAATATGAGATTGTTTCTTTTTCTAGAACTAAAAATTATTTTTATAGAATACATGTTAATAAGTGCTTTTAAATAGATGTATCATGGGGTAGAAACCCTAATAGTGTTGTTATGTACCCTCGCCCTAATGAGGATCACTCTCGGAAAGGAAATGATATATAGGAGAATAGTGACAACATGAATATTTCCTACATTACTCCTAGGGTTGGGATCTAGAACCGAGGGTATAATAAACATAAATATGGGATGAACTAACCTATAAGATAATATGACAAAACGAGTGATATGATAGATACAGAAAGAAACACCTTCATATAAAGGAAAAAATTAATAAAAAGTACATTTAGGTAATTTCACATAGTTCTAATCAACTAAAAGGAAGATGACATGTACCCAAGAGGAAAACATGGAATTCACCGCATTCTAATAATACCACTTCCAATCTCCAAACCATAAATTCTAGAATAAATATTATTTATATATACATACGTGGAGTATAATATAGACACTCATTGGGATTATCTTTGGATACCCTCATGAAGGAGATAATGAATTTATACTAAATCCCATTGAACAAAAAATAAAACTAACTCTTCAGCTAAAAAGTAATTATAATTTCCCAACAACACCAGGGTTATCTATCACCATGACATACATAAAATAGTGATCCTATATTATAATAATAAATCAATAAGTTTACCAAACTATGTATTCAAAATGACTTTTCCACTCCCCCAAATTTCATTCATGAGAAGACATATCTCTCCAAAAAAATCCATCTAGTAAACACCTAGGCTACATATCATGAATTGTACCTCATGACTCATGTCATATCATCATTTCCTCCACATCTCCATATATTAATCGATTAGTTTCCCGGATCACCTAGTACCCGTATAACATGTATCATACATTCAATAATACTCCTCAATCCATCAGAACATATACATCGAGTAATGTAGATAAATCCATCACAATCTATGCACCTCACACCAATTAAAAAATTTGGATACTATATCTAGGGATAAATATGTCTTAAATAACTAAAATCCATCATATACATGTACACAATTATATGGGAAAAAAAACCATCATGGTTTATAACCCATAATAATACCATGAAAATTGATAAGGGCTAGAGGGTATAGTTATCCATCCATCCTCACATCAGAATATTAAGGATAATAACCACTTAGAGTATTCTGGGTGCTAGTATCCATAATATTGATGTTCTGTATTGTATGAAAAAAATACATTGTATTTTAAATATAACTACCACACTGTGGGATTAACAAATTCAAACGATCACCATTAACAATCATCACTTAGACCATCTAATGATCAATATGAGGGAATAGATATTGTACAATAAAAATGCATTTATAGATACATAAATTATATTACTTATTTAATTTTTTCATTTTTTTCATTAATTAATTTATTATCCATTAATTAACATTATATTTATTACATTACATTATCCAACATAACCATGTACACATAATCTAGGAATAAACCAATCAAAATCTATGGTTTCTCATGATAAACTCTTTTTCATTTAAGAAACACCTACCCTTGGGGTTTAAAAAAATAATATAACCTTATTATAATTCAAATTTTCCTATCACTATAGAACATAAATAATTATCTACCATATTGAAATGCAATAAAGGGAATCCTACTGTATTACAAAGATGGAAATGGAATATAAATAAAACAATAAACTCAACCATCCATATTTTAAATATATCTGTTAGTATAAAATGACGAACCATTAATCACAATAATGGGAATTCCTATATTCAATCATTTTCATCATCCCATCCCAATGCCTGATTCCCTATTGCATATCCCCATTATTCAAGCCATCACAGGTGTTAACCTTTTCCACAACATCATGCCTCCCCAATAGTATCTTATTAGTCATCCATGACCATCCATACTAAGGTAACATACAAATAAAAGTCTCATATATAGATAACAAAAAATGATGAAAAGGAGTAATTAGATTAAAAAAGGATGTCTAGGTTCTAAAAACATGTCAATTGATATTCACATGAAAAAAATGTTCTCTTGAACCCCAGAACAAGACATATCAAATTTATAAACAAGGAAAACTATCGATCCCACACATTTATATTTATCAAATAGATTATTTTAATTCTATATTTAATTTACTATTTCATTATTAATAGTAACAAACTATGAAAAACCTAAGATATATTCTATATCATGAAATAAATTTTCTTAGACATATACTCTTGAATAAAACCAATTTCATCATTACAATAGAAGATTATTCCTCAATTAAAATACCTTTATATTTTTTAATCATTAAAAAAATAAAAATTCGTGTTCTTTATCAATTGAAATAAAATATGGGAATTTTTTATGGAACGTGCATTTAGTTTAAACATTATTACTATCTAATTATGAGAAAAAAGTAATTTTTAAAGATGATTATTCATTAATTCCCTAAATAAAAATCAATTATTAGTAGATTAATATTAAATTAAAATTTCACCATTTTCAAAATTCTAAAACAATAATAAAAAAATCATAAAAAATAATTATATTGATTTTAAACTATATATAAAATCATTATAAAAAAAATTTAAGGTGGAAAGAAAAAAAATACTATAACCATAAACCCACATCATCCATTAATCCATTTAAGACATTTTTAAGTTAATTAAACAAACATCTAAAAGGATAAATCATTGTTAATTTAAAATTTAAAATAAATATATAGAAGAATCAATGAATCTATATCCTAAAATTAATGAGTTTTTACAAATTGAAATATAACTCTAATGGGGAGCTCTGATAACATATCTTATCGGAAACAATATCTATCCTTGGAATAAATTAAAAAACAATAATAAAAATAATACTAAAACTATATTGGTGTTATAGAGATAAAAATTCACAACATAGAATGAAATGGCTACATGAATACTAGATCAAACATAGAGAAATCACATGAAAATGGATATTTAACAAACCTCAGATCATTATATATTGAAATGATAATATTGGATAAATACGTATTGAGATGCACTTCAGTAAATCCCCCAAACATTGGGTAACTATGGTTAAAGAGAAATAAGTGGGTGAAAAATCTGTATAGATGTGTGTGAGAGTATTTATAGGTAGAATGAATTCTGATGTACCACAACACATTCCATTGAACTGTGCCAAAATCTATTAAAATAAAAAAAGGAAATAAGTGTAGTGGAATGAGTGAACACCAAAAACCCACTGTCAAACCTCATTCCTATGATCAACGAAGCAGATTGTGTTTATATCCTTTTTTATCTTAGTATATAAAATGTTTTCCATGTTACCACATCTTAGCCACCATATTTTTTTAAAATGACATCAAAACGCTATGCTACAACTTCACATATTTTGACACAACCTCATGGCCAATTAGAAGGTCCAACACCGTGACCAATATCCTTGGTGTAGTAACCGTTAAAAATACATTATCCTTAAAGAAATATTCTACTCCCATATTCTATATCTAGTATTTATTGTGCTGTAGAAACAATCCCTATATCCCAACACATACCTCCAAACCATTCCAATGCCTTTTTTTAAAAATAGAACACTCCCTTTATGTAACCTTCACTCTTAAATCCTTGAAACACCTTGAAAAAATATCAATTAACCTCAAACAAAAAATTAAATAGTGTAACTACTACTATAGTGTAGGTTGTTACATCAGATGCCTCTCAAACCATTCTCATCCCAGAGAACTCAATGCCAAATCTTAATGGAATGAATGTGAGTGATGTTGTCAGAATTACGATCTTTTGAGATACCTCACATGGATCTCACCATTGCATAAGCTCAACCACCTCACTCATTCGAACATAGTGAAAAAAATACACCAGCCCAGAAACAGTCTATAAGGAATGAATTATAAAAAATGAACATAAATATGGAATAATTCAGCCAGCAAGAAACCATCTCATAAACTAGAAAAGGTCCAAAACGAAAGAATGAAAATTATATAAGATAAGACATTAAAATTATATAGATCTTCTTTTTAAGAATATATCTGTGACACATGTTTGCAAGTACTCTCATATACTCTAATATGTCAACAAAATACACAATCTAGAATAATAGTACACCCTCAAAACACGTTCTCAAGGTGGTCTGATATCTTCATAAGATTTTCCTCAAAGGTAACATAATCACAGAAATTATTCTCACCATAGTCCATTATTTGAGAGTGTTTATGAAGAAAACAAATATGTAATGTAACATTAAATAAATCATCCATTTGGATCACATTTGAGGGAAGTGATATCAGATACACTACAATTCTTAAATGACTAAACACCTTAAAATTCCCAACAATATTGGATGAAATCTTACTCCCTTGGATAAACCATGATCACCTATGATGAGGATTACACTTTAAGATCAAATTATCTCAAATTTTTTTGTCCATATGTGTCCTCCTATGATCATCATTTGATATCAGATGATCCTGTAATGAATTTAGTCTTTATAGAATCACCTTTACCATCTTTGTTATATTATTTACTTGTTATTTCCCCTGAATTGCGGATTATATGACTATTATTGACTATAATGGAAGAAAAAATGTTAGACGTACAATGCTACAACCAATTGTATACCAATACCTAATTGACGAATATAAATATATATATAATTGAAAAATTGATGGTACCTCATCCATGAACCAAAAAAATACATTACATAAGAATACAAGATGTCTTCAGGAGTCTTGGCAGCCCACTATGACTAAGCATCTATTTGTGTACGAATGGTATTTATAAGGCATAACTGATATGAAAAATAATTATAGAGACATCTCCAAACCAGCAAAAAAAATTGGGATTTTGATTTGGGATGGTTGTCCCCGGGACTACATGGATTCCCAACACTACCTCTTGATACATCCTCAACAAAAACTACAATATGATTGAATCCATAAAAAACATGACGTAGGGTGATTTTCTCAAAAAATCTAATTTTTCAGACATAGCAGCATATCATCACTATGATCTTTATAAACTGGAAAAATATTCCATGGGATTTCCTCCCACATTCACTAAGTAACATAATGTAGCTAGATTGAACCACTATTGACATGGTTCGTGGACTTGACCTTATGTAAGACCAAATATGGAGGAATAAATCTACAGCTAAATAATAAATCCTATACTACAAAAAAAAGCCTCTCAATTATAAGTACATCATTGTCACTCCATAATGTACCACCAAGTATGTGATATGGATCTCATGGAGAACCATATAATGCATGAAAAAATGGATGTAAATCCTATCTTATAACGCCACCTAATGATATCAATCCTCAATCAAACCATCAGTTGCATCACCAATAACTACCTGGTCATTCAACATATTTACCTCAGAATACAACAAATAAGACTCCTATAAATTTTACATCAAAGATGACTAAACTATCATCAATAAAATAAAAACTCTCACTCCAACCTCTCCAATATCATGATTCATCATCTAGATATATTCCATCACTATATATGAAACATGATATTTTCACATGGAATTACTATATGACGTCCAACAAAGTGTGTTAGCTAAAAACTACCATTTCCATATGTATAATAAATGTCAAATTTATATTATTCCTATAATTCATTCATTATTTTCATTTCCACAATCAATTCATTCTATGAAAATTCAAACCTCGGGCATTTATAATTGGTTAAAAAATCCATATCAATGAGTTAATATATAAAAATATTCAAGGGGAACCCTACATTTTATAAATCAAGATCATATGTGGAATTGTTATCATAGGTTTAGTACCCCCTGTATGAGTTATGTTTCCTTTTTTATGCCTTTTTATTTGTGTTAAGTGCATGGGATGAGTTGGGAAGAGGTTGGGAGAGTTTCGAATGGTTTTGAATGAGTTTGGAGGTTTTTCTTAGAGAGCACGGTTTCAACATGGTTTGTGGAAACCGTGCGAATTTTCCAAGAAACCGTGCAGGGGGAGACAATAGGCTTCTCACAGCCTGTGCACAGTTTTCCAAACAATGCGAGGAAACTATGCAGAACCTTTCTCTCGAGGTAGTAGAGTGCACACTGTTAGGGCACGGTTTGTCAAACCATGCAGACTAACCTTGAAGCCCCTTAAAAACAGGGTTTTAAACCCTGGGTTCAGAAAGGAATGACTCATTACTCTCTAAATTCTCTCCCACTCAATGTCACTCAGGGTATTATGTTTTCAAGGGTTGAAGGGGCTCTCCCACTCTTTTTGGAAGCATTTTGAAGGGGTTTCTAGGTGGCTTGAAGGAGGGTTTTCACGGGTAAGTCTATGCACTTGAGTTCTTTGTGTTTTCCTCTAGATCTACTCTTCCCACTTTCTTGGTTTTCTAGACATACACTTGTTGTCTATAGATATATAGTTTTGGTTTCATTGGATGTTGATTATAAGTCTTGTGGTGGTTAGGGAAGGGGATATTGAGAGATTTCGGTGGTGTGTTCACTGTATTTGAGGTTCTGTTGCTTGTGGGTCGAGTTCGCCGAAACCCTAAATGCGGGTGGCTTCTCTCTAAACTCCACATGGTTAGAACTAGTGGTAATTTGTTACAATTATTTTTTTTGTGATGAAAAATGAATTGTGATTTGTTGTGTGAAATTAAATGGAAATTCCATTGGAGATTTTTTGGGGATTTTTGGGAAAATGGGGTTTTATGGTGAAAGGCCCTTGTTGTGGATTTTAAAATAGAGATTTCAAAATGGGTTTTTGAGTTTGATTGGGGAAAATGGTTGATGAAAACTGGTTTTCAATAAATAATTTTTTTTATTGAAATGTTATTTGGCCTGGAAAATGGTTTTCAATAAATGGGTGATTTACTGAAGTGGATTGGTATGCGATGGAATTGGCTGATTGCATGTTGTTGTGACGTTGGTAGGTTATATTCTTGGTTGTGATGATTGGAATGTTGTGTTGAAGTGGCAAGAACTACCACTATAAAAAGGGGATGGATAGTGGTTGGAAGGCCACCAAAAATCGATAAGTGTATGACAAGTGCCACTAGGTGTGAATGGGTGAACATGATGGATGGAAGCTCCACCATTTGTTGTGGGTGGGAAGTGCCACTATGTGTGAATGGGTGAACGGGTTGGAAAGAAACTCCACCATTTGGTTGTTTAGGTTGTTTGTTGTGAATTTCTTTGCATGTTGGAAATTGTTGTACTGGTGGGTGAATGATGAAATGGCTTGTGGCATGTTTGGATGGATCTCCCATGGCTGCTTGGTTTGGGTGTGATGACTTGGTAAGATTGTGTTTGGATTTGGAAATGGTTTCACTTGTGATTTATTTTATATAAATAGTTTTATATAAATGTGTTAATTGTTTTATCCTACTGGCGTGTGTAGGGATGTCATTTGGGGAAAACCAAATGAGTTTTAGTACTCACCCCATGCCTTTTCACTTTGGTGTCTTTGCAGTTGTAATGTACTGTGATGTGGGAAAAGGTAAGGCACCTCCATCTTCTAGTGGTGCATTGTGATGTCCTGGTGGATCTTGGATTTTGGAGTTGTGGGTGGAGATGATGTGGTGTCATGGCTCGTGGTGTTTTTTGTTTTGTTTCTGCTTGTACTCTGATGTGGTGTAGACATGTATGGTTGTATTGTTTTTGGGTTGTATTGGGGAACAACTTGGTTGTCTTTTGGAATGCATGTTTGGGTGTTTTGTTTACATGCATCATATAATTGTGGTTAGTGGATTGTTTGGTTGGTTCTGTCTAAAGGACGAACCGTTCCCCACATTTTTCTCGGAGCCCTCAACATTTATTTTCAGCCTTTAGTTCATTGGGAACGTCGCATAAGGACTATTTACCATTACTGCCTCCTCATGAAAATGAGGTAGGGGTGGGGTGTTACAAGTGGTATCAGTTTGTTCGGCCCTTTGGAGTTGATTCATGGTTTTGGTGTTGACATTCGTTGTGGTATAATCATGTAGTCGGGATGGTAGCAAGGCGGTGGATTGTTAGAACATGGAATGTATAGTTTAAAAGGATGTATCTAACCCTTTTATATTGAACTTCAAGTTACCAGGGAGTTTCGTACATATGTGTTTTGGAGACACTTATAGGAATTGGATATCTCATTGTCATGGGTGTAGCCAATGTGACAAGCACGACATGCATGGTAGAAATGACTTCCCTTTAGGATACATATTTCGTTGGGGTATAATGATTTATGATGTTATATGAATTTTTGGATTTCGAAAAATCTGAATTAGGTTTCAAAATGGAAGTTTTTAAAACATGGAAAATGGTGGTATTAAGAAAATCGTTTGGTTTCCAAAAATGGTGAAACATGGAAAATGTGTAAAATTTGGAAGGCCTAGTTGTGATAGTGTTTTGTAATGAAAATTGAAATGGGAATTTGTGATGTCTATGAAAGTGAGACTCATGGTTGTTTGTTTTTTGTTTATTGAAATGGCACCAGGTAGGCATCGTAGAGACCAACCAGAAGTGACCGATGAGAACATGGTTGCATCTAAGCCTCAGGTGTACCAGTAGAGTTAAAAGTGAAGTTGGCCACGTATATATTGGATGATCTTTCACTTTATTGGTGGGAGATGGCTGTTCAATCTGGAACAGAACATGGTGTGAAGTGGGAAGGCTTTGAGGAATTGTTTAATAAATAATTCTACCAGCATACGTTCAGAATTCAGCATATGACTGATTTCTTCAGTTTGAAGCAAGATCTTATTTATGTGAAAGAGTATGCAACTTTGTTTATGAACTTAGTGAGGTTTTCACCAGAGGTGGCCAGTAGCACGCCATTGAAGGAAAGGATCTTTGTAGCGGGTTTAAGGAACGGAATTTTATCCAAGATAGTAGTGATGTGTATAGATGATTACAGAGATATGGTGAATAGAGCCTCGGTGGCTGAGTGGGATTTTTTGGGAGCTCCGGGCATAGGAAGCATGATGTTACCCATCGGGAATAGTGGGTACTCTAACATTGGATTCAACAAAAGGATAGACACCTATTCCTAGGGGGAATATGGCATATAATCCGACAACAGGATCGGTAAATCTTCTTCTGAAGCCCTAGAGCTAGCCGAGATGTTTTCAGTGTGGTTCCATTCGCCATATAAAGTGGGATTGTATGGGACAACCTCGAGCATGTAATAATTGTAAGAATATGGGGCATCTGCAGTGTTATTGTCACAATGATATATGGTTGAGTGTGTGTGACACTCCTCGAGGATCGTAGATGTCGTATGCTTCGACGAGATGAGGACAACATCATAACCCTCGTAAGTAGAGTAAAGTGGGACATCATGATTCCTAGAATACCACGACACCTTAGAAAAGTAACAAAGAGCAGAGTTTGGATACAAAGGCGTTGATTGGGGCTGATCAAGTTGTGGTGGATGATCATTCGGGACCATCCACGGTGCAACATACTATTCTTTTAAATTCTATGTTGATGAATGTTCGGTTTGATACAGTTTCTTTACACTCTCTTATTGTTGCACGTGGGGTTGATTTTTTGGGATTAATGGTAGAGATGATGATCTCGGTTTTAAAACATCAAACTCCTCTAGGTCCAAGAGTGTGTCATGCCTTCTAGTGTAGAGCATGATGTATTGTTATGGGTAATGTTGAGATAACCTGGAATTTCTCAGTTCTTGAGATGGACGGGTATGATGTAATCCTGAGAATGAATTGGATGGAAGCATTTAATCCCGACATCGACTATAATGTGTGGATAGTGTCTTTTACAACACACGATGGTGTTAGACATCTCTTTAGAGGAGAGAGGCTTGAATGGAATGGTGAATGGGTTTTTTGGCACCAGTAGTTGGCATGTTATCGAATAAATTGTCAGTGTTGTCGTTGGAATCGGTAATGGGTGTTGAGTAGAGTTTTCTTCTGGCTGTGGTGGATCAATTCATGGATGTTTTTCTAGAGAAATTATCTGGGTTACATCCCATAATATATGTGGAGTTTGCGATTGATCTCCTTCCGGGGACCAGTCCTATCTCAATTTTGTCTTATCGAATGGCACCTACTGAATTGCAGGGATTGAAAATCCATTTAGAAGAGTTAGAAAGAAAAGGGATTATCTGTCCTAGAACATCTCCGTGGATAGCTCCATTGGTTTTTGTGATAAATCGGGATGGAAATTTGAGGCTCGGTGTTGATTATCATAGACTTAACCAAGTTATGATAACGAACAAATATCCACTTCCACAAATTGATGATTTGTTCGACTAGCTGAGGGGATCCCAGTGGGTCTACATGATCGACCTGAGGTCGGGATATCATAAATTTTGGATGGGGAAGGATGATATTCCTAAAACAACATTCATAAGTAGATATAACCATTATGAATATGTGTTTATGCCCTTTGGTCTAACTAATGCTCCAGTAGTGTTCATGGAATTAATGAATATGATATTTTAGAGTTATCTGGATTCATTTGTGGTGGTGTTTGAAGATGATATTCTAGTGTATTCAAAGACATGGGTGGATCATGAGCACCACTTTATGATAGTGCTAGAGATCTTGGGGGATCATCAGTTGTATTCCAAATTGTGAAAGTGTGATTTTTGGATACAGGAAGTTCATTTTCTTGGCCATGTGATTTCTGAAAGAGTTGTTTTAGTGGATCCAGAAAAGATATAGGCTATTATCTCATGGAAACTGCCAGAGAATGTGTTTGAGGTACAGATTTTCCTTGGTCTAGATATGTATTATCGGTGTTTTATTCGTGATTTTTCACATTGGGCTTCCCCTATTATATCTTTGATAGGAAATAATGTTCTATTCCTATGGAATGGACAGTGTTGGCCGTGTTTTGAAGAGCTAAAGGGTTTGTTTTACATCCGCACAAATCTGGGTTTTGAAAAAACTTGGAAAAGAGTATGTGGTGTAATGTGATGCATCAGGATCAAGATTGGGGTGAGTTCTCATGCAGGGGAATCATGTGGTTGTGTATGGATCACAGAAGATGATGGTGCATTATAATAACTATCCAACTGATGATTTGGAATTCTCAGTAGTGTTGCAAACTTTGAAAGTGTGGAATCATTTTCTCTTCTATGAGAAATTCTCAATATATACAGATCATAAGAGCTTGAATCATATTCTCTCACAATGATATTTGAACTTGAGGAAAATGAGATGGATGAATTCCTCCAGAAGTTAGATTTTGACTTGATGAACACACCAGGTAAGGGAAATTTGGTGGTAGATGAATTATGTAGAAAATCATATTCTCATGTGGTAAAACAGGCATCAGACTAGTGGAAGTTGATGTTGATTATAGCTGAAATGCAGTTGGAATGTGTAGACCAGGGTGATAGACCAGTCGTATTTCCGGTTTTGTTGATTACTGACTTGGTTGGACTAGTTAAAGAGGAACAAATATCTAATTCTGTGTCTGTGACCATGAGGTAGAGACTCAGTGGTGGGGAGATCATTGAATACTGGAAACTGAATGGAGATTCATGATTGTGTTTTTGGAATCTGTTGGTTGTACCAGTTTCTTGTCAGGAGGATCTTCTCAAGGCGTATCATTATTCCAGGTGGGTTGTTCATCATAGAATTCAGAAAATGTATAAAGCGTTGAAATTGCAGTTCTGCTGGGTTGGTATGAAAAAATAGTGGATGAGATTATTTTGAGATTCTTGACTAGCCTGCTGTTCAAGGCAGAGAATCAGAGGCCCGCAGGAATGTTGCAGTCTTTACAAATCCCTGTCTGGAAGTGGGAGACAATAGCGATGTATTTTGACACAAGACTCCCAATAACGGTCAGAAAGCTCGATGCCATTTGTTTGATTGTGGATTAACTAATGAAGTCGGCCCATTTCATGCCAATTCATGAATCTCGTATGATGTGGCACCTATCCAACTTCTATATCTGGGAGGTGGTAAAGAGGAATGGTGTTCCAGTTTCAATTGTATCCGATAGAGACTGAAGCATTACTTTTCTTTTCTGGAAATATTTACAGCAAGCCCTTGGAACTATGTTGACCATGAGTATAGCGTATCACCCTCAGACAGATGGTCAATCTGAGAGGATGTTACAAACATTGTAGGATTTTTTGCGGGCTTGTCTTATGGATTTTGGTTTCTCGTGGGTGGAGCACTTGTCGTTGGATGAGTTCACATACAATAACAATTTTTAGGCATCCATAAATATGGCACCGTTTGAAGCGTTTTATGGGAGGATGTGTCGTTCTACACTATGTTGGATGGAAACGGGTGAGTCCTCGATGGTCAGACCAAGCCTTGTCCAAGAAACTATGGAGAAGATACAGTTGGGCAGGAAGAGAATTGAGGGGTCTTAGAGTCATTAGAAATCATATTCATATCATTATTGATGGCCATTTTCATTCGAGGTGAGTGATCATGTTTTCTTGAGGATCTCTCCTATGTTGGGACATCGTCAGTTTGGGAAGCATGTAAAGTTATCTCTGAGGTATATTGGACGTTTTGAGATTCTTGAGCGGGTTGGTGAGGTGACTTATCATTTTTCTTTTCCCCTAGGCACAATGCGGTGCACAATGTGTTTCATGTGTCGTAGTTGTAAAAGTATCAGCCGGATCACGACCATATGATTTGATGGGATCTTATTGAGCTAGAACCGGAAACTTCATTGGTTCATGTGCTATTGTGGGTTGGGGATAGGAAAGAGAAAGTCTAGCGTGATAAAATCATCGGTTTAGTTCATGTTTTGGGGAAACATGGTCAGATTCAATAGGATACTTGGGAGCAGGAGAAAGAGATGGTCGAGTAGTGGACTGAGCTCTTTCTGCAAAGGGCGGGTTCACAGAAAGTAAAATGGTGGGGAGAATGTAGTAACCCCGGTTTTAGGTATGTGTCATTTCATTATTCATTTTATGTGTTTAAAGTGCATGGGTTGACTTGGGAAGTGGATGAAAGAGTTTGGAATGGTTTTGAATGAGTTTGCAGGCTTTTCATAGAGAGCACGGTTTGAGAATAGTTAGTTGAAACCATTTAGATTCTCCAAGAAACTGTGCAAGGGGAGACAGTAGTATTCACATGGCCAACACAAGATTTTAAAAACCATGTGAGGCAACTATGTAGACCCTTTCTATCGAGGAAGTAGCGTTTGCACGGTTAGCGCACGGTTTGTCAAACTGTGCGGACTAACCCTGCTGACACTTAAAAATCGGGTTTTAAAACTTGGGTTCACTTGGGCTTGCTTATTTACTCTCCAAATTCTCTCCCACTCGAGGCTCACTCAGTGTCATCAATTTTCAAGGGTTTGAGGTGCTCTACCACTAATTTTGGAAGTGTTTTGAATTGTTTTCTTGGTGGTTTGATGGCGGTTTCTCCCGGGTTAGCCTCTCCTCTTGGGTTCTTTGTGTTTTCCTCTAGATATACTCTTCCCTCTTTCTTGGTCTTCTAGATCCACTTTTGTTTTTTGTAGATCTAGAGTTGTGGTTTCCTTGGATGTTGATTTTATGGCTTTTGATGGTTAGGGAAGGAGATCTAGAGAGGTTTCAGGGTTGCGTTCTCCAGATTTGAGTTTCGGTTGCTTGTGGGTTGAGCTCGCCGAAACCCTAATGGTAGGTGGCTTCTTTCTCGACTCCACATGGTAAGAACTAGTGGTTCCTTATTACAATTAGTTTATTGTCCCAAAAATTTAATTGTGATTTTTTGTGGGAAATTGGTTGGAAATACCTTGGGTGATGTTTTGGGGATTTATGGGGAAAAGGGATTTTGTGGAGAAAGGCACTTGTTGTGTATTTTAAAATAGTGATTTTAAAATGGCTTGTTGAGATTGATTTGGGAAAATGGTTGATGAAAAAAAAAATTCAATAAAGATTTTGTTTTTATTGAAATGTTATTTGTCATGAAAAAATGGTTTTCAATAAATCGGTGATTTATTGAAGTGGATTGGTATGCGATGGAATTGGTTGATAGAATGTTGTTGTGACATTGGTGGGTTTTATGCTTGGTTTTCATTGATTGGAATTTTGTGTGGAAATGTCAAGAAGTACCGCTATAAAAAAGGGATGGATAGTGGACAGAAGGGACACCATCAAAGGATATGTGGACGAGAAGTGCCACTACTTGTGAATGGGTGAACGAGTTGGACTCAAGATCCACCTTTTGGTGGTGGTCGGGATGTGCCACTAAGTGTGAATGGATGAACTGGTTGGACGGAAGCTCCACATTTTGGTTGTTTTTGTTGTTTTCTGTGCATTTCTTTTCATGTTGGAAATTGTTGTGCTAGTGGGTGAATGATGAAATGGATTATGGAATGTTTGTATAGTTTTCCATTGGTTTCATGGTTTGGGTGTGATGGCTTGGTAAGAGCATGCTTGGGTTATGGAAATTGTTGCACTTGTGATTTGTTTTATATAAACTATTTTATATAAATGTGCTAACGGTTACATCCCAGTGGTGTGTGTTGGGAAGTCATTTGGGGAAAACCTACTGTGTTATAGTACTACTTTAGAACGTTAGTGTCCTTGCAGATTTATTGTACCATGACATGGGAAAAGGTAAGGCATCTCCATCCTTTAGTGGTGCATTGTGATGTCTTGGTGGAGCTTGGAGCTAGGTGTTGTGTGTGGAGCTATGGTGGTGTCATGGCTCATGGTGTTTGTTGTGTTGTTTCCACTTGTACTAAGATGTGGTGTAGACATGCCTGGTTGTATTGTTTTTGGGTTGTATTGTGGCACAACTTGGTTGCCTTTTGGAATTCATGTTTGGGTGTTTTGTTGACATGCATCATAAAGTGGTGGTTAATGGATTGTTTTATTGGTTCTTTCTTAAAGGTAAATGTAACATCCCATGTATGTAATGAATAATAGATATTTTTATCTATGTCTATTAATGAACTAGATCGTGTTTTAGAGGCTTAAAATGAAAATAAATCCAATCTTAAGCATGGAATACACCAATATTTTTAAAAGATTGTTTTACTGCCTTTTGATGGAAAACCATTTTTGAATCTATCATTTTACAATTTTATAAACTATGTTTGTCAAAATAAACTTATTATTTATTATTGGGACATCAAATTTTACCTTGTGTGAATTTTTGGTATTTTTCTGACAATGTTCATTTTTTAATGAATAGTGAAAAATACTGCATTTTACATCAAAACTGCTTTTTGATCTAATTTATTTATATGATTAGATTATGTTTTGAATTGGGTTTTAAGTGAAATTAGAATATATTTTTACCATTTAATCCAATGGTGGTCATTGGAATCAATTTCACTTTGAAATTGGACTTAAACTGGTGTCCATCTTTTAATACTTATTGTTTCATAAAACACGCTATTTTCTCTGACAGCAGGAATTAATTATTAAATTAATTAATGTGACTTATATGTTTTGAATTTTGTAAAATATAATTCATTTTTGAATTCAGAATATCAAATATAGCTTAGGGTGATGTTTTGGTATTTTTCTGAAAAACTTCAATTTTTGATGAATAGTGAAATCACTAAGTGGTAGTTAAAGAAACTGATTTTTCGTTTAAATGAAATTTTGCCACCTTTGTGTTTTGAATTTCAAAAATCCGACATACATGATTTTCATTAAAAAGTAAAATGTGGTTCAATGAGATTAAAATAATTTTTTGGTGAATAGTAACTTATTATGTTTTTAATCGCGATTAGTGGTAATTAGTGTAGTTTATGGTAAAAATAATACTTTAATAATATAAAATGACCTAGAAACATGTCCTAACCTTATTGGATGTGTCATGGCCGACCAATAAAATCCATGGGTCAACTTGGGGACCCCATGGATGTAACACCCCAAACTTCCACGATACGTTTCCCTTCGAATAATCGATAGCGTGTGTTGTACGCAACCTTGAGTTCTAACACATACCACAACTAATTAAACTAGCCATTGTGAATAGTAATACCTACTTTTTGAAATCATATATATTTTATATTTCAAAATGGACTACATTTTTGGATTCGGAGTATTGAAATTAGCCTAGGTTGAAATTTTGGTACTTTTCGGATAACTTTTATATTTTGATGAATAGTGAAAATTACTAAATTTTAATTAAAAACAACTTTTTTAATCAAAATAATTAATAGTGATAAATTGTGAATTTGAGTGCTTTTAAAGTATATTTAGAATATATTTTTACCATTTAATATAATGTTGGTCATTGGACATAATTTTACAATTAAACCGAACATAAACAAGTGTCAATCTTTTTATAGTTATTATCTCTTAAAAACACGCTTTTTGTTTTGACAGCGGGAATTAATTTTAAATTAATTTCTGCCACTTCTGTGTTTTGAATTTAGGAAAATGGATTCCATATTTGGAATCAGGATGTTCAAATTGTGTAAATAGGTAACTTTTATTTTTAGACATTTTGAATAGTTACTGTGGTAAATATTTTATTTACCATGGTTAAAGGGTAAATCCGGTAAATAAGGGTTAAAAAATAATATTATAATAATACAAAATTACCCTAAAACGTGTCCTAACCTTATTGGTGGACACATACCCAACCATGGGCATCCTTGGGGCAATTTGGGGACCCCTTGGAGCCACTTATATGTGGTAGGGACACATTATATTAATAAAGTTAAAATAAAAATAAAAATGGTATAAGATTACATCTTTTAGAAGAACAATTTTTACATAGGGTTATGCATGTTTGATTTTCGATTATAAATATTCATTAGAAAGCTAAAAAGATTTCCTACATGATGATATTTTATTTATAATTTTTAGACATCAAATAAGTTAAATTATTAATGACACAATAATGATGCAATGTTTACCTCATTAATAAATCATTGAAATAAATAATATTATAATGATTAAAATATTATCTAAAACCTGTCAAATTCTTATTGGTTGATGTTATTTAGAATATGAGTAATCTTATATTCTACCTCAATGATTTTTGGACCATTATAAACCGAATATAATTATATTATAAAGTAATACTTTCACTCTTTCCTAAAGAGCCCCTCCTCTCCCTTATAAAAGGAGACCACTTCTACTCATTCCTCACACCTCTCAAGCCACTTGGCTCATCCAAACTCTGCCCAAATAAGCTCCCCACATCCCTATACTCCTCCTTGAAGCTTCCCCTTAGGCAGAAAGCATTTTAACAAGTCCTTTGGTTCTAACCAAAGTGAGTTACCTAAATTAAAGCTAACGATTTCTCTTAAATTATTTTCATTTATTTTGCTTCTTCAACCCCCAAACTCTTTTTATTTCCTTTCTTTTGTAACAACACCAGTATCCTAAATATACTAGGATGATGTTATAAGAAGGATTTAAACTACACATACACACAACTCCATCTAATGGATGATGAACATAATGTTTCTGTGGATGGCAAACTAACGCCTCACGAAACGATGATTGTTCAAATACATCTTACCGCCTATCATGGTGGCCATTATGATGGAACTGTAATTAAATATGATATTAATGATATATATTTTATATATAAGCTTCTGTAATTCCATTTTATTTCATACCATTATTCATTTCATGTTGTATATACATACGATAATTTCATTTGAGGAAGTGCGGACTACCGCCCCCTTAAAATGATATGACTCGTTCATACCACACATGGAATGTATAAAGGATGGTGTTAATGAACTTAAGTAACATATATAAAATATTATATTATACTGGAATAGTAATATACCTATGTATCATTTGGATTCTATTCTTTTAAAATAAAAATTAAATGGAAGTAGCGTTCGTGCGTACGTACGGACTACCGTCTCCACGAACGCGATGAGATTCATTCTCCATCGTATCCATTCATGTATAATTATCATTTAATGATTTAAAAATGATGTTTAAGGACTTGATATCATTCTGGATATGAATAAGATACAACAAACATGACTTATGTAACAAAACATATAAAGAAAATGAGTAAGTTAACACCCGAAACGGCGATAATACTAAGATATTATTATCAAATCAATATTAAAAGATCATATATGATATCATATTAATGTATATGATTATTGTATAATTTAGTAACAATTATTTCACTATTATACAGGAGGTTAACCTACCCCAACCAAGGAAAAGTACAAGGTAAGGCTTATTTCACAATCTCTTCATTATCCGAGGTTGTATTATACGTAATAATCTACTGGGATCTCTTTATCATCCACATCCATGTTTCTTCGAAATGTATTTCAAAACATTTTTACTATTTACAAGAATATGGGTTAAAGTCATTTATACCCTTGTTTTACTTTTTATAAAAGGTTTATAAAGGAATCTTTCCGTCGTTTTCAAAACAAGGTCCTTTTTAACCTTTTCGATAGAATTGAGGTAAGAATGTTTTTTTTAACTTATACGGCGGGTGCGGTTATTTTCCACTGTTATAAAATCTTCGAAGCTTTCCATACAAGCTTATAAGAATATTTTCAAAGAAAATGTTTTATTTTATATGGATCTTAAATGATTTCAAAATAAAAGGAGATACTTCTTTAAAAATAATTTTGATTTCATCTATGTCAACATCCTTTGATGGATTTTAAGATTATTTGAAGTTGATTTATTATGATACAAAACTTCTATATTGTATTGAAGGTTTTGTGATATGTTTGACTGTGGATGTGCTATTTTTATACCATTCATAGTTTTTGGTGAAATTATTGACATTTCCTATGCTAGTTTTAATACGAATGTTTATGTTATGTTTAAACTTTTTCATATGGGAATGCATTGGACTTAATAAGTGACGGGTGGAGCCCGCTATAGCTCCTCGATGCATCGGTAGGTCTCATGAGACAAACTAGTGTCTTGGAACAAGGCCTTGACAAAATCTTATTTGTAGTCTTGGCACGAGGCCGTGACTATGTGGTTATGACAGTCTGGCATTATGCATTCCAACATTATGAAAATGGTTATTGATTTTTGCATGTGATTATTCGATTAGTAGATATCCATGTGAATAAGTAAATGGCATTATTTCATTTTACTTTTGCCATACTATGTTGAAGTTCAATTTTAAAAGGCTTTTGTTTTAGTAATTCATTGCCTTAAATGTTTATGCTTATTTTGAATGTTCCGCTATATTGTTATCCTTACTGGGCATTTGAGCTCACCCCTTTTCTATGTTTTATTTTTCCCAGGTAGTGAAGAAGTAAATTATGAATGACTTTCAGGGATATTATGAGGGGTTAATAGTGTGGATATGAAGACGTTGTTGTTGTTGTAGTTTTTCACTTTGAAATGTAATGTAAAACTTTATGATTATATCTAGTGTTTCCAAGGCTACTAAACCAATCGGTCTTTCAGGATTTGATCTTTCTTGTGATCATGCCAATGTTATGAAGTAATGCACCGACTCTGGGTAGCTGGGGTCGGGGCGTTATAGTTGGTATCAGAGGATGTTTAGTACAAACCTTGGAAACTAGATTTAGATAAACTCTGATTAGAGAACGTAGACCTAAGATGAACTTTGAGGATTAGTATAGAAGAACTTCCTAGAATTTTGGTATTGTAGAGATTTTGTGAGTTTTCCGAGCAATACATCCCTGTCTGGATACGAGCAGGTAGAGGCGGCTCTGGCACAGATGTACCTAGGGGTAAAACCCGAAAACACCGCTTTGAGCTAGACTCGAATGGGAACTGGTGCACGACAACGGGCCTTGCTGCACTCTTGGTTACGACACTCTCGGGGGATATGCTTAGGATAACTCTCATTTTCTTTACAAATCATTATGAAGGGTTTATGAGTATATACTTCCTCAAAGAAAACATTTTTATGATTATGGATTATATCCATAAATAGTTCAATTTATGTTAAGTGTTTTATAAGTATGGAATTATGTATTTTGATTCATAAACTGATCTAGTTTATGCCATTGTTTAGAAATGGAGCCTAGTGGAAGAAATGGAAACCGTATCAATGCACGTACTCCATGTAGGGATTTCCCTCCTGCTCAAGATAATTATAGTTGGGCTGGTTATACAACTGGTGCCGATCAGCTAATCACCATACTGGGACAACTTACTCAGGTTATGAATAATAACCTTACCCGTATGGAGCACCCTGATCCGCAGCGTGGAGGATCAATGTTAGATTGATTCATGAGGCAACAACCACCAACTTTCAACGGGAATACAAATCCCTTAGTAGCTGAGCAATGGATATTTTCCCTAGAGAAAATATTTCAGGCTTTGGGGAGCAGTGAAAGGGAAAAAGTTATCATGGCAGTTTACCGCCTCACTGGAGATGCTGATCAATGGTGGTCATTAATTCAAAACATGAAGGAAGATGATGAAGTATCAAATATGGAATGGAGGGAGTTCAAAGATCTGTTTTTAGAAAAATACTTTCCTCGTGACCATCGAGCAGATATGGAAAGGCAATTTCTGAGTCTGAGACAAAAGGAGGATGAGAATGTCACAAAGTATGAGGCTAAATTTACAAGGTTAGCGAGGTATGCTGGTGATTATATTCGCAACCCAAGAATTAAGATTGATCGTTTCTTTGATGGGTTAAAACCATTTCTCCGTCGAGCATTAGTCTCACAATCCTTTTCATCGTACGAAGACATTGTCTCATGTGCTATCAAGACCGAAAAGGAATTCTCTAAGTCTTATGACTTTAAAGCAAAGCAAGAGAAGAAGAGACCTGCTGATCAATCTGGGAATGGAAATAAGGGGAAGAAAGGAAAGGTTGAATATCCATCTTGTGGTAAATGCGGGAAGAAACATCCTGGTACTTGCTTGAAGGGAATGGGAGTCTGTTACAAGTGTGGTGAAAAAGGCCACCAAGCTCATGATTGCAAGGGGAAGAAGGAAGCTACCAACGTTCAGTGCTACAATTTCAGGGAGATGGGGCATTATGAAAATGCATGTCCTAAGCGTCAGGAGATCTTACCTCAGAAAAGGCCAAGGGATCAAGGCCAGGCTTATGCTATCACTACTGCTGAGGTAGAAGCTCCGAAAGACGTGGTGGCAGGTAATTTAATGGTTTCCTCAAGTTTAGCAAATGCATTATTTGATTTTGGATCATCGCATTGTTTCATATCTTCCCAGTTTTCTAAGAAAATTAGATATTTCCAATTTGATTTAATAAGGGAGTTTTCAGTCAAAACTCCTAAGGGAAGTATCGTTGCAACAAAGTTTTGTGAATCAGTCCCCATTAGAGCACATAAATTTTCATTATCTACTGATCTCATCGTCATACCTATGATTGAGTTTGATATAATCCTCGGTATGGACTGGCTTTCGGACTATGATGCGAAGATTTATTGTAAGAAGAAAGAGGTTACGATTCTTGATGATAATGATAAGGAACACCTTATTTTTAGAGCAGAATCGTCACCACCTAATTCTTATTTAGATCCACCCCCAGTTGCTCAACTAAATTCAATTATTGGGGAGGAAGAGAATGAAATAACTGTCGGTGAGGAAAGGAATGTTCAAATAGAGGATGTACCTGTTGTGAAAGAATTTATAGATGTATTTCCGGAAGATTTACCTGGACATCCTCCAAAACGAGAAGTTGAGTTTTCCATTGATTTGATTCCTGGATCAAGGCCTATATCGAAGACCCCTTATAGAATGGCCACTGTAGAGTTAGTCGAACTAAAGAAACAACTAGAGGAATTGAGTAATAAGGGATTTATTCTCCCAAGTGTTTCTCCATGGGGAGCCCCTGTTCTTTTTGTTAAAAAGAAAGATGGATCTATGAGGTTATGTATTGACTACAGGGAGATCAATGCTATAATGATAAAGAACAAGTATCCCCTACCTCGTATTGATGATTTATTTGACCAACTGCATGGAGCTCAATACTTTTCAAAGATTGACCTTCGATCTGGATACCATCAGTTGTGTGTAAAGAAGGAAGACATTCCGAAGACAGCATTTCGAACCAGGTACGGGCATTACGAGTTTACAGTAATGCCGTTTGGATTGACTAATGCACCCTCTGTATTCATGGATCTGATAAATAGAGTTTTCAAGGAGTATCTCGATGAATTTGTGGTGGTATTATTTGATGATATCTTGGTATACTCCAAAACCTATGACGATCATGAAAATCACTTGCGCATTATCTTGAAGACTCTGAGGAGGCATGAATTATATGGGAAGTTTAGCAAGTGTGAATTCTGGCTTCAGGAGATTTCTTTTCTTGGCCATATTGTCTCAAAAGATGGAATCTCTGTTGATCCTTCTAAGACCAAGGCAATCCAAGAATGGCCAGCACCTACGAGTATAACTGAGGTACACAGTTTTATTGGTTTGGCAGGTTATTATCGACGTTTCGTCCAGAATTTTGCCCGATTGGCTAACCCATTAACGAAGCTCACACGTAAAGGGGTTAAATTTGTTTGGAAAAAAGAGTGTGAAGAATGTTTCGAAGAACTGAAGAGAAGATTAGTCAATGCTCCTATATTGACTCTACCATCGGGGAATGATGGGTTCGTTATTTATAGTGATGCATCGAAGAAAGGACTTGGCTGTGTCCTTATGCAGAATGATAGAGTTATTGCCTATGCATCACGACAGTTGAAAATTCATGAACAAAACTATCCTACTCATGATCTTGAGTTAGCAGCTGTGATCTTTGCTTTGAAGATATGGAGGCACTACCTCTATGGTGAAAAATGTGAGATTTATACTGATCACAAGAGTTTGAAGTATATTTTCTCACAAAAAGAACTCAACATGAGGCAAAGGAGATGGCTTGAATTAATCAAGGATTATGATTGTACGATACACTACCACCCGGGGAAGGAAAACAAGGTGGAAGATGCTTTGAGTAGAAAAGACCATGGAGTTTTGAACAATATGAGAATTAAAAGGGATCCAATTTTCATGGATCTAGTGAAGATGGACATGGGAATAACCAGGGAAGGTGGAACATCAATGCTTTTTCAAATGGTTTCCAAACCATCTTTACTAGAAAGGATTAAGAGTTCTCAGACCGATGATGAAGAATTCCAAAAGAAGATTAAAGCTGTGAATGATGGGAGATTGAGAGACTTTGTGTATGAAGATGGAATTTTGAAATTCGGGAAGAGACTTTGTGTTCCCAATATACCTGATCTAAAAAGGGAATTGCTGGATGATGCTCATAGTTCCAATTTCTCTATACACCCTGGGAGCACCAAAATGTATAGAGATTTGAAGGAACATTTTTGGTGGGACAACATGAAGAGGGAGATTGCTGATTTTGTGTCAAGATGTATGGTTTGTCAACAAGTGAAAGCTGGAAGGCAACAGCCTGGAGGAGTCATGCAACCTCTTCCCATACCGGAGTGGAAATGGGACAATATTATGATGGACTTTTTCATGGGGCTACCAAAGAATCCTAGAAGGAACGATGCAATATGGGTTATTGTTGATCGTCTTACCAAGTCAGTACATTTTCTTGCTATAAGAGAAGATCTACCCCTGGAACGTCTAGCAAGACTATACATTAATGAAGTTGTGAGACTTCATGGAATACTCCTATCGATTGTTTCTGATCGTGATCCCCATTTTACTTCAAGATTTTGGAAAAGTCTTCAGAAATCCCTGGATACTGAACTTCATTTGAGCACTGCTTACCACCCTCAGACAGACGGACAATCAGAACAGACTATTCAGACCTTAGAAGACATGTTGAGATCTTGCTCACTTGATTTTCAGGGTATGTGGGATCAATATTTACCACTGGTAGAATTTTCCTATAACAATAGCATCCATTCGAGTATTCAAATGGCACCATATGAAGCGTTATACGGAAAGAGATGTCGTACACCAACCTGTTGGGATGATGTTGGTGAAAGAAAACTTGTAGGCCCAGAACTAGTGGAGGAAATGGTGGAAAAGGTGAAGGTAATCCAAAATCACATCAAAGCATATCAAAGTAGGCAAAAGAGCTATGCCGATAATCGAAGGAAGGATTTAGAATTTGAAGTCGGTGATCATGTTTTCCTAAAGGTATCTCCGTGGAAGGGAGTCATACGTTTTGGTAAGAAAGGTAAATTGAGTCCCAGGTACATCGGACCTTTCGAAATTCTAGAACGAATTGGGGCTGTGGCTTACCGATTGGCAATGCCGCCAAGTCTCTCCAAAGTTCACGATGTGTTCCACGTATCTCTGTTGAGAAAATACATGCCTGACCCAACGTATGTACTCACCTATGAGGAATTAGAACAGGAACTCGATCTGTCTTATTGCGAAGAGCCCGTCAGGATTCTTGATACAAGAGAAGAAGTACTGAGAAACCGGACGACGCGTCTGGTAAAAGTTTTGTGGAGAAATCATAAGATGGAAGAGGCAACGTGGGAACCCGAGGTACTTATGATGAAGAACCACCCGAGTCTTTTTATGCAGTAATACCCTAGAAATTGCGAGGACGCAATTATTTGAAGGAGGGGAGAATGTAACACCCCAAACTTCCACGGTACGTTTCCCTTCGAATAATCGATAGCATGTGTTGTACGCAACCTCGAGTTCTAACACATACCACAACTAATTAAACTAGCCGTTGTGAATAGTAATACCTACTTTTTGAAATCATATATATTTTATATTTCAAAATGGACTTCATTTTTGGATTCGGAATATTGAAATTAGCCTAGGGTGAAATTTTGGTACTTTTCGGATAACTTTTATATTTTGATGAATAGTGAAAATTACTAAATTTTAATTAAAAACAACTTTTTTAATCAAAATAATTAATAGTGATAAATTGTGAATTTGAGTGGTTTTAAAGTATATTTAGAATATATTTTTACCATTTAATATAATTTTGGTCATTGGACATAATTTTACAATTAAACCGAACATAAACAAGTGTCAATCTTTTTATAGTTATTATCTCTTAAAAACACGCTTTTTGTTTTGACAACGGGAATTAATTTTAAATTAATTTCTGCCACTTCTGTGTTTTGAATTTAGGAAAATGGATTCCATATTTGGAATCAGGATGTTCAAATTGTGTAAATAGGTAACTTTTATTTTTAGACATTTTGAATAGTTACTGTGGTAAATATTTTATTTACCATGGTTAAAGGGTAAATCCGGTAAATAAGGGTTAAAAAATAATATTATAATAATACAAAATTACCCTAAAACGTGTCCTAACCTTATTGGTGGACACATACCCGACCATGGGCATCCTTGGGTCAATTTGGGGACCCCTTTGAGCCACTTGTATGTGGTAGGGACACATTATATTAATAAAGTTAAAATAAAAATAAAAATGGAATAAGCTTACATCTTTTAGAAGAACAATTTTTACATAGGGTTATACATGTTGGATTTTCGATTATAAATATTCATTAGAAAGATAAAAATATTTCCTACATGATGATATTTTATTTATAATTTTTAGACATCAAATAAGTTAAATTATTAATGACACAATAATGATGCAATGTTTACCTCATTAATAAATCATTGAAATAAATAATATTATAATGATTAAAATATTATCTAAAACCTGTCCAATTCTTATTGGTTGATGTTATTTAGAATATGAGTCATCTTATCTTCGACCTCAATGATTTTTGGACCATTATAAACCGAATATAATTATATTATAAAGTAATACTTTCACTCTTTCCTAAAGAGCCCCTCCTCTCCCTTATAAAAGGTGACCACTTCTACTCATTCCTCACACCTCTCAAGCCACTTGGCTCGTCCAAACTCTGCCCAACTAAGCTCCCCACATCCCTCTACTCCTCATTGAAGCTTCCCCTTAGGCAGAAAGCATTTCAACAAGTCCTTTGGTTCTAACCTAAGTGAGTTACCTAAATTAAAGGTAACGATTTCTCTTAAATTATTTTCATTTATTTTGCTTCTTCAACCCCCAAAATCTTTTTATTTCCTTTCTTTTGTAACAACACGAGTATCCTAAATATACTAGGATGTTGTTATAAGAAGTATTCAAACTACACATACACACAAATCCATGTAATGGATGATGAACATAATGTTTCTGTGGATGGAAAACTAACGCCTCACGAAACGATGATTGTTCAAATACATCTTACCGCCTCTCATGGTGGCCATTATGATGGCACTGTAATTAAATATGATATTAATGATATATATTTTATATATAAGCTTCTGTAATTCCATTTTATTTCATACCATTATTCGTTTCATGTTGTATATACATACGATAATTTCATTTGAGGAAGTGTGGACTACCGCCCCCTTAAAATGATATGACTCGTTCATACCACACATGGAACGTATAAAGGATGGTGTTAATGAACTTAATTAACATATATAAAATATTATATTACACTGGAATAGTAATATACCTATGTATCATTTGGATTCGATTCTTTTAAAATAAAAATTAAATGGAAGTAGCGTTCGTGCGTACGTACGGACTACCGTCTCCACGAACGCGATGAGATTCATTCTCCATCGTATCCATTCAAGTATAATTATCATTTAATGATTTAAAAATGATGTTTAAGGACTTGATATCATTCTGGATATGAATAAGATACAACAAACATGACTTATGTAACAAAACATATAAAGAAAATGAGTATGTTAACACCCGAAACGGCGATAATACTAAGATATTATTATCAAATCAATATTAAAAGATCATATATGATATCATATTAATGTATATGATTCTTGTATAATTTAGTAACAATTATTTCACTATTATACAGGAGGTTAACCTACCCCAACCAAGGAAAAGTACAAGGTAAGGATTATTTCACAATCTCTTCATTATCCGAGGTTGTATTATACGTAATAATCTACTGGGATCTCTTTATCATCCCCATCCATGTTTCTTCGAAATGTATTTCAAAACATTTTTACTATTTACAAGAATATGGGTTAAAGTCATTTATACCCTTGTTTGACTTTTTATAAAAGGTTTATAAAGGAATCTTTCCGTCGTTTTCAAAACAAGGTCCTTTTTAACCTTTTCGACAGAATTGAGGTAAGAATGTTTTTTTAACTTATACGGCGGGTGCGGTTATTTTCCGCCGTTATAAAATCGTCGAAGCTTTCCATAAAAGCTTATAAAAATATTTTCAAAGAAAATGTTTTATTTTATATGGATCTTAAATGATTTCAAAATAAAAGGAGATACTTCTTTAAAAAGAATTTTGATTTCATCTATGTCAACATCCTTTGATGGATTTTAAGATTATTTGAAGTTGATTTATTATGATACAAAACTTCTATATTGTATTGAAGGTTTTGTGATATGTTTGACTGTGGATGTGCTATTTTTATACCATTCATAGTTTTTGGTGAAATTATTGACATTTCGTATGCTAGTTTTAATACGAATGTTTATGTTATGTTTAAACCTTTTCATATGGGAATGCATTGGACTTAATAAGTGACGGGTGGAGCCCGCTATAGCTCCTCGATGCATCGGTAGGTCTCATGAGACAAACTAGTGTCTTGGCACAAGGTCTTGACAAAATCTTATTTGTAGTCTTGGCACGAGGCCGTGACTATGTGGTTATGACAGTCTGGCATTATGCATTCCAACATTATGAAAATGGTTATTGATTTTTGCATGTGATTATTCGATTAGTAGAATATCCATGTGAATAAGTAAATGGCATTATTTCATTTTACTTTTTCCATACTATGTTGAAGTTCAATTTTAAAAGGCTTTTGTTTTAGTAATTCATTGCCTTAAATGTTTATGCTTATTTTGAATGTTCCGCTATATTGTTATCCTTACTGGGCATTTGAGCTCACCCCTTTTCTATGTTTTATTTTTCCCAGGTAGTGAAGAAGTAAATTATGAATGACTTGCAGGGATATTATGAGGGGTTAATAGTGTGGATTTGAAGAATTTGTTGTTGTAGTAGTTTTTCACTTTGAAATGTAATGTAAAACTTTATGATTATATCTAGTGTTTCCAAGGCTACTAAACCAATCGGTCTTTCGGGATTTGATCTTTCTTGTGATCATGCCAATGTTATGTAATAATGCACCGACTCTGGGTAGCTGGGTTCGGGGCGTTACAATGGAGCCACTTTGGTTGGGAAATGACATAAATAACTTTTTATTTAATGTAAAAGTAAAAATGACACAAACATAATATGTTTTACAAAAACAATTTTTATATTGGGTTATAAAAGTCAGATTTTTTTTCTATAAATATTCATTGGAAAGATAAAAAGATTTCCTACATTATAATATTTGTTTTATAATTTTTTGACATTATATAAATAAATGTATTTGTGACATAATAATGATGTAGCGATTACCTCATTAATAAAGGATTTAATTAAAAAGAACAGATAATGTAAAATCTATGACCTAAACATGCCCAAAACCTATTGGATGGGTATATTTCGAACCCTTATCATCCTATCCTAGAATTTTATCAATGTGGGACCTTTGTAATCCGAAACTCATTTAAAAAAAAGTAACTTATCTTTACTTTCCAAGAGTGCCCCTCCTCTCCTCTTATAAAAGGCCCCCACCTCTACCTCTTTTCCCACACTCCCAAAGCCTTTGTCTCGGCCATCCCCTGCCCATTTTGTCTCTCCACTTCCCTCTCTTACTCCTTGGAGCCTCAATTTGGGCATAAGTCTTCCCAAAGAAGCCGTTGACCTCATATCTAAGAGAGTTACCCGATTTTAAGGTAATGTCTTCTTTTGAGTCCTTGTGTTTTATTTTGCTCCTCCAACCCCCTAAACCATTTTTATTCATTTCTTTTGTAACAAATACAGTATCCTCAATATACTAGGATTTTGTTATAATAAGTATTTGAGCTACACTTACACACACCTACATCTAATGGTTAACGAACATACTGTTTCCGTGGATGGCGAATTTATGCCTCCCGAAACGAGGATTGTTCAACATTATTTTAACACCATCAAAGGTGGCCATTAAGATGTCACTATATTTATATATGATATATAATATGTTTATATTTTACTTAAGCTTCTGTATTTTTCATTTTGGGTATACCTTTATGGTTACCATTATGGGTAAACATGATATCTTCATTTGAGGAAGTGCGGACTACCGCCCCCTCAAAGTGAGTTGATTTGTTAAATACCATATATGGGATGTATAAAGGATGGAACTATGATATTATATATTATATTATACTGGAATTATAATATATCTTTATATCATTATGATTCCATTCTATAAAATGCGAAATATAAATGAAAGTAGCGTTTATGCGTACGTACGACTTACCGTCTCCATGAACGATGCATTTCATTTCTTACCTCTAAATGATTATTTAATATTATAAATGCATGCATGTACTGGATATATATGACATATATGATATCTAAATAATGAATACCATTCTGGATATAATGGATACATGAAAAACATGTAATTATAAAGGGCTTATTTTTGACTCAAGTACCAATGATCGTTAAAACGACCGTTATTAACTTAAATAATTACATAGTGTTCATGACAAGGAAATAAGTGATATAAAAGGAATAATTAACTTGAAAAAGGTTCTTAAACAAGTAAAAATTAACTCAAGTTTATTATTCAGGACATTAAAGAACGATCGAGTCAAGTCGGACCCGAGGTATGGGACTTCGTCTCAATCTCCTTTCATTGAGGCATATTTTATTCTATACACAACTTTCTTTTATATGGTGTATAAACCCCATTGACTTTTACATTTATTCAAAAGGAATATTTTTTATATGAAGCGTTTACTAAACAACAGAAGGGAATTTTTTTGTCATATGTATGCAGCGACAACAACTTCTCCGCCGTCGTGACCGTTATTTGAGTTTCGGCTTCCTCTACAAGCCATACTTTTTTTAAAAGAAAAATAAATACCATGTTTTAATTTTCTTTTATTTTGGTATTGAAAATGGTTTTCAAAATGTTTTTATATCAATGTGTCGTATTGATATCTTGTGATTGAAAGGTGGAAATGTTATGTTTCCTTTATGCATGTTTTATGTGATACGAATATGTTGTGGTTTTTGGGCATTATTATGAAGACGGGTGGTTTCGTGATAAACTAAGGGCGGGTGATCCCGATATAGCTCTCCAATGCATTGGGTAATGCGAATGAGTGAAACGTTAAGGTTTCTCCAAAGATATTTAGGGAATATATTGTGATGGGTATTCCAAACGTAACCTAGAGGGTTACTCCCTACGTAAGAATGCTATGAATGCCTCAAGTTACCTTTATGTCTTATGATTTCTTTGATTTATTCATGTTTTCATGAGGTTTGTTAAAGTGCTTATGTTCTATGGGTAAAGTATGATCTCATTCTTATTTATATATGTACCCATGTTTCCTTTCCATATTTGTATATCCCTTACTGAGCTTTTTATACTCATCCCAAGTTTTTTGAAATGTTTTTCACAGGTCAAGGGAAAGGTACAAGATATGATGATAGTGTCAAGGAAGTGTCAAGAAAGAATCCATGTTTTATTTTAAATATGTTTCCATTGATGGGAATGAAGAATACTATCTTTATGTAACCACATTGTTTATATGTGGAATGTAATGCAAGTTTTATGATCTAATTCTCTAAAACTCTAAACCCGAAAAGATCCTCAATGTGTAATCTTGTAATAACTCAAGATTAAGTAAGGTTTAAGGCTGGGGCCTTATAGTTGGTATCAGAGGTCGGTTCAGATAACTTTAGGAGTTAGAATTATATTAAATGATTATCCAAAAATATTTTTTTTGGTCAAATTAAAGTGATATAGTATTTGAAGATTACCATGTTGCTTCATCTAAGAAATGTTTGTTCAGAATGGTTTTCCGCAGAGGAAATAGGGATGCAGTGCTAAGAAGTCATACAGAAGGAAATAACCTTCCGAATCAGCATCCTGAGATGGTCGGAACTGGAACTGAACAGTTTTTTGCAGTAATGGCGCAGATGACTCAAGTGATAAATGGTGGTGGTATCCATGCACGAGATCAGCCAGATCAACCATAGAGGAACATGTCAGTGGTGGAACATTTCATGAGGCAACACCCCCCATCATTCAGAGGATCATCTGACCCTGTGTTATCTGAAGGGTTGATTAAAGCACTGGAGAAGATTTTCGAGGTCATGGGGTGTTCAGACAATCAACAGGTTAGTCATGCTATTTACCGTTTGGAGGGTGAGGCAGATCAGTGGTGGTCTATGGTTAAAAATATTAGGGTCGCTGCTGAGAATGATGCTCTCGACTGGGATGAATTCAAAGGTATGTTTCTTGAGAATTATTTTCCTAAGGCTGTTCGACTTAGGATGGAAAAGAAATTATTGGAATTGAGGCAAGAGGAAGACTCAGTGGCTACCTATGAAGAAAGGTTCACTCGATTGTAAAGGTATGCACCAAATTTTATCAGAGACCTTGATAGTAAAATCAATCGTTTTTACTCAGGATTAAAGCCAAAATATCGAAGGGAATTAGCTTCTCGAGAGTTTAAAAGTTATGAAAAGCTTGTTCAATGTGCTGAGAAGGTGGAAATGGAGTTTTCCGATGATCAAGTGTTCTATAACAACCAACAGAAGAAGAGACCGAGGTGGCAGGAGAAAGGTAAGAATTCTTCAAAAAAGTCTGATGGTAAGAAAACTAAGTTTGTAGTTTGTGATAAATGTGGCAAAAGGCATGCTGGGGAATGTCTTCTGAATTCTGGAAAGTTCTACCGATGTGGTAAGATGGGACATAAGGGTCGTGATTGCACTGAAAAAGATCAAGGTGAAAGTAAGACCAAATTTGATTTATAGTTAGTGAAATGTTATAAGTGCAATGAGATGGGTCACTATGCAAACGAGTGTCCGACAAAGAGCTTGAGTGATGGGAAGCAGTTGGACTACAAGCAAAAAAGGGGTGGCGAAATCCTTTGCAACTACTTCAGCAGATGTCGCGCCATCAAATGAAGTTGTATCAGGTACTTTGTTTGTTTTTTCAGATTATGCCAGTGTGTTGTTTGATTCGGGGTCTACAAATTCTTTCATCTCTGAAACATTTTCTAGTAAAATGGGAATACCATCTCAAGAATCGACTCCTGAAATTTTGGTAAAAACACCTGGGGGAAATGTTGAGGCAAAAAGAATTTATAAGAATCTTCCTATCCTTATCTGTGGAAAGAACCTACTTGCAAACCTTATTGTTCTACCTATAGTAGAGTTTGATATTATCCTGGGTATGGATTGGCTCTCTATTTACCATGCTAATATTGACTATAGAGCTAAAGAAGTTTCTTTTCAGAAATACTTTCAGTTTGTTTACAAGAATGAACCATTACTGTTGATAACTTATCAAGAGGCCGAGAAACTTGTAAAAGATGGAAATGAATGTTACCTTGCACACATTGTTGAAAACAAGGGAACTGTTCAGATTAATGGTGTGCCAGTAGTAAATGAGTATCCTGATGTTTTTCCTGATGAGTTGCATGGAATAATACCAGATCAGGAAGTTGAGTTTATGGTTGACTTAGTTCCGGATGCTAAGCCAATTTCAAAACCCCCTTATCAAATGGATCAAATTGAACTTTTAGAGTTGAAGGAGGATTTGCAAGATTTATTAGAGAACGGTTTCATTCGACCTAGCACATCACCATGGGGTGCTCCTGTCATGTTTGATAAAAAGAAAGATGGTTTAATGAGACTTTGCATTGATTTTAGAGCCTTGAATAACATCACTATTAAGAACAAATATCCTTTGCCTCATATCAATGATTTGTTTGATCAGCTCCAGGGAGCTCAGTATTTTTCATAGATTGACTTGATATCGGGGTACCATCAGCTGAAGGTAAAGGAAGCAGATGTTCCGAAGACTGTGTTTCGTACAAGATATGTCCATTATGAATTTGTAGTAATGCCTTTTGGGTTAACCAATGCACCTGCTGTATTCATGGACTTAATGAATTGAGTTTTCCATGAGTTCTTGGATAAGTTTGTGGTGGTTTTCATTGATGATATTTTGGTGTTTTCTAAAAGTAAAGAAAACATGAAAGAAATTTAAGGGTCATTTTTCAAACCTTAAAAGAAAATAAATTGTATGCGAAATTCAACAAATGTGAGTTTTGGTTGCAAAAAATTTCTTTCCTTGGTCACATTGTTTCTAAATATGGGATAACTGTTGATCCAGCAAAAACAAAGGTTGTTGAAGAATGGACAATACCCACATGTGTAACAGAGATTCGAAGTTTCCTTGGTTTGGAAGGCTATTACCAAAGGTTTGTTGGAAATTTTTCACAGTTATATAGTCCAATGACTAAGATAACTCAGAAGGGGGTTAAGTTTATCTGGACAAAATAATGTGATGATTGTTTTCGGGAATTGAAAAGAAGATTGGTGAATGCTCCAGTTTTGGCACTACCTTCCAGGAATGGGGAGTTTGTTTTATACAGTGATTTTTCATTGAAAGGACTTGGTTGTGTCCTAATGCAGAATAATCAGGTAATTGCTTATGCTTCACGACAGTTGAAAACTCATGAGGTAAATTACCCTACACAATATTTGGAAATAGCTACTGTTGTTTTCGCTTTATAAATTTGGAGGCATCATTGGTATAGAGTAAAGTGTGAAATATATACCGATCACAAAAGATTAAAGTATATATTCACTCAGAAAGAGTAAAACATGAGACAGAGGATATGGCTGGAATTAATCAAGGATTATGATGGTACAATTAATTACCATCCGGGAGAAGCAAATAAATTGGCTGATGCTTTGAGTCAAAAAAGTAATGCTTCATTAGAAATGTTGTGTTTGGAACGTGATCCTTTGGTTAAGGATTTGATGAACTTTGGAATAGAATTGGTTGGTGCAAGAAGTTCTTTTGTTTTGTTTCAGGTGTCAATGAGATTATCTCTATCAGACAGAATCAAGCAAGCACAGAAGCCAGACAATGAGTTTCAGAAAAAGGTAGAGCTGGTTCAGAAAGGTAAGTTGCCTGAATTCAACATTGATAATTATTGTGTTTTGAGATTTGGGAAGAGATTGTGTGTGCCTTGTGATTCACAGTTTAAGAGAGAGTTGTTATGTGAAGCTCATAGTTCTCTGTTTTCAGTTCAACCTGGCAGTACTAAGATGTACAGAGATATGCAGGAGTATTACTGGTGGGATGGAATGAAAAGAGATATTGTTGATTTTACTGTGAAGTGTTTGACTTGTCAGCGGGTTAAATCAGAGTGGCAGTTACCGAAAGGGATGCTTCAACCATTACTAGTTCCAGAGTGGAAATGGGAGAATATATCCATGGACTTTGTTGTGGGATTACCAAAGACATCTCGAGGAAATAATGCAATTTGGGTTATTATTGATCTCTTGACCAAGTCTGCTCATTTACTTGCTATACGGGATACTTTTTCCCTAGATCAAATTTCCCGTTTGTATCTTAAAGTGATAGTCAGGTTACATGGAGTTCCTCTATCCATTGTATCTGATCGTGATCCCAGGTTCAATTCTAACTTTTGGAAAGGCCTTCTGAAGTCGTTGGGAACTGAATTAAATTTTAGTACAACTTTTCATCCTCGATCAGGTGGGCAGTCAGAACAAACAATTCAGACCTAGGAGGATATGCTACGTTCTTTCTCTATGTATTATCAGGGAAGTTGGGACCGACATCTTTCTTTGGTTGAATTTTCGTATAATAAGAGTTCTTATTCCAGTATACAAATGGCACCATTTGAGGCGTTATATGGGAAACAGTGTCGAACTCCAGGTTTCTGGGATGAAGTGGGTGAAAGGAAGGTGAAGGGACCAGAATTGGTAGAAGAGATGGCAGAACAAGTTCAGCTGATTCAGAAGCACATGAGAACATCTCAGAGCAGGCAGAAGAGTTATGCGGATAACCGGAGGAAGGATCTATCTTTCGAGGTAGGTGATCATGTTTTTCTAAAGATTTCTCCTTGGAAAAGTGTGATGAGATTTGATAAGAAAGGAAAGCTGAGTCCAAGGTTTATTGTATTATATGAAATTCTGGAGAGAGTTGGATCAGTTGCTTACCGAGTGGCTTTACCTCCGAGTTTATCTTAGGTACACAATGTTTTTCATGTTTTGATGTTGAGAAAGTACATGCCAGATCCATCTCATGTTTTGAGTCCAGAGGTAGTTCAGCTGGAAGAGAACCTATCTTATGAGGAACAACCATTCCAGATTCTTGACCATAGGGAGAAAGTGTTACGGAATAAGGTGATTCACCAGGTAAAGGTTTTGTGGAAAAACCACATGATTGAAGAGGCAACATGGGAATCTGAAAATGCAATGAGGGATAAGTACCCCCATTTATTCGATAAGTAAATAAATTGCGGGGACACAATTTTCTAAAGGGGGGAAGGATGTAACATCCTAAGTAAGTAATGAATAATAGATATTTTTATCTATGTCTATTAATGAACTAGATAGTGTTTTAGAGGCTTAAAATGAAAATAAATCCAATCTTAAGCATGAAATACACTAATATTTTTAAAAGATGTTTTACTGCATTTTGATGGAAAACCATTTTTGAATCTATCTTTTGACAATTTTATAAACTATGTTTGTCAAAATAAACTTATTCTTTATGATAGGGATATCAAAATTTACCTTGTGTGAATTTTTGGTATTTTTTTTGACAATGTTCATTTTTTAATGAATAGTGAAAAATACTGCATTTTACATCAAAACTGCTTTTTAATCTAATTTATTTATATGATTATATTATGTTTTGAATTTGTTTTGAAGTGAAATTAGAATATATTTTTACCATTTAATCCAATGGTGGTCATTCAAATCAATTTCACTTTGAAATTGGACTTAAACTGGTGTCAATCTTTTGATACTTATTGTTTCATAAAACACGCTATTTGCTCTGACAGCGGAAATTAATTTTTAAATTAATTGATGTGACTTATATGTATTGAATTTTTTAAAAAAGACTTCATTTTTGAATTCATAATATCAAATATATCTTAGGGTGATGTTTTGGTATTTTTCTGAAAAACTTCAATTTTTGATGAATAGTGAAATCACTAAGTGGTAGTTAAAGA
This sequence comes from Viscum album, assembly GCA_963277665.1. Lineage (NCBI taxonomy): Eukaryota > Viridiplantae > Streptophyta > Magnoliopsida > Santalales > Viscaceae > Viscum > Viscum album. Next base: position 1,733,161,276 of record OY728127.1, read on the forward strand.
AACTGATTTTTCGTTTAAATGAAATTTTGCCACCTTCATGTATTGAATTTCAAAAATCCGACATACATGGTTTTCATTAAGAAGTAAAATGTGGTTCAATGAGATTAAAATAATTTTTTGGTGAATAGTAACTTATTAAGTTTTTAATCGCGATTAGTGGTAATTAGTATAGTTTAAGGTAAAAATAATGCTTTAATAATATAAAATGACCTAAACACATGTCCTAACCTTATTTTATGTGTCATATCCGACCAAGAAAATCCATGAGTTAACTTGGGGACCCCATGGAGCCACTTTGGTTGGGAAATGACATAAATAACGTTTTATTTAATGTAAAAGTAAAAATGACACAAAAATAATATGTTTTACGAAAAAAAACTTTATATGGGGTTATACAAGTCTGAATTTTTTCTATAAATATTCATTGGAAAGATAACAAAATTTACTACATCATAGTATTTTTTTATAATTTTTTTACATTAAATAAATAAATGTATTTATGACATAATAATGATGTAGCGATTACCTCATTAATAAAGGATTTAAATAAAATAAAAAGATAATGTAAAATCTGTGACCTACACATGTCCAAAACCTTTTGCATGGGTAAATTTCAAACCCTTATCACCTTATCCTCGAATTATATCAATGTGGTATCTTTTGAATCCGAAACTCATTTTAAAATAAAGTAACTTATCTTTACTTTCCAAGAGTGCCCCTCCTCTCCTCTTATAAAAGGCCCCCACCTCTACCTCTTTTCCCACACTCCCAAAGCCTTTGGCTCGGCCAACCCCTACCCATTTTGTCTCTCAACTTCCCTATCTTACTCTGTGAAGCCAAAAATTTGGGCAAATGTCTTCCCAAATAAGCCTTTGAGCTCAAATCTAATAGAGTTACCCGATTTTAAGGTAATGTCTTCTTTTGAGTCCTTTTGTTTTATTTTGCTTCTCCAACCCCCTGAACCCTTTTTATTCATTTCTTTTGTAACAACTACAATATCATCAATATACTAGGATGTTGTTATAATAAGGATTCGATCTACACTTACACACACCTACATCTAATGGTTAACGAACATACTGTTTCCGTGGATGGTGAATTTATGCCTCGCGAAATGATGATTGTTCAACATTCTTTTTACACCTTCAAAGGTGGCCATTAAGATGTCACTATATTTATATATGATATATAATATGTTTATGTTTTAATTAAGCTTATATATTTTTCATTTTGGGTATACCTTTATGGTTACCATTATGGGTAAACACAATATCTTCATTTGAGGAAATGCGGACTACCGCCCCCTCAAAGTGAGTTGATTCGTTAAATACCATATGTGGGACGTATAAAGGATGAAACTATGATATTATATATGATATTATACTGTAATTATAATATAACTTCATATTATTATGATTTCATTCTATAAAATATGAAATATAAATGAAAGTAGCGTTTATGCGTACGTACGGCTTACCGTCTCCCTGAACGGTGCATTTCATTTATTACCTCTAAATGATTATGTAATATTATAAATGCATACATGTACTGGATATATATGACATATATGATATCTACATCATGAATACCATTCTGGATATAATGGATACATGAACAACATGTAATTATAAATGGCTTATTTTTTACTCAAGTACCAATGATTGTTAAAACGACCGTTATTAAATTAAATAATTACATAGTGTTCATGACATGGAAATAAGTGATATAAAAGGAATAATGAACTTGAAAAAGGTTATTAAACAAGTAGAAATTAACTCATGTTTATTATTCAGGACATTAAAGAACGATCGAGTCAAGACGGACCCGAGGTATGGGACTTCGTCTCAATCTCCTTTCATTGAGGCATATTTTATTCTATACACAACATTCTTTTTTGAGGTGTATAAACCCCTTTGAATTTTACATTTATTCAAAATGAATCTTTTTTATATGAAGCGTTTACTAAATGAAAAATGGTAATGTTTTTGTTGTACGTATGCGGCGACAACGACTTCTCCGCCGTCGTGACCGTTATTTGAGTTTTGACTTCCTCTACATGCCATACTTTTTTTAAAAGAAAAAAAATACCATGTTTTAATTTTCTTTTATTTTGGTATTGAAAATGTTTTTCATAATGTTTTTATATCAATGTGTTGTATTGATATCTTGTGATTGAAAGTTGGAAATGTTATGTTTCCTTTATGCATGTTTTATGTGATACGATTATGTTGAGGTTCTTGGGAATTATTATGAAGACAGGTGGTTCCGTGATAAACTAAGGGCGGGTGGGCCTGATATTGCTCTCCAATGCATTGGGTAACGTGAAGGAGTGAAACGTTAAGGGTTTTCCGAAGAGATTTAGGGAATATACTGTGATGGGTATTCCAAACGTAACCAAGAGGGTTACCCCCTACGTAAGAATGTTATGAATGCCTCAAGTTACCTTTATGTCTTATGATTTCTATGATTTATTCATGTTTTGATGAGGTATGTTAAAGTACTTATGTTCTATTGGTAAAGTATGATCTCATTCTTATGTATATATGTACCCATATTTCCTTTCCATATTTTTATAACCCTTACTGAGCTTTTTATGCTCATCCCAAGTTTTTTGAAATGTTTTTCACAGGTCAAGGGAAAGGTACATGATATGATGATATTGTCAAGGAAGTGTCAGGAAAGAATCCATGCTTTATTTTAAATATGTTTCCATTGATGGGAATGGAGAATACTATCTTTAGGTAACCACTTTGTTTATATGTGGAATGTAATGCAAGTTTTATGATCTAATTCGCTAAAACTCTAAACCCGAAAAGAACCTCAATGTGTAATCTTGTAATAACTCAAGATTAAGTAAGGTTTAAGGCTGGGGCCTTATAGTAAATCGTTACCCAAATTTTTCTTGGAGCCCTTTGCATTTATGGCCATCCTTTGGCGCCTTGGGAATGTCACTTAAGGCCAAGTAACCCTCACTGCCTCCTCAGGTCAAAGAGGGAGGTGCAGGGTGTTACAATAGGTATGTTACTATCGACACGCATAAAAAATTGATATTTACTACATCAAACATATCCCAAGGTATGAGGTGAAGCATCATGAAAAAAACCAAACTAAATTTCATCTGCTAAAATTAAAACATTGGGTGTGTTTAAAAAAATATCCTACGGGTACTCAAAATCAATTTTACATTCGTTAGTCCAATAGATCACTTAATCCTTGTAACTTAGAAATATTAGTGTAGTTGAAACCTAGCAAAAATCAGATACAACGATCTTATAATAGACTGTAAGATGATGAAAAATCTTCACTCTTGAATAGTTTTTTGGAATGCCTAATAAAATAATTCCTCTATCTATGATGATTCTACATATATTAAAAACTGGGAGACAACATTCCCCATTAAACAAACATCATGACCATAGAAAACACACTTTGAAAACATTCCAAATATAGTCAAAGGTTTAAGAACACATAAAATGACAGACATATTCCCTATATGCTTCTCCTCAGATTTAGAGTTTACAAGGATGCCATTTAAGAAAAGCACAATGAAATTATCAACAAACACTAGAAACACTGTATTCATAAAACACCTAAATAGGGAATATGTGGGAATCTCATTGGATTATATCATAATAAACCCATAATTATAATGGACTATAGTTTCCACATTCTTAAATTACATATGAATATATTGATATTTTTTACATAACTTAACAATCCATTCTAGAATATTACAGTTATTGTATATTAAATAAATTAGAAATATAAATGACCAGTTCATAAATTATCTACATTATCTCCCACATATTTCTTCATAGATATAATTCTTCTTAGAAACATCATAATTAATATCATTTTTCATAACATGTGGATTGGAATCATATGAAATGGTTGAAATTAGATTCACATTAAGGGAAGAAAAGGGATACATCAGTTATAACCTAATCATAATATGAGATTATGGGTGTAAAAACATGATATTGTCAATTGAAAACATACCATGCATATCTATGATCAAAAATTTAAGACATGATATAAATATTTTCTATTCATAAGATACTTATAACAATAGAATCAAAGAACATGAACTTTAAATTTATAACATTGGTATATGATATTGACTTTTGAAATATAGATAATAATAGAAAATAAGATCCTTGGTAGTAATTTTTTTATAAAACTATCAAAGAAGAGTGGGTTCACCCCTTAGACTATCCAAGTAGTCAAGGATCACTCCCAATACAATCATAGTAGATAGTCTCTTACTGAACTATGAAAACACTCTAATCCAATCTTGTTAATCTCATGACATATCACTATTTATCCTATACATTGGAGGGAGATATAGATCTAAAATATCATATAATTAAAATCTTACATATGTGTTATGTAATATCAAATACTATTTATCATATCATATATAATGAAAAGAAAGGTGTTTTATAATAATTTCACTAGAGCGTAACTGGTGTAAATGAAATGGTTATAATAAACATTGTTCAATCATAATAAAAAATCAAATTTAAAATGAATAAATATTTTATCATGATATAAAATTAATATTAAGGAATATGATACATTAAAGGTTTTATCCATTGGTATATAAAAAGAAAAATATTGTATTATTGATAAGAATAACAATTCATTATTGGTTTGACTTATTTAAAATTTAATAATATCAAATATATTTGGAATTTTTTTTATTTGAATTACCCATGAGAAACATTAAAGTAATATTTATAATATTAAGTGTACATGATGAGATGAATTTATTTTAATTATTTTTAATTTTTTTAAAAAATATTTCACACTATTTTCCAAAAAGTCACAGAGTTCTTCATTTAGAAAATAAAAAAAATTACTTTCAAACTGTTTTGAAAAAAATTCAAAATTGTGCATAAATTAATTAAAATAATAATATGATATTAGTAATATATTTATTTAAATTTTTTAAAACATGAAATTGATGAAAAAGTATTTTCAACCTAAGATTAATAAAGTTTATTTTCTATAAAAAACACATTTTTGGGGTAATGAGTTCCTAAAATGATTAATGTGAAAGGAAAAAATATATCCAAAATAAATAATTAGTAAATATTAAAATTAATTAGTTTCATGAGAGGTATATCAAAATATTTTATCAAATTAAACATAATCATATGTAATCCATATCAAAAAAATGATTATAACATAAAATTTTATACCTTCAGTTCAATATTAATAGAAAGAAACGTAAAATCTAATACAATTTATTAAAATTTGTTAAAACCCTATTATTGATTAATTTTTTCTATAAAATATCATATATGATCCCGTTTTAATATTTCAAAATTCCCTTTTTATTAATAATTCTTTTTTAAAATCGTCATTTCATGGTTATAACTATTTCATTTATCATGAGTATTTCAACTCAGTAGTTCTATTAACTTTACATTTATCTTACAAGCATCATCTCCAGAATATTAATAATGATATAAATATTATATATATTTATTATGTAAAACATTATAGTCTCCCAAAAAACATATTGATGAAAAAAAATTACACCATTCATTGAGACTAAAGGTTTTATATACATAAGAATGTTTTTAACATATTTTGAAAGTTGAAATAAAAAGAAGGTAAATATTAATTCCCAATTATTGTATCATATAAATATCATTTAAATCATATATATTCAAAAAATTATTCAACATTACCATCTATAAAAAATTAAGATGAAAAATGAATCATAGCGCTTCACAGAGGTGGTTGTCCACACATACAGTTTAATTGCATTGTCATTTTCCAATAGATTGGAAAGTAAGTTGGTATAAGATATATTTTAATTAGTGAGGTATATTTATGTCAAAAATATAATATGTATTCATTGAACCCATAATAATACTAATCAAAAAAATATATTGTTGAAAAATGACATTTATCATTATGTGGAGATGGTAAGTTGTTTCTATGTGCGAGTGATACTTTCACTTCAATTTTGAAGATAAATATGGTGTATAATGGTGTTTACAATATCATAATACCATTTTTGAATAATTATTATTCAAAAAATATTTTATTATGATAGCCACCATAGATTTAGATGAGGAAAAGTAGAGTAGAAATGTATGTTATTGGGTAAGGGGATCCCCTCTTCATTGAAAGGACTCCTTCAAAACTCCAATAAATGGCTCTACGGGTGATCTTATGGGAATAATATAACCTCTTTAATGTGTCTATTTATGTTAATAGTATTAGTTGGTGGAGTTTTTTCAGTCTTTTACTACAAAAAATGGAGTACACTAATAGAAATTCTTCGACATAAAATATATCTGTTGGTAAAAATGAGCATTTCCATCATATATTATGTTTTATTTGTATTAATTTCAAATACCAACATTTATTTTTACCAATAGATATATTTTTTGTAAAACATCATTCTGTATCTACATATCATTTTCCAAATGTTGAATCTATTTCTTTATCTTTCTAATACCAACATATATTTATTGACACATGAATCAATTATTAATAAGGACTATTTCTAACAGATAATTTTATATTACTAAAAAGTGTTATAATAGCTCGTACAATAACAAAAAATATATTTCATAAATAATATTAATGAGAAAAATAATATATATATATATATATATATATATATTATCTTTATGGTCAATATAAATATTTATTTACGGGGGTTTTATTAAGTCATTTCATAATTGATTTTAACTCTATATTTTGTCAAAATATTATATGAATCTATATTTTTCAATTTTATCTAAATATTAATGGTTTTTATATTTTTCTATATTATTGATTTTACAAATTCTTAAATTCTTTTTATAAAATAACATTACCCCAATTTCAGACTTTTCCTCTATCTCCAGCATCACACGTGTCTTATGTTCATCATCCACTCCCACCGTGTGGCCTCACATCCCTCCCTACCCCTACTACATCCTCGCCTCCCATCATCGCACCTTGCATATCAGCACTTTTGTCTCACCTTGCATCCCACTACTTCCTTGGTTTTCTCTTCGTTCACATTTGGTGGGGTTATTATTCTAGTTGTGATATTGTACGAACTCGGTTTCTCATAATAATTTCAGTAAAGCTTTGAGTTCTTTTGGTGTTCTCTCATTAGGGTTTATTCAAAAATATTTCAAATAAAACCTCAATTATATTTGATCCCCCCTTTTTTCAAACTATGGTATGTCTATATATGCTTTAACCAGTGTCAATTTCCTTACTCTACGCAATTCATTGGGGGAGTGGTTTGTAATACATCTATTTTATGTTTGAGGATATATTTTTATTTGTCTCAAATGGATATTGAATGTGATAACCTAACCACCATTCACTAGTTTTTAGTTAATTTGAAATATTAGCAGCACCGAGGGATGGTTGGTTCACCATTGGAGGATTCTCCAATCGATCTGGTGGTGACTGTAAACCAATTAAACATGTTGTTAAATTACTGATGTTGGAAAATTCGTTTTTACACTTGTATATTTTGATAAAAAATGGTTTTTTTCTTTAGTAAGAGGTGAATATACTCACTAGTACTGGGAACGAGTGATCTGTTACTAGTGGATGAGGTTCTGGTCTAGGGTGACCCTCATGTGTCACTTGTGAAGTATTCATTTCATAGAAGGGATTGTTTGTGGTCTACAGTTTAATCAAGAGGGGGAATGATTTATCGGGTAATATATGTTTAGTTTTTGAGGATTTAGATTGTTTTATGATGGACATGCAAGTTATAAGCATCACATAGAAATAATTAAGGAATTTTTGTTCAACTCCAATGGAATGTGGCCCACTTACATGTGCTCATTCTAAAGAAGATATATCCTATACTTTGGAGGTGAATCTGGGTCCTCTCTCTGGCTAAAAAGCATCTAGTTAACTTCTCCAATGATTTAAGTTGTAATCTGGAATGCAAGAGGATTGGGTTTGGGGTCCAAAACTATTTTCATCTGTAATGAATCCTTTCATCTTCAAGTATCTGTTTTGATCATTTTGAAACCTGAAGAAAAATAAAAAAAATCCTGTTTATTTATGGAACATCAATTATTATAACATTATGCATTCTAGCCCATACGTCTAGTATATTTTGGTTTTTTGAAAATGATGTGTTAAAATTATCTTAATTTTTTCTTTTATCAATGGTCATGTAGTAATATTTATTATCTATCAATTTTTCTATTTTTATTTGTGTATGTAGATGACTTTTCTACCATTGTATTTATTATATACATGATTCTTGTATTTTCTCTAATGATCCTTTATATAATTTTTCCAATCATAAGCTTTCTCACTTCTATTATTTTATAAAATTAACTCAGATTCGGATTTGTTTCGGGGAAATCCATATGATTTACATTCGGATTTTATGTGTTCGTAGTAATGAAACTATACCATAGTATAATTCTAGCATAGAAATATATTAATGGTGAAATTATTGATGGAAATGTAATGTAATTTGTTAATCTCTTTCAAAACCGTTATTTTTACTAAACCCACCCCCCTTTTTGTATTTTATTTTCAATTGGTGTTTTCCCGGTTTATTATAATTTAAACCTTGATTTTTTTTCACTGAAAAACTATCCTTGATTCCTTCATTTTATATTTTAAATCATATCAAAGATGAATTCCATGAATATTTTCTAATTTAATGTGATGATAACAATAAACACGACACCATTTTATTGGAGGGTTCTATAATGGTTTTGGTTTTTTATTGAAGAGGAATGCAAGGTCTGTGAGTATTTTCTTATTTTATTGTATATGTTTGATTTTGATTTTATTGTAAGGGGTATGATTCATGGTATGTATAATGATTATGTTGGTTTTTAGTTTATTTCCTATACTACTATGTCTTTGAAGAGTACATGGATCCCCCCCAAGTTGGTGCAATTAACCAAAATTATTTGCATCAGATATACCTCTGTGTAGGAAAAGGATTATTTGGTCAAGTGTCTACAAACACAACATAAATGGTGGTTTATGTTTTTTTAATTTTTTATATAATTATATGTTATAAATTTTTAAAAAATTAATTCATAAATTCAGCAACAACAATGTCTCCTTTCATAAAATAAAAAATATATTATACATTTCTGTATATTGAATAATATAAAAGTTGGTATAATATGATATATATTTTTTGTTTAATTTATTTTCCAATAATTATGTCCTTTAATATTTATACGAAGTAATATGAATGTAATATATTTGACAGCTAGAACGTAGAGATGCAATGGATGTCTAAATCGACTTAGTATAGATTGCAATAAGAATTCAATGAAGACAATCTTGATTGACAATATTTAAATTAATATTTCATTTCCTTTATCATAATATATATCCCCTATCATGATAAATCATTAAATGAGGGAACTAAAAAAGTTATATTTTTTTTATTTATTGTTAAATTATTCACCTTACATAATTTTTTATAAATCAATTTTTTTCTATGTTCGTTTCAATTCATACAGATATTTTGTACAGATTTATTGGAATGTTCTTTTTTTCTATGTGGTGTAGATGTTGGTGCCTAAAGGTGTGTCATAACATTGACATATGGTCCCTCAATAGTATTGTTGCTAACATGATTTGTTGAGATATGAAAAATATTCACTATATTAAAATCAGTTTTTTATTTTTTTTTCTATTTTGGTTTCTATTAATTTTTAATTATTCATTTTTTTGGGTATTCTCTTTTTTCTGTAGTGTAGATTATGGTGATAAATGGTGTTTCATTATAGTGAAATTAGATTCCTCACTGGTATTGGACCTAACATGATTTGCAGATATGTCAACAGTGATGATAAATAAGAAATTACCATTCTGTAAAATCAATTTCTATATGTTTTTTTCTATAATTCATATAGTAAATTTTCACTGGTTAGTGGGTAGGATTTTCAATTGTGTTGTGTATAACGTGGAGGTGAAGGGTCTGATATATAAATGGCTTAAGGATTATCAATGATACTGGAGTTGAATTAGTTTTTTTCTTTTAGCGGCCAACATGGGGGGTGATGAATGATCATTGGCTGATGTAAATAATTTTCTACCAACAATGGTGATAGAGATGTTAGTACTGGAGGATTTATTCAATATGGGACAAGGGAGGCAAGGGTGTAGAGTTAACAACTCCCTAGATGGGTCTCGAGTTTTTGTATTTTTTTTTTGGTTTTTTAGGAATCAACCCTCACCAACTATGTATCAATTCATTTTGTATTTGAACCCATTATTAATATAATTAATCTTTTGAAAATTTTAAACTTGTGTGATAATAATATATGGTTTTATATTTAAAAGTGTTGTATTATATATTATTAATTAAAATTAATAATATGAAATTTTATTGTTAATAAAAATTTATAATATTTTTTTAAACGTAATTTATAAACATATATTATATATTTGTAATATTATTACCATTAGATATCATTCCAATAAAAATATATTACTAAACACATTGACAACATATATATTATTAGTTGGTATTATTATAATTCTAATAGAACTATTTTATTTATCTCTATATCATTTAGTGATAGATTTTTTACCAAATTTTTAGTGATATGATAGTTTCTATTCATTCAATTTTACAAACAGATATACCAATGTTGCAAAAAGATAATTATTTTGTACTGTATAGTGCTCAACATGGTGTAAATAAGTTAGGTATGATGTTCCCATTAATAATTGAGGGGTGTTGTTCTTTTTTAATTTATAATATTGCGAAAAATTAATTTTAAAAATAAGCGAGCAACATGTGATGAAAACTAATTTTTTTAATATGAATTTTAAGCATAAAACATGGTTCATTCTTATCACAAGCTTACAGAAGTAATAAATCATAATAACAAAATATTATTGAATGTATAATTAATTCATTTTAATAAAATCATTCACCAGTAGTTATTAATGATGAAAAAATTTTATTTATCACATAGAAATTCCTTTTCCTAAAAATATTTCTTTATTTATATTTTTATTTATTAGAATTTATAAATAATTAATAATCATTGAATTTATTTATTTTAAATTTCATAATTAATTTAACATAATCTATTTAGTAATATTCAAAAACATTAAACCAACAGATAAAATATAAATTCCTAATTATATGTCATAGTTCATTTAAACTCGGGTTTTCATGTAATGCGAGCTATCGAGGAAAATAAATTCATTTTGAAGAAGATTTATAAAATATTATATTGTTACAATCTACCCCCATTTAATTTAATTATTTCTCGAAATTCATCATTTTAATAAAAACGGAGGAGGATAGTTATACCTCTTCACATCCTCATTTTCCTACAATGATTCCTCAAATTAGTGTTCTCACCAGAAAATATTAACCATGTGAGTGGAACCATTTCATAGAAATTCACATACATGATCTAGAATCATTAAAACTATAATTCATAATAGTGATATTCTTCTAGTAGAAAAACATATTATTTTGGTACATGTGAAGTATCATGTGTTTACTTCCTCTAGAGAGATACGTGGAATAAATAATGAACTATAGATATATTCAATAAATGTGACAATCAATAAGCCACCATCCCAAAACAATAAATAATTTCAAAAAGAAAAATATAGATAGGGATTAACATTCAATTATTTCTAAATATCATTACCCTATACCTAGGAGATATTCACAATATTACCTTTTCAATTACCTCAATATCTAGATCATTTTGATGATTTTCATCATTACCTTTTTGTCGACTTTTACCTTCCCTTATTGTATATTGAGTGTATATTACCATCTCATATATTTAATCCTCCACACCAGGTACCAATAACATTATTTCCCTAAATTTATTTCAACATTTATTATTTTATCACATCCTAAAATAGATGGATTTGTATGTATCGATCGGAATATTGGAGTGAATGATATAGTTATAAAAAAATTCCACTAAAGGGCATGATCCCAACCACCTTTGAAATCCCTAGTACACATTCTAAACATTTTTTATAGAGTTTGAATGGTCCTTTTCAACATACCTTACAAATGAGATGATATGTAGTACAAAAACTAAACTCTATCTAGAGACTTTTAATGTGTACCCCAAAACATAGAGGTAATCCTCAGATCCCAATCTGATATAATTGATTGTGGTAAACCATACAATATTACAACTTCACTAATATATAACTATGTATGATTATGATGATAGGAATATTCTACAGTGGTAAAGATGTGTGATTACTTTATAAGGTGATTTACTATAACCCAAATAGAATTATTCCACTTAGATGTTTTTTCATGTATGAAGACAAAATCAATAGTTATGTTTTTTCATTTCCATTATAGTATAAGTAATGGTTGTATCATACTCTTATAATTCCATATATTAGTATTAAATTTATAGAATACCATTCACTGAGAAACATACTCTATAATATATATATTCATTCCATCCTAATGAAAATATTCTTGAATATCCATATACATTATAATTATACTATGACTATAGAATAAAAAACAATGAGATTGTTCTATTATATCCTTTAAATCTAGTTGCTTTGGGACACATATCGGGTTCTTAAGCCTTATTATTCCATCACAATCAAGGTTTATCATAGAAATGATTCTCAACTCCTTTTATAGCACTACATTATCCTTCTGTGCATCATTAATATTCACTTTGATATATGGTTAAACAATCATTTATAATATATAAAATTTATACCCTACCATCAATAATTAGTCTCCAATAAATTTCTCGTATAAATTATTTGTATCATTTGTCATCATCATCACTGATAAACTAATATGATCATTTTGACTGAGTGCAACTTCCACCTTGTTTGCTTTCACAATGTGATAATATATAGAGTAGTCATAATCATTAATCCCCTCCAACCATCCCCATTTGTGCTGGTTCAAATCTATTTGACAAAAAACAATCTTTATAATTTATTTATTAGTATTTATTTCACACCATTATCTAGAGATATAATTCCTTCATATCAATAATGAAAATAACAACATAGTTTTCTCCAAATTGTGATTTAGGATATTATCTTCATGGAAGTTTAAATATCATTAGGAATAAGATATACCCTAATAACTATATCAACAAAAACATATCATTCCCTTTTTAGTTTAACAATATAGATTAAAACCCATTCTCCATTATAGGGTAGTATAAGAATATGATTTGTAACTAGACATGTATTCAGTTCCATAAAAAATTAATCATATTTATCTGTCCAATAGATCTTGGACACCATTATAGTAAACATGGATAATATATTTTATATCCCTAAAATATTCACCATAACGTTCCAATATGATCTAGAAAAACCCAAAAAAATATTGATCTGAGACATAGTAGTTAGTCAGGGGAAATGTTCAATAACTTAATCTATTGAAGGGTCTACTGATATACATTAGCATGATTATATGTCCCCTAAATGAAACCTTTTGAATCCAAAATTTAATCATGGTAAATTTTTAAAATGATCATAATTCATTATTTTCATTAGGAATATTCTAAAATGATCTTCATGATTTTCCATAGTCATTGAATATATAAGAATATATGCAATAAAGACTACAATAATCTAATAATGGTAATATTTAAAGACTCTATAAATAAAATCTATGATGATATCAGGGTCATTTGTAAGAAATAATAGAATTAAAATAAATTCATAGTTTCCATAACTTGAAAATAATGTTTTTTTGTGTATATCATCCTGTGTGACACTCAATTGATGGTATACAGAATTGAGATCAATATTGGAAAATTATTGAGTTATGTGCAGTTGATCAAAAAATTAATCCATATATGGTAGATGATATTTTTTCATTATAATGATCTTATTATTTTATAAACAATAAATATATAGTCACATTTACCCATCATTATTCATTAAAAATAGAATATGTGCCCCCCAATGTGATGCATAAGGTCAAATAAATCCATTTTCATGATTCTCTTGGAGTATCTTCTTTAATTATTGTATCTCAATCAATTCCACTATGTCTGAAGTATTGGAAATAGATATAGAACAAGGTTTGATTTATATTGAAAACTCCACATCATGATTCAATTGAAGAATAAGTAATTAATTTCAAAATAAATTAATTAACTCCCATAAAGCATGCCTATCATTGACAATGATTTTCTCCAAAATCATCTGAAATAAACACAACTATTGAATAACAATCATAACCCATATTACGTATTTTATTTCCATCTAATATTAATTTTAATCATCATACTAAGAGACTTTCCTAGGTAGGTTTGAAATATCAAAAATATATTAACATATTTTGTAATTTATATAGGATTTATGTAAATAAAAATAATCCATGATCAAAATTACATCAAACTTAACTTGCAGAAGAATGAATAAATTTATAGGAAACATATTCCTACAAAATTAATGAGGAGATGAATCATAGACTTGGTATTTTAACAGTTTATAGTAGGTGTTTTACTACTATATTAATATCTAATTTCGGAGGTGGTATTGTGATACCCTTAAAAATTTATTTCCATATAAAAGAGTGGTATGATTAAAAATTAGATAAGAAATTATCAGTTCTAGAGAGGATCATTTGTTTACATTTCCCAATGTTGTTATCAGATCCCACATTAAGAAGAGTGATATAATGATATTTCCCTTTATCTTAGGGATTAATAGGTTTTTGACATCAATCACTATCATTAACATTTATATTTTGAAATTGGCTAGAATAATGGCCATGCTACATTCATTTAAATCACAGGATTATGTGCGGTGCATTCTATTTATATTTCTCATTATTCATATTATTAGATAACTTCTTCACATAAAATCCTAATTAAATTTTGCGATGACCTTCCTTTACACTCATGAAACTATACTAGATACCTTATAAAAAATTCCCATATGTTTCCATCCACGCATTAATAATAATGAATAAATAATCTTCTATTCTCTGTGTTTTTTTAGAATATCATTTCAATTTTCTATTACATTGTTTCAATTTCATTATATTGAAGGGTAACTCCAATAACCTTATCCACTATGATATCATATGGGAGACCTCTTATAGCTACTAATGTTTGTTATAGATAAAACCCTTTACATGGTATTAACCTATTGGTGAATCAATAAAAGATACATTTAGATTTTTAGATAATAAAAGAAGTGTTCCCTTAATGCCTTGCTAGATTTTCCACCAAAGTACCAATTTATTCATCATCATTCAGCTTTAACTCATGGAAATCATTAATGATTTTCATATGAATAATATGATGATTTTTTTTGAAAATGAGATATTAAATACATCCCAATTGATTAATTAGATTTAATATTGTTATATTGTCTTCTTGATAGAGTCCACCACTAATATTTTTCACCATAAAAATCATAAACATGAAGAATAACATTAAGATATTTTGAAAAATGAAAAATGAATAATATCAATATAATGGTACTTATCCACTCCTTCGTGACTAGAATATCAATGGGCACGCTAAAATAAGTTGGATGTTTCCTACTAAAGGACTTGCAAGAATATTGTTCCATCCTTTTCTAGTATGGAAGCCCAACATGATTGTTTTTCATAATAATGATGTGAAATTATAGAAACGTTATTCTTCTTTCCATATCCCAAAAAATTCAGTTTTTCAGGGGAAAATCATTACATTTTCCATCATATTCCAAAATAATATAATCCTTTTGGGTGCTAAAAATTGAGTAAACCAAAAATCATTGTGACAGAAATTTTAATCAGAAAATGAAACCACATAATGAAGAAAAATATTTTGTAAGACTTTAAATCAATACACATATTTTGTGACAGCATAGGGTTATCCTTGTTCATCCATGATCAATACAAAAACATTAGGATATTATTCTATGCATAGAATTATCCCTAAAATTCCCACTAATGTTTTTTCATTATAGGAACTATAAGTTAGTTATATCATTCACTAATGCTAAATATAGTGAACCATAATTTTCATACATAGATATTACATCTAAATAGACTAATTTTCATTTTAGAACATTACAAACCATGATAGAATCGTACAGGTTTAGGATCATTAGAAATTTGTAAACATAAATTTTTTTCGTAAATTATCTACATTGTCCCCCACTTATTGCATCCTAAATATCTCCCTTATTAGATATATCCTATTTAATACCATTATTCATAAACTTGGGAATATAAAAATTAGAAAATGGTGATCTCAGATGCTCACTAAGTGTAAACAAGGGAGTTCTAAATGATCACAGAAGCATATCATGAGAATAAGGGTATAATAACATGATTTATAGCCATACCATACATATCAATGATCATAATCATATGGATTGACATAAATCGTGGTAGTTTATATGACATGAATAATAAGAGAATAAATAAAAATGAACCAAGAATGTTTATCATATGAATGATAAATTTATTTTTATAATACATGCAAGCATATAAAAAATTTTCTATAGTATTCAAGTCTAATTACCATGTATATTATAATGGAATGGGTTCAATCCCTATAACATTGTAGTAGTCATGGTTCACTGAAAAGTCAATCATTATGGACATAGTCCCATGTTGAATTGGGTCCACTCCCTATTCAATTTTTTTTGTGTCATGTGATATCGAAATTTACATAATATATTTGAAAAAGATATAGGTTCCAACAATCACATAGTAAAAATAATACATATGTCTTCCAAAATATCATATACCACAAATCATATCCTAATACATGAAATGAAATTGTTTTCATTAAACATTAATGATAGAATCACCATGGAAAAAGAATGGGATTCATTAACATTATGCCACTTTAAATATAAAAAATACAGGGAAATTATAATGATGTTATCCAAGTATATATTGCGAGAAATGAAAAAGAAACATTGATTTTTTTCATTGATTAATCAAATATTGTTAAAAATGTATTGATGAAAAGAACCATTACATTTTTAAATCACTTCATTATTATATAAAAACATTCAAAAAATTATAGACAAAATATTCATTGTAAATATAGCTATGAACTTATAAAGGATCCATCTAAACATCATGCGACTATAATAATAGGAAATTACATTCATTCTAAATATTTTATGATAAATTCCTTCAACACTTTAGATAGAAATGTCACAAATAACTTTTTTAAGAAAATGAATATAGTATTCTCTATAAACCATTTTGTAAAAAGTAATATAAGGGTAGAAATAAATATTAAAATAGCTATCATAATAGTAAAAAACATCCATAAAATTGTTTGAGAAAATATGGATATGGAATAAAAGTATTTTTAAATGAAAGAGATAAATAATGATGATTTTACTGAAAAATACAATTTGAAAATATTCTATATTTAAGAAGATTAAAATGAATGGAAATAATATATGATTAAAAACTTTCTAGACGATATGAAATTTCATGACTTTATTAAGAGGTGTATAATACTATTTTCTCATTATAATCATTATTATAAACATTATAAAACACTTTTTTAATAAATCTTTATTAAATGTCAAAAATTTTGGGTGGAAACTGTTTTTTAACATGAGTTTATCAGCTTATTATTCTTGATCACTGTACATTTATATTGGTTCCATTATCTCCATCGTATTAATCAGGATATAAATATCATATATATTCATTATATACATATTAATATTCATCCATAAATGTTATTAATTAAAAAATGAATTACACTATTTATGAGATCAGTAGGTTGTACATATGTATAAACACTTTTTTTATTTCATGAAGGATGGAATAAAATAATGGTAACATTAAATTAAATGTTATATGATAATTATTTGGACATATATATCATATATATATATATATAATAATAAAATTAGTTATCAATATAATCTATCTAAAATAGTAATGAAATATGAATAACTTTTGATTGTTGAGGGGGTTTCCCAAACATATGTATACACACCTTTATCGCTTAAAAAGGATTTCATCGTAAGTAGGTAGTTGTTATGTTATAAAACCCGGAATATTATTTTTTAACTAAAATTAAATATAATTATTAAAACTGTTAGAATAAAATTCCTTAAAATATGGTAATTAAAAATAAATTCCATCACTATGTGGAGAGGGTATGATTTTTGTACATACGAGCGATACATTCACATTTTTATGGGAATGATGTTGTATAATGTTGGTATGATAGTCATAATAAGATATCAAAAGATGTTTTTTGAATTAAATATTTAAAATATTATATATATCATTAATTTTTATGAGCCTTATTGATTCATGCTCAAATTTACAAAAATATTTTAGGTTAAAGAGGCATCTTGTTGTTTAGCTTGGGTTGTCTAATTCTCGGAGACCTAAGAAGAAACCTACATACACGTACATTCTATGGATTGTTATTGGATATGAAGTGGCTATATTTTTATTTATTTTCTATATTTTGAATTTCAAACTTAGATACTTAAATGAATTCAATTTAAATGACTGAGTTGATCATAGGTTTTCAGAAGGGGTGGATTGGATGCATTCATTTTTCAACTATTTAAATTTCTTATATTTGAGATGGGTTCATTTAATAAGATCAGAAAAAAAATCACTAACTAGTTTAATACCTCCACAACTTAATAATAATCACATATACACTAGAAGGATCAATGTTTTGAGCACTCCAAAGTAAATGTTTGTATTAGCACATGAAGTGTGCAACATTAAATTCAAGAAGGGTGAATGAGTTTAAAGATCTTTAAAAACAATTTTCAAATAAATAAAGTGATTATACGTTAATGGAGTGAGAAAATAAAATCCAATAAAGCCAATTTAAACTCCCTTTGTTCAACCCAGAATTTGGATAGCCCTCCATTGATCATATGGTTTCAATAGAAGCAGGAAGTAGACTCTTGCTGGAGGAATTGGAGAAGTAATAAAAACAACAACGAAATAATGATCACTCCACCATTGTGTGATAATATCACAAGGTTGGGTGTGAAAAATTTCACACCATGAGGAAAAAATCAAATTTATAAGATTAATACTAGAAAAATTAAAGTTGATGAACTTTTATAAAAATGATAAGGTAATTGCAGAATATACAACTGAAGGAATGCGATTACAACATCAAATTGGCAGCGTAACATTTAAATGATAAAAGCTCAAAGATACTTAAATCATATAACATCACTACCTTAAATAATCATTTTGGGAGCCTCTGGTAGAGTCTCCATCTGTCCAACTCTCCTAAATTAATTTTTTTAGGCCTAGGGAGGCAGAAAGTAAGAGAGAGGCGAGTTTTCCACCCTTGACCCGAAATGTGTCCATATTGCATCCACTGAGTAGATTTTCAAATATGACCTTCTAGATGGACATATTGGTGTGGGAAATAAAATAGTAAAACAAATCTAGGGATGAATTATAACTCTATGTAAAATTCTAGTGCAAAATAATATTTGTTGTCCGAGATATGATTTAATTGGTGGGCTATTTTTCTGGGCCATAGAATCCATCCCATAATTTAATCTTCAAATTGGGCCACCTATAAATCCATTACAACATCCTAATTATCTCTTTTCATGGTTTTATTAAATGATCCTCATTATTTACTCTATCTTCAGTTAAATTTATTGAATCATTGGGCTTGTATCTTGGCCTCTATAGTCTTTTTATTGGGTTGATGTCCATTTTACATTTCCCAGAATGTGTTGGGATTAAAGCCCATTTTTGTGGTCTTCCAATATGAATCATAATGTCCCAAAAAAAATTAATTATTACTTATAAAATGAGATTCCTAAAAATTAAATATGAAAACAAAATCAAGACCATTTTGTATTTTAGAAGGTTGTCACGACCCGTCCACGGGGCCCGTGCCGTGACTACCCCAAGCCCGCCTTCCATAGGCCAGGGGCTGGCGACTAGCACCAGGGCATAAATCCCAACAAAAGGGAAGGAATTGACTTTGAAAAGTAAACAAACACCACAGAGTAAGAAAGCGGAAAAGTAAACACTAAGCAAAAGCTGTACAAGCTGTGCTGAAAGTAAAAGGGGCCGGAAATACAAGCCCAACTATAAAGTACATCTGAAAGGAAAAAACAACAACTGAAAGGAAAAGCCGCAGCGTCGAGCCGTCCTCTAGAAGTCCCACCTGACGGGTGGGTACCGATAGCCTCCACTGCTCCACGGGTCCACCTGACCACTCCGAGTACACCCCGCCCAGTGGTCCACCTCCAGGTACCGTCCTGCTCCACACGCCTCCACCACGATCAGCGTTGTCCGTCATCTGCCACCCACACAACGTAGTGCAGGCAAAGCCCGTGAAGGGGTGAGTATAAGCTACTCAGTAGGGACCCCGAGACCCCCGAAGGTCTCCCGAAATCCACAAAAGAGAATCCACAAAGGAAAGATACAATCACGAAGTAACATCTGACACGGATTAGGTATATGCCCATACATATACCTAAGTCATCAATTCCCATTCGGCTCCAACGTCTGAGCCCAAGCACAACCCAGTCCACACAGGAAAGAAAAATGTATACCCACACAGGATAGCTCAACACAATCCACAAAGGAGAGTAAACAGTAAATCCACACAGGATAGCTCAACACAATCCACAAAGGAGAGTAAACAGTAAATCCACACAGGACAGATCAACACAATCCACAAAGGAGAGTAAACAGTAAATCCACACAGGATAGTTCAACACAATCCACGAAGGAGAGTAAATAGTAAATCCATACAGGATAGTTCAACACCATCCACAAAAGAAAGGAAATGTAATCCACACAGGAAAACTCAACAGTATAACTCTCATAGGTATATGCCCATACATATACCGAAATTATCAGGAAACCCATCTCAATCAAGAGAAAACACAAGGATCAATGACTCAGCTCAAACCAGGATTTTCATTATCAAAACCGTAACTGCTGAAGAGCTCCGTCTCTGAAGTGTAAAGTGGTCCTGTTGCGACTCTGAGGTACTGCTCATTAACCTAAGACTGCTGAGGTACTCCTCCTGTTGAGTACCGCGGGTCTTCTGCCAACTACCAGGCGCTCCGTCCGCTGAGGGTCTGCTGCCAAATACTGGGTGCTCACCCAATTAGCCTACAGAGGTACTCCTCCAATCGAGTACCGCAGGTCTGCTGCCAACTACCAGGCGCTCCGTCCGCCGTGGGTCTGCCGCCGAGTACCGGGTGCTCCGTCCACTGGGCTAGTCAACTCACTCCATGTCGAGTAGGTCGAGCAGACTTCAGGTCTCAGCCGGCTACACGGTCTCTGTACTCCGTACGCTTGTCTCCAGTATCGCGGGTCTGCCGCTACAACCAAGCCCACAACCTCTATCGAGTGCCGCGGGTCTTCCGCTACAACCGAGTGCTCCACCGCCAAGGATATGCTGCTACAACCAAGCGCTCCACCGCCAAGGGTATGCTTCTACAACCAAGCCCTCCACCGCCAAGGGTATGCTGCTACAACCAAGCGCTCCAACGCCAAGGGTCTGCTGCTACTCCGCTAGCTCGTCACTGGGAGGGTCTGCTCCACGAGCTACGGTTTGATACTCCAAGTATCACGAAGTCCCACTAAGAATTATCTCAAAGGACCATCTCGTCATAGGGGTCTCAACGCAACAAACGGCACGTCAAACGGAGGTCATGTCTGAAAGATATCAGCTTTTCGGTTCCAGGGGCCTGGTTGGATTTCTGGTACGATCCAACCTGGCCGAAATCCAACTGCGTCCAAAACTCGAGAGGAGTAAGCCAAAATATCCGTATCGTCAAGAGGAACTCAACGCAACAGACGACGCGTCAATCAGACGCCTGGTCTGGAAGTTATTGGCTTTTTCGTCCTAGGGGCCCGGTTGGTTTTTAAGGCAAAACCAACACGACCGTACTCCACCTGCGTCCAAACCTCGGGCGGAGTATTCCAAAAGATCCGTCTCACAAAGAGTAATTAAACAAGGCTGACGGCACATCAATCGGACGTTCGTAGCTCAAGATATGAGCGTTTCCGCTCCGAGGGCCCGGTTGGTTTCGTGTATGAACCAACCCGGCCGAACTCAAAGTATCTCGAAACCTTGAGTGCGATATACCAAAACGACCGTCTCGATCCAAGGATCGTGTTTCCGCTGACGACGGGTCGTTTGGAGACCCGTAGCTTAAGATACGGTCATTTGAACGAAAACCGTCCAAAGACGGGGGGGTCCGGGCCCAGGCCGACCTGGTCCGACCCGGTCCGACCTGGTCGGACCGGTCTGGCTCGGCCAGGGCCGGTCCAGCTCGGCTCGGCCGAGCGGCCGAGTGGCCGACGCGGGGGGGAGCCGCCGCCCTGCGTGACACCCCTGCGGCACCTGCGGGGTGTCGGCCAGACAGCCGGACGCGCCGCGTGACAACCCCGCGGCACCCGCGGGGTGCCGCCCTGGACACCCAGGGGGCGCCGCGTGACAACCCCGCGGCACCCACGGGGTGCCGCCCTGGACACCCGGGGTTGTCGCATGACAACCCCGCGGCACCCGCGGGGTGCCGCCCTGGACACCCGGGGTTGTCGCGTGACAACCCCGCAGCACCCGCGGGGTGCCCCCCGGGACACCCTGGGGGCGCCGCCGCCTCCGGCCGCCGGCGCCGCCGCGCCGGCGACCCGCGCCACAGCCGGCTTCCGCGGGCCGCCGGAGTCGCTCCGGTGACGCGTTTTCCTTCCCATCTGCGCCGTTGCTCCTCCCGGGACTCGTCCTTCACTGCGGAAACATCAAACATCCGTTGCAGCACGTTCCGTCATCGCCCGTAAAATCCGCACAAAATGAAGAACGACGGAGGGTCGTCGGGCCGTGTTCGTTTGGCCCGCACCCTCCGCGTTAGAGATAATCAACGGGAGAAAATAAAATGTTCAACACATGAACCAACATTTTTAATAAAATAAAATTGATTCTTTGATTCCAGTTCTTTAATTTTTAAAGAATGTTCATGGGAATATAAGGATGGGTATTCCCAAAATATAAAATCCCTAACTCGCTGGACGTCGCGCGTGAGCGTTCTTCGCAGAACTTGCTCGTCGCGGAAGGTGGAGATCGTCGCGTCATCGCGGAAGGGCGTCGCGTCGTCGCGGAACATGGCGTTGAGTCGGCGAACTCAACGCACCATGAAACAGAAGATTTTATTTAATTAATTAAATCCGTGTTTTGGTTAAGAACTACGAAGGAGATAAAAAGGAAGTTCTGAGACTCTTACCTCAAGCAGCCGATCGAAGATCCGTCGCGGAGGAAGAGACGTCGCAGAAGAACATTGTCGGCGTCGCGGATCACGACGTCGCGTCGTCGATTTCCAGGTTCAGCGTTCTTCGCGTTCTTCGCGTTCTTCGCGAAGGAGGCTGATGGTTCAAGGATCCTCTCTCAACGAGTAATCCTCCAAAATAAATTGGTTGGTCTTATTTTATTATTATGCCAACACACGAAAAGGTGTAAGTAACGACCCATCAATTCATTTAATTAATTCAACGAATGAAACAGCTCATTTAATTTACAAAATAAATCTCCCAATTAAATGGTCTGTTAAGAATTTAGAAAACACGTCAGTTGACTTTCATAAAGATGGGTTTTCGCGGGTGCGTTACTTAGCGGAAAGTAACGGCGGGGATCGTGCAGGCGCCACCTCACAAATATCCTACCGAGGGGGTAGGGTATTTTGTGGATAGCATCCTATCCAGATCAACTCAGTTTAAGCCGCTTTTATGTGGCTTCAAGTGGCTTAAGTGAAATAAAATAAAGTTGTCGAAAAATAATTTTATTTCATAACTTTAAGCCCGAAAATTAAAAACCACACCTGAGAAAACGCAACTCTGGAAGAGGAGTTTATAAGTGAATACCGGCGCTGCGATTTCATCGGTGCCCTCAAAATTCGATTCCGGGCACCGGTTCAAAATTTAGAAAAACTCGCTCGTCCGTTCACTGAACGTACCCAATCCAAACTTCGGAAAATGATTCCGGGCACACCGGGCCTCGGAATCAGGCGCCATCAGAAACTATGTTCTTGTAAAATTCCAAAGAAAATTAAGAAAAAAAAATTTCCTTGAAATTTACGGGTCTTTACATTACTCCCACCACAGGGCTTTACGTCCCCGTAAAGCTTCATAACAAACTAGGGATACAAAGGCGGTACTGAGCACGCATCTGAGCCTCCCGCTCCCATGTGCTCCCTGGAGGTTCCCGTGCTGCCATCTGATACGCACAAGAGGAATTGATCTTCCATGTAGGACCCGCTCATGTCGATCCTCTATCCCCACCGGGACCTCCATAAAAGTCTCCCCATCATCCACGTCTAGCTCCCCATGGTCAAAGATGTGAGTCGGGTCGTGCACGTATCTTCTCAGCTGAGATACGTGGAAGACGTTGTGCACCCGGTGCAACTGAGGTGGCAGAGCCAGGCAATAAGCCATCTCGCCAATCCTGCTGATGACCTGTAAAGGCCCGATGAAGCATGGAGACAACTTGCCGCCTTGTCCAAATCTCAGCAATCCACGTCGAGGGGAGACCCGCAAGAAGACGTGGCCGTCATCCTCGAACTCTAGTGGTCTCCGCCTCCTGTCAACATAAGGCTTCCGCCGGCTCTGAGCTGTACTCATCCGCCCCTGGATGACCTGGACCATCTCAGGTCCCACAAGAGCTGCAAGATTTCTTCTTTGCCAATAAGAGAAATCTGGTCCCATCCCCTGGATGAACCACATTCTTTTGCCTAATACAGTCAATCCCGACATGGATGGTACTAATCCATACGAAGGATGACATCATAAGGCCTCGACGCTACTACCAAGAGATCCAACCGTTACTCTCGCATCAAGGGTTGAGTCACACTGTCGGCATCAGTCTGTGGTAACTGGGTCTCCTCCAGTAGATGGCCCACAAGTAAGGGTCAAGTCAACAGTCTAAACTGGAACCTCTTAGTAACAACGCAAAAGAGGACAGGTTGGGAAACATCACAAGGGTAAGCGTCTTTTATTATTGCAACTCATATTACAAGGACGCTACACAACAGCAACAAGGAACTAGAAGTACAAAAGACGTATCTACTAGTTCCGCTCCTGTCCAACTGCTCCCAGAGCTCCATGATCGAAGGCCTCAGCTGCCTGAAGCTGAGCTCTCCCATGTCCACCAACTTCCTGCGGTCGGGGTGGACCTCCTGGTGGTGGTGGTGGCAGCACCTCGAAGTGTCTCCCACCATCGGCTACTCGGCCAGCTCCACTGCCTCGTCTGCATGTACCCTACGGACCACCGTGGCCGAATCTCTGTCTGAGAGGTCCCTCTATCGACTGCTGCTAATCTGTAAAATGAGTCGGCCAGTCTCGAGCCATGTGTCCAATCCCGCCACAGGAGTAACACTACCCACTCTCGGCACGCCTAGCTCTGACTCCACCCCGGCTCCCCCGCACAACTGAGCCTGAGTCGTGCAGTCGGCCACCGGTAGGTCTGGCCCTCTTGGACCTCTGCGTCATCTGTCTACTGCCTGCTGCAGAAGACTCTGCCGCATGCTGGCTAGTAGTGGGTCCTGCTACTGGAGACTGCTCAGCAAGGAAACATTCCACTAAGAGGGCTCGCTCCAGCACCCCTGTTTGCATCGGAATCCTGAGTGGAACTACAGAATCTCTAATCTCTCTCCTGAGTCCCTACTCGATGGTTTGGGCCCTGAAGAACGGGTCCCGTACCATATCTGTAGAGTAGCGCGAGAGGTCCGCAAATCTCGCCGAGTACTGGGACACTGTCATGCTGCCCTGCCGCAGCTGGAGTAGCTCCTGTATACGCACCGCTCGAAGGGTGGCTAGTACAAACTCTGCCCGGAACAGGCTCTCGAAGTCTGTCGATAGAAGTGATGCCTTGTCGTGCACCTGGAGCATCAAGCTCTACCATCGGCCTGCTACTGCGTAAAGTAGGCTCTCTGCGAGGATTACCATGAGGTCTTCTGGTATCCTCAATAGCCTGAAAACTCCCACCACAGCCTCCAGCCAATCCTCAGCCGCCTGCGGGTCCGTCTCTCTCCGGAACCTGGGTGGCCTCTGGCGCTGGAACTCGTGCAGTGCGCTCAAGCGACGTGCATCGTCAGTGGCTGGAAGCATCGGTGGCTCGACGAGTAGAGGTACTGTTAGTGCCTCAGTTGTCTAGGGGCCCTGCACCGAGGCCTCGTCGCTGGGCGGGCTGTCGCCACGCTCAACCCTCAGAACCCTAGCTGGTCGTCCGCGGGGAGGCATCCTGAAATAAACAACGTGATACAGTCAAACGATAAGAACCTGGTGAGCTGACCTGGTTTGAGCTGACTTTTAAAAACTGCTGGAAACACACATGCAATCAGTTTCATCGTGCATTAAGTCGGAAATCGGAAGTCAGGGTCCTGGTGTACGGATATGTCGGCCACCACACCAACACTGGACTCCCTGGACCGATAACCACACTCAATACGCTAAACACTATTACTTCACATAGAAGAAAGATCAGATTTTGCAGTAGAACCGACCACCTCTGATACCAATTTGTCACGACCCGTCCTCGGGGCCCGTGTCGTGACTACCCCAAGCCTGCCTTCCATAGGCCAGGGGCTGGCGACTAGCACCAAGGCGTAAATACCAACAAAAGGGAAGGCATTGACTTTGAAAAGTAAACAAGCACCATAGAGTAAGAAAGCGGAAAAGTAAACACTAATCAAAAACTGTACAAGATGTGCTGAAAGTAAAAGGGGCCGGAAATACAGGCCCAACTGTAAAGTAAAACTGAAAGGGAAAAACAGCAACTGAAAGGAAAAGCCGCAACGTCGAGCCGTCCTCTAGAAGTCCCACCTGAAGGGTGGGTACAGATAGCCTCCACTGCTCCTCGGGTCCACCTGACCGCTCCGAGTACGCCCCGCCCAGTGCTCCACCTCCAGGTACCGTCCTGCTCCGCACGCCTCCTCCACAACCAGCGCTGTCCGTCGTCTACAACCAACACAACGTAGTGCGGGCAAATCCCGTGCAGGGGTGAGTATAAGCTACTCAGTAGGGACCCCGAGACCCCCGAAGGTCTCCCGAAATCCACAAAGGATAATCCACAAAGGAAAGATACAATCACGAAGTAACATCTGACACGGCTTAGGTATATGCCCATACATATACTAAGTCATCAATTCCCGTTCGGCTCCAACGTCCGAGCCCAAGGAAACCCCAGTCCACACAGGAATGCAAAACGTATACCCACACAGGATAGCTCAACACAATCCACAAAGGAGAGTAAACAGTAAAACCACACAGGATAGCTCAACACAATCCACAAAGGAGAGTAAACAGTAAATCCACATAGGATAGCTCAACACAATCCACAAAGGAGAGTAAACAGTAAATCCACACAGGATAGTTCAACACAATCCACGAAGGAGAGGAAACAGTTAATCCACACAGTATAGTTCAACACCATCCACAAAGGAAAGGAAATGTAATCTACACAGGAAAACTGAACAGTATAACTCTCATAGGTATATGCCCATACATATACCGAAATTATCAGGAAACCCATCTCAATCAAGAGGATACACAAGGATCAATGACTCAGCTCAAACCAGGATTTTCATTATCGAAACCGTAACTGCAGAAGAGCCCCGTCTCTGAAGTGTACAGTGGTCCTCTCGCGACTCCGAGGTACTGCTCACTAACCTAAGACTGCTGAGGTACTCCTCCTGTCGAGTACCGCGGGTCTGCTGCCAACTACCGGGCGCTCCGGCCGCTGAGGGTCTACTTCCAAATACCGGACGCTCACCCAAATAGCCTACAGAGGTACTCCTCCAGTCGAGTACCGTGGGTCTGCTGCCAACTACTAGGCGCTCCGTCCGCCGTGGGTCTGTCGCCGAATACCGGGCGCTCCGTCCACTGGGCTAGTCGACTCACTCCAAGTCGAGTCGGTCGAGCAGTCTTCAGGTCTCAGTCGGCTACACGGTCTCCGTACTCGGAACGCTTGTCTCCAGTATCGCGGGTCTGCCGCTACAACCAAGCGCACCACCTCGATCGAGTGTCGCGGGTCTGCCGCTTCAACCGAGCACTCCACCGCCAAGGATATTCTGCTACAACCAAGCGCTCCACCGCCAAGGGTATGCTGCTACAACCAAGCGCTCCACCGCCAAGGGTATGCTGCTACAACCAAGCGCTCCACCGCCAAGGGTCTGCTGCTACTCCGCTAGCTCGTCACTGGGAGGGTCCGCTCCACTAGCTATGGTGTGATACTCCAAGTATCACGAAGTCCCACTAAGAAGTATCTCAATGGACCGTCTCGTTATAGGGGTCTCAACGCAACAAACGGCACGTCAAACGGAGGTCATGTCTGAAAGATATCAACCTTTCCGTTCCAGGGGCCCGGTTGGATTTTTGGTACGATCCAACCCGGATGAAATCCAACTGCGTCCAAAACATGGGCGGAGTAAGCCAAAATATCCGTATCGTCAAGACGAACTCAACGCAACAGACGGCGCGTCAATCGGACGCCTGGTCTGGAAGTTATGGGTTTTTTCGTCCCAGGGGCCCTGTTGGTTTTTAAGGAAAAACCAACCCGACCGTACTCCACCTTCGTCCAAACCTCAGGCGGAGTATGCCAAAAGATCCGTCTCACGAAGAGGAATTCAACAAAGCTGACGGCACGTCAATCGGATGTCCGTAGCTCAAGATATGAGCGTTTCCGCTCCAAGGGCCCGGTTGGTTTCGTGTACGAACCAACCTGGCCGAACTCAAAGTATCCCGAAACCTTGAGTGCGATACACCGAAATGACCGTCTCGATCCAAGGATCGTGTTGCCGCTGACGGCGGGTCGTTTGGAGCCCCGTAACTTAAGATACGACCATTTGAACGAAAACCGTCCGATGATGGGGGGGGTCCGGGCCCGGGCCGACCTGGTCCGACCCAGTCCAACCTGGTCGGACCGGTCTGGCCCGGCCAGGGCCGGTCCAGCTCGGCTCGGCCGAGCGGCCGACGCGGGGGGGGGGGGGGGGGGGGGGGGAGCCGCCGCCCCACGTGACACCCCTGCGGCACCCGCGGGGTGTCGACCAGACAGCCGGACGCGCCGTGTGACAACCCCACGGCACCCGCGGGGTGCCGCCCTGGACACCCGGGGGGCGCCACGTGACAACCCCGCGGCACCCGCGGGGTGCCGCCCTGGACACCCGGTGGGCGCCGCGTGACAACCCCGTGGCACCCGCGGGGTGCCGCCCTGGACACCTGGGTTTGTCGCGTGACAACCCCGCGGCACCCGCGGGGTGCCGCCCTGGACACCCGGGGGGGTGCCGCGTGACAACCCCGCGGCACCCGCGGGGTGCCGCCCTGGACACCCGGGGTTGTCGCGTGACAACCCCGCGGCACCCGCGAGGTGCCGCCCTGGACACCCGGGGTTGTCGCGGGACAACCCCGCGGCACCCACTGGGTGCCGCCCTGGACACCCGGGGGGCGCCACCGCCTCCGGCTGCCGGCGTCGCCACACCGGCGTCCCGCGCCACCGCCGGAGTCACTCCGGTGGCCCGTTTTCCTTCCCGTCTACGCCGTTGCTCCTCCCGAGACTCGTCCTTCACTGCGGAAACATCAAACTTCCGTTGCGGCACGTTCTGTCGTCGCCCGTCAAATCCGCACAAAACGAAGAACGGCGGAGGGTCGTCGGGCCGTGTTCGTTTGGCCCACACCCTCCGCATTAGAGATAATCAATGGGAGAAAATAAAATGTTCAACACATGAACCAACAATTTTAATAAAATAAAATTGTTTCTTTGATTCCGGTTCTTTAATTTTTAAAGAATGTTCATGGGAATATAAGGAGGGGTATTTCCAAAATATAAAATCCCTACCTCGCTGGACGTCGCGCGTGAGCATTCTTCGCGGAATTTGCTCGTCGCAGAAGGTGGAGATCGTCGCGTCGTCGCGGAAGGGCATCGCGTCGGCGCGGAACACGGCGTTGAGTCGGCGAACTCAACGCACCATGAAATATAAAATTTAATTTAATTAATTAAATCCGTGTTTTGGTTAAGAACTACGAAGGAGATAAAAAGGAAGGTCCGAGACTCTTACCTCAAGCAGACGATCGAAGATCCGTCGCGGAGGAAGAGACGTCGCAGTAGAACGTTGTCGGCGTCGCGGATCACGGCATCGCATCGTCGATTTCCAGGTTTGGCGTTCTTCGCGTTCTTCGCGTTCTTCGCGTTCTTCATGAAGGAGGCTGAAGGTTCAAGGATCCTCTCTCAACGAGTAATCCTCCAAAAGAAATTGGTTGGTCTTATTTTATTATTATGCCAACACATGAAAAGGGGTATGTAACTACCCATCAATTCATTGAATTAATTCAACGAAAGAAATAGCTCATTTAATTTATGAAATAAACCGCCCAATTAAATGGCCTGTTAAGAATTTAGAAAATGCGTCAGTTGACTTTCATAAAGACGGGTTTTCGCGGGTGCGTTACTTAGCGGAAAGAAACAGCGGGGCTCATGCGGGCCCCACCTCACAAATATCCTACCGAGGGGGTAGGATATTTTCTGGATAGCGTCCTATCCGGATCAACTCAGTTTAATCCGCTTTTAAGTGGCTTCATGTGGCTTCAAGTGGCTTAAGTGAAATAAAATAAAGTTGTCGAAAAATTATTTTATTTCTTAACTTTAAGCCCGAAAATTAAAAACCACACCTGAGCAAACACAACTCCGAAAGAGGCGTTTCTAAGTGAATACCGGCGCTGCAATTTCATCGGTACCCTCAGAATTCGATTCCGGGCACCGGTTCAAAAGTTAGAAAAACTCGCTCGTCCGTTCAATGAACGTACCCGAGCCAAACTTCGGAAAATGATTCCAGGCACACCGGGCCTCGGAATCAGGCGCCGTCAGAAACTGCGTTCTTGTAAAATTCCAAATAAAATTAAGAAAAAAAATTTCCTTGAAATTTACGGGTCTTGACAAAGGTGTTCAAAAATGTACCATTTAATATTGAATTTTAAGAGTGAATTGCCATAAAAATGTGAATTAATGTTCAAAGTGTAAAATGAACTAAAAAGGTGTTTATGAATAATAAATAACATGAATATTATATAAATTAAAAATGAATATTATCCCAATTCAGTGTTTAATCACACCCCCCATCATGAGTATTTCTACTCCTGAGAAAAATGTATCTCCCATATATGAAATTCGAATTCCCTTTTCCAAAAACGTTTTAATTTACATTGATCACCAAGAAACCTTTTATCAAACAATCATGAAACCCATAAAAATATGTCAATAAAGGATAGTTTCATAAGTAGATCCCAATCCCAATCCCATTCCTTTTTTCAAATTCATCCAATGTCAATGATGATATGTTATGCGTCACAAAATAGTTGGGTTTCATTTTTATTCAAGGGGAAATGATATAAGCACTAGGGGGAATCACATTTCAATATTAATATCAGTATTAAATTTATATATATGTATATTTTATTGTTTTATTTTTCAATATTTCCATGGTAATTGAAATTTCACTAAATAGCATCAACCCATGTAGGGAGACCTGCTGATGACTCCCAAACTCAATAACCTTAGTGCAACAAGTGAAGCCCACATACTCGGGAATCATCTCGAGTTAACTATGTCAAAAACAAAGTCATATTAACCCATTTAGATATTAAATTACCAACTATAGTCTAGAAAACTATGGAGTCACCATCCCCAAGTACTGAATTCCACACATTAGGTCATTTCATTGCTAGATGAGGAAATTTAAATTTTTTTTTGGATTTTTTCAATACACATTTTAAAACTAATATGATCACCAAACCTATTCTATTTATTAAGAGGTCCCCATGAACTCAAAATAATACCCCACTATCCATAGGATGATCATTGTGCTTTTTTTTATTTGGATGTAAATATAAACGATGAAATTTCACATTTGACAGCCACACCTTCCAAAATCTATGCTCATTAAACTATACATGGATATAAATTATAATAAAGGCATGCTGAATTATTTGATATTCAGTTTTAAAGAGTGTAATTTTTATTATCATTTTCAAGGTTAGTGAAATTTTTCCATCAACACAATTATTTATGCACAAAAAATTAGTTAATTTTTTTTTCTTTTTCATCCCCCACTAACATAGAATAACACTGTCCCCAGTGTTTAATGAAAATAGAATTCAGAAGGTTGTATAGGTTGATGATAGGAGTTCTAAAAGGAATTTCTGATATGAGGATCATTTAATGAAGTCACCTGGTGATTGAATTTGATGTTTTTTCTGCTCCAATTTAGTCATTTTATATCTATGTCACTCATAGAGTTCCCTAGTGGAAAAAGGAAAAAAAAACAAAAAAAAAACAAAACAATATTTATAGATATATATATTTATTAATAACATAAAATGTAAAATATAAGTATATATATATATAAATTATAGAATAATTTAGCACTATAAGCCATAGATCAGTGTTAAGCGTTCACACAGGTCTCCCCTCTTACCTGTGTTCGAGTCCCCATAGCCTCTCCGATTGCTATAGGATTTACCCACGACCTACGATAGATCATATATTTTTTTTATTTTGACCTACATACACATAAAAATAAAACGAACTAATGATACATTGTATTCCTTTTAAATTTCTGGGCTGAGGTATTATTCAAGGACATCACCACGTGACACAGATGAATATGGTGCTCCCCTTTCATACCCATCCATACAAATAAAAAATGAACATGTAAATAGTAAACTTTATTTTAATTTGATAATTGTTAATTAATCCTATTTGAAAAATAATGATGATTCAAAAATATTGGAAACATGAAAACAACGGGTTCCCTCCCGTGTAATTATTTTGTTTAACATCACTAGCTTGACATAAAACCCTAATTGTTTATTTATTTTCCTCATCCATGGTTGTTTCACACAAGTCTTCATATACTTCCCATTTTTTTGAATGTTTCAATGAAGTGTTTGACTCTATGAGCATTACCATTAAATGTTTGACCATTTGTTGGATCTATAATATATACAGCCCCATGGGGGTACACCTTATGCACTATGTATAGACCTGACCATCTGGAACACAACATTGCTAGGTGTAAATGGAGTTTAGAACTATACAAATGAATAGATTTACCTGATACAATGTGTTTGGTTTTAAGATTTCTAGATTGGTTGTCTTTAAATCTAGATTTATTTATCCTTGAATTTTCATAAGCCTCCATCCTATATTCCTCATGTCCATTGAGATCTAATTTCAATTTTGTTCCAGCAAATGAGAGGTCATAATACATTTTCTTAATATCCAAAATATCTTTATGTTCACCCTCCACTAGAAAATGGAATGATTTACCATAATCCAACCTATATGGGGAAATTCCTAAAATGGTTTTTTATGCGGTTCTATAGGCCCAAAGAGCATATAAGAGTTTGATTGACCAATCTTACCTAGATGCATTAACAGTTTTCTCAAGAATTTGTTCGATTTCTCAATTGGCTAAATCAGCTTGACCATTGGTCTGTTTGAGGTATTCGGTGGACACTTTTTGAGATATTCCATACTTTTCCCTGAGTGATGAGAATGGACAATTTCAAATATGAGTTACACTATCACTAATGATATCCATAGAAATCCCAAATCTAGAGATGATGTTTTCCTTGTGAAATATAATCACAATTTGATGATCAATGGATTCTGTAGGAATGGTCTCAACCCATTTGGAGACATAATCGATAGCTAAAAGGATGTAAATATATCCCCTATTTTTTGGGAAGGGAACCATGAAATCGTGTCCCCATGAATAAATGATTTCAACCACTAATATGGGTGTGAGTGGAATTTGAATCTTTTTTCAGATGGACCCTACTTGTTGACACCTAAAAAAGATGCAACAATATGTGCAGGAGTCCCTTGAAAGATTGGTCCTGAAGAGACCACACTAATAAACCTTAGTAGATGTTTTTCAGAGGAAAAGTGACCTCTACATGACTCAATATGACAAAATTTAAGGATGGACTTTTTTCAGATTCTGGGACACACCACATAAGGACATGGTCAAGGATGAACTTATAGAGTTATGAATCATCAAGCACATATTTTCTAACATTAGAAAGGAATTTAATTCTAGCATGAGTGCATTAGAATTTTGGAATGACTCATGTAACTAAGATGTTGGTTATATCGGCATACCATGGGAAATCACTCATTGAATAGAGTTTCTCATCAAGAAATTAATCATACAGAAAAAGGTGATTTGAGTTGTCTTATAATTCCATCATATAGAGATGATCAACTAAGACATTTTCAACACCCTTTTTATCTGTGATTGCGAGGTATAATTCTCGTAATAGAAGGACCCACCTAATCAATCTAGCCTTAGCATCATGTTTTTGGCAGAGGAATTTTAGTACAGAATGGTTAGTGAACACAGTGATGGTGGATCCTAAGAGGTAGGACCTAAACATTTCTAAGGCAAACACAATAGAATGTAACTCTTTCTCAGTGGTTTTGTAGTTGATTTGGGCATCATTTAAGGATTTTCTTACATATCCAATAACATAAGAAGTTTTATCACAACATTTTCCTAACACATCTACTACAGAAAATTCACTGGAATCACACATTAGTTAAAAAGGAAGGTTCCAATTTAGTGATTTCATAATTTGAGGAGAGATGAGAGATGATTTGAGGGTTGAGAATGAAACCTCACTGCTCTCTGTCGAAACTGATGGAGCATCCTTTACCCAGAGAGAACAAGAAGGATTGGAGATTGAACTAAAGTCCATGATGAATTTTATATTAAAAATAACATGTCCTAAGATAGCCATCACTTCCTTAATAATTTTTGGGTGATGTAAGGCGACAAATGATTTCTACCTTTTCTTTATCACCTTCAGTCCCCCCACTTGAGACTAGATAACCATTGAATTGTCCCCCTATAGCCATGAAATAGATTTTTTTCTTAGTTTTGAACTAGATTATTTACTAAACATCTTAAAAAGACTCTCTCCACATTCATTAGACATCCAACAAATGTATCCCAAAAGATAGATAATTCATACATGAAGACCCCAAGAAAATCCCCTACCATGTTGGAGGAGATTCCCATCATGCACCGCTGGAAGGTTACAGTGGAATTGCATAACCCGAAGTGAATGGGATTGAAAGAAAAGGTGTTGAATGGACATGTGAATGTAGTCTTCAATTTATTATCGAGGGATACCTCCATTTGATTATACCCCAAGTACCCACCCATGAAATAGTAGAATGTGTGACCTTCCACTCTCTCAAGGACTTGGTAAATGAATGGTTAGGGATAATGGTCCTTCTTGGTAAATGAGTTTATCTTAATATAGTCGGTGCAGACTATCCAGCCACTACCCAACCTTTTTGGAAGAATATCTCCATCCTTATTGGTTTTCACTGTGATTCTATATTTTTTTGGAACCACTTGGATTGGGCTGACCCACTCACTCTCAGCTATGAGATATATGATACCAGCATTTAACAATGTTAGATGTTCTTTTCTCACTACTTCCATGATATTAGGATTGAGTCACCGTTGAGGTTAATGACATGGCTTTGAATTAGATTCTAGAACAATTCTCTGAGTCATGATTAGTGGGATTATCCCAGGAATATTTGACACTATCCAAGCAATGTGATTCTTATGATTCTTAATATCATCTAGATGTATCCTCTCATGATTGGCTTCAAGAGAAGAAGAAACGACAATAGTATGTGTTCAAATGTCCCCTAGTAAGACATACTTGAGTGTAGTGTGATGTTCCTTCAATTCAAGATCAAGTTGATTTTGAATTTCAGAAGAAGATTAGTACATTGGATCAAGGTCGATTTTGTTTCCCTGAGTTTTTATTTGAATCAAATCCCCAAGTGTAGAAGTTTCAGCTATAATATTGGATTGATTATATTTAGGGAAGGAAGTTAGAGTGGACACTAAGATAGTGGTTTCCGGAAATATTTCATTGACTATTGGTCTTATGATATCATCATAAGAGCAATTTGAATGTGATTATACCAAAGGAGAGAGACTTATTTCATGTGAAAAAAGGAAAATAATCTCATTATGACTTAAAAATTAATCAAATATTCCTTGATGTTTTATAGATTCACTATCACCACTTCCTATCATTTTTATTTCATGAATTTCCTCATAATCAATTATTTGGGAGCTTGCATTATAGATGTTTCAGTATAGGATCATGTTTACAATGGTGGTGGTCATGTTCCCATTTCAAAAACGGATAACATAGTTGATTGTTTCAAATAAGGGAAGACCTAGGATGGATGGGGTTTGATATTTGTTGCATACATTTGGAGTGATGCCAAGGACAAATAAGTCAACAGGGGAGATGATGTTTTATAATTTTACAATAACGTCCTTTAAAATCCCCTTTGGAACCACAATGCTACGATCAACAAGATGATGTGTGACAGATGTGGGTTGAAGCTATTCTAGGCCCAACTTAATGCACATAGCATAGAGAATGAGATTGACACTAACACCAAGGTCACACAAGGATTTGATGACATTTCTCTCTCCTAGTTCAACATATATGTAAGGAAATCCTAGTTCTTTCATCTTTGGTGGAAGGGTTCCGTGGATTGTTGTGATAACATTTTCTACTATAAGGACTTTGTCCTTCTGTGAGAATTTACTTTTTATGTTATTGAGGTACTAATGGAATTTCATGTATGCAGTAATGGTTGAATAGCATTGAGGGGTGTAATTTTCAACATGAATTTTGATTATATATCCCTCAATGTTCATTCAATTCAGGCCTGGTTTTACCCATCATGCATTAGAGAAATGAGGTAGGTTGTGGAGTTAATTATTGAAGTTTTTTATCTTTTACAATGTTATCATGTTTTTTAGTTTGATAATTTAGTTAATTTAAATTTTCATTTGAGTTTGAATGTTCTGATGGGTTCTGAATTAGTTGTGCAGGTTTTTAAATTGATTTACCACTTCTTAAAATAGTCACAAGATTTAGTTGTTCATGAGTTGATAGAGTGAAACAAGACACTCCCCTTATTGTTTGTTTTGGAATGTCTTATATAGTAATTGGTGCCTTTCTAGTTCTGATGGTTTGAAGTTCTTGTTTTAGGGATTGTACTTCAGAGTTAATCCATTATATTTGTATGCATAGTTGTTCTAGTAGTCTTTGTGGATCTTTTTGGGCTAGTGCTTGAGAAGATTGGTTTATCCCAGGGGATATTTTGGAGGTGGGATGGTTTGTTGAAAATGTACAGGTGGATGTTGTTATTGGATAGTTATGGTTGAGAACTAGTTATGGTTTTGTTAGTTCTGATGGGGGTATGGATTTTTTCCCTCCGGTTGGATATGTTGTTGGTTATCATTCCAGCGGATACCTGGGTGGTCATTATACCTTGGGTTGAAGGTGGTTAGGTATTGAAGCTTTTAAAAGTTCAAAGTATTTACATCCACTAGGGGTCCTCTTAAAAGAACATCCTTGATGGATAGAATGGTTGGGCATTTGTCTATCTTGTGGTCATGTTTGTCAAAAATTGTTCAAATAGTGTCTACATTTTGGATTTCATGGAATTTCTTAAGGTCTATCAATTCAACCATCTTAGAGACTGCTGCAATTTTATCCTTAGTATTTCCTCTTCTCTAAGTGTATGAATTCAATTAGTTCTTTTTGGATTTTCAGAATAAGGTGAAGTTCCCCATGATTTTTTTTGTTCTGCTTGGCTTTCAAGATACTCGTAAGCATCATTTTGGGATTGGTTTTTAAAGGTTCCATTACACATCATGTTAATGAATTGTTTGTTCCTCGAACCCACCCCATAATAAAATATTCTCACTTGCTCAAGTATATAAATACCATGATGTGGAACCATATTTAGGGTGTCTTTGATCCTCTCCCATGTTTCATAGAATTACTCTCCTTCTTTTTCAAAAATATATTGCATGCACTTTTTAAGTGAATTTTTTTTTGTGGTGAGGGAAGTATTTTTTTTAATTCTCTTTACAATTGGTCCCATGAGTGTATTGATACATGCCTCATGTTATTGGGTCAATTATTAGCACGATCCTTCTTTGAAAAATAAAAGTGCCTCTTATTTTCTAGTTCTAGTAGATGTGGGGGACACATGGTTTCTATAATGTCAATGAAATCCTTAGCATAAAGGTAGGGAATCTTAGACTCCATCCAGTGAATGGTTGGAAGGTGGTTTTGGACATGTGGTTTAAAGATGTAATTGGTATATTCTAGGTAATTATGTATAATTATAGAGGGGGCATTGGTCCAATATGGAGTGAGGTAGTCATTCATGGTTTGATCGACTACATTCCCTAGATTTGGAGCTTATTGATTTTTGTTTCCCATTTGATTTCCCCCAAGATTTACAATATGATTTCATAGAATACATTCCATTAGAATTGATTTAATTTCGGATTATATAGTATCAAGAATATTTGTATCTAATGGAAACAATCCCCTAGGTTAACTTGACTCTGCTATCCTACGACATTCCACCCTAAGTAGTCTGTTTAAATTAACGCAGGTGTAGGCAAACATGCGCCAAAAGGAAAAAAAGTGACAAGGGAATAAGATAAGAGATCTTGGGTGAGAATAAGAGAATGGGGTGAGGAAAGAAGGTTTTGGTCTTAGGTACAT
The DNA here is from genome assembly GCA_963277665.1 of Viscum album. Taxonomy (NCBI): domain Eukaryota; kingdom Viridiplantae; phylum Streptophyta; class Magnoliopsida; order Santalales; family Viscaceae; genus Viscum; species Viscum album. Next base: position 1,733,199,857 of record OY728127.1, read on the forward strand.
ACTTGTTCCCCTAAAACAGTGCCAAAATTTGGTTCAGGCTCAAATTTACCCCTGATCTCTTGTTAATGTGGTCGCTTGTAGTTTAGCTTGGGTTGTTGAATCCTCAGAGATGTAAGAAGAAACCTATAGACACCTATATTATATGGACTGTTAATGTCTATGAAGTGTCCATCATTGGGTTTATTTGAGATTGTTTTATGTGAAAACTAGGAGACTTAAGTGAATTTAATTTAAAAGAATCAGTTGATCTTAGGTTTTCACTTGGGGTGGATTGGATGCATTCCATTTTCAAAAATATCAATTTCTAATATTTTAGATGGTTTCATTTAATAAGATCAAAAAAAATCATCACATATGGGTATAATACCTCCAATCCTTAATACTGATCACCAATAAACATTAAGGATCAATGTTTTGAGTATTCCAAGGTAAAGGATCGTATTAGCACTTGAAGGGCGTGGCCTTAAATTCAACAAGGATAGAGGTGTTTAAAGATCTTCAATAAAATATCAATTAAAATAATTGATTTTAAATTAATATAGTGAGAAAAAAAAATCCAATACAACCCCTTTATACTCCCTTGGATCAACCCATAAGTGGGCTAGCAATCCATTGATCATATGGTTTCAATGGAAGTGGAAAATATACTGATGAGGGATGAATTGGAGAAGTAAAAAGACAACAATGAAATAAAGATCACTCCACTATTGTGTGATAATCTCACAATGTAAGGTGTGAACAAGTTCACACTGTGAGGAAATGGTATCAAATTGATAAGAAGAATAATATAAAAAGAAAATAAGAAGAAATATTATATATAATATAAGGTCATTCAAGAACATACAATTGAAGGAATTTGATTAAATCATGAAAAATGGGAGCATAAAATTAAAATGAAACAAAGATCAAAGATCCTTGAAAAATCAAACACCACTACCTTAAATAGGCATTTTGGGAGCCTTGCATATGTCCCACATCTATCCATGTCCCCTAAAATAATGATGGTAGGCCTAGGGTGGTGGAAAGTAAGGGAGAGTAGACCTTTCAACCATTGACCCGAAGTTACAGCCAACTTGCATCCACCGAACAGATGCACCTAGATGACATTTTATATGGCCGGGTTGGTGTGGGACATAGAAGATAATAATGAATCTCCTGATATCTTCTAACTCTGTAAAATTTCATTGCAACATAATTTTTTTCTGAGATATAATTAAATTGGAGAGCAGTTTTTCTGGGCCACATAATCTGGCCCAGAATTTCTTCTTCCATTTTGGCGGCCTATAAATCCATTAAAGGATACAATTTAGCTAGTATCACAATGTGATGAAATGTTCCCCATGATGTCCTATATCATCAGTTATATTTTGAGAATCATTTGGTTTGAATCATGGCCACTACAATCTCTTTATTGGGATGATGTCCAGTTTAGTTTTCCCAGAATTTTTTGGCATGAAATCCAATTTTTTTGGTCTTACAATGTGAATCTTCATGTGAACCAAAATAATTAATTGTTTCTAATATAATGATATACCTGAAAATAAAATATCAAAATAAAATCTGGGCGATTTTTTATTTAAGAGGTTTTAAAAAATGTACCATGTATTAGTGTATTTTAAGAGGGAATTACAATCATAATGTGAATTAATGTTCAAACTGTAAAATTCACTAAAACGGTGTTTATGAATAATAAAGCACATGAATATTATATATATTAACATTCATTTTTAGCCCCATTCTATGGATAATCACATTCCCTACTTCAGTTTTACTAGTCCCGAGAAAAATGTATCTCAACAAAATGAAATTCGAATTCCCTTTTCCAAAAAAAAATTAATACAAATTGATCACCAAGTACCCTTATACCAAAAAATCATGATACCCATAAATATATATTAAGAAAATATAGTATAATAAGAAGATCCAATGACCAATCTCGTTCCTTTGATCATATTCATCGCCACATTTCATCCAATTTCAATGATGATGTGTTGTGTGTAACAAAAGATATAGGGGATAATATTTATTCATAGGGAAAATGATGGAAGCACTAGGTGGATTCAAATTTCAATATAATGATGAGTATTCAATATATATATATATATTCTATTTTTTTTGCAGTTTTTCCTTGGTAATTGAAATTTCACTCAATAGAGTCAACCGATGTATGGAGACTTTCCCGATGACTCCCAGACTCAATAACCGTAGGGCACCAAGTGAAGCCCACATAATCGGGAATCATCTTGAGTTAACACAATAAAACACAAAGTCAAATTACCCCAATAAGAGATAAAATTACTATCTCTGGTCCAGAATACTATAGAGTCACGTTCCGCATGTACCAAATGCCACTAATTAGTTCTTTTCATTTCTCTATGCACAAATTCATAGTTTCCTTATTTTTTTAATATAAAAATTAAAACTAAAATGATCACAAAAACTATGAAATATTTTTGGGGAACTCCTTTAAATAAAAATAACACCCCACTATCCAAAGGACATGCGTTGTGATCTTTTTTTGTGGATGAAAATATAAAAGATGAAATTTCACATTTGACAGCCACACCTTCTAAAATATATTCTCATGAAATTATACATGGATTAAAATTAGAATCAAGGCATGCTAAATTAGTTTATATTCAGTTTCAAATTGCACAATGTGTATTATCATGTTCAAGTTTAATGAAAAGTTTCCTTCCACAAAATTTTATATGCACACAAAATTAATTGATTTTTTTTCTTTTTCCCCCCAACATACAATAACAATGTCCCCATTGTATAATGAAAATAAAAATTAGAAGGGTGTATAGGTAGATGAATGGAGTTCTAAAAGGGGTTCTCAGGATGAGGATCATTGAATGAAGTCACCTAGTGGTTGAAGTTGAAGTTTTTGCTGCTCTAATTTAGTCCTTTAATTTCCATGTCACTCGCAGAGTTCACAAGATGAATAAGGAAAAATGAAAAAAAGAAAATATTTATAGATATATATATATTTACTCATATAATAAAAAAATTATAATATAAGTATATATACAAAAATTATATAATAGAGAAGCACTATAAGTTGTAGGTTAGTGGTAAACGCGGACTCGTGTCTCCATTCTGTCCTGGGTTCGAGTTCCCACGGCTTCACTGGTTTCGAAGGGGTTTTCCCCACGACCTACGACAGGTCTTTTTAAATTTTTCATCATATTTTTTTATTATAACATACAAACACATAAAAATCAAATGAAATGATGATACATTGTATTCTTTTTAAATTTATGTGTAAGGTATTATTCAAGGATCACACAACATAACACGAATGAATATGGTGCTCCCCTTTCATACCCATCCATACTAATAACAGAAGAACATGTCAAAAGTATATTTTATTTAAATATAAAAAAGATTCATTAATCCAATTTGTAAAATAATGATGATTCATATATATTAGAAACATGAAAGCCACGGGTTGCCTCCCCGGAAACACTTTTGTTTAACATCAGTAGATTAACATAGAATCCCAATTGTTTGAGTATTTTCATCATCTATGGTTGGTTCACAAAAGTCTTCATCTACATAATATTTTTGTAATGGTCTAGTGAATGGTTTGAATCTATGACAATTAACATTAAATGTCTGACCATTTGTGGGATCTTGAGTTTCTACACCCCCCTCAGGGGTACACTTTATGCAGTATGTATGGACCTGACCATCTGGACCACAACCTTCATGGGGGTAAATGACATTTAGAGCTATACAAAAGAATAGGTTGACCCGGTATAATGTATTTTGTTTTATGATTTCTATATTAGTAGGATTTAACTCTAGATTTATTTATCCTTGAACATTCATATTCCTCCAAACTATGTTCGTCAAGATCATTGAGATATAATTTCCCTTTTGTTCCAGCCAATGATAGGTCATAATTCATTTTCATAATTTCCCAAAATTCTTATGTTCAATCTTCACTAGAATATGGAATGATTTACCATAAACCAAACTATATGTTGACATTCCAAAATGGTTTTATATGTGGTTTGTACTTCCTAAAAAGAATCTAAGTTTTTTCTCAATCAATCTTTCGTAGATAGATTAACAGTTTTCATAATATTTTTTTCAATTTCCCAATTGGCTAACTCAGCTTGGCCATTATTATGTGGGAAGTACGTAGTAGACATTTGGTGAGAGATTCCGTAATTTTACATGAGTTTTGAGAATGGACGATATCAAATACAAGTTCCACTATTAGAAATGATAACCCTTGGATTTCCAAATCCAGAGAGGATGTTTTCCGTGAAAAATATAATCACAGTTTGATGGTTTTTGGATTTTGTAGGAATGGCCTCATCCTATTTGGAGACATAATAGATAGCTAAAAGGATGTACAGATATCCCCTAGAGTTTGGTAAGAGACCCATGACATCGATTCCCTAGGAATCAAAGATTTGAACAACTAAGATGGGAGTTAGTGGAATTAGATTCCTTTTTATGATGGACCCTACTTGGTGACACCTACGATAGCTTTGAAAAGATTTGTAGGAGTCCCTTGAGAGATTGGTCCAGAAGAGACCACACAAAAGAACCATAGTTGATGTTTTTTAGAGGAAAAGTGACCTCCACGTGCCTCACTATGACCAAATTTAAGGATTGACACTTTTTCAGATTCTGGGATACACCTCCTAATGACATGGTCAGGGAAGAACTTATAGAGGTATGGATGATCAAAAAAAGTGACTAACATCATATTGGAATTTCATTCGCGCATTAGTCCATAAGCATTTTGGAATGACTCATGTACCTAAGAAGTTGGTTATGCCGGCATACAATGGGAAATCGCTAACTAAATAGAGGTGGTCACTAGAAAATGAATCAGACACAATAAGGTGATTTGAGTTGTCATTTTATTCCATCCTAGAGAGATGATAAAATACAAAATTTTCAACACCCTTTTTATACTTGATTGTGGGGTCAAATTCTTGAAATAGAAGGACCACCTAATCAGTCTAGCCTTAACATATTTTTTTGGAAGGGGTAGTTTAGTGCATAATGGTCGGTGAACACAATTATGGTTGATCCTAAGTGGTAGGACCTAATATTTTATAAGGAAACACAACAGCATGTAACCCCTTCTTGGTGGTGTTGTAATTGATTTGGGATTCATTTATGGATTTCTTGCCTAAGTAATGACATGATATGTTTTATCACAACGTTTTCCTATCAAAGATCCTACAGTAATGTCTCTGGAATCACACATAAGTTTGAAAGGAAGGGTACAATTTGTATAATTCATAATTTGAGGAGGTGTGAGAGAATATTTGAGGGTTGGGAAGGAACCGTCACACCATTCTGTCAAAACTGGTGGAGCCTCCTTTAATTGGAGAGCAAAAAAGAGAGAGGAGATTGAAGTAAGGTCCTCAATGAATCTTCTTTAGAAACAAGCATGTCCCATGAAATCCCTAACTTCATTAATAGTTCTGGGTGATGGAAGGTGATGAAGGATTTCAACCATTTTTTTATCAACTTCAATCACCCTACTTGAGACTAGATGGCCAAGGACTAGACCCTCTATAACCATAAAATGGATTTTTCCCAGTTTGGGACTAGATTATTTTCATCACATCTTTACAAGAATCTCTCCACATTCCTCAGACATCCCATAAATGTATCCCCAATGATAGAGAAGTCATCCATGAAGGCCTCAAAAAAATCCCCTACCATGTCTGAGAAGATTCCCATCAAGAACTGCTGGAAGGTTCTTGGGGAATTGCATTACCTGAAGGGCATGCATTTGAAGGAAATCTTTCCAATGGAAATGTGAATGTAGTCTTCCCTTGATTATCTTGGGAGATCTCAATTTAATTATACCCAAAGTACCCATCAACAAAATAGTAGAATGTATGACTTATGACTCTCTCATGGACTTGGTAAATGAATGGTAATGGAAAATTGTCCTTCTTGGTAAATGAGTTTTTCTTCCTATAGTCGATGCATACAATCCAGAAACTACTAACCCTTTTTGGAAGAATCGGTCCATCCTTATTGGTTATCACTATGATTTCATCTTTTTTTGGAACCACTTGGATTGGGCTGACCCAATCACTCTCAGCTATGGGATATATAATACATGCTTTTAACAATTTTAGATGTTCATTCCTCACAACTTCCATGTTATTAGGACTGAGTCGCCATTTAGTTTGATGACATGGAATTGAATTTGATACTAGAAAAATATTATGAGTCTTTAATAGTGGGCTAATCATAGGAATATTATACACGGTCCAACCAATGGATTTCTTATGTTTCATAATGGCATCTAGAAGAATATACTCATGATTGGCTTCAATAGAAGAAGAAATGACAATAGGATATCATCAATTGTCCCCTATGAAGGAATACATGAGTTTAGCAAGATGTTCCTTTAATTAATGATCTGGTTGGTTCAGAATTTCAGCAGAAGATTGGGACAATGGATCAAGATAAATTTTGTTTCCTAGAGTTTCAGATTGAATCAAATCCCCATTTGTGGAGGTTTCAGATACAAGATTCGCTTGATCATATTTAGGGAAAAAAGGAACACTGGTCTCCATAAATGAGGTTTTCGGAAAGAATTTACTGATAATTGGTCTTATGAATTCATCATAAGAGAAATCTAAAAGTGATTATACAAAAGGAGATAGACTTCATTCATATGAACTAATTAATTTAATCTCATTCTGACTTAAATATTCCTCAGATATTCCTTAATGGTTTATGGGTTTATTATCGAAACTTCATATCATGTTTACTTCATGAATTTCCTCATAATCCACTATTTGTGAGCTGGCATTATAGATGTTCAATTATAGAATAAGGATTCCCAAGGAGATTGTCATGTTCCCATTTCACACTCAGATAAGAAAGATGATTGTTGAAAAAAAAAGAGACGACCAAGGATGATTGGGGTTTGTTCTTTGTTTCCTAAGTTAGGATTGTTGTCAAGGAATATTTAATTAGTAGGGTCGATGAAGTTATCTACTTTTACCATAACCTCCATTAAAATTACCCTTGGAACCATAATGCTACGATTATAAAGTTGAAGTGTGACAGATGTGGTTTGGAGCTCTTCTTGGCCCAACTAGCAGTACACAACATAGAGAATGAGATTGAAACTAGCACCTAGGTCAGACAAGGCTTTTACAACTATGTTCTCTCCTAGTTCTACATTGATTTAAGGACATACTGGGTCTTTCATCATTGGTGGAATGGTTCCTTGGATTTTTTCACTAACATTTGATGCTATAAGGACTTGGTTCTTATGTGAGACCTTACTTTTAATTGTGCAGAGGTCCTTAAGGTATTTTGAATAGACAGGAATGGATTGAATAACATTGAGGAGTGTAATGTTAAATATTACTTGTGAGAGTATTTCCATTAATTTTTCATTTAATCCAGGATTGGTTTTTCCACTCATGTTTTGAGGATGTGGTGCAGGTTTGGTGTAGATTGATGAAGTGTTGTTTCTTTGACACTGTTATCAGGTTTTATAGTTTGATCATTTAGTTAATTTGAAATTTTATCTGAATTTGAATATTTAGATGGGTTCTGAATAAGTTGGGCAGGTTTCTAAATTGATTTCCCACTTCTTAAAACAGACACAACCTTTAGTTGTTCATGATTTGTTTGAGGGAAAGTTGAATCTCCCCTTAGTATTTATTGTGTAATAGCTTGTGTAGGCATGGGTGCCTTTCTAGTTTATATGGTTTGAAGTTCTTATTTTAGGGAAGAGACACATGAGTTTATGCTTTCTATTTTTTTCCATAGTTTTTTTAGTAGTCTTTGTGGAACAGTTTGGGATGGTGCATGAGAATATTGGTTTATCCCACAGGGATATTTTGGAGGTGGGGTAGTTTGTTGACAATGGATTTGTGGATACTGGTGTTGGATATGTTGGATTTGGATGTAGTCTTGGTTTTGGTATATCTGGTGGTGGTAAAGATTCTTTCCCTGTGGTGGTCTAGGTTATTTTTTTATCTTTCAAGCATAAGCATGGTTGGTCATTCTATCTTGGGTTGAAGGTGTTTTGGTATTGAGGCTCTTAAAAGTTAAGATAATTTACATCATCTAGGGGTCCTCCTAAAATAACATCCATGAAGGATGGAATGGTTGGGCAGTTATCTATCTTATGCTCATGTTTTTCACAAATTGTGCAAACAGCACCAAAAGTTTGGATTTCATGGACTTTCCTAAGGACTATCTCATTAAACTTATTAGTGATTGCTACAATTTTATCCATAAAGATTTCATTTTCTCTAAGTGAATGAATTCCATTAGTTCATTGTGGATTTTCAGAATAAGGTGAATTTCCCCATGTTAGGTGTTTTTCTGAAAGGCTTTCCAGATAATCATAAGCATCATTTGGGTCTTGGTTTTTAAAGTTTCCATTACACAACATGTTAATGAATTGTTTGTTCCTCGGACCCACCCCATTATAAAAATTATCCCTTGTTCAAGAATAGAAAAACCATGATGTGGAACCATATTTAGGGTGTCTTTTACCCTCTCCCTTGTTTTATAGAATGAATCTCCTTTTTTAAAAACTTTTTCTGAATGCACTTTTTAAGTGCAATTGTTTTGTTAGGAGGGAATTTTATTTTTGTAGAATTCTCATTACAATTGGTCCCATGAGTGAATTGATACATTCCCCAAGTTGTGGGGTAAATTATTAGCTTTATCCTTATTTTAAGAATGAATTTTCCTCGTCTTAGTTGGTTCTAGTAGATATGGGGGACACATGGTTTCTATAATGTCAATGAAATCCTTAACATGAAGGTAGGGCATCTCAGACTCCATCCCGTGAATGGTTGGAAGGTGGTTTTGGACATGGGGCTTAAAGATGTAATTGGTATATCCTAGGGAATTATGTCTAATTAAAGAGGGGGAATTGGTCCAAGATGGAGTGAGGTAGTCATTCATGGTTTGATCGACTACATTTCCTAGCTTTGGAGCTTCTTGATTTTGGTTTCCCATTTGATTTCCCCCAGGATTTACAATTTGATTTCATAGTAGACCTTATATTAATATTTATTCAATTTTGGATTCTATATTATCAATAATATTTGGATTTAATGGAATCAATCCCCTAGGTTCACTTGACTCCCCTATCCTAGGACATTCAACCATAAATAGGCTGTTTAAATTATCGCAGGTGTGGGAAGACATGTGCCAAAAGGGAAAAAAGCAAGAAGGGGACAAGATAAGAGATCATGGGTGAGAATAAGAGAATGGGCTGAGGAAAGAAGGTTTTGGTCTAAGGTACTTACATGTTCCCAAGAAATACATCCAAAATTTGGTTCACGCTAAAATTTACCATTGATTTCTGGTTAAAGCCGTCACTTGTAGTTTAGCTTCATTTGTTGAATCATCAGAGATGTAAGAAGAAACCCATTGACATGTATATATATAGACTATTTATGGATATGAAGTGGCCATCAATGGGTTGATTATAGATATTTTAATGTGAAAACTAAGTGACTTAAGTTAATATAATTTCAAATAATCAGTTGATCCTAGTATTATACATGGGTTGGATTGGATGCATTCCTTTTTCAACTATATCAATTTTTTTATATTTGAGATGGGTTCATTTAATAAGATCAAACAAAATCATCACATTTGTTTTTAATACCTCGAAACCTTAATACTAATCACCAATAAAAATTAAGGATCAATGTTTTTAGCACTCCAAGGTAAAGGATCATATTAGCACTTAAAGGGTGTGGCCTTATTTTCAACAAGGACGAAGGTGTTTAAAGATCTTCAGAAAAATATCAATTAAATGAAATGATTATACATTAATATAGAGAGAAATAAAATCTTGTACATCCCCTTTATTCTCATTTGGATCAACCCATAAGTGTTCTAGCACTCCATTGATCATATGGTTTCAATGGAAGCGGCAAATAGACTCATGAGGGAGGATTTGGAGAAGTAAAAAAACAACAATGAAACAAATATCACTCCACCGTTGTGTGATAATCTCACAATGTTTTGTGTGAACAAGTTCACACTTTGAGAAAATGGATTCAATTTGATAGGAATAATAATATAAAAATAAAATATGAAGAACTTTTATAAAGAAGATAATGTCCTTCAAGAACATACAATTGAAGGAATGCAATTAAAACATCAATAATGGGGGAATAACATTAAAATTATACAATGAACAAAGATATTTAAAAACTCCAACACCACTAACTTAAATAGGAATATTGGGAGCCTTTTATCAATCCCCCATATTTCAAATTCCACTAAATTAATGGTTGAATGCCTAGGGTGGTGGAAAGTAAGGGTGAGTAAACTTTTCCACCATTGACCCAAAGTTGCAGCCATCTTGCATCCACCGAATAGATGCGCCTAGATGAACTTTTATATGGAAGAGTTGGTGTTGGATATGGAAGATAATAATTAATATACTGATATTTTCTTACTCTATAAAATTTCAATCCAAAATAGTTTTTTGTTTCTGAGATATAATTAAATTGGTGAGTTGTTTTTCTGGGCCATTGAATCTGGCCCAAAATTTCATCTTCCATTTGGACTGCCTATAACTCCATTAAAACATCTCATTTATCTCTTATATCAATGTAATAAACTATTCCCAATGATTTTCTATATCATCAGTTATATTTTGAGAATAATTTGTTTTGTATCATGGCCGCTAAAGTCTCTTTATTGGGATGATCTCCAGTTCATAAGAAGGATATGATTTTCAAATGATATGTTCTAATGAATTATGATTATTATATGATTGATATCTCCCTTATTTACCTTTACACAACATATTAGATCACCATTTCATATTATTATTTTCCAAAGGTCATGATGTAGGTTATTAAGTAAGATATATCAACGACAAGATCAATTGGGATGAAATAAGTGAGAGATAATGAAGATGGGTTATGAACAAGTTGATTGTGCATCCCATTTTCTTAAGACAATATACCTAGATGGTCCAATAATGGAATTTTTATATTTTTTTATGAATATTATTCAATTTTGAAATAATATCAATTTATGAAAAGAATGGGTTGTTATAGTTTGTATCAGAGGAAAGCTATAGTTATCGTTTGTAATGTAAAATTATAAAACCATAGTACAAACCTAAATGATATGTCAAAGTATTGGTTAAAATACTAATGTATTATAAGTGAACGTGAATAACCTAGTATAAAACTCAAGTGTCCTTTATTGAAATTCCATTATTGATTATGTAGTTTTCCCATTTTAATTATGGTTTATCAAAATTTTATTCTTGGTTTTAGTCAATGGATGGATCCCAAATGAACCACATTAATATTGAATGTGATGGGAAATTATATGATTGTATAATTGAGAATCCAAATGTTATGGGAGATGGAATGAAAAATCATATAGCTGTGATCATAAAAAATTCCCCATCCATGAATAAAGTAAGACTTGAAAATGATTATAGGATGGAATAACATTATGTTGAGACCTTTATAAGGTAGCACCCACCTTCTCTCAGTGGGTCTTCAAATCCTTTAGTATCTAACCAATGAATCTTTACAAATAAAAAGATATTTTCAGTTCACCAATGTTCATAACAAGATAAATTAAACATTGAAGCCTATCATTTGGATGGTGAAGCTAATAAAAAGTTAAACCTTATCACCAATATAAGGAAAAGAGTTTAAATGTATTCCATTGAATGGAATGAGGTAAAGAACTTATTTATCAATATGTGCATTCCTCATATTGTTATAAAAAATTTGGACAAAGAGTTCCTTAAACTTAACTCAAAATACAATGAAACTATTGGTACTAATGATGATAATTTTACAAGTCCTTCCAATTACGGTTATTGAATTATTTTCCATCATGATAGTAAAATTGGTCAATTTTTTGGTGGATAAAAACTAATTATCCTAGGGGAATTATCTATTATGGACATCAATAGCTACGATGAAATCATTCAATGTGATCTCTAGGTTGAGAAGTAGATTGGAGTAACCCATCAGTCCTATGGGTTTGATAAGAAGGGAAAAATGGAATTCGAAGGAAAATATAAAGATCCCATTGAACAGAAAATGAGTTTTCCCTTCCACTCAATGTGTGTAAGGAAATATGGAGGAATTTTTCTTAAAGGGTCTGGAAAATGTTTTATGTGTGGAAAATAAGGTCAGTGGTTAGTTGACCCTGGATTTTATGGGAAAAAATTTGTACTGATGATAATAAAAAAAGGCTACATAGAATGCACATCCTACACTTCAATGCTACATGATTATTTAAATGGGGAATCATTCCACTCAATACCCTTATCTAAGGGTTATTGATAAAGATTTAACTCAGTAACTCTAATGGAAAAAAGTCAAAATCAAGCTGCATGTGATCCTTATCATCAATGTGGAGTATAATAATGATCTGGTGAAAGGTATAATTTCCATCCACTATAAAGTAGAAAATGTTTTATTTGATTCTGGATCGACCCAATCTTTTATTTCTGAAGAATTATCATATGGTATCTCCATATTACCACAATAATTAGATATTGAGTTATATGGGACAACACTTAATGGGACAACAATCACATAAAAAGTTTATAACTCTTCTCTGATTGAATTTTGTTGGAATTTTCTTCCTAAAAATCCTATCATCCTTCCTATAGTAGAAATTGATTTTATTAATTTCATGTATTGTCATTATATATAAGGATCTCATATAGATATCCATTAATATGAAGGCATGTTTCATATTCTAGATCAATCTATGATCATCTGTTGACAAAACGATGTGTATGACATTCCAGTGAAACATTCTTACATCTTATGGGTACTGATTCCTATAAATGATATTTATCTATCTCAAATGGTTGGGGAGACACTCACAATTATGAATACACCCATTTTTTGGGAGTTTGATGTTGTCTTTCCAGAATAATTTCTATGATATCCACTGATTCATGAGGTTCAGTTTTCAATTAAACTCATACTAGTTGTTATTTCTATTTCTAATACACCTTATAGAATGTCCACAATTGAGTTGTAGGAATTGAAGAAGCAATTCCCAGGGAATATTGATAAGGGATTCGTACACCCTATTGCATTGCCTTGGGGTTCACTTGTTCTGTTTGTTAATATAAAATATGGATAAATGAGAGTGTTTAGAGATTATAGAAAACATACAAGAACACTATAAAGAACAAATAACCTCTCCAATGCATTGACTAGTTATTTGACTAACTATGAAGAGTTAAATACTTTTTCAATATTGATCTTTATTTAGGATATCATGAAAATTGCTTCATGAAGTAGGATATACCAAAGATAAAATTATGTAAAAGGTATTGACATTATGAATTTTTATTGATAACTTTTAGTCTTACTAATTTCCCTGCTACCCTCATGGATATAATGAATATTGGGTTTAGAGACTATCTTGATTAGTTTGTGGAAGTCTTTACAAATTATATTCTTGTCTATTCAAAAAGTAAGGGAGAACATGAGGATCAATTTAGAATTTTATTGAAGACCTTGAGAATGGATAATCATTATGAAAAATTTACCATGTTTGAATATGGGCATATTCATGTTTCTTTTTTGGGACTTATAAATAAATAAATGGGATATATATTGATCAAACAAAAGTAGAATGTTATTGAATGTTAGATGAGGCCAACTAAGATAATTTAGATATGATTTTTTATTGGTTTGGTGACATATTTTCAACGTTTTGAGAAATATTTTTCATAATTATAACATCCAATCACCATTTTTAAATAGAAATGAGTTTTTCTCGTTTGTGTGGAGTGATGTGAAGAAAATTTCAATGCGACAAAAATATGTTTAGCCAGTGCACTTGGGCTCATAAAAACTTTTAGTGGATAATGGTTAGTAATATATAGTAATGCATCCATAAAGGGGATCAGTTGTTTTTGGAAGAAAAATGATATTGTGATAGGTTACCCGTCACAAAAATTCAAAATTAATGAGTCAAATTATACATCTCTTGATTTGGAGTTAGGTGTTGTAATATTTTCACAGAAGATTTCGAGGCATTATCATTATGGTGGAAGCTGTGATATTTATATGTTCATAAAATTTTAAAGTATATCACTTGAGAAAAGGAGATGAATATGAATCAATGAATATTGTTGGGTTTGATTAAATATTATGATTTTTGAATACATTACCACCCTATGAAAGTGAACAAGGTGACATATGATTTTTGTCGAAAGAACCATGTTGTTCTATCCATGATGAGTATCACAAAATATCCAGATTTTATGTATTTCAAAAGAATGGATGTTGAAATTTTAATGGGGAAAAATATTATCTTTCTCAAATGAATATTCAACCACCAAAAAAATTGATCAATAAGGAGGCATTTAAGGAACATGTAGAGATACAAAAGAATGCTAGAAAAGTTCCAGAATTCAACGTTGATTGTGATGGATACTATGGTTCAAGAATAAGGTTTTTAGTCCTCCTATACCAAAATTAATTAAGGAGCTATTTGTTGAGGCTCATTGTTCTTCATTATATATTCAACCTAGAAGCACAATGTTGTACATGGATCTAAATAATTGTTTTTGGTGGGATGGCATGAAAATAGACGTTGATTACTATGTCTATCAGTGCAGGGATTATCAGCAAGATAAGGATGAGAGACAAATTATAAGGGGATGTTACAACCATAACCCATACTAGACTGGAAAAGGGAAAACATCAATATGGATATTTTTTATGACATCCCAATATATCTAAATTCCTTATTTTGATATGGTTTCTAGATGATTTCATAATGAATTTTGAACATTTCAATTATATTAGATATGATTTCTCTCTTAATGAGATCACTATGATATATGTAAAGGTAGTGGTAATATTTCATTGAGTAACACTTTCTATTTTATATAGTCAGGATCTGCGGATTACCACGATGTTTTAGAGAAGTCTTCAGTTGTCTATTGATACAGAGTAATGTTTCGACACCACTAATCATACTCATACTGATGGTCAATATGAGATGAAATTCAAAATCTAGAAAACATGTTGTGGGACTTCTCTATGGATTTCAATGGTGGTTTGGATCAATACATACCATTGTTGGGACCTTCTTACAACAATTTCTTTCAATCCAATATTCATATGGCTCCCTATGAAGACCTCTATGGAATGAATTTCATAACACTATTTAAATGGGGTGAAGTTAGGGAATGAATGCTATTAGGACCATATATTGTTATTAAAATTGTAGAAAATGTCAAATCTATTCAACAACACATAAGAGAATCTTATAGTTGAAAAATGGTTATGCTGACAACCGAATACAACACCTAGAGATTCATGTGGGTGATAAGTTGGTTCTATAAATATCTCTCTAGAAGGGTATATTGAGATTTAGAAATAAGGGAATGCTATGCCCTATATATATCTGTCCTTTTGAAATTATGGATCGTGTTGGGAAGGTATCTTACCAATTGCTGACTCAACTGAAGCCCTCTCAGTTTCATGATGTGTTCTATCTATCACTCCCAATAAGGTACATACATTATATTTCACATGTACTAATCTCATATGTCATACCCTTATAAAAAGATATTTCGAATGATGAAAAAATGATAGAGATTTAGGATTGTAGTAAAATAGTTTTGTAAAGAAAGACCACTCTCTTAGATAATGTGTTGCGGTAGACCCACAAGTTTGAGGAAGCTACATGGGAACATGATGAAATTTTGAGTTATATATATTTTCATAGGTTTGTACCCATGTGATGAATATTAATGGAGAGATTCACTTTATAGGGGGTTGAATGTAACTATAAGGCCCCAGCCTTAAACCTTACTTAATCTTGAGTTACTCCAATATTACACATTGAGGATCTTTTCAGGATTAGATTTTTAGAGAATTAGATCATGAAACTTGCATTACATTCCACATTTAAACAAAGTGGTTACATAAAAGAAAATATTCATTCTTCCCATAAACGGAAACATATTTAAAATAAAACACAGATTCTTTCTTGACACATCCTTGACACTATCATCACATCATGTACCTTTCCCTTGACCTGTGAATAACATTTCAAAAGCATGGGATGAGCATAAAAAGCTCAGTAAGGGTTATAAAAATATGGAAAGGAAACATGAGTTCATATATACATAAGAATGAAATCATACGTTACCCATAAAACATAGGCACTTTAACATACCTCATCAAACCATGAATAAATCAATGAAATCCTAATACATAAAGGTAACTTGAGGCATTCATAACATTCTTACGTAGGGAGTAACCCTCTTGGTTACGTTTTGGAATACCCATCACAGTATATTCCCTAAATCTCTTCAGAGAAACCTTAACGTTTCACTCCTTCGCGTTACCCAATGCTTTGGAGATCTATATCGGGCTCACCCGCCCTTAGTTTATCACGGAACCACCCATCTTCATAATAATTCCCAAGAACCTCAACATAATTGTATCACATAAAACATGCATAAAGGAAACATAACATTTACACCTTTCAATCACAAGATATCAATACAAAATATTGATATAAGAACGTTATTAAAACCATTTTCAATACCAAAATAAAAGAAAAGTAAAACATGATATTTATTTTTCTTTTAAAAAGAAGGTATGGCTTGTAGAGGAAACCAAAACCCAAATAATGGTCACAGCGGCGGAGAAGTCATTGTCGCCGCATACGTACGACAAAAACATTCCCTTTTGTCATTTAGTAAATGCTTCGTATAAAAAATATTCCTTTTGAATAAACATAAAAGTCAAAGGGGTTTATACACCATATAAAATAAGGTTGTGTATAAAACAAAATATGCCTCAATGAAAGGAGATTGAGACGAAGTCTCATACAAAGATGGTATCCTTGGTTTAAGGATAAATCAATTACATAATTATGTGTGACAAAAGAATACACAAAATATAAGCGGATATTAAGTGTAAAACAATCAAAGGTCATTCACACATATTCAAAGGATGACATATTCAATAACTACATGTTGAACCCAAAGAAATCGAAATTGGGTTAAGAAGTTCCCTTGACAGCCTAACGGCGTCACATCAAAATGAGTTGATGAGAGATAAAAAGTGTATCTCATCACTTGGACATAAAATTTACATCAATCAGGATATAGAATAACATATCACAACATAATAGTATGTGAATTAAAAGACATAACAAATGAAGTCTTTTAAAAGAGGAGGGTGAAAGGTTCCCTTACCGACTTGGGTAACTTTCGAAAAGTACACCCCATTGAAGAAGTGTCATACAATGAATATGTAAATACCCATAAATGGAATTATATTACAAAAGGAGTGTAATAGTGGAAAGTACATAAACCACTCAAAAGAAATTGTGGCAAATGTAGCATAAATCTCACGGGAATAAAGGTGAGATGAAAAATCTCTTACGAAAACTCGGCAGCCTAACGACGCCACATAAAACATCCAAAATGGATTGATGAGAGGAAATAGGGTCTATCATCACATCAACATAAAGTTTATATAAAGTGGAATATAAAAGAACATCCCCCAACATAACAAAGAGGAGCTTAAAATAAGTGACATAAAGGAGAGTACTTTAAAAGAAAGAGAGGGGTTAGATCTCTTATGAAAATTAGGCTGCCTAACAGCGCCACACAAAACTTCCAAAATTGATTGATGAGAGAGAATAGGGTCTCCCATCACATGAAAATAAAAATTACAGTAAGATTAATATAAAAGAACATCCCAATAACAATAAAGATGAGCTTTAAAAGGAATGACATAAAAGAGTGTACTTAAAAAAAAGAGAGGAGTAGGATCCCTTACCTCGGGTCCGACTTGACTCGATCATTATTTAACGTCCTGAATAATAAACATGAGTTAATTTCCACTTTATTAAGAAACTTTTTCTAGTTCATTATTCCCTTTTATATCACTTATTGTCAGGTTATAAACATTATGTAATAATTTATGTTAATAATGTTTGTTTTGTCGATATTTGGTTCTTAAGTCGAAAGTGGACTTCTTACAATTACATGTTGTTCGTGTGGTCAAAGGTTTATTATATCCAGAATGAAATTCCTGATTTGGATAGCATATATATCATATATATCCAGCATATACATGTATTTATAATTTTACATAATAATTTAGAGGTAAGAAATGAAATGCACCGTACATGGAGACGGTAAGCCGTACGTATGCATGAACGCTACTTTCATTTTTTGTCATATTAATGGAATTAAAACTAAATTAGAGGTATGTATATTTTAATTCCAGAATTATATTAATAATTTAGATGTATCATTCATTATATATATCCATTATATACATGTAATTATAATAGTACATTACATTTGGGGATAAGAAATGAAATGCACCGTTCATGGAGACGGTAAGCCGTACGTACGCGTGAACGCTACTTCCATTTCTATTTCGTATTTTCTGGAATGGAATCATAATGATATATGAGTATATTATAATTCCAGTATAATAACATATATATTGTCATTAACATTATCCTTTACACATCCCACATATGGTATTAACGAATCAAATCACTTTCAGGGGGCGGTAGTCCACACTTCCTAAAATGAAGATATCGTGTTTTCCCATAATGGAAACAATAATGGTATGCCATAAATGAAAAATTAATAAGCTTAAGGAAATTATAAACATATTATATATCATATATAAAAATAGAGACATCATAATGGCCACCTTTGAAGGTGTTAAATGAGTATTGAACAATCATCGTTTCGGGAGGCAGAATTTCTCCATCAATGGATACCGTATGTTCTTTAACCATTTGATGTAGTTGTGTGAGAGTGTAGCTCGAATAAATCTTATAAAAACATCCTAGTATATTGAATATACTGGTTTTGTTACAAAAGAAGTAAATAAAAAGAGTTTAGGGGGTTGGAGAAGCAAAATAAAACAAATGAACATGAGAGAATGAATTACCTTTAAAAGTGTAACACCTTTTTATTTGAGCCTAAAGGCTTCCTTTGAAAAGATTCTTCCCAAAGGGAATCCTCTAGGATGAGTAGAGGTATGTGGAGAGAGTAAATTGGCAGGGGATGGCCGAGCCAGAGGCTTGAGGTGTGTGTGAAATGAGGTAGAGGTGGGGGCCTTTTATAAGAGGAGAGGAGGGCACTTTTGGAAATCATGAAACTATTATTTTATTTTCAAAAGTGTTTCGAATTTATAAGGTCCCACATTGATATATTTCGAAGATAAGATGATAAGGCTTCTAAATATTTCCATACAATAGTTTTTGGACAAGTGTAGGTCTTAGATTTTATATTATCGTTTCATTTTATTTAAACTGTTCATTAATGAGTTCATCGTTGCATCATCATGATGTCATAATTAAATTAATTTATTTAATGTCTAAAAATTATAACAAAAATATCCTGATGTAGTAAATATTTTTATCTTTACAAAGAGTATTTATAGACATAAATATGATTAGTATAACCCCTTCTAAAAATTGTTTTAGTAAAACAATTTATGTTAGTGTCATTTTCACCTTTATTTAAAAAAAGGCATTAAAGTCATTATCTCACCCAAGAGGCTCCATAGGGTCCCCTAAATCGGCCCATGGGTTGTCTTGGTCGGCCATGACTCATCCGATATTGGTAGGACATGTTTCATGGTGTTTTCATATTTTTATAAAATCATTTTTACCTTAAATTACACTAATTACCTCTAATCGCGATTAAGAACTTAATAAGTTACTATTCACCAAAAAATTATTTTAATCCCATTGAACCACATTTTACTTCATAATGACAACCATGTATGTGTGATTTTTGAAATTAAAAACACAATGATGTCAAAATTTCATTTAAACGGAAAAATCAGTTTTTATAAGTATCACTTAGTGGTTTCACTATTCTTCAAAAATTGAAGTTTTTCAGAAAAATCCCAAAAATTCCCCCTAAGATATATTTGATATTCGAAATTAAAAAATGAACTATATTTTACAAAATTCAAAACATATAAGTCACATTAATTAATTTAATAATTAATTCCCGCTGTCAGAGCAAATAGCATGTTTTTATGAAACAATAAGTATCAAAAGATTGACACTAGTTTAAGTCTGATTTCAAAGTGAAATTAATTCCAACGACCACTATTGGATTTAATGGTAAAAATATATTATAATTTCATTTTAAAACCAATTCAAAAGATAATCTAATCATATAAATAAATTATATTAAAAAGAGGTTTTTGAATTAAAATACAACATTTTATACTATTCATTAAAAAAATGAACTTTATCGGAAAGATAACAAAAATTTACACAAAGTAAATTTTGATGTCCCTATTCTTAAGAAGAGTTTTATTTGGTCCAAAAGAATGTATAAGAGTGACCAAAACTATATTTAAAGAGGGTTCGCCATCAAAAGGTGATAAGTGAACCTTTAGTGAAAACTAGGGCATATACGCCTAAAATTGAATTCTTTCCGTATTTTAAGCATTTATCTTTTATTGGATAAATGTAAAAACATTTAAAAACATATATAATCATATTTTAGTTATTTATATCCATTCTCACCAATACAACGGCTACATGTTAACTGCCATTTAAAATAATATTATTTTATTATTAGAGTGCAACATAAGATTCCTAAGAAACTCGTTGTTGTGTGTTGGGTACGCCATCGAGCATAGTGTCCCCTTTAAATTCATATTAATATTTTATTCACAAAAATGGATAAATATGAAAATGTAATATTCTTTATTTACCTGGGGTGTTACATCCTTCCCCCCTTTTGGGAATTGCGTCCTCGCAATTTTAAAATTGGGCTTGGAAACATCCTTGAAAGTCCCACATCGAAAGAAGAGTTGGTAAAACAATCACTTTAAAATAAAGAAAGATGAGTACAAAGGTCACCCGAGTTAACCCATACTAGGACTCCATGTAGGAAAACATGGACATGGAGGAGAAAACATAGGGTCATGTTCTGATGGAGAGTGATAGAAAACATGTTTAGGAGAAAGTTAACCATGAGAAAATCACAAACTTGTGATGGGTTAAATGGTATTCGTTTCCCCAGTAGGAGAAGTTAATAGACAACATTTTTGTTTTAAGATACTTTTTATTGGGGATTTTATTCATAAGGAAACATAATCACTTATCATGTTGACTTTCAAATTTTATTAGATTCCTTACACAAACTCATATTTTCTCCAAAATGCGAGTATTTAGGAAGACTTGTTCACATTAAGAGTACTATAATCAACTTTTAGAGAGTCACCTAATCCACAAAAGAGAACTATATACTTCTCATGTCTTTAGACTTTAACCAAAACCAAAACAAAAAAGGCTAGTACAAGACCAGATAATCCAGAAAAGGATAACCCTTTATAAAAATAAAATCTATTCTTAACCTCCAAAATTTGTCCAACAAAACCCAAAGTTCAACGAGGACCATTAGATAAACAATTTGTCCAGAAAATTCTTCAAATTAAATCAATCTAAGATTGAAACCCAAATATTTGAAGGATTTAGCCACATAGTCTTCCAAGTTTAATCGTAACATTTATCTCCAAACAACATAAGTTTCTCTGAAAGTCTCGTATTGAAAAGTAATTAACCTAATCACATATCCTCCATGATAGGTAAATCATTTTAAAAAATAACCCAAAATCAACTTACTCTTAATTCATAAAATCATATAACTCGAAAGAATAAGCCAAACTAACCAGGGACATCATGTAGTCCAGTGGTAGGCGATAAATACCAGTCGCACTTTGGTTGTGGGTTTGATTCTCGCAGCATTGTCTGACGTGACGGGTTGTCACACGGTCTGCGTGTTGTCCTTTTTCCAAAACTATATAATTCTCAAAACATTTCCCAAAACTAGATAAAATCTTCAAAAATAAACATAACATATTTTAACCTCAAGTTTATCTCATGCCTTTCATTTTCCATCATAACATATAATAACCCATAATTACCACAAAAGTAAGGATCATATAAACCCTAATGGTTACCTTTTTAATTATTACCTGAACTACCACATCGATTGGTCATCTCGTACATGATTCATTATAGAACATACCATGGTTCACGTGGTTGATCATGACTCCTTTATAGTTGGTTTAGAGCAACCACGAGCTTCCTCATTGAATAACCCATTTCATCGAGTCTCTTAATCAGATAACCACCACAGTTTCCTTAAAACCAATTGTCACTTTGGTGCCTGCGAGATCCAGCCATTCACTAAAAATAGAAATGTCAGTGTGAGTATATCAACAAAACCATCATGTACTAATGAGGAAGGTAAACACTAATATATACTTACTCATTCACTTTATCTAAAACTAGGACTCTTTCTGAAATCGTAACCATTATGGTAATGTAACTTATGCTTAGAGAATACCGTAACCTCTAATGTCATCTAAACCGACCTTTGATACCAAATATAAGGCCCCAGACTTAAACCTTACTTAATCTTGAGTTATTACAAGATTACACATTGAGGATCTTTTCAGGTTTAGAGTTTTAGAGAATTAGATCATGAAACTTGCATTACATTCCACATTTAAACAAAGTGGTTACATAAAAGACAATATTCATTCTTCCCATCAACGGAAACATATTTAAAATAAAACACAGATTCATTATTTACACACCCTTGACACTATCATCACATCATGTACCTTTCCCTGGACGTGTGAAAAACATTTCAAAAACATGGGATGAGCATAAAAAGCTCAGTAAGGGTTATAAAAATATGGAAAGGAAACATGAGTTCATATATACATAAGAATGAAATCATACTTTACCCATAAAACATAGGCACTTTAACATACCCCATCAAACCATGAATAATTCAAAGAAATCATAAGACATAAAGGTAACTTGAGGCATTCATAACATTCTTACGTAGGGAGTAACCCTCTTGGTTACGTTTTGGAATACCCATCAAAGTATATTCCCTAAATCTCTTCAGAGAAACCTTAACGTTTCACTCCTTCACGTTACCCAATGCATTGGAGATCTATATCGGGCTCACCCACCCTTAGTTTATCACGGAACCACCCATCTTCATAATAATTCCAAAGAACCTCAACATAATCGTATCACATAAAACATGCATAATGGAAACATAACATTTCCAACATTCAATCACAAGATATCAATACAACATATTGATATAAGAACATTATGAAAAACATTTTCAATACCAAAATAAAATAAAAGTAAAACATGATAATTATTTTTCTTTTAAAAATAAGGTATGGCTTGTAGAGGAAGCCGAAACCCAAATAATGGTCACGGCGGCGAAGAAGTCATTGTCGCCGTATACGTACGAAAAAAACATTCCCTTTTGTCATTTAGTAAATGCTTCGTATAAAAAATATTCTTTTTGAATAAACGTAAAAGTCAAAGGGGTTTATACACCGTATAAAAGAAGGTTGTGTATAAAACAAAATATGCCTCAATGAAAGGAGATTGAGACGAAGTCCCATACAAAGACGGTATCCTTGGTTTAAGGATAAATCAATTACATAATTATGTGTGAAAAATGAATACACCAAATATAAGTGGATATTATGTGTAAAATAATCAAAGTTCATTCACACATATTCAAAGGATGACATATTCAATAACTACATGTTGAACCCAAAGAAATCGAAATTGGGTTAAGAAGTTCCCTTGACAGCCTAATGGCGTCACATCAAAATGAGTTGATGAGAGATAAAATGTGTATCTAATCACTTGGAAATAAAATTTACATCAATCAGGATATAGAAGAACATATCCCAACATAATAGTATGTGAATTAAAAGACATAACAAACGAAGTCCTTTAAAAGAGGAGGGTGAAAGGTTCCCTTACCGACTTGGGTAACTTTCGAAAAGTACACCCCATTGAAGAAGTGTCATACAATGAATATGTAAATAGCAATAAATGGAATTATATTACAAAAGGAGTGTAATAGTGGGCAGTACATAAACCACTCAAAGGAAATTGTGGCAAATGTAGCATAAATCTCACGGGAATAAAAGTGAGATGAAAAATCTCTTACGAAAACTCGGCAGCCTAACGACGCCACTTAAAACTTCCAAAATGGATTGATGAGAGGAAATAGGGTCTCTCATCACATCAACATAATGTTTATAGAAAGAGTAATATAAATTAACATACCCCAACATAACAAATATGAGCTTAAAATAAGTGACATAAAGGAGAGTACTTTAAAAGAAAGTGAGCGGTTAGATCTCTTATGAAAATTCGGCAGCCTATTGATGCCACACAAAACTTCTAAAATGGATTGATGAGAGAGAATAGGGTATCTCATCACATGAACATAAAAATTACAGTAATATTAATATAAAAGAACATCCCAATAACAATAAAGATGAGCTTTAAAAGGAATGACATAAAAGAGTGTACTTAAAAAGAAAGAGAGGAGTAGGATCCCTTACCTCGGGTCCGACTTGACTCGATCATTCTTTAACGTCCTGAATAATAAACTTGAGTTAATTTCCACTTTATTAAGAACCTTTTTATAGTTCATTATTCCCTTTTATATCACTTATTTTCATGTTATAAACATTATGTAATCATTTAAGTTAATAATGTTTGTTTTGTCGATATTTGGTTCTTAAGTCGAAAGTGGACTTCTTACAATTACATGTTGTTCGTGTGGTCAAAGTTTCTTTATATCCAGAATGAAATTACTGATTTGGATATCATATATATCATATATATCCAGAATATAAATGTATTTATAATATTACATAATCATTTAGAGGTAAGAAATAAAATGCACCGTTCATGGAGACGGTAAGCCGTACGTACGCATGAACGCTACTTTCATTTCTTTGTCATATTAATGGAATTAAAACTAAATGAGAGGTATGTATATTTTAATTCCAGAATTATATTCATCATTTAGATGTATCATTCATTATATATATCCATTCTATACATGTACTTATTATAGTACATTACATTTGGGGATAAGAAATGAAATGCAGCGTTCAAGGAGACGGTAAGCCGTACGTACGCATGAACGCTACTTCCATTTATATTTCGTTCTTTATGGAATGGAATCATAATGATATAAGAGTATATTATAATTCCCGTATAATAACATATATATTATCATTAAATTTATCCTTTACACATCCCACATATGGTATTAACGAATCAAATCACTTTCAGGGGGCGGTAGTCCACACTTCCTAAAATGAAGATATCGTGTTTACCCATAATTGAAACAATAATGGTATGCCATAAATGAAAAATACAGAAGCTTAAGGAAAGAATAAAAATATTATATATCATATATAAAAATAGTGACATCATAATGGCTGCCTTTGAAGGTGTTAAATGAGTATTGAACAATCATCGTTTCGGGAGGTAGAATTTCGTCATCCACGGAAACCGTTTGTTCTTTAACCATTTGATGTAGTTGTGTGAGAATGTAGCTCGAATAAATCTTATAAAACATACTAGTATATTGAAGATACTGGTTTTGTCACAAAAGAAGTAAATAAAAAGAGTTTAGTGGGTTGGAGAAGAAAAATAAAACAAATGAACATGAGAGAATGAATTACCTTTAAAAGTGTAACTCCTTTTTATTGGAGCCTAAAGGCTTCCTTTGAAAGGATTTTGCCCAATGGGAATCCTCTAGGATGAGGAGAGGGATTTGGAGAGAGTAAATGGGCAGGGGATGGCCGAGAAAAAGGCTTGAGGAGTGATTGAAATGAGGTAGAGGTGGGGGCCTTTTATAAGAGGAGAGGAGGGCACTTTTGAAAATCATGAAACTATTATTTTATTTTCAAAAGTGTTTCGAATTTATAAGGTCCCACATTGATATATTTAGAATATAAGATGATAAGGCTTAGAAATATTCCCATCAAATAATTTTTGGACAAGTGTAGGTCTTATATTTTATATTATTGTTTCATTTTATTTAAACTGTTCATTAATGAGGTCATCGTTGCATCATCATGATGTCATAATTAAATTAATTTATTTAATGTCTAAAAATTATAACAAAAATATCAAGGTGTAGGAAATATTTTTATCTTTCCAAAGAGTACTTATTGACAAAAATATGATTAGTATAACCCCTTCTAAAAATTGTTTTAGTAAAACAATTTATGTTAGTGTCATTTTCACCTTTATTTAAAAAAAAGGCATTAAAGTCATTATCTCACCCAAGAGGCTCCATAGTGTCCAATAAATCGACCCATGGGTTGTCTTGGTCGGCCATGACTCATCCCATAGGGGTAGGACAAGTGTCATGGTGTTTTCATATTTTTATAATATCATTTTTACCTTAAACTACACTAACTACCTCTAATCGCGATTAAGAACTTAATAAGTTACTATTCACCAAAAAATTATTTTAATCCTATTGAACCACATTTTACTTCTTAATGACAACCATGTATGTCGGATTTTTGAAATTCAAAACACAATGATGTCAAAATTTCATTTAAACGGAAAAATAAGTTTTTATAAGTACCACTTAGTGGTTTCACTATTCATCCAAAATTGAAGTTTTTCAGAAAAATCCCAAAAATTCACCCTAAGCTATATTTGATATTCCGAATTCAAAAATGAAGTATATTTTATAAAATTCAAAACATATAAGTCACATTAATTAATTTAATAATTAATTCCCACGGTTAGAGCAAATAGCGTGTTTTTATGAAACAATAAATATCAAAAGGTTGACACTAGTTTAAGTCTGATTTCAAAGTGTAATTAATTGAAATGACCACTATTGGATTTAATGGTAAAAATATATTATAATTTCACTATAAAAACAATTCAAATCATAATCTAATCATATAAATAAATTATATTAAAAAAGGTTTTGAATTAAAATACAACATTTTACACTATTCATTAAAAAATGAACTTTATCGGAAAGATACCAAAAATTTACACAAAGTAAATTTTGATGTCCCGATTCATAAGAAGAGTTTTATTTGGTCCAAAAGAATGTATATGAGTGAACAAAACTATATTTAACGAGGGTTTTCCATCAAAAGGGGAAAAGTGAACCTTTAGTGAAAACAAGGGCATATACGCCTAAAATTGAATTCTTTCTGTATTTTAAGCCTTTATCTTTTATTGGATAAATGTAAAAACATTTAAAAACATATATAATCATATTTTAGTTATTTATATCCATTCTCGCCAATACAACGACTACATGTTAACTTCCATTTAAAATAATATTATTTTATTATTAGAGTGCAACGTAAGATTCCCAAGAAACTCATTGTTGCGTGTTGGGTACGCCATCGAGCATAGCGTCCCCTTTAAGGTCATATTAATATTTTATTCACAAATATGGATAAATATGAAATGTCATATTCTTTATTTACCTGGGGTGTTACAGTAACCCAAAGATTGTTTTAGGAAATATTCTCTCTAATTAATTTTAATTCTTCAATAGCATGCCCTACCCGAAATCATGAGTTTAAAAGAATGGTGATCTACCCTTATTATAGAATGGAAATTTTAACAAAGTCATCAGGTTAGTTGGAATAAATATAAGTATGTTATGAAAATTTATGGTGAAGTCTTTCTCCATCAATTTTTTATGAAAAATAGTAATGAACTGTAATTGTGTATTTTTTAATAAATTTATTGAATAACTATTATTAAATGAATCCAATGAAATATATATGTTATATAAGTAAGAAAATATTTTTCATATTCATCTGGTAGATATTTTCGTCATTAGCTATGAATATAGCATATTTGATGTTTGAAAACCAATATTTTTCAAAAGGGTAATTTTTTCCTTTTAAGGGAGATTCCCTTTTTAATTAAGATCATGGAAAAATAATTGTTTTTATATGACACCAAAAACATGATCTTTTTGAGGGACATAAATATTTACATCATATGAATTTCTAATGACATTCATATTTTAATGAATTGTAAAAATACTATAAATTTTAAAAGAAAACTAATTTTTTCATTGAAATACTTTATAATGTGAAATTATAACATTTAATTTTTTTAAAGTATAAATAAAATATATTTTTATCATTCAAAATAATATATTTCATGAGAATTAATTTTACATTTAATTCAGATGTAAAAAAATCTCAATCTTTGGTAATGTGTTTTTCTTTTAAAAACTCGTTCTCGCATTCCAAGAACAAGATTAAAATTAAATTAATTACTATAACTTATGTGTATTAAATTTGTAAAAATGGATTCCATATTTTTTATCAATACTTAATAATCATGTAATTATATATGTTTTTTTGATATATTAATAGTAACTTTGTCAATTTTTTTAACATGGTAAAATGGATAAATGAGTAATTAATTTTAAGAGTATTATTATAAAATGACGCTAAAAATGAATTAATATCATTGGATGAGTTTTCTTTGAAATTAATCATCCTTGTTTTTAAATTATATCGTTTAAAATTAACTTCGATGATATTACAAAATATAATTTTTTTATTTATACAAATGTTAAATATATCTCACTTAATTTTTAACAAAAAAATTTATTATTTACATAAGGTTATATAAAATAGAATTTTTTTTATTAATTATAATTTTAAATATAAAATCATTTTATTTATCAGTGTAATTTTTTTTTTAATTTTAGGAATATGAATATTTAACTTACATACATATAAATGGATTTCGTAAAAATTAATTAATTCATGAGAAATCAAAAGAACAATTTTTATTAAGATTATAATAACCATAAAAATGCCCAATCACTTGTCCATTTAAAATTTTTCATGTATATCTCTACCATAATAATAAAATGGTCGAGTTGGTGACCATTTGGAGTCCTATATAAGAAATCGTGACACAAATATTATATTATTTAATGTGATGTTAAAGTTTTCACATTCATAATTTAATAATTATAACATTTAAAATGTTTTCTTTTGTAGAAGGTAAATTCAAGTACATATAATCATTTGAAATCTAGTATATTAACCATTATAATAATATTTACATTATAATTTTTAATCATAAAATATGTATACTAAATAATTACAAAATATTAATTGTAGAATAGTTCGATTAATGGAGATATCAAATAAATGTTATTAAAATATTAAAATAAATATAATCCGAGTTAATAAAAATGTACCATGACATTTTTATATTACCTTTAATTCTTATTAATATAATAAAATATTAGAATAAATGTAAAGTTACTATATTAATACTTTTCTAAATAATAATTGAGTAGTTTCAAAATTGACACTATATGTTGTTTATCAAAATATTTTTTTATTAAATAATTGAAAAATCATTAAACATTTTTAAAAACAATTTACTATATTGTCCAAAATTTTTTACGGTACTTAGTTAAGGTGTAATTGACATAAAATAAGTAAATAATTAAGACTTTTAATATTGAAATATTTGTTATCTTAAAAATAATTAAATAAAATAACTAAGTGTTAAATAAAATGATACTGATTAAATTGTTATAAATACTTTTCTAACAATTATTTGTTGATGATATTACAAACCTATATCATCTAATATTCTAAATTGGTATTTTTTGGTTTTTTGTGTAGTATTTTATTTTATTATAAATTAATATTTTTGGAGATCCCAAAAGTTCCCCTCACCTCAATTGTAAAAGGGAACATCCACTCTCCCCTATTTACTTCAATTGGTCATTCAATATCTTCCGTCCCCAAACCATTTTCATTATAAAAATATATAGTTACATTATAGGGGTTTTGGACTTCATCAAAGACAAACTATAGTTTTTTATGTTGAGATTTATAGGACACCTATCGAAGAAGAGGTAACATCCTCTACCGATCCTTCCAAACTTCATTATTTTTGAACATATTCTTCATGAGTATTATCATTGTAAAGTAATAAATCCGCTGTTAGTTATATACATAGAAGTCATTATTATTATTATACAACCATATTATAGCTTCTATCCAACCTATGAAAATCAAATTCACAATGTGTACGTACACACATCTTACAGTTTTCTTAGCGTGGTGTAATATGTTTTTCACCTTCAACATACATGTATAGGTATACTGATGGGAATAATAACTATATACTAATATTATTATAAAATGATATTGATTTTAAATTTTATACCCTTTCAATGTCAATACAATTCATGAATTAGGGGAATGATATCATCACTCATGTGTACGTACGACCTACCATCTTCATAATGCAATGTGTTTCATTCTACAAGATATTGTTTCAATTATAATTTTATAAATGTAAAGGATTAATAAATATGTTATATATTATGGTAATATCATTTTTAATGATTTAAGTTGGATCTATGAAGCAGAACTAGAACATATTCAATGAAACATGCATAAGAACATAAAGAAATTAATATCTAAATAATGAGTAACAATGAAATGTTACTTACAATTGATGAAAATATGTTCATATATGATATTATAAAAATATCAATGATTATGGAATAATTAAATGAAATTATTTAAATCATTATACCAGAGGCTCAGATACAAATATATGATATTAGACCAAAGATATGGGATAATTTTGAAATCTCATTATTATCCGAGATGGATTATTCATATGTATTTACTAGGGTAGATTTTTCATCAAAATCCATGTTCCCTAATTATGTAATTTTATTTCTATTCTTCTAAAATTGATTAATGTCAAATTCACACACTGGTTAATTTTTACCAAACAATATGGAAGGAATATTTTGTCTTCATTAGATACCAGGTACTTTTTGACTTTTCTGAAAAAACTACAAGGAGAATGTTTTTTACATTATACGGTGTGAATGGATTTTTATATAATCATTTCACCATATTTCTATGATTATTCCAATAAAATCATTCAATTTTATATTAAAATGAATTCATATATTTTATTATTGTGTGACTTTTTGAGAATATAAAATGTTTTTCAAGAATAACAGTTATTTTCCAAATGAATTAATGTCTTCTGTTTTATCAAAATTATTTTATATATAAGATGAAATTATTTAATAGGGTTATGTTTATATACCTATTATTAATATGTTTTTAGTGAGTTTATTATTGAATGATATTTATGAAATCAATTTTATTTTCTTGGATTATGATGAATTGATGTTTAGGAAACCCATTTTATTCCTTGGGTTATGCTCTGATGAATGTTATTTATTTTTGTGGAACACATAAGAATGATTTCTTTCTGGGATGACTGGGACCAAGAAGTCACTCAAACTCATCGGGTAATGATTAATACCTCATGAGAAATACATTACTATAATGGAAAATTATATCAGTTTGTAGTACATGGCTAGAACGAGTTGTAAAATAGGTTCAGTAATGGACTTTGTCTGCTACGATGGTCATAGACATGATCCTTAACTATTATTAAATTATTTTAAATGATTTTGTTTTTTGCACAAAATGTGGTGTCTTATGTTATGACTTTTTGGATTATGTTCATTGTTTTTTAAGAACATTCATGATATATCCCACAAAATGATATTATGATCCTTCATATGAAGTATAAAATCTTCAAATGTTATGTTTATATGTATTATGATTATGATATGCTTGATATCTCTATTTTTTATCATTACTGAGAATCTGAGCTCACCCATTTATGTTATTATTTTCCCCAGGTCACAAAAAATGGTATTAAGTATGTTATGTAAAAATGGGTCTAATTATGATGAAATAAGTGAGAGATAATGAAGATGTTTTATGAAATATTTGTTTATGTATTCTAGTTTCTAAACACAGTATAATTAGATGACATTTCATTGAATTGTAGTATTTTCAAATGAATATTATTGAACATTAAAGTAAAATCATTGAATGTATTGTATATTATGTAATATCATTGATTGATTTTTTGGGAGTTCTATAACCCCCATAATGTGTATTGGGAAGTTTAGGAGAGAAATTGTAAGAGGTTGGTTGAGATAGCTCTCTCAATATAGTGGGAATATGTGAGGGAGGATGTTATCTTATATAATTGTGGATAGGGGAACTTTTTGACATTCTCAAAATATCACACATTATAATAAATTAATTTTCAACAATAATTCCTCCAAATTTCGGGGGTTTGATGATAATGTATGATAGGTTTTTATCCCATCAACTTATAGAATTTATAAAATATTTAGTTTCATTTTTGAAATATTAATTTATATTTAACCTTAATTAATATATTTTAATTTTAACAATGAAACAACATTTTCAATGTCAAACAGTTTTAATTTATACCTATTAGGAGATTCAGAGCACAAAAGTGGCCATGGAATACGATTTTAGACCATATCATATCTAACATTTCCAATGTCTAGATTTATATGTTTTTCAAATTATATAATAAAATATTACTCTGATAAAATTTCATTTTCCATCCATATTGTCAATATTTATATAATTTTTCTTAAAATATATAAATAATATGATTGAAATAGAATTTATTCCTTCAAAAATCGAATATTTCATATTAATCTATATAAATCCATATAAATAAAAAATTTCTCAAAATTTAACACTATTAATATATTAAAAATCAATTATATAAATTTTTTATTAATTTAATAGAATTTTTTGTGTGTTTCAAAAGAATTTATTGTAATAACATACTTATTTTTTTAATTTGTAAGATGAATTTATATCATGAATACAATTAATTATGATAACTATGGAAAATTATTTTCATTCATAACAAGATTATATTCATTCATAACATGATTATTTTCATATATGGACATATAAAACATATTTGTAACTGAGAGAGAAATATATTTTTTTTAACATTATTCATTTTAAATATTAAATATCCAATTTTTATTGAATATTTTTCATTTAATAGATTTATAATTCCAATAATATTATAAGTGTAAAATTATCATTATATAAGTAGAATTATGAAAAAAATTGTAGCCTTATCACTTAGTTTTAATCAATATTTACATGGTTCACTATTTACCTAGGTGATAATTTTTACCATAATTACTATTCATATTGTCCAAAAAAAGAACCTATTTTCTAAATTTAACAATCATGATTCACCATATGAAATTAATTTAATAAAATTCAATTTTTAAATATTATTGAATTTATTGTCAAAAATTATCATGCATTTTATGATGAAAACAAATTTGTTTTTTAAATAAGTATTTAGGTTTAAAACATTGTTCCTTATTTCACATGATTTAAAAAAATATTTATAAATTTAATTCAAAATATCAAGTATAAATTTCATTTAAATGATTAACGAATATTGAATTAATATTATTAAATATGTTTTATGAAAAAACTATTTTTCATGAAAATATATATGGTTCATTCAAATGATTTATACATATATAATCCTAAACTTTTCATAATTTATTTGGTCATATTAATACTCTCTAGTTCAATAGCTTGGGAATAATTTTCATGATAGCATATGATGTATCATTTAAACTATATGGTGAGTGTGAGGATATCTATATATAAAATTAAATTTATTTGAAATAATATTTCAAAAAATATATGGTTTCCACAATAATACACATGAGGAAATATGTATGAGGTCTTTTGAATATATAATCCTTCACTGGCATCAGGTGATATCCTAACCAAATATCGATCATCGAGATCAAATGATGTCCTTTCATTCAATCGAATAAATCATAAATCTACAGAATAGAGTAGTAGTTCTTTAATATATCACGGATTATTCTATGTTAATAGATATAATTATGTATGCTATCATCATTATTCTTCATGGAAAATATTTTTGCACCTCATTGTTACACAATCAGATAAAGGAAGCCTCATTAAAAAAGGTCACGGAGTTGTACTTACAGACCATGCAACTCAAAAGGTGCCTTCATATACAATGAAATTGAGATCAGGGAATTGTTGGCTATATCATAATACCAAACATGATCTCTCATTAGGAGGGTAATTCCACAACATCCTTAGTAAAAAAACATTATGATACACTTCCAAAAACATAGGAAATTTCATCTAAATAATCATTGATAATCATTCATTATTCTTTCCCCCCAAGGATGTTAGGAACATAAAATTCATCTAACTCATTGAAGAGTCTTTATCTCTGTTGAACACTATTGGATCTCTATTAACATCATTGAAAAAAACGTTCCTCTTAAATAAATTCACAACATAAAAAACTAAATACTTCTTTCCCATTTAAAAAATGAGTTTGTACTTATGTTTTCATAAATGTATGATGTCTTCCAAAGAGGGGTGTTTCCCTCAACACTACAAAATATTCTCTACATGGTTTATAAAACTATTTTCAACCATTAACTAGCATAGTCAACACCAATTACACTGGAGTTATCTACACCTAAAGACCAAAATCATGGATTAGGGTAAGTGATATGAAAGAGTGTGTATCCTGTGATTCAGAAAATAATTCAAAATAAAAAAATATGAAAATGTACCTAGAATTATTTATATCTTACATAGTTTTATCAATGATATAAAATTTACTTTCCCATGTCCTTCTCTATGACCTCAACAACCTTGATGATGACCACATACGGGGATACACTTTAGTCTTTGTGGATGAGGATCATCTCAGGGATTTCATAAAATTATCCCATATACAATTTTTTGATACCTTGTTAAATCATCTTACTACAAATACCTTGGATGAAAGAAACTCAATAGAACTACTTAAAGTTAAAAACTCATCACAAAATGAAAAAATTTAAGGATAATTACACGCACCATAGAAGGCCTTAACCTCATGTTGAAAATTATGTGTATTATCCTTTGGAATTTTATGAGGAAATCCACCCCTGGTGAAAAAGATGATGGGTGTTGATAAATATCCTCAACTGACCAAAATTTATTCTATTTTTATTAAATATTGATTCCTGAACCACCAAATTTTTCTTGAGGAATATTTATGAATCCACTCTCATTATAGCATGGTTATGGATAGTTTCCTCTAAAAAACTTTCCTCTCTCTTACAACTCAGAATAATATGAAAACATAAACATGGTTATCAGGCGCTGGACCTATGGATGTAAAGCCTCTCAAAATAGCACACACTGGACTCCCATCTAGACACAAGATTGAAGAATATCACATAAAGATCCTAAAATGGATCCCCAACTCCTTTAATCTAGAACACCACTATCATATGGTACATAAATCCTATATACTAGCCACCAAAAAGGTTAAATAGATAAATTATTCTCATAAATGGAATCATATATTCTCAAATGAGTAAATTCATTCCACGTGAACATTGTGGTATAAGATCTACCACTACCTTAGTGCTCTACAAAAGATTGTCCAAACCAATGAAACCCTATGTTCCTTTAGTGTATAGATTAAACTGAAGGCTACCTCAAGAAACTCAAAACAATATTATATAACATACACTAACATTGATCTATAAAACATATACATAATCTATAACTATAACACATAGAGTGTCCTCCTGTATGTTTCCCCATCATTGACTTCTAATATGCAATGATCTTTTTGCACATACTATTGAACTCCTTTGGTGAGGACCATATATTGAAATCATCCTAGTTCTATAAAAATATGAAAAATAAATGATATTTATCATAAACATGTAATATGGAAGAATTATGATTAATTAATTAATTATTATTGTTAACATGTTTAAGGTCTTATCTTATCCCAAAGACTACCCATTTCAATCACCAGTGAAAATAAAATTAATGCAGGCTCTTTACCAATTTATCTTCCCTAAAAATGTTTCACATATTCATACTCTAGAACCTTCAATACCACTCTTTCATGACCCCATTCCCTAAATTATTACCCCTCCATTGATGGATGTGATGCAGGAGAGAATAGGGATCGTCTGAGTCTTGCCTTCAATAGGCCTTGAGTAATTTACTAGCACAAATGGTATAATAAAAATACCAATGGTAGGAATTATATTCTGAAAAAGAATACAAAATAAAGTTATAATAAAGATATGACAATATAATAATACACATAATTATAAAATAATTAAAATTTGAATACCCAAAAATATATACAGTGTTAAAAAAACTAGAAGGAATACTACAAGTACATAAGTGGAAGACTCAATAGTGAAAAAGAAGCCCAAAATACTCGTGAAAAATTATGATATAGTAATACACAACCAGATATGTATACTAATACAATTGACCTAATAAATTTTTATACATAAAGATATAAAGAGTCAGAATAATAGGTACTTTCAATAGGATATTCAGCAGATCCTTTCATGAAAAAGATAATGAATTCTTACTAATGCCCATTGAATGAAAAGTGAAACTAAATCATCACTGAAATAGTTATACTATGTTCCAATCCTTTCCATGTATATCTCTCACAATTTCATTCATATAATAGAGATAATATATTACAATAAAAAATCTAAAATGGTAACCCACTAACACTTCAATAATAGTTTTACCCTATTCCATAATGTCTTACATTCGGAGCCACATTTCTCTAAAAGAATTCAACCTGTAACCACAAGTCATATATATCAAGATAAGTATCATATATATTAAAACCTCTCAAAATATAATAAACATACTCATATAGTAATGGCGAATTTTTCTTTAGAAACTACTACTTCTTTGACTTGTATCATACATCGATTATTGTACCTCAAGCCGTCACAACACATTAAAAGAGTCAATTACCTCAATACCTCCCAACTTATAAACATTATACCTATCATAATACCTTGGATACTATAAATAGAGATAAAAATGTTTAAATTATCCACAAAATATCAAATCCACTTGAAAAAAGATGAGGAAGTTGTCTACCATGCATACCAACACATATTACTACTATGAGAATGAAGCGAGGCCACATGGGGTAGTTAGTCATCAATCCTCCCATCAGGGTGATGCTGAAAACACCCTCAAAGAGTCCACTAGGTGTTAGTCCCCCAAAAAAAATGTGTGGGGTAGTGTATGAAATCCAAAAATAAATAGGATATGATATAGATCAAAATCACACCATGGGCATATACTAGTCCTATCCTCAACTGCATATATCATCACTCAAAATCCCAACTACCACTAATGAGGACTAAATATCACATAATTAAAAATTATTTTTAAATGAATTAAATTTAATTAATTCATTCCATTTCATCATTTTTTATGTTTTATTAAATAAATAATTTTCCATTAATTAAAATAATTATGATTACATTACATTAACCAAAAATCAATGTCCATGTTATCTGGGAATAATCAAAACCCTGTCCAGGGTTTGAAAAGAAAATATCATTTTTATTCCAATAACACCAACACCAAATCATAAAACATTTAGTAAACAATATTAATATTCTATAAATCATAGGTATTTTAGAAAAACCTCATAATATACTATTATTAGATATAACCAAGTTCATCCAACAGCTTTATGTGTTGTGGAATGTAATATATATAAAATAATTAGCTCTTCCAAATAAATATTAAACATAAAATTTTATTAAAAATGAATCCTTAATTTATTAAAAAATGGTTAAATAAAATATGAACACATTAAATACTCCAAGATCTGTCCCCAACTCCATCAGGTATATCCCAATCCATCTTTTCATCAAAGGTTTCATCTACTTCCAAACATCATGATTCCCCACCCATATCTCAACATGCATCCCTTGATCAACCATCAAAGGATGAAATCACATAATAAGGCTCATATCTAGATAAATATAATAAAAAATCCAAGGAAATAAGGAAATCATGCCCATGAAAATAATTCATTTATCCTTCTCATGAAAATTTGCTATCAGGACCCCCAACACAAGGCTTCCATCCTTTATAAACATATGTTAATTTCGACCCCAAAAATTTATATATATCAAAAAACTAGTTATATTGAATCATTAATTAATAATTTCATTATTAATAGGTTCTAAATGTGGTAAATATAAGTCATTCAAAAAAACTAACTAATTTTTTAAACCATATCTCTATAAATAAGCATGATTCATAAAACTATGGGAAGAAATATCCTCAATTAACATTCCTTTTTTATTTTCTCACCATATATCTGATTTTTTACATCATGTTCACTTTCAATTCAATTAATAAATTAAATGAAATCATAAAATTAACATGTATTAAATAACAATTTCATTAATACTAAATTATGAGGAATACATGATTTTTTATACATGCCAAATCTTTAATTCCTTACTTAAAAAATAATTATTTCAATATTATAATTCCTTAAAAATTTATGAAATATAAATTTTTTAATTAATAATAAAAACACAATAAAAAATTATAGTATATATATATAATAATATTGAAAATCAAAATGAAAACTATTATCATAGCAGACTAAAACATCATAAGATCACTAATATTATAATACTATTTATGTTTTTAAAATAGTTAATATTTTATTATGTTAATTATATAACCACATAATTGGTTAAATCATAGTAAATTAATTATTTCCCCTAAAAAAGTATATGAAATGATATCCATACTATAAACTTTCTATGTTCATGAAAAAATAAATAAAAATCATTACAAATCTATAATCACCCCTATTTTAAGAAAATACATGCCTTTATAGGAACTACACCACATCCACAACAAAAAAAACAACCAAAAAACCCAATTGGAATTATATAGATCTGATGAAACAAAATTTCAAGAAGTAATGGTATGAAAAAAAAATGGGAAGAAAGTGAAAGAAAATGGATGTAGAATGTGCCTTATATTATGCGGATCGAATAGAGGAAGGTGGGTAAATTCCAATTTAATGTGTCTTTAATGATACTAATCAAATAACCCATTGGAACCTAGTTTTTAGGGAATTAGGTGGTAAAAAACTAGTTATGAATTGGGAAAAAGTGAATTATAGGATGATATAATTTTTAGAGAGACAATGAATCCCCTAAGACCATACTCAAGCCTATTGAAGAACTGCAGGACTCTGTAACTATGGGTGGAGACCACACCGATGCCCCCCCAATCAAAATGTGTTCCCATGATCCAACTCACAGATCTAAATGATATCCTCTTTTCTATAACAAAAAATATGGGTAATCCAAATCCACCATAGCACTACCACCCCATTTTTATATAATACCACTGAACCACTACTCTATATTTTCACATTCCATGGCACAGCCTCACGACCACTAGTATGGGAGTACACAAAATACCAGATCCATGGAATGGTAACCCATAAAAATTTATTATCCTCAAATTACTCTTAATCTCCCAAACATTTAAATCTGGATCCTGTATGCCCCAACCACCATCCTTATAGTGTTGCACACCGCTCTTCAACAACCATTCCATTTTTGGTCGCATCCCCCTTCGTATCCCATACATTCCATATAAAAACCATGGAGAACCTTGATTCATTCAATGTGAATATTCAACACAAAATAAAAATAAATAATTACGGGCTACTATAATATGGTTTCATGTAAGGGGAATGTTCTATATTAACATAACAATCACATGTTGTATGATAAATATGGTTAATTCTACTCCAAGATTGACAATCCTGGGGGATATTGATTGGTCTATAAAATTAACATAATAATACATAATTAATTATTTATAATGTCAATGATTTTGATTAATAATTATGATAGAGAACAAACTAAATAAAAATATTTTTAACTAAGTGTTAGTATGGTGAAATTGAAAGATATTGTGTTTTTTTTCCAAGATAAGGCATTTTGAGGACATTTTTTTTACAATATAATTGATGAAAATTCTATTATGATGTTAGTTATTCAACAAAAATATTAAAGAAAATTGTATTTGTAAAATATGAATACCTAAGAGAAAATGTATATAATATATTCCATGTAAATTTTTCTGATTGTTAGAAAAGGTTTTCTAATATAAATGGATCAAGAATAATAAATTTTATTATTATACCATACCAAAATCAATAATTATGATTAAAAACAATAAAATAATGGATATTACAAACCTTCAAAATAAGAGAATGATGGTGTCTAATGGAATTTTAAATGATGAAAATGATAATGGAAAGATGATGAAATACATTTCATTTAAATTTTGTTTTTGAATATAAACATAGTGGATTATATCAAAGGAATTTGAAGATATCTAATATAAGGCAATGAATGGAAACATTCAACTAGAATCCATGGAATAAGGGAATAGTTTACATTATAATATGGGGGAAAATAAAATTCTTCCTATGGATCCGTTAGTAATTTTTTATATGACTGATTTTGGAACTATGAGAACTAATTCATTAATGCCTTTAATTTAGATGAAAAACTACACCGATAAAATCAATGACCATAAAAAAATAGAATGCATATACATTAAAAATTATTAAAGTACGTTTTTAATATGATGTGGAGTGGGTGAAAATTATCATCAACTAAATAATAGTGAAGTGTTTTATTTTAATATAATAAATCACACTATTTTTTAGCAAAAATGTTTGATTCGAAAATCATATTTTAATGTAATTATCTAGATATAGATTAATTAAAATAATATTTTATTAGTACTATTATTTGAAAATATCAAGATAAATCGTCTTTAAATAATGATAATATGAGTTTTCAATCTATAAAATCTTATTTCTCCTACCATAGTTTATATTTATTTGATATTAGAAAGGTATATGACATATCATTAAAGAGGCCATGCTAATTTAAAAATATGAAAAACACATTTTAAATAAAAAATTAACTTTTTAACTCGTTTTGGTTGACAGTTGAATATATAATCACTTAAAACCATTAATCCCATTATAGATGTGTATATGACCCAAGTAGTAAGAGAATAAAAAAATGTTATTTATATTGTAATTATATGGAAAAATATGAGAATATTTAATGTTAAGATAAAAAGGATAATACCTCACTAGATAAGTTTTTTTTTGATTCAAATATAAAATTTAGATACCCATAACAATTTTAAATAGAATGAATTAATTAAAATTTTAAGGAAAAAATATTATTAGGGGTGGTGAGAATGTAATGCAGTACTATTTTACCAAATAATATTTTTATAAAGAAAAAGTATTCCTCTTTCAATGTTAATATTTAACTAAGAATAAAAAAACATGAAACAATATATAATAATTGAAATATAAATATTGAATTAGTGGGTAAAAATAAAGGTAACTGCATTTATAAATACACGAAGTAATAAAATAATGATAATTTTTAATAATAATTCACTAATAAACTTATTAATTCTAAATATCTAAAAATTTCACATTATGATATAAATATATTTTCATCTAAAATGGATTTCTATAAAAATTATTTTAATAAACTATGAATATTTTAGATGAGATCTATGATTGATAGGAATAATATTTGTTTTTTAAAAAATAATATCATGACAATAATTTTCATAATAACTAATTAAAAATAATAAAAGGAATGCCTAACACATAGACAAATCATTTTAAATTAATAAATTATTTCTATTATACATTATGAATTTCAAAAGATATATTCTATA
The DNA here is from genome assembly GCA_963277665.1 of Viscum album. Classification (NCBI taxonomy): domain Eukaryota; kingdom Viridiplantae; phylum Streptophyta; class Magnoliopsida; order Santalales; family Viscaceae; genus Viscum; species Viscum album. Next base: position 1,733,241,301 of record OY728127.1, read on the forward strand.
ATTTTACTATTATGAATTCAAAAAATGAACTAAAATTAGGGAATAAAAAACCATATTATCTATTGATTATTTTTTTAATTTTATAAAATAAATGATTTTTGGTGAATAGTAAAAATAAAATTGTTTCAAAAACATTTAATATATAATTGAATAAGAGTATCCTAAAAGTAAATTTTTTTAACTGATTATATATGTGATTAATTTATAAAACTATATGTTTTATAATTACTTTTATGAATTCAAAAAACCTATTAATAATATTTTCGGTACATAAGTAATATTTTCAAATAAAAAACAATTACTGGTATTTTATTTTAATTAATTTATTTGTAATAAAAAAAATTAGATTCATCCTAAATGAAAATGATGTTTTTATTTTTAAAAATCCCATTTTTATCATGATAATTAATCCAATGATGATTTTATTCTATACACATATTATTTGTTTAAAAGTAATAGTTTTTTTCAAATAAGTTTTTGTGTGTTAAATGGGATAATGTTAAAATTTTATTTTATTACACATATAAAATTTTCCTGATATTTTTTTCATATTTTACATTTATTACCAAATTATATAATATGATTCATCTTATATTTATGTATTAAAAATTATTTTCTTATGCAACACCATATTGTGATTGTAATTTTTTTTACAATTTATAATTCTAAGAGTAATAGATAAAAAATGTGAAAACATGAATTAAAAATGAAAATTTGAGGGATTATCAAATTTATCTCATCCCCCAATACCTTATTTTTCATTTTGATGACTTTATCATTGGATAATGTAATGAAGTTATTGTAATGTTCTCTGTATTTATAAAAATTTTATTCTCAATGATTTTATTTGGGACTTACACATCCCGTTAATTGAACTAATTTTTTTCATTTACTCATGTAAACACATCCTTTCCCATTTCCTTATAATCCCAATTCACTTATATAGTCTTATATGAAAATGGAATTATTCTAAGCCATCCATTTCTATCCAATCCTCCTATAAAATCTCATTGTTCTCAACAAGAGTACTTATTTTTCCTTAAGGATACACTTTTCAATTATAGATTTTCAATTCTAATTATATAATATATATATTATAGAAATAAATAATTTATTTATAATAAACATTATTATTTTGTTGTAATAACTATGAAACAACTTTCACATTATTAATTATTAAAAATGAAACTTCCCATCACACGATGTGTGAGCTATTTCCCTCACAAAGTGAAAAATTATATTTTTTGTCATTGAAACTATTAAATAATTATAAGGGTGAAATTTATTAATACATATGAAATATGTAATATAATTCTGACTATTAATAAGAAAATTATAATCCACTATTTTTTTAATTCATTATGAAATGAAACTGTTAATAATGTATTTTGTAGATATCCACCTCCATGATGTAATATAACTCATTTTTGCATAATGATAGTTTTTTATAAAATAATAAATTATAAAATATTAATAAAACCACTAATAGTATATAAATAATATCATTATTATTCTTTATTAAGGATATCATTCTGAAAATAAAATACTTCTAAAATCATAATGATAGATAGATTATGTTTTGTTCATGTTTGGTTGGATTTATAACCTATAAAAAAATGGTACTAAATAATATCATTCTAGGAAATGGAAACATAATTTTAATAATATATGATATTATTAAGTGAATAAATATATATTCTCGTTCTATAATTGTTATCCTATAAATAAAACCATTCACTATGATACTACTTTGTGTTTGTTAAAATTCTTCCAAAATTTTCATCATTGAATTTATATTCAATGATAGTAACTAAAACACACATAGAATATAATTTTATGGTTATAAATATTTATAAATAATAAATTATGTTAACATGAGATATATCATAATTATAAATTTTGGGGGAATAATTAATACTGACAATGTTCTCATGAATCATGTTGAATAGGATAATGATTACTCACACCCTATTTTGAATATATTCAAAATTGAACTTACATACATGTTGGGAATAAAAATAAATTGGTTTTATAAAATAATATTGTTTATATTATGTTAAAAAATAAATTATTATGATCCTTGGTTTTTTATATAGGGTTTTAGTGCGTGATTGTGGAAGTCATGGGAAAATGTAACAGTTTCTATCTCAGTTGTCCTTTAGTAAGGCATGATTCACTATTATTCAACAATGTTCATTTATATTATATATATATATATCCAAAATATCTTATGATATTATAAAAAATTGTATGAAATTTATAAAATAATCAATTCATATTATTCCATTCTATGGAATATGATTGATATCTAACATAAGGTAATTTTTATAATAACTCTATCTACATTGTTGAGTTGAAACGTTTTTCCTTGATATATTTATGTAATATAAAATGGTATAACTTTGATAATTTTTTTATTTATTCCATTTTAATGTTATATTATCTTTCTTCATATTGAAACTTTGATATTAATAATTCTCATTATCTAATATTATTTTTTTCATTAATCGTCAATAATTTCCCTTCCTAAAAATGTAATCCATTTCAATTAGAACCATAATTATGATTTATATCTTATGGTATTAATATTTTATCAATACTAATATCTAAATAAAATATTTTTATCCTTTTTTATATATGGTATTTGAATAATGTGGCATTGAAACATAACATTATATATTCTGATAACATCGTTGCTACTTATCAGTTACGCATTATCATGGGGTTTTCACCCTTTTTCAATATCTCGTTATCTTGTATTATTTAGATATTACCTTTACATGTTACAGAAATATATTCCTGGTTCAATATAACTTTATTTTTTCTCTTTAACACATTTTTTATGTTCTAAATTTTTTTACACTTTTATGTATATGTGACTTACGATTATTTTTAATTTCTTATTTTCTATTAGGTATCTCTACATAAAATGTTTTCCAAATTAAAACCATATAATAACCATAATTATTTTATGTAAACATATACTAGATGAGTTAATTTTCAATAAGAATGTAATAATATATTTCCTTTCTTCAATTATCCTATGCTCATTTCGAAAAGCATCACATGTGTGGTTTGTTTTTGATTAATTCTCTTTGACCCATAAAATGTTTATTACATCATTGGAACTCAATATTTATGGAATATATTCATTTATTAAAAAATTTAAATCCAAAATTATTTAATACCATATTAATTTTGAAATATATTTGATAAATCCTTCAGTTATGATTTGATACAAGACAATGAAACCCACATAATTATAAAAGGTTTTATCAGGATTTTGCATTTGGAATAGTTTATTTTTCTCATCTGGGGGATGTATTCATGTACACATTATGATTTTCATTATGATATGGGTGGTACTTGAAATATATATCCAAATTATACATTTTTAAAATTTTTATCTCATGATATATAATGTGTGGTGAATTGGTTGAAAGCGTATTCACAAAATGTTATGTGATAGGTGTGTTCAAAATTATATTGAACTCCCATATAATAGGTAAGGATTTATATCTCATGAGATGATAAGTATGGGGTTAGGGAGTGAACCAAATCCACTATGGGTCCTTTTCCACTGGGTGATTATTGTCCTAGGAGTGAGCCTTGACCTTTTCTGATGATGTCATGTTTTATATTGTTGAAATATTTTTATTATTACTTAAACCTTTGATATAATTTTCTTATTCCATGATTACATTTTTATCTGACGGTATACTTTCAATGTATTTGTTTTTAATTTTTATATTACATGTTCTTCAGTAATGATTTATTTACAACTGTTATTGTCCCGTGTTATTTTTAGTAATAGTTTTACCCTAATCATGTTTTATCATATGCATAATTATCTAACCCTTAATAACATGTTTATAAGTATTTCACTTAATAAGAATTGGATCCTTGAAATTTATTATGTTCCCCTTTATCTAGATAGGATAATATTAATACAATATGATAAGTATGGAAAGGTAATATGAAGTGTTAAATTATAGAGAGGTGTGAAAATAATTTGTAAAATATGATAGTAGACCTCATTTACCCTAGAACTAAATTTTCTTGTGGTAGAGTGAGAGTTTTTTCTTATGTAGATGTTAAATTTTAGTAATAATATAAAATAATTTTATTTTCATATGGGGATTATATATAGAAAATATGAATGGTATATGGAAGGATGAGTGATATAATTTTGTAATTGAAGAATTACAATCTAATCAAGAATAAATAAGGAATATTGGATAATTATATTCTTCCAAAAGGTTAACATTCAAAGATAACCGAAAATGGTGATGCCATGAAAAGTTATAGTATAAGGACCCATACTTTACATAAATTTATATTACTTAAATTTTGATTAATATTCATTAAAAAGTAAAAAAAATAAAAGGAACATAAAGGAATAGTGTCTTTAGAAAATAAAAAACATTAAAAAATAGTTCATAATATATCATCATTGTATCCCACTTATTTCATCCTAATTAATCGCCTTTTGAAATATGTTACTTAATACCCTACTTCATGAACATGGGAAAATAATCATATGAAAGGGTAAGATCTTATTCTCAATAAATGTAAAAAAGGGATATATGAATCATGTCATATTTGTATGATATAAGAACATAACATTTGAAAATCTTATCCCATTAATGAAAGACCGTGAAATCTTGTCATGGGATAAATCATAAAAGATCATAAAAAATCAAAGAACACAATCCAAAAAGTCATAAAAAATGTAATGGAGTGTTTCTAAATAAACATAAGCATATAAAATCTTTTCAAATTAGTTAATTCTCGTTTCCTAAACCATTGTAGCAGTCAATTTCCATTACAAAACAATGTTCACACCTTATTCCAAACCTGTATTACTAAACCCAAATCATTTCCATTACAATCCATATATATTTCATGAGATATTAATATTTAATAAATTATTTAGAGTGAAATATAGGTTCCTCCCATCTCATAATGAAATCATTCTCATGTGTCCCATAAAAACATTAATCATTCATCATAGCATAAACTGAAGAATAATATGGGTTTCTTAATAATAATTCCATCATAATCCATATAAAACAAATGGATTTCATAAATATAATTCCATAATAACCAAAATCAAACCATATTAATAATAGTTATTGAAACATATCCCTATTAAATAATATCATCTTATATGGAAAATTATTTTGATAAAACACATGATCGTAATTCAGGAGGAATATATCATTTCTTCTTAAAAAAATGTTTCTTATTTTAAAAATGTCATAATAATTTGAAAGAAAAGATTTTATTTGAAAATAAACATGATATAATTTATTGGAATATTCATTGAAATAATTTTTTTTGAAGATGTAAAAATTTGTTCATGCCATATAAGTTAAAAACATTCACCTCATACTTTTTCCGGAAAAGTAAAAATGTACCACGTACCAAATAACGAAAAAAGATTCCATTCATACCATTTATTAAAAATTCACCAATGTGTATTTTAGAATTTAAATAATTATAGAATAATATATATTTTATTACATTTTTAGGTAAAATTATTCTGAATGATAAATATACCGTATTTAATCATTAAGAATTTACAATCACAAATAATAATGGGATTGAAAAATTATGCCTTACCATAGGACGAATATACAATGTATGGGTTAGAACCTCCTATTAAATTAAGTAAATAATTTCACTAACATATTCTAGAAATGTAGTCATTTTCATGATATCATATATGATCATATTATCATTCATTTGTTAGTAACCTTTAATTTTTACTCGTTATTCGAATATTAACTACGTTATCTTCTTATGAATGTTTTTTCGAATAAGTACTATTTATACTTAATAGGGCATAGTAATATACTTAAAAATGATACTAATATAATATATATAATATATATTAATTTTTTAATTTTTTATATTCATTCTTTAATGAAGATTGTTTATAATGAATCAAATCGCATCGTGGAGATGGTTGGTCATATGTATGCATGAGAAAAAATATCATTTCCATAATTAATTAATGTTTATGAAGTGTATAGTGTATAATATTTTAGAATAAATTTAATTTCATAGTAATAATATATTGTTATTTTTAAATCATTGTAATTATCCTAGTAAGGTGAAGCTGAAAAAAATATTACAACACAACGTGCAGACGGTAACCCATACGTACGCACGCATGGTGACTTAATTTTTCATAGGATGAATTGAAGGTTGAATATGGTGGTTTTGTAATTATAAAAACAACTCTGTATATATATGATAATGGAGTTATTACTTAATATTGATACAACTCATGGATATGAAGTCGGAGAATAATGAATTTTGAAAGGATCGGTAGGGGATATTACCTCTTCTTCAACATGCTTCCCCTAAATCTATTCATAGAACACTAGAGTTTTCCATTTATTAATAACATAACCAATATAATTTAACAATGGAATTTGATTAGGGAAATGTATAGGGAATTTCATATATTTTAGGCTCAATTTGAAGACAATAGGTGATGGAAGAGGTTCACTTTAATAATTGAGGAGATGGGTACTTTTGGGATATTAAAAAATAATAATCTATAATAACATAAAAACCTAACCAAATACCACAAAAGTGTCCCAATTTAAAATATTAAATTTGATAAGGTGGTAATATAATCAATTAATAAATTCTAGATAAGTTTTTATGTCAATTTAATTAATATCATTTTAATTAACACTTACTTATTCTGTTTAATTTCAAATAAGTTGAAAAATATGTCCATATTAAAAGGGTGAAATATTTACTTATTTGATGTAAATTAGACAATAAATAAGTACCATAGAAAATATTATACCAAATCATAATTATTTTTCTATATATTTTTAAATAATTTAATAAAACATTGTTTTGATAAAAAATTTATAGTGTCTATTTTGACACTATTAAATTCATTGATATTTATAAATAATAAGATAATATATTAACTTCAAGAAAACAATTTTATAATATTAATAATTTTTCAAGGTGATATTGAAAATTTTGTGGACATATTAATTAATATAAATTATGTTTATTTAAATATTTTAATAACATTTACTTGATATCATCAATAATAAAGTAAATACTATATCACTTTTATGAGATGATAGAAAATCATATTTACCTGATTATTATAGTACATTCCTCATTCAAAGTGGATGTTATGATAATTGAAAAAAAGAGGATAAATTATAAAACAAATAATTTGTTGAAATCATTGAATATTATCGATCCAAGAGTACTTCATTTGGATTTGACATATTGTTTTTTATCAAAAACAATATTATATTTTACATGATTTTATTTACTCTAAGGATAATAATAGAAAGAATCCTTTAATAGAGAATTATCAAAATGATGAAGCAATTAATGAATATTAATTCTTGTTAAACATTGAATTATAGATAACCACAACAAAAGATAATGTTAAAGATATGAAATTCACTCCTTGGTCATGAGTTTTACTCATGTTGATTTTTTTAACAATTTTGATGATTATACAACCTAATAAGGGAGTAAATAAGTCTTACATGAATAGTTTAATTAGCATGTTCAACTAAGATTAGATTTTGGAGTCTTTATGAAAATCAGTTTAAACAACCCATATAAAATGCAACTAGAGTTGGTCATATAATATTGATATTTACAGAATACAGTTATTTTAAAAAATGTCCATTTTTTATACACCTTGTTATCCTATGTAAAAAATTATTAATTTTGATGAAGAATAATTTACTTGTATGCTTTTGGTGCATCTACTACATTATTGAATGAATGGATTCACTGAATAAATGGGGATAAATTTTATGCGAAAGTATTATTGAGTGATTTTATTAGTCATAAATTTTCTAGAGGGGGTTGGACATGGGAAATAATTACAATGAAATCTAGAGTAATAATTAAATATACAAAAAACTAAAGGGGGTATTGGGGATAAATTATTTTTATGTTTCATATTTATTCTAATTGATTTTTTAACCATTATTTTATATATTAAATGTTGATGGAATGGGTGATTGACAGAATATTCACAACAATAATGACATCTACAAACATGCGATGTATTTGGGAAAAGTAGAATAGATTTTTTTTCTATGTTGAATCTATGGTAAATGTTATTAAATCAGATGACTGGGGAAAGGATCATTATATTATGAAATTGTACAGATGCTGATAGTGTTTCCTAGTAAAAATTGTATTTGAATTTAGTGGTGATATCATTTGAGGATATTGGAGTTATCTTCTAGTAAAAAGAGAATATAATATGAAAATGTTGAGAAACTGTTAAATGTATTATTAGGTTAATGGAAGAACAAATAAATGATCCAAAATATATGAAAATGTTTAAAGGAGTATGCGATGGAACAAAAATTAATTGATTAGGTGATTAATTAATTTGAATAGTTATGGAATTTTTGAGAAGAAAATAATGAAATGGAAATGTAATAGTAATGTAAAGACCATCCTAATATGATATAAGCACCATCAAGTGTCTCATATGCATATATTTTATTCTAGTTAAACATGATTCTAGTGAAGTATGAACAATATATTCTTCACATATGTATTTTATTCATTAAAGCATCAATTAAACATAAGGATGAATCTCTATAAACATGATGGAATAAGTGCAATAACACAAGATTATAAAGGAACGTTATATCCTATAGTACACACAACATGTAATAATGAGTCTAAATGAATCAAAATATATAATTAAAATAAATTTATTTAATGTAAAATTTATCACCATGCCATTTAATTGGGGTTTAGGAGTAGTAATAAATATATTATGAATTATATATTAAGGATATAATCAATATAAATATATTTATCAACTTATAGGAAATTGAAAATCTATTTTTTATAGTAATTTAATTCATCAAATAATTGTTTTCATAAAAATGGATTTTTTTCTCACTATATGTAAGGAATATAATAAATTATTAATAATTCTAGAACATGTGATTGATGAAATGAAATTTACTTTTCAAACTAGAAGCCTAATATTATTTTAGTGTATGATCACATATTTTTCTAGGTAATTTTTTTTAAAATGTTTGGTTATATCTACTTGATCTAGGATGTATTACAATTAGAAATGGGGTATGAACATGTGTTCTGCGATATATTATGTATTGTAGGGATGAAACAAGAATAATAGGTGCTTTAGATATATACAACAATTAATAATCATGAACCCAATTCATGACATGAATTATTTACGTAGACCCAATGAATTTAATTCATGTCCTAAATTAAATCAAACCATGTAAATATTTACCAACCCATTATGTTTTACACAACCTGTAAATATTTTTGGCACCTTATAAATTTATCCCACCCTATAAATGTGTGGTAAATATTACACCCCTTTAAACATGTAATGAAATAATTTACACAATGTGAAATATTTGTTTTAATTTTATAAATACATCGTAAGGGGATTTTGGAAAAATTAAAAGAAAAAGGAAATAAATTTTTAAACAATGTTTTATAAAGTCATGTCGTTTAAAAGTTTACACATGCCTTTTTAAAGGACCTATATACTTGTATTTTTTAAACAATGACTCCACGTTTAAACTATATAACCTATGTGCATCTCTTTCTCTATTTAAAACCATATATAGTTGAATTATAAAATACATCAACAATTCATATGGGTGTTTCTGTTGCTCTTGAACATCCATTCCTATATTTTTATGGTACCCTTTATAGTACTTCTTCAACTTCTCTATCTTTTACCAATTGAATTTTTAATTATTATTAAAATGAATAGTGAAGAAGGTTGCTACCATGGATGAAAGGATTTTTTATTTCCTTCTTAATATTTAATTTTAGTTGTTTAAATATAATAACAAATTTACTAATTTAATTATTAATTGTATAAGAAATAAATGTGATCTCTGCTTCACCCCATTCATGTAAAAAATAATTGGATGATCTGGGTTGAATATAAATCACTTTTTTTCTACAATTTGATCTTTTGGGAACATAGTCATAGATACTAGGACATTCATCCACCCAATAACTCTTCCAGAAATGGATCAAATTACTACCGAGTTAGCTTTAAATTATATACCTGTGAAAAACTGAGAAATTTATTAATTATTTCCTCTATCTTATGAATTGTCTTGAATTATAAATTGTGTGATTTTCATCGTATAATAACTTAATTTTATTTTAATTATATGATAATTTAAACATGGTTATGGATAAATGATAAATATAGCTTATTTGAAATGACATATAATGATAATTATGAACCTGAATTATTCGAATATATTTATTCCGAGAAATGATAATTTTATTAATTGATCATTATTTCATTTGATGATATATGTGGTATGCGTAATATTGGAATATCATTTTCATGGTATATATTTTATGATTATTTGAAACTTGTGTGAATGATGCCAAAGGGTGAGATTATTGATATTCATTTGGATGATATTTAGATAAACCTAAGGGAGAGATTTTGATATTCTAGTGGTAGATATTTTGACATGCATAAGTGTTAAACAATGATATGCATGAGGATGATTTTACTAATATGAATTATGGAATGTTTTTGACATTCATGATAGATAAATTTCGGTATGTTCGATGAAGTGATTATTGTTTGTTTTATGGAAAAGTCTATTTTTTACAATATAAAATGATGAATTCGTCATTTGGAGGAGAATTTGTGATTGACTCAGGTGTTCTATACTAATGTGGGTGGATCTACACTTAGATATAGATACTCTATAGGGTTCCAGTGATATTTTAAATAGCCTCAGATGTGAACCCTTATCTTGTGGGTTAGCAGGTTTATTACATTTTAAATATTAATTTATTAAATTAAAACCTTGTTATTAGATTTATAGTATACACAATTTTTCATATACTATATTTGTTTTGACATAGTGGTGTCAACCTTCTAAGTTATATTCTTGCCCTGGATGAGTCATCATTTGGTACTTGGAAAGATTTCATGGATACATGATTAGACAAAGGTGTGGTAAATTTTTGTTGATTTATAAATTATATAACGATTTAGATCGTGGAGTTAAGACATACATGAGATTAAAATTTTATATTTTCTATTAATAATTTGATTCTACCTAGTATTTTATCATTATAACAATCACCATGTCATTTATTATCATTAATATTTTTATTACAATGTTGTTTTACTATGTGGATTTATTTATTTGGTCATTTCATCGAATTAGTTGATTGATTATTTATTCATATTGATTTATCTAAATATGTTGCTCAATATTTTTTAATTTTTATGAATTATAGATTAGCCTAATTGGGTATAGTCTCACCACTATACCCTTTACTCACATGATACTAGTAGAAATACTATGGCATTTAAAGATGATCCCTTGAGGTCACATAGTGAATCATCTAGTTTACCTGAGGGATCCATAGGTTGGGGACGTTACAATGTGGTATTTGAGGTTTAATTTTTTTACTTTATAATTTGAGAAAGGTAAAAATAAGACTAGGATATGTCGGGACTTGGTTGTGATTTTTTTTATGAGATAATTTTTCTAATTTACAGTTGATAATCTAGATGCCTTAGGATGGGATTTTTGTTCACTATCTATTTTTTTCTATTGTTTGAGGATATTTCACCTTTGGTGATTCAAAATTTTATCTAATGTTATTATTCCATGAGATTTATAATCATTTCCAAGTATGTAATTTAATTATTATGAAGGACTAATGATTTTAAAATAGGGATATATATATATATATATTCACATTTATGGTCCATGATAGGGACATATTTCTTTCATTTTATATACATGAAAATATGAATAGTGAAACGGTACACATATTATATTTGAAAAATGATATATTAGAAATATTAATTTATTGAAATTTGTTTGTTAAACCATGTTTGGAGATCCTAATAACATGTGTTTACCTATGGTTGTCCCCCATTGAGGTATTCCTTGTAGTTATCTAGTGTTTTGGGGAGTGTGTATGTTTTTTTTGGAAAATGTATCCTTTTCTTCATTGAGATGAATTTTAAGTTTGTGGAAGTATAAATTCTCATATCAGATCTGATCAATTACATCATGTAGCTAATAAGAATCATTTGGATGTTTAGCTTCATGACAACCACATGAGGTTCACACAATCCATGGAAAGTGATACGATTAACTTCATGCCTTCAATGTCTGATATGATGAGTTATTTTCCGCTACACCATCTTCCTACATTCACTGTGGAGGGAGGACCCCGTGAATCCATGTTTTAGATCAATTTACACTAGTTGACCTTCAATAAAAATTTGATACCCATAGAGTTAAGGTTGAATCCTACTGTATAGATGGCTCTGGGACCTTCCTAGCATTGGTTTGATATTCTAGAACAATCATGGAAGAAAGAGAAGTTATCCTAGAAGAAAATTTATTAAAATATTCTGATTGAAATATATACTTGGATTATAAGGTATAAGAGGGATCATGAATTCTTGCATTGGAAAATAGCGATATTATCAGTGATAGATATTTCTAAAGGCTTCACTAATGTGTAATTCATTACTCCTTACTTATAATTTCTTTATATTTCCCGGAAGAGATTTTTTCATGATGGGATTATATTCAAGATACTATGATGGGCTATCATCTTCAATTTTAGTTGATATTTGTACATTATAAATTTTTATATTATCCTAGTGGGAATTCTGAGAGAGTCCTGAAGCATCAGCTATTATATTTTAGAAGGGATCACTAGGAGCACAACATATAGTTAAATATATTGATGCTAAGATAGTAATCACTAATGAAATAGCGAGGATAGATCCCTAGGTACTAAAAATCTATCACATGACCATGTTCTATAAAAATGCTATTATTGTTGAAGTTTGGGCCCAAATCACCAACAATGGGACATTACAAATTTGTATCTGATGATAAATTTTTATCAAGATACTTTTTTAAAATCAGATTTATAGAGAGATCACCAGAAGGTACACATATAGCATGATCATATAATTATGGCCAATCATCCTTAGAATGATTGAAATTTTTAGTTTACTATTCATATTATCGAGAATATGTTATGAGAATGTATTATGTATTTTGGATGTTCCTAGGATAAGTATTTGAAACTAATGTATTAAAATATTAACAATAACTTCCATGCATAGATCCAAATGGATCCTTTAGAGGCCCTGTATGGAAGATAGTTCCGTCCCCCTCTTTGTCGGTTAGTGTTTGGTGAGTTAATGCTTTGGGAGGACAATATCATATTATAGATGGATGATCATGACATTATGATAAGAAATTAGTTGGTGACCATATTGATCTAATAGAAATCATCTGATAACCACCATAGAAAACCTTTAGACTTTGACATTTTCACTGATTTTTTCAACAGGTGTTTCCTGGTCTTAGGAAACACCGTATCAATAAACATGTTAATCTAGCATTTGGGTTTGTCTAATCATTTTATATTATGGAAAGGATCAGTCTAGTGGTGTTCTTTTTGGAACATCCAAATCACTATAATGCAATGCATGATGTGTTTCTGGTGTCTCTCATTGGAGATATTATTTTTTACCCTTCTTAAATGATATTTTTTGAAGGAGTTTATTTATATGTTGATGAGTCCATTAATGATCATCTGATATATATTGTGGAAAATTGTGATAAGAGCCTATAGTGGATGAATATTCCATTAGTGCGGGTACGATTTCATCATTTTTGTTTCCATGTTAGACATGAGATAAGAAGTCTTTGTTAGAATCATAGTGGTTATAAATCTTCGTTGATAGCCCCTAATAATGCATGAAGCTTCTAAGTGATGAGTTTTTATATGATAGGGAGGTTGTAATACCATATTTTTTTTTGGTGAATATATTTTTAGTTTTATTTAACTCACATTGAGATAGGTTATCTTTTTTTTACACATGGGATGTCATGATGAGGTCCATGATGGGTTATGTGATCCATGGTTTCGACAAGAATATGAGGTGTGGTCATGATACATAACAAATTCACATCACGAACCTAATTAATCATGTGAATCCTTTATTGTAAACTGATTATATTAATTCAAAACCATTAAATATTTAAACACATCATAAATTTTACACAACCAATTATTATTTACAACCCCTATAAATTGTTTACTCTGTTAATATTTACCCCCCAAATAACTTTTACCCACCCTATAAATATTTATTGAAAATTCAAACCCAGTAAACATGTCCTAAAAAGTAAGAGATATCACGAAAACATTTTACACCACATTAAATAATTATTTAATCTTTTGAAAACTCATAGTGATTGGATATTATGATAATTAAATAATGAAAATGGAGTCTATTCTTAAATGACTTGAAATGAATTCACAAGATGTAAAATCCAAGAACAACCTTTTTAAATTCCATAAAGATTTATTTTTTCTTATACAAACTCCCAATTAGACTATAGAACCTCTATACACATCCTTATAAACAATAAATCCTCCATTGATGATGTTTTGGTGTCTTATTTGATGTGGAAGTGAGTTCTTGTTTGATCTTGGACCACTAGAAGTAGATTTTATGTTTCAGAAACTTTTTTTCTTCCACTCCTCAATAAAATTCAAACATAATTAATATGGATTATCAAAAGTAAGGATGTATCTGATCACTACTAGATTCATGAGTATTTATCATCCACATTTCTTATTTTGAGGTGGGTGGAATAAATCTAATTCTTATTTTTTCTGATTTAATTATCCAATGCATATGAAATATGTTTTATCGTTCTAGAAGTCACCACATGAAACCAAATTAATTGGAAAATACATATGGAATAGAAACTGGGTTTTTTGACTATTGGATCTTGTTGGGACCATAATCATGGTGACTGGGACTTGCAACCCCCTAATAGGTGTTCCATACCTGAAACATATTTTGGCTTGTTCTGATTTTCATTATCTCCCTATGATCAACTATTCAAATTGAAACATTTTTCAAATAATATTATAAATTTTCATAATATATAAATTTGGTGGTTTCTTACGGTATAATCACCTTAGATAATTTTTGGATAAATGAAATATTAAATGAATATTGGGATAAATGATTAATGAAGCGGGTTTGATATGATTATGTGGATAATTTGGAAGAAAAATGAAAGGAATATTTCCAATTACTGAAAAATAAAACATGATGTATTAATAATTTATTCTTATGAGGACATATATAGAAAGTGATATTTGGACTAGTTATTTTTCTTCTATATCTTCTGTGATTACATGCTTCTGATGTTACTGAAGTATGAGGGTGATATTTATGATTTTTTTGAGGGTTGACTCTGATATTTATGGGGTGTGGGATTCTGATATTCCTGAGGATGAGATTATGATATTCTGAACTATGATAGTTTTATATGCTTAATGGCTTGATTTCGGTTATCCATTAAGGGGATATTCTTATATGCTAGAGGGAGGGATTTTGGTTTGCCTATGGGTGATATTCTTATATGCCTATAAGAGAGATTCGATTTATCCCAATGGATGATTCGATTTGTTTACAATATCATGTGAGTGATTCACCCTCGATAAGAGAATCTACCTATGAACTGAGTGATCTATCATGATGTTGGAGGATCTACCCTCACGGACAATTCATTAATGGTGTATTTTTTGAATTTTACTAAAAAAATTATTTCTCAATAAATACATAAATATATAAATATTTCTACAAATTTCATTTCATTTTCATTAAAACCCTAATTTATTATTAAAAATATATATCAATTTAAAATATGTATAATTGATTTATATATTTTAATATTACCTTCATTTAAATCATAATTATTATTGAAATTTTTTAAGTCCATTTTTTTGCATAGAGTCAAATTTTTCATAAAAAATAATTTCATTTTATATATTTATATTAAATGTAATTTATAACACTTTTTTGAATTAAATTTCAAAACATATGTTACATTTTTAGAATAAAGAAGTTAAAATTTGGTATATAGGTCCCTTTTATTTTTGAAAATTTTGAATAGTAATTTTTTTAATTGTGTTACTAGGATAATGGGAAAGTTGGGGTAATTAATGTTTAAAATAATGATATAGACTAAATAATGATCATTATAGTTCCCATGAATTTATTTTTTTATTATATATCATCTATAACAATCCCAAAGTCTATTAAATGGCTATTTTTTTAATTTTTCTATAATTTTGACCCATTGTATTGTTTTATAGAATGAGAAGTCAAAAAACTATTTTCCATGTATTATTATAATTAAAATTATGACTTAGGAAATAAGATGATATGTTCAATTAAAAATATTCATTAAAAAAATAAATTATTTTCTTAATCGTGTTAATTTATTTTGATATTTTGGATAAGTAATTGTCATAAATTCTTAGGAAACATCAACAATCTTCTTTTTCATGCAGGAAAAAAAATTAAAATGATTTTGAAAACACAAAATTAATATTTTTTGAGTGATTTTTCATTAATTTATTTTGATAGATAAAAATTACATACTATATATGTTTGGATTTATTGGATTGAAATTAAAAATTGTTGGCTTTAGTTTTAAATATCGGGTTAAATGAATAGTTTCGTAATTGATATTAATTTTTTTCTATAAAAACTAATATTTTATTAAATGATTTTAAAAAATTAAAAAATTTATCTTCATCCAATTGAATTTTTTATAGTGTTATAAATAAACCATTTTACATTTATGGTTATTTATTCATTTACAGTAACATTATTAACACTTAATGGGTCGAAAACATTAATATTATAGTACTTGTACGAAGTGATGAGGAAGGGTTGATACTAAAATATAACGGTTAAAAGGCAAGTAAACTTGTAAAATTTCTATTTTTTGGAGATTATTTAAACTAATTCTCCTATTAAATTAAAATTCTGTAAATTTTTTATATTATAATATGAAATATGATTTTTATTAATTTAAAACATTAAGAAATTCCATGAATGCCCATGTCCTTAATTATAAAAGAACACATTAATTTTGTCTATATTATATCATTTTGAGATATCTATATATACCAAAACCAACCCACTACTCTTATCTAGATCCACATAAATGTTTCATATGTTTTTACCTTTCAAAAATAAAATCCATATTTCACAAGATAATTGGTCTTAATGAATTCTTTCGAAGTAGAGGTAATCATCTTTTCTGACTCATTCAATTTTACTTTGTTTTTATAAATTCCTTAAATATATTTTTCCCATTATAAAATAATAAATAATAAACCAGAAATATATTTATATGTTTTTATAATAATTTGAAAACCATATACCATCTTCTTTTCTTTCACACGAAAAGAGAAAACATCGCTCGTTTGTACGTACAACATACCATATTCACATAGAGGTGTATGTAATTTATTAGGAATTATATATTTGGATGGTTATAAATAAGAAAATAATGATTATATATGATATATAAAACATAAAAATTATATGAAAACTATAATATTATATATATATATATATATAATCATTTCTTCTTATGTATTAGAAAATGATAACTTCACTCGTGCGTATGCGTGGACTACAACCTCAACAATGCAATGCGTTCTGTTTTTAAATTACAAAATATATAAATTGTAATAAGGATATATTTAATGATTTTATATGAAATATATAATATATTAATAATATTTTTAACATTATTTATTATTCACCTTTCGTCTCTTCATTCGTTGAAAAGTGAAAACTTCATACTCGTGTGAGTATGACCTACAATCTCCGTGAATGGTTTAATTAATCATTCTAACAATATATTTGATGGATGAAAAAATAAAAATTTAATGAATGTATTATTTTTATAAAATGAATAATATTTCTAATATGATTAAATCATAAAAAAAATATAACCACTAGGACTACAGAAACAACACATACATGAAAATGGAAGTAGATAACACTGAAAATAATGATAATAATAAATAATTATCATCAAAATTGTGGTAAAACGATATTAATGGATCATTTAAAATATTATATACATGTATATGAATTTTATATGCACATATTATAAATATAAATTCTTTATATAATTGTATAAATAATGGTCATCTAAATGGAGAAAAGTTGTAAGGGACATTTTGTCAATTTCCATTCACAGATACATATTTTATGATTATGCACCCAATTAATCTAATATGTTTTATATAACAACACATTATGTGTAATATAATGAATAATTAATAAATAACATAATTGAAATTTACATTTAAATATATTTCATTCAAATTTAATTGATGTGAATTTTAATAAGACGTAATTTTTTCATGAAGAAATTTACATTTATTGGGTTATATTACTTCTTCATTGCATTATAAATTCAATGATATTTTTTATAATTACTTATATTTATTTTATTTTATTATTTTAATTTTTTCATTATGATTTACATTTTATACACATAATCAACTCATTTATTTATTATAAATTCAATAGTCTTACTTTGTTAAATAATTTCACATTACCTTCTATTTAATGAGGCATATTTTAATATCGGGTTCCTAATTTCTTTTATATGATATATGTAAATATATGATACCTATTTTATTTGTTAATAATAATTATAAATTTGACATCAAATTTCTCAAAAATGTCGATTTTATTTTTATAATCCATAGTATTACTAATTAATCCTTATACAATTAATATATATAGTATTTTTATTCAAAATTTAGTTAATTCACGATGGTATTACTAATAAAACATTTTCATTACATGATAAAAGTATTTTTTGATAAGTAAAATTTTCATTAATTAAATTGATCATTACTTATACAAGGAATGAAATATAAATGAATTGATGGGTAGTGCCTAGGTGTATATAGCCCCATTATGCATCAATTATTTTCAAGAGACAATGATGTATTATTGAATTAAATGGGTATTTATTCATTATATTAAATGGACTTGGTGTACATTCATGACAATAATTTTATCATGATAAAAGAGATCATGATTCTTAATTATGTGAATTTCCACTACATTTTATTTATTTATTATTATCCATGGTATTAAAGAATTATAATATCAGCTAGATGAATTCCATTCTCATTTATTTTTTAATAGAATGCATTTTTTGTTATTTTCCCAGACATATTAATTGTTATTTATTTAATCATGATTGCATCAGTTCTACTTAATGCTTATTATTATCTTTTTTTAGCTAAAAAATTATTATATTATTTTCCCTAGAATATGATGAAGGATTCTTTGAATGATTTAAAGGTTAAAAAATAATTTGTCTGACTCTGTTTCATATTCTTCCCCCAAATTTAAATTAAGATGAAAATATATATCTGGTTCTTCATGACTACAAAATTATTCTATTAATTGGGAAGATTTTATTTATATATATATATATATATACAATTTTATGATTTATATATTTGATTTTTTGTGCTAGGGCCAGGGTTGTTATAGTTTGTATTAATGTATGTTTAGTACAAAACATGGAAATATAATATAGGGAAATATATATTGGCAAACATAATATAATGAATGAATTTTTAGATAATTATAAGTATAGGATACCATCCAAAAAAATTATGATATGGTAGATATTTTTGTGTTTCCAAGTAATATTATTTTTTCTTATACAAAACATTTTAGTTTTAGCCAATGGATGGATCCCGTAGGAATCATTTTAACAACGAATATGATGTAAAATGTGTTGATTGTGATAAATAATATTGTATTTCGACTAACATGAAATATATTTAGGTAATTCATAATTAGTTATAATCATATAAAATTAATAACTTATACCTTAACCAACTATTTCCATCACAAATTAGAATATTGATAGTGTTTTATAAGTTCTTGTGTAGTGAAGGCCATAGAGGAATGAAAACTCAATTTCATTAATTTTTGATATATGGAAAAAGACCCCCCAAATAATATATTAAAATAATTGAAAATTATTTTATATTAAATATTTGGGAATATATCTACGAGTTATTGATGAAATATATAGTGTTCAATAGAGGGATATGAAGTTCATCCTGAGGCTACAATTATAGTTCAATGATTTATTTGTGAAGAATATTGTAATTAAAAATGCAGACCTAATCCAATGGTTTACTCTATGACCAAGGAATGATATATGATATTCTAATCAATGATGTCTGAGTAATTATTTTTCATTCTATTAGGATTTAATAATAATTTTTTAGAATATTTATATTAATGAAAATATATATATAAGAATAATAAGACATTTATGGACTTTTACAAAGTATATTGCCTTTATGGATTTGAAAACATATGATGAAACATACTGATAACCAATAAAAATTTATTAAGTTGTAATATAATAATGTTTTTTGGATAAATAGAAGATTGAAATTGGTGAGAAAAATGGGATACTATTATTGACAATGAATTGGATAGTGATTCACTAAAAATAGGGATTTGGGCACTCATTGACTGTTTTAATTACATTTTTTGGGATTTATTCAAATAGGCAATGATTTTATTTGAGGAATATATATTTAATTATCATTTAAATAATATAGTATTTTATTTTTGTTTATGGTGATTCACATTATATAGTAAAATGATTAGAATATATTAGAGATTATATTATTGGGTAATATATGTTTTTGGGTATATGAGAGATTATTATTGATTGAATATAAATAATAAATTAATCATAGATGAATAGGCTATCAAATTCATTAGTATTTTGGGTATCTATCTGGGATTTGTATATTTTTAAAATATTTATGGATTTTTATTTATCAAATTATCTAACATGAACATTGGGTGTGACTATTTAATTTATGGAGATTAATATTTTATTTATTTATTTAAATGTGTATTCATAATTACATCTACTAGCAGCCATTTTTTTGTTTAATCAATAAATATTGGTAAAATAACTTGGTATCCTATTATTTATTTTGTGATCAATTAAAATATTAAGTTAGTATTTTATCCATGAAAAGTTCATCTTCAATACATGTTATTAAGAGAATGATGAGATTGCGGAGGAAATTTGTTAACAAATGTAATTATACATTAAAAGTAAGAATATTATGTTATTTTCACAGTAAAAACTGTAATAGTTTCCCTTAATTCTAGTATAAGAATATTGAATAATATATTAAATCTTATTTCATTCTTTTAAAATTAATTGATGATCTTTATAACCATCATATACATATATGTGTGCGTTTTTTGTTTTTAACAATATACTGACCATGTTCACTATTACTCACTATCATTATATAAACACTATGTTTTATTCCATGAACATATTTTCTGTTTCCATGAATTTCCTCCTTTTTTGGAAACATTTTTTTTATTTCTGATGAAATTCATATTTCCCTTTCTATATTTTTAGAAAATGATTTATTTACCATTTTTTCATAAGTGGATTTTCAATAATGGAATTTCAAATTTCCAAAAAAAAACAATGATGAGGAAGTTAAAATTCAAAGGTTGCACATTATTGAAGAGGGAGAATGTAATACAATAATATTTTAAAAGAAAACTATGTTTGATTGTGTATATAAAACAAAATAATGATTCTATATGATCTAAAAAATACTATTAAAAGATATTTATTTAATGTATCAATTATTCCATTGATGATGAATTTAATTGTATGAATATTAATAACCATATTATAAAATATAAATAATGTAATAGATCAATAATAATATATTGAATAATTATTAGTAAATAAACACTCAATTTTTAGTAAAGACATTTAATTTTATAGAAAAATTGTTTTCGGAAAATGTGATTCTAATTTAATTTTATCCAATTATAAAATGTATAATTATAGATTCCAGTTTCCTAGAGATATTGTTTTGTTTATTAAATTTGATTTGGATTCAAGAGATCATGTCCCAAAGTACTAAGTAGTTTAGTATCCTACATAATCTAGACACATACACGATTCACATATTGCATATGAAAAAAGAAATTACACCTTAATATTTTTTGGTAATATCACATGTCCCTCTAGAATATCCCCACATGTCATTAGTAAGTTATCATCTAAGATTCATATGAATGGAAAAAATAATGTTATTCTAAATATCTCATTAAGAGTAAGATATATTTGAATCTATTATTAATAAATAAACAATTATCAATACGGAAGAATCCATATAGAAAGGTAAATAACTAAATAAAATTTTTGATTCAACAATTAATTGAGAAAGAAATGAATCAATAGATAATATATTTTTCTAAATATCATGGTTAATAATAACTGATTTCATGATAAAAGAGATGCATAATTATTATATATCATGATCTCAGCAACAAATTTACCTCCATTAGCATGACCTCTCAAAAGAAATTTTAAAAATTATTGGTATGTATACTTTATAAAAATAAATGTATAATGTTATCCAACTTATATGTCTCATAACACTAAAGATACATGAATGGTCTATCTATAAGGGGAACCACCCATATTTTTAGGTCCAATGCATTACCCATATATAAAAGGATCAATATAATTCAAGAAAATTATGCCTTATTGAAAAATTCATGTTTTGAATTTGGAATAAATAGTAATAATAATTTCCACAGTCAATCATATAAAATTAAAATTTAAAAGCTGTATGTAAAAATGAAATAAAATTTATATAATTAGAATAACAATTATATATAATATATATAATGGTAAGTTTAATTTACAATTATAATAAGAAATTTAACATTTCAAGGGAAGGTTAATGATTAATAAAATTAATCAATAAATAAATGTTTAGATGATTCCCTTTTCAAACTGATTGTAAACCATACAAAAATAATATTAATGATAGTATAAATATAACATTTCCCAAATGGATCATAAATAAAATTAAGAATATATTTTATTAATGAATAGAAATACCATATAATGACCATTAAAATATTATTTTGGAAAACACCCATTAAAAAAGTCATTTAAAATGAAATGTTCAAAAATATATTAGAAAATAATTTTCATTTAATTTAACCTATCATGCTTATAAAAGAAACCATAAATCAATGAGTTTTTATTATATTATGGAATTCTGGTGATTTAATGCATGTTTAAAAAATATATCTTTAACATTTTCTGTAAAATCAAAATAAGCATTTCTTGGAAAATGACAGGAATATATCTTTTAATAAAATTCACAAAAACATATAATAACGGGTAAAAATATTATTCAATATTTAGTGAATGTGAATGTATTTTCGAAAATTTTTATTTGAACGAAATGTTTTTTTCTAATAGAGAAGAAAAATATTTCTTTATTCTATTAAAATAATATATTAATATTTTTTGTACCATTAGGAGGAGGAATGATATAGATACATAAAAAATCACAAATAACTAGAGGGAATGAAAATAAAATGTAATTGAGATATGAAATTAATCATGACTTCATAATTTTCAATTAAAATCCACTTAGAATAAGTAATTATAATTTAATAATCAAATTCATTGAATTTTGTTAGATTCATGATATTGCATATAAAATGGACATTATATACAATATATAACATAAATAATGGACATAAAATTACAATATTCCTCAATGAAGGGGAATTTATGTTAAAACTCAAACCTCACACATCCTTTTGGTTGAACTAAATTTAAAATCCAATTTATTGTTTTTAATAATTTCATTATTTTATAAATGAACCATATTATTATTTATAATATCATATATGACACTCTTATAATATTATATTTACCATTTGATAATAATATTAAATTATTTACAATTTTCAGGTGTTAATTTCCTTGTTTTCTCATGTGTGTTTTTTCATGAATATTCGTGTTCTAGTTTACAGGAAATAAGTCAATCATCTACAAATGATATTAATTTTATAATTATTTTATTTATTTATTAGATATGTTTTAAATGGAATGCAAATAAATAGGTACATATTATATTAAAAGTAAATACATATAATAACATAAATATTATAAATATACATTAAATATATTATTATATATTTAATCATGAGATGTGTTTATTTAAAAATATTTATATCAATTCATGAGGTGGTAGTCCACCTTACATAAGATAAATAATTTTATTTTTAATTTGACGGAGGAGGTGATTGATGAATAATATTCCATCAACAAGATAACAAAGTATAACAATGGATTTAATGGAGTTATTATATTTTATCTTTTAATACAAAAATTAATGTGGGAATTAAAGAAATAAAATTGAAGAACTTTTATGAAATTCTCTAATATATGATATGTAATGACCTCAAAATTTATATAACAATACTTATTTAATTTATATTAATAATTATGAATAATATATTAATTTAATGTTAAGTAGGATGCTTTTTCCAATAGAACAATTAACATGAAACACTTGGTTTCCATTAAATTTAATGTTCCACACAAAACAAATTTATACGAAAAAAATAAAATAATAATAATATTATAAATGGTAGTTAACACATATTCATTTTATTTTCAAGAGTGAACATAACTAACTACATTATTATTAAAAAAATTTGGTTAATATTTTAACATATATCCAATAAATTTTAGAGGCTTAAAATAAAATTGAATTTGATTTTATCCATAAAATACTTTAATAGCTTCTAAATGGTTGATTTACAACCATTTGATGGAGAATCCAATTTAAATCTTGTTTTTGTCACTTTTATATGTTCTATTTTACAAATTAAAAATTTTCATTAATGTTAGGACATCAAAAATTAAATTGGATGAAATTTTGGTATTTTTCTGACAACGTTCAATTTTTTACGAATAGTGGAAAAATATTTCATTTTAATTAAAAAATACATTTTAATAAAATTTATTTATAGAAATAGATTGTAAATTCAATTTCTTTCAAAGTTTAATTGGATTATATTTTAATCATTTTATCCAATTATGGTCATTATAAGTAAATTCACATTGAAATTGGATATTAACAAATGAAAATCTTTTGGTAGTATTTAGTTTTTAAAAACAAGTTTTTTGGTTTTGACAACTGAAAATAATTTTAAATTACTTTTTTATAATTTTTTTTGAATATTGAAAAATGTATTACATGTTTTTAAATATGAGTTTCAAATTTTTTATGTTTATATATTTTATTTTTAGACATTATCATTAGTAACTTCAGAAAATATTTTATTTACCATTGTTAAAGTGTAAATCTGGTAAATAAGGGTACAAAATAATGTTATAATAATATTATATTACCATAAAAAATGTAATAATCATATTGGATGAGATATGTATAACCATGGTAATCCATGGGTCGATTTTAGGACCTCATAGAGCCATGTCTTTGTGAGATTACATTTAAATACTTTTAATTTAAAGTTCAAGAGAATATAACCTAAACATGTGTCTTTTAGTAAAAGAATTTTTATACAGGGATATATAAGAAATATTTTGAAATATAAATATTAATTTTAAATATAAAAATATTTCATACATCATGGTATTTTATTTATAATTTATATACATCGTATAAATAAATTTATTTATGACACCGTGGTGATGCTGTGACAACCTTTTTAATGAATTATTTAAATAAATGCGAATATAAATATTAAAATAAATTTATTTTGAAACATTTTATTCCAAAAAATATTAGTATAGAAGATTATTCCTTGTTATATTTTAATTAGTTATGTTTTATAAATTTATTAATTTGTTATGTATTTTATAAAAATCAGGATATCAATAATATATCAATTTACATAAATGAGTTTAAAAAAATACTATTTTATTAACATATATCATAGTCCTAAAAATAAAATATTCGTTTAAATGACTTATATAAGGTTGATAATTTCATTAATTAACCATTTTAGGTTATATTGTTATTTTATAGTAACTCTATTTACCATAAAGTATGAATATACATGATGATATGGTAAGAGTCAAATAAGTTATGTATGGGTTAATGATAAATGTTAATGTGAAATTTGATACTGAAACACGACTAAAAACAATATTATGAGAGTATTTAGAAAAATAATCATATTATCATAGAATTAAATGAGTTTTGGACATTTTTAATATCAAAATTATATTTTTTATAAAATAATCTTTCAAACATTGCTAAAGTACCCATCCTCCCTCTTATAAAGGGACACCACCATAAACCCATTAAAAACACCTCTAAATCCCCTTATATCATATTAAATATTTGCTAATAAGCTCCCAAAATTCCTCCATTCCTATTATAATCATTCCCCTTAGAAGAAGTAAATTCAAGAAATCCTTTTGGATCAAATCAAAAGAGGTTACCTGATTGGAGGTAATGTATTTTCTCAAGTTCATTTCCATTATTTTTCTTTGTCCACTCCATATGCTAGTATTATTATTTGTTTAAATAACACCACATGTATCTTCAATATACTATATTTTTTTTATGATAATTATTTTAACTACACTTACAAAAACTTCTATATAGTGGATACGAACATACTGTTTCTCTGAACGGTGAGCTGCTGCCTCATGAAATGATGATTGTTTAATTTTTCCTACAACCTCTCATGGTGGTAATTATGATGGAATTTATATTATATATAATATATATGATATTTATTTTATCTCTTTTATTATTTAATTTTCATTTATAAATACCATTAATCATTTGATATTGTACAAATATGATAATTTCATTTGAGAAGAAGTAGACTACCACCCCTCAAAGTGATATGACTCATTCATGCATTACATGGAACATATAAAGTATGGATGTAATGAAATTATATTAAAAATATGACACATATATTATAATTTATTATAATATACCTATGTATCATTCATTTTTCATTTCGTTAAATATGATTATGAAATTAAAGTAGCGTTCATGTGTACGTACGACTTACCGTCTTAATGAATTGTGAATTTAATTTCTTATATCCATATGATATGTTTTATTCTAAATTCATATATTCTATATATATATGATATATATTATATCTAAATCATTATTATTATTTTGGAGATAATGTACTTTTGACCAAATGTACAAATTGTAATTATAACAAGTTCATTTTTTACTCTAGTACCGAATATCGTCAAAATGACCAATATGAACTTGAATAATTATATAATGTTTATTTCAAGGTAATAAGTGATATAAAATTAATAATAAACTTTAAAAATGTTATTAATCAAGTATAAATTTACTTATGTTTTTTATTCAGGAAAAATAATGATCAAACATGACTATTCAGACTCAAGGTAAGGGACTTCGTCTCAATCTTCTATCATTGAGGCATGTTTTGATAATATACAACTCTGTATTTTACAAAGTGTAAAATAAACCCCTTTGAATTTTATATTCATTCAGAGGGAATAATTTTTCCACGAATAATTTTATAAAATTTCAAAATGAATGTTTTTATCATTTGGGGGGATAATGACTTCTCCATCGCTGTAATCGTTATTTGGATTCCTATATTAACATTAATTTTTTTAAAAGAAAAATAAATAAATTATTCCCTTTTTGGGTGTTTTCATATTCAAAATGGTTTTTGAAATGGATTTATTATTTCTATATCATGAAATGATTTCCTGTCATTTCTTGTGATTTCAAATGAAATGTTAGTTGTGAAATGTTTATATTGGTAATTTCTTATTTTTTATGATTATATAAAGGTAAATGGACATTTTACATGTGTTTATATGATAAAACTGTGATGGATGGTTATTTGATAAACCAAATTATAAGTGGTACTGTGATAAATCATGGATCAGTGGTTGTGTTATAACCTCCAATGCATTAGGTATGGAAGTCGGCCGTATGACTATATTTTTATTAATATGTGTGGAAGTCGACTATATGGTTATTTCAATTATGTATGTTTAGGTCCCAGGATACCTTTATATGGTATACATTGTTTTCTATGGGATTTATAGTTATATTTTTGTAACAAAAAGGGGATCGAATGAGCTTATATTCTGTTATGTGTTTTTTCAACTTTCTTAAGGTGAGAAGTATTAATTTATGATAATGTATTTATGGTTTACATGTTTTTTTGAAAAACTAACAGTTTAACTTATTTATATATCCTTTACTGGGGTTTTATACTCATCCCATGTTTTCTAATGTTTTTGAAAAGACTAAAATATTAATAGAGTGAAGGATGGGATCACTGAAATGTCATGCTGTTTAAATCATGGAAATAAGCATGTCTCTTTTTAAAGGTTTTTGTATTAAGAAAAAAATAGATAGTGAGTAGAAGTGTCTACTTATAATATTCAAGTTTTTATGTATTAATTATGATTTATTTATCTAAATATAAAAACCTAAAATATCCAAAATATGAATTATTAACATAATTCAAGATTACATAATGTATAATTTCTGGTCCTTACTGTTGGTAGAAGAGTACAGTTTAGATAACTTTAGAGGTTATAGTGTTATTTAAGAAAAAGATACATAACAATAATAGATATCATATTATTTAGAGTCATAGTTTTTAAATAAATGGAATGAGTTTATGACAACATGAAGAAGTATATCTTAGTTTTTACCCTCCTCATATGATTTCATTTGATGATTTTACCGATATACTGATACTGTAATTTTTGGTTTTATGAAATGGATAGATCCTCCAAAAACAAAAGTAACAATGGATGTAAATAAAAATGTGAATTATTTATAAATAAGAATTGGAATGAAATGTGATCAATAGTGAGAAATCATGTTGTTACTCTCAACCAACTATCTGGAGTCATGATTGACCACCTTATCCTTGGTGATTTCTCTAAGGCATCATATATTTGAGAAATGAATCCCTATGGATGTTCAAGAAATAAACTTAATGGAAATTATACTTAAAAACACATGGGTCAAGGATATGGAAAGAATCACGTAGTAAAAGGATTCAAAGGTAGGGAAAGATGCTATAAATGTGTTAATGAAGGTCATAAATCTAGAACTTACAATGTAAAATGGAAGCATCCAGTTGACTCCTGGAAAGGGAAAGTTGTTTTTTCTATTGGATCAATTGAATGTTTTAAACATGGTGTGCATGGTCATTATGCAAATAAATGTCCTACAATGAAGGTTCGTGAATGGTATCAGTATGATCATATGACATATGTTTACCAATACCTAATTACAATCCAACAGATAAAGAGGAAACTGAAAATGACATATGAAAAGTTTGAATTATTTCATACCTCGTGTTTTAATATTACTAAAATATTTTGACAATATGCATTATTTGGTTTGTAAGAAAGAATTATTCTGGAATAAGAAGGAAAAAAATGATTAATTGATCATGAAGAATATTTAATGAGTAAGAAGTCTATGTATAATGTATTCAAGTGTTATACTATGTTTTAGGATGATTAAATGCTTAAAATTATTACGGATCTTTTTATGATGTGATTATATTGGAAAACATTTTCTAGTATATGTAAATTTGGTGTTTGATATGTGGAAATTTCAATAAAATAAAGAATTATATTTTATTTTGTGGATATAATGGATAACCATAGGAGTTCAAATGATCTTTTTTTAGGTGATAAAAGGTTATTGCATTATGGAATGCAAAATTAAAGGTATTAGATAACCTTTGAGGATAAAATACTTTATGGATATTTTTTTTGGAATTTAACTTATTTTAGAAATATTATAATAATAATGTGATTTTTGAAAAAGGAAAACCCACAGGATGGGTGACAACCAATCATGTATGACCAGGCCATGAGAATCGAACGCACAATCGAAGTGTGACAAGGGAGCATCATGTACCATTGGCCTACGATAAGTCCATGGTTAGTATGACTTATAATTTTTAGTTAAATGATTTAATTGATTAATAGTAAGTTTCTTTTGGATAATATGTTTTATAAAATGCGTATCCTTTGTATAGGAAAAAGAATTTTTTTAAGTGATAAATGTTATTTTGGAAAATATCCTCTCTTATAGGAAAACTATATGCCTAAGGAAAATAGAATAATTTGGGATATCAATTGAGGAGTAATGGTTGAATTTTAATTTGGATGAATATATTGTTTTTATTATGGGTATATAGAAAATTTGGTTATATATGAAATTATTAACCTATCATTGAGAATATGTAATTAGGGTAACTACATTTTAAAATGAGACATTAAGAGTAGTCGATGTCATTTGTTGGTAAATATTAAGATTTACATTTGATGAATGGGATTAAAGTCATCTGAATTTTTGGGTTTCAATATTAGTTTGGATTATGATGAATAATTTTAAGGAAAATGTTGTATTGAATAGACATCGTGGAACTCTGTGTATTTTTTGTTCAATTTTGAAAATTAAGAGTATTATTTCATTTAATAAAATATTATCCTTTGGGGGATTATCTGATCTCATACTAACCATATTGGGTTTTGGTTAATTTTTTAAGATATTGAAAATATATAGTTCATTTTTTGGATTATGTGAATCATTAAATGTTGATTCTAGAACTTTTTATGTTACCAAATCATCTTGAATACTCATTGCATAGATAAAAGATGACATTTTGGTAAAAACATAGTATATGAGGAAAGTCTACATGACTTGTATATATGTTTCCTTATGTTCATAGTCATGCTCTTAAATAAATTCATAAACTTTTTGAAATGGAACATAAAATAGAAATGTTGTATGTTTACTTTTTCAATGGTTGAATCAAAAAACATTTAACCCATCACAGCTTTATGATTTTATGGTGGTTAAAATTCTCCCGATCATGTTTTCGCTCAATCTCCATCAGAACATGACACTCAATTTCTCCTTCATATACATGTTTTCAAACATGGAATCCGAGTATGTGTTCTCTCGGGTGACCTTTGTAATTTTCTTTCTATCTATTAAAGTTATAGTTTAATTGACTCTGTCTCCGATGTAGGACTTTGGATGAAACACCCAAGCTCAATTTTAAAATTTCCAGGATGCAGTTTCAAAAATGGTGGGAAATATGTAGTGATCCAAGTAGTTATATAATAATAATTATTTAATTTATAATAATATTAATGAAAAATATTATTGTTTTATCTTTAAAATGACACGTTTTTTAATAGAATACTCACCACACAACAACGGGTTTCATTGAAATATTACGTTACACACAACATTGACTTATACCAAAAAATAAAATAACAATATTATTAAATTAATTGGTAGTTAATACACAACCATTATTTTTTTAGAATGAAAAAAGTAACTAAATTATGAATAAACATTTTTTTAAATGTTTTTACATTTTTTTCTATAAAAATTAGAGGCTTAAAATAATAATGAATCTGATTTTGTGCATTAAATACTTTAATATTCTTGAAAAGGATGATTTACCACCTTTTGGTGGAGAACCCTTTTTAATTATATTTCATGTCACTTTAAAATATTCTATTTGAAACAATAAATTTATTCATTAAATTTGGGAGATGAAAATGTATGTTAGTTGAATTTTTGGAATTTTTCTAATAATGTTCATTTTTTATATAATAGTGAAAAATGGTGCATTTTAATTCAAAACTACAATTAATTCTAATTTATTTATATAGATAGACTGTAATTTTAATTTTTTTTAAATGTAATTTTATTATATTTTTATCATTTTATCCAATTTTTTCATTGTATGTAATTTTACTTTGAAATTGGACATAAACACTTGTCAATATTTTGGTAGTTTTTACTTCTTAAAAACATGCTTTTTCGTTTTGACAACATAAATTAATTTTAAAATAATTTCTGAAACTTATTTGATTTCAATTTGGAAAAATATATTACATATATATAATTTAGAGGACTAAATTGTGTTAATAGGCATGTTTTATTTTTATACATTCTTAAAAGTAACTTCCGTAAATATTTTATTTGCATTTTTGATGGAGAAATCTGGTAAATAAGGGTACAAAATAATATTATAATAATATTAAATTACCCCAAAACATATCTTAACCCTCTTATATTAGATATTTAATACCTTGGGAAATCAAGGGATTATATTATGACACAAAGGGGCCACTTTTCTCTGAAAAATGACATTTAATTATAATTAATTTAATGTTGAGGAAAATGTCAACTAAACACGCATCTTGTAGTAATAAAAATGTTATATGGGGACATATAAGATATCATTTATACAATTAATATTAATTATAGAGATAAAAATATTTCCAACATCATGGTATTTTATTAATAATTTTTATAAAAAAATAAATAAATTTATTTATGACACAATGGTGATGTAGTGATTACCTTATTAATAAATTATTTAAATAAATGAGATTATAAATGTTAAAATAAATTTATATTCAAACATATAAAACATAAAATAATATTATGTATGATTAAGACATTTTATAATCGAAATAATGATATTTTTTTAATTAATCATATTTTTATGGATTTTGTAAAAGCCATGCTATGAATAGTACATAAATTGACATCAATAAGTTTTAAAAATATTTCTATTTTATTAAATGATATAATAGTACTAAAAATAAAATATTCGGAAAAATGACAAAGACAAGGTTTTAAATTTCACTAATGAACCAATTTTGGTTCAATTGTTATTTTATTGTAACTATATTAACCATATAGTATGAATATACATGAAGATATAGTAAGAGTCAAATAAGTTAAATATGGTTTAAAGCTAAATGTTAAGGTTAAATTTAAAACCAAAAATTGTATAAAAACAATTTTTTTAGAGTATTTTGAATAAAATTCATCTTATATTTTAATTAAATGAGTTTTGGACCATTTTATAATCGAAATTATGTTTATAATAAAATAATCTCTCCAAATTTCCTAATATGGCCCTCCTCCCACTTATAAAAGGACACCACCTCTATCCCATTACACACACCTCTCTAGACACATGGATCATCCAATATAGGATAAATTAATCTACAAAAATTCCTCCCTACAACCTATAATTATTCTCTTTATAATATGGAAATTGAAGAAATCCATTTGGCTCAAATCAAAAGAATTCAGCCGATTTGAGGTAATGTCTTCTCCCAAGTTCCATTCAATTATTTTTTCATTTCCACTAGATAGGATATACATATTATTTTTTTACATAAGAACACTACTATAATAAATATAATATGTTTTATTATGATATTTATTCAAACTACACATACACATGCCACCCTCTAATGGATATGAACGCACTGTTTCAGTGTACGATGAACCGCTGCCTCACGAAATGATGATTTTTTCGATTTTTCCCTACCACCTATCATGGTGGGAATTATGATAGACCTGAAATAATAAATTATGTATATTATATTTACATTATCTATAATCTTCTATAATTCTCATTAAAAACATACGTTTTTTCTTTTTAGGTTGTATAAATTTGATAATTTATTTGAGGAGGTGCTGACGACCACACACTCAATATGATATGACTCGTTAATTTTATACATGGAACATATAAATTATGTAATTAATGGAAATATTTAACATATATAACATATATATTATACATTAATTATAATATACCTATGTATAATTTTGTTTTTAATACTTTAAATATGAAAAATAAATGAAAGAAGCGTTCATGCATACGCCCATGCTACCATCTCCATGAACGGTGAATTTCATTTCTTATATACAAATGTTATGTACTATTCTAAATACGTAAATAATATATAAATATATTATATATATAATATATAAATCATGAATAACAATCTATAAATAACGTAATTTTGGCCTCATGTACAATTTCTAATTATAACAAGTTCATTTTTGACTCAAGTACCAAACAGAGATAAAATGATTGAGATGAAAATTGATAATTACATGGTTGTTATAGAAAATTAATAAGAGATATAAAAGTAATAATAAACATGAAAAAGATTATGAATGAAGATTAAATTAAATTAAGTTTATTGTTCAGGAAAATAAGGAAGATATGCGATGATTCAGACATAAGTTACTTGACTTTATCTCAATATCCATTCATTGAGGCTTGCATTGTTAATATACACACCCTTATTTTAAATGGTGTATAAAAAACCCCTTTTAATTTTACATTCATTCAATGGAAATATTTTTTCTACAAAGAGTTTCACTAAAATACAATTGGAATGTTTTTAACATTAGCGGCGATAATGAAATATTTTCCACCGTAATCATTAATTGGCATCCTCTATAAGCCTCATTGTTTATTAATGTAAAAAAATCCCTTATTACCTTTATGTTTTATTTTGTATTGAAATTTTTTTTTGTAATGGATTTATTTTTTCAATATATGGAAATGATTTCTTGTTATTTGAAATGAAATGTTATTAGTGAAATGTTGATATTTTCAATGTTTTATGATTTATGATTATATTATGGTACTTGGATTTTTAATTAGTGGTCATGTGATAAACCAATGATGGGTGGTTACATGATAATACAAATGATGAGTGGTTCTGTGATAAACCATGGATGAGTGGTTACGTTATAATGTCCAATTCATTTGGTAGAAAGTTAACTTTATGGCTATTCTGTTTCGTGATATGTGTGGAAGTCGAGAGTATGGATATTCTAGTTATGTAGTTTTATGGCCCAACTTACCTTTATAAGCTATAATTTTTATTCTATGAGATTTATTATAGTCTCTTGGTTAAAAAAATGGAAAGAAATGAGCTTATATTTAGTTAATTGTTTTTTCAACTTCTTTAAGGTAAAAAGTAAAACATTATGATAATGTATTCATGTTTTAAATGTTATTTTGAGAAAATAACAGTTTTCCTACTTTATGTATACATAACTAAGATTTTTATATTCATCCCATGTTTGGAAATGTTTTTTTAGGACTTACAGATTAATCGGGTCATGGATTGGATCATGGAATAGTTATGATGTTTAAATCATAGAACTAAGCATTTGTATTATTTAAAGAGTTTTTGTGTTATGAAAATAATTGATACTGATTAGAAGTGTCTACATGTAATATTCATGTTGTTATGTATATGATATGACAAAATAATAAAAATCTATATACCTGATTATATACTCAATTTTAATTATTAAAATTATTCGTGATTGCATAATGTTTATGGTCGGGTCCTTACAAGATAATCCTCCTTTTGATTTCTTTATTCGAACCTTAAGGATGGTGTCATTGGAAGAAAAAAAGATATATAATGTGTATAAGGATGTTGTGGAGAAATTTTTTTATGGTTTTGGTTAGAAAAGAATATTAAAAGGTTTCAATATGTGAATAGAGACAGTGGAATTTTAAATGTGGGGGAAAAGATTCACACAATTGTTTTTAAAAGGATAAAGGGATACCGTAATTTTATAATGAAAAATCCATTCATAATGGGTCATTATCTACCCATATATGTAATAATTAGTATAAATATTAATAAAATTAGATTTTGGATATTTTTATAGGTAATTTTAACCCTTATCTTTATAGTTTATCTTTAAGTAAACACATTATTACAATAAATGTGAGAATTAATTTTTATTATTTTCGCTATTTATTAGTGTAAAAACATAACATAACATTAATATTTAAAAAATTGTTTTGATTCCAAAAATAAAATAAAATTTACAAAATTTAATTAATATAAGTAATAGAATTAATGGTAAATTGAAAACCCTAGAGGCATAAACCAATTTGTTTTTGAGAGAAAACCTTCAAAAGATTATGAATTTTTTATATTAGAATTATATATGATATTTATTCCACAGACCTAAATTGGTTAAATTCTAAAATAATCTGACTAAATTTTCATTTATAATTTTTAAAATAATATTTTTCATTTTATATAATTTTAATAAAAATATGGTTTTCATAAAAAATTAATATTTTTCATACTTCATAAAAAATTGAATATTTTCTAAATACTCTGAAAATTTTCACCAAATGGTAATTTTGTGATGTAGATTAATTTTTTTTTTATTATTTGAAATAAATTTTATAAAAATAGAAAAAATAAAATTTAAATAATGTGATCAACGTGTGACTAATTCACCATGTAGAAAAATAGAATTTTTTATAAAAAATATATTTTTAACTCAAATGGAAGTTTTCTTATTTTAATAAATAGAAAAAAAAATTTATTTATTTTTAAAATTTTTAAACCATATAATTTTCATAATTTATTTATTCCTATTCATACCCTCCAACATAATGGAAATGTAATATCTATAAAATTTTGAATAGTAATAATTTAATAGAGTATTGTGTTTCATTTGAACCTGATTTCATATATCACATTTTATTGAGGAGAATTAATTTATTTGACATGAAATTTATCATAATGTCTTATGGTGTGACATAGTATTCTTTTATTGGCGTCACATTCCACATATGAAATTGAAAATAATGTTCCTATTTATGAAAATCAAGGTCTTACAGTCACCCCACTTTTAATAAATTGAATCACTGCAATTTGAAAAATCACATGTAAAAAAGGTTTTGAAAATTGAAAATTAATTTATTGAATGCCCACACTATTAAAGGTTTAATCAAAATTACTCTTAAGATAGGGTAATAGATATATAAAAGTCCATCTGGAATAACTATTTACTAGGTTTCCATGTAGGATAACATATGAGGTATGTGATGATATGTGCATGTAAAAACAATAATTCCCATATAATGATGGAAGATGGTATAGGTCGTTAATCACAATAAAGTGAATTATAATGTTAAAGTTAATGACCATAAACCCAGAAATATATCACTAGTTAAATGATTTTTTGGTCATCCGATAGGATGTTAATAAGATAATGTTTTCTTATTTCAGGATCATAGTTATAAATATGACGAATTATATTACTCTCAATGAAAATGATGAAATATATATACATGATATAATTCTATTTTGTAATAATAATTTCATTCTTTGGTTTTCATTTGGTCACTTTCCTCTTTAACTTTTACACCCTGAAATGAATATAAAAAATTAATTTTTAGGAATGATTTCCTAAAATTAACTTCTAATGGATTATAATTACAATAAAAGAGTGAGATTCATTTTTTACCCATTGCTATGAATTTTAGAAATCCAACATGGTTTTCATAAGTTTTTCATTTATATCTAAATATCATCAGTAGTACCCCGAAGTAATCATTATTATTTAAACAAGAAATATTTTAATTTTTACAAAATAACAAACTGTCATGAAAATTTAATAAGTTAGTGGTATGATCTAATCATTTATCGTCCTTCGATTGTGGGTTCATGGCTTCCTACCTATTCCTGAGGAAATGGGTTTTCTCACATAATCATTTTTTTCATATTTTAAAAACTATATTTATATTATTATTATATCATTCCCAAATTAATTTGAACCATAAATAGAATAGCCTAAAAGATAATATCGACCAAAATGACATCAAATTCCATTAATCATTAGTATTAAAAAATTAAATTAATTCATTATGAAATAAAAAGTTCATATACAAGTGAAAATGATTTTATTATAATATAAGTTTTAAAAATAATATCGTTAATCTTTTTATATTATAATCCTAATAACATTCAGAAGTGTTGAATAATAAATTGAACATACGATCAACCATAAAATCATAAGTCCTTGATCGTATCCATAAATCATAAGTTATTGAACACATATGTGATACTAAAATTTAACTAAATTCTCATATTTTTAATGATTATTATAACAATAAAAATATTGTAAAATTATTCTAAAATTTATTTCATGAAAACTGATACATAAATACTTCAACCATTTTTCAATATAGGTCCCTCCTTGTTCAGTGGATTCACCTTTAGAAGTGGGAATTAAATCAAATAACTCCCTTTGTCCCCACATTTATGATAACTAACTATTAAAAGATCCTTAGGTTGAAATATAGTTTCTTATATTAGAGTCAATATTTTAATCCCAAATTCCTATCATTATGAAAATATTTTCCATTGTGACCAATAAATTATAGGCTCAAGCCTTACTGAATTTTTATATTTTAAAGGTTTTCACTCAACCTTTGAGCTGTCACATTTCAAAAAAATTTAATCCAATTAAAATCCCTAGAAAAGTTAGAAAATTCTAAAAAATAACCATCATATATTCAAAATTAATGAAATGTTATAACATCAAAGGTGATATCATACCTTTAATTTTGTAATAACGAAATTTAATAAGCAATAATTTCCTGAAATCAGTGATCATATAAACCCAAAATTCTATACATACAATTAAATTTGTGTCCAAAAAATTAAAATAGCTTTCTTCAAAATACAAAAATTTCATATAATAATCAAAGGGGTTACAAATACATAAAATATCGGTGAAATATCATTAAATAATCCCACTTCCTATCATAAAAATGGTATTAATTATTTTAAACTTATGATCATCCATAATTATACAACTACCTTATAACTCTAGAATTTGGAGACAATAATTATTCAAATTTCATAAAAATAAATTAACAATTACATTCCATATTATTTTAGAATATATAATTTCAATATATAAAAATAGATATCATGTATTATGAGTCAACAATGCTAATGAATATTCCATGAAATAATCCATACTATTTATATTTCATTTTCAGTTTTCTCATAATTAACATTAATAAAATTTGATTTCGATAAACTGTAATATATAGGGGTTTTTAGATTCCATTCTTAAGATTTCCCCTTAGGAAATAAACTTTGATAATGAAATTTCTACCCACATTAAAATGATTTAATTAATTCCTCAAGTATATTTTTTATCATGTCCATGTACTTAATGGAATTCATTCCTTTTTATTGGAATATTATTTCATTATGAAATCCATTACAATATAATAAAATATTTTAATTAATTTAAGAGATTTAAATCATATATTATTTCCAAATTATTTACTGATAAGTAATTTAATATATATACCTTTATGATCATTAACACCTGGATATTAAAAGGGTTTCATTCCCCTTGTTTATTATTTATTAGGAAACCATCAGGGATTATGATGTTAATTAATACTCTTAAAATATGGTTAAAAATAATCATAAGCGTTCTTAACACCAATACCATTATTTTATGTCTCATTTATATGACCGTTAATTTTTTCATTTATACACAATGATAATTTCATTCCTGCTAAATCTAACCATTCAAAAAGATGGTTTATTGTGTGAATAATAGTAAAATATTCATATACAATCTTATGAGGAGGATAAGGTACAAGATATAAAATAAATTTTATCCAAAACTCCTCCAATTTTAAAAAAATAAAACGTACTATTCTGAAAATAATTACCATTTGGGTGATATAATTCATTTATCTTATTCATTAATTATATCCTAAAATATGATGTAATCTGAATCATGATCTGATAACAATTGTAATGATCCATCCTTAAACATTAGATATTATGGTGAAACTAAAATAGAATTCATTTTTAATATTACCCAAGATAATTTTTTTATTTGTACAGATTTATGTAACAAATACTAAATAAAAATAGAATATATTAAAAATTATACACATTCATAATTTGAAACTTTTAATGTAAATATGATTCATTTTTATGTAATATTTTCAGGACATTAAACCTAACTTCTTACATTATACTACAAATCCTTATTCCCCAATAAAATAGTTATAACTTATTTTCTACCGAAAAATACATCACTACAGGACATAAAAAGAAGGAAGTCTATAGTATAGTTGTAATAATGAAAACACATGATAAAATTGTTCACTAAAGGATTCCTTTTTCCCCAATAATTCCATCATATTTTAAAAAATATTATTACAATAACTATTAAAATAAAAATATTTATATAGAAACAAAATAAAAATCTTAGATAATTAATGTAAATTCTAGGAGACATCATTACCATATATCTCTTACAATATCTCTTACAAATTGAATAACTATATGGTCGACTTCCTCCTTAAGAGATCCTAATGTGTTGGATTTATATAGGAGTGTACCCATTGTATAAGCTATAACTGGTTCACCCGTGAGCTATAATATGGATCAACCTGTTATAATCAATTTAAGAAGGCTATATCATGAATAAAACTAATGATAAACTCTTTTAAATCCTTGTTTAAAACACTTTCTCATCTCAAAATATCATTTTCTTTTAAAAATTTCGTTTTAAAATCTAAACTCTATGTAGATAATAAAGAAAAAATATTTAATGAAAATAACAATGAAGAACAAATTCTAATATAAAAAATCATTTCCGGACAATATAAATTCTACTCATGTTGGATATTTTACAAAAAACATTCCTTTTAACATTGGTAAATTGAGCTAAGAGGGAAACATTAAAATATGACTTGAACAAATCTCTCTTATCTTGAGTTTGACTCATAAAATAAAATCATTATCATCCCGGATTATAAAAAATGATTATTATTTACATACATAATAAGATTTACTACATTTA
Organism: Viscum album; assembly: GCA_963277665.1. Lineage (NCBI taxonomy): Eukaryota > Viridiplantae > Streptophyta > Magnoliopsida > Santalales > Viscaceae > Viscum > Viscum album. The sequence goes on from OY728127.1 coordinate 1,733,281,645, forward strand.
TTATTCCTTTTATATCACTTATCATCATGTTAAATATGATTACATAATCATTTAAATACAAATCCTACATTTTTAAAATAATCGACATATATATAATAAAAATGAATTTGGAAAATTGAATATGGTAAAAAAGTTAATCATTTATCATCTATATAATAATAATAATTACATAATTTCCAATTTTATACACCATTTATACTTTTAAATCCAACCATTATATATGGTTATGATAAATTAATTACATTGCAATCAAGTAGACAATAGGTTTGACCTGCACATAAGTAAAGGGTGCATTTTTTTATTATCATTATTGAAGGAATTAATGTGATATTTAATATTTACATAATAATATAATAATTAAAATATTAATCCTATAAATATACTTATTCATATCACCAATCATACTTGGTGATGAAAAAAAGTCAAGTCTCTTTTTTGAGGTGGTAATCCACACATATGCGAAAAAAATGCTGTTAATTTTTAGTGAATGGAAATGTAACAAGGTAAATGATATATTTTCATTAAATAATGTAAAAATATATCATTATTATAATATGTAAACATTAATTCATTCATTATACCCCATCAATGAGAGTGGGCAATAGAAAACAATTAATATCAGTTCATGACGCGTTCATCCTCCATACAAATAAACAATGGATTCATTTCCCATTTGTTGGGAATGTAGATGGATATAAGTTTTTATATTGACATAAAAACATATCATTTTAATAGTGATAATTTTTTTATTTTATTATCATTATTAAAGAATATATTAATGTGGCCGAAAGAGAAATTTAATAGAAACAATTGATTAAAAATGATACCTCTTCTCTAAACAACCACCATTGCTTAAAACCATAAAAGCATACAGATTGTCTTATTGCAAAATAAATACCAGTTTAATGAGAGGATAAATTATAAGAATGGATTTTGGTATGGATTTTTTTTAAAAAAATAGGTTGTTATGCCTGATGTTTTGGTGGGAAGTGGTTACCTATTATATGAGAGGGGAGAGGAACTCGAACAATTTATCTAAATATAATATAAATATAAAAAAATATTTAATTCATTTTAGATCCAAATATATTAATTTCTAATATATGATGAAAATGGTTTGAAATAATCTAAAAAAAAATTTAGAAATGAATACGTCAGATTTTTACCCTTATCATTTTTTTAACCACACGTTATACCTTTTTAAACATACCATGAAAATAAGGATTTTAGTCCTTGAGATATAGTATATTCAATATAAATATTTTAAAAGGACTATAAAATTAAAATAGACAATATTCTAAACTATATCACATTCACATGGTGGAATATAATGGGGTTTTTTGGGATTTTCTATTTTTTTAATAAATATTAGTCATTTTATTATATAATTAATATCAATTTTTACAACCAATCATTAATATTATTTTAAAAAAAATAAAAAATACAATTAAAATTTAAAAATATACATACTATTATATACCTAAGATGGTAGTGTAATCAATAAAATTATTATACAAAAATATGTATTTCAAATTAATTTAATTTTCAAAATTTTGAGATAGTTTTTTTAATTTACACATTTATTTAATAATTATTATGTTATATATTTTTAATAATATAATGTAATTTTACCATCACAAAAAATAATAAATAAATTACAAAGATGAAGATAAATATTTTATATTTCAATAGAATATATAGAATAGAACATACCATCTGGACTTCCCCTGTGAAAAATATTATATTTAATAAAAAACTTGAGTATAAATTTTTAATTTAATTATTATTTAAATAAATTAAAAGTCATAATCTAATATATTTACACAAAAAATTACATAAAAAAATTATTGGGAATTAATGGATAATGTTGAGTCACAAAATTATTTTTTTCTGGTTTTATGATCATTTTCTATTCATTATTTTTTTAACCATCAATTACGAGATTTACCCATTACTGTGGTTACAAAAACTACTAATATACTATTCATATTAACCAAAACGGATCATATTTAATAAATTTTGGGCCAAATTGTTACCTTATTGAATCCATTAATCAATATTTAAAATAAATCTGTAAAAATAATAATTTAAAAAAGAAGAAAAAAGAAATGATTTTTTTATCAAAAAAGACGATTATTATGATTGAAATGTTTTCATACTAAAATAAAGTGTAATAACCATTTAAAAATAATAATTAAATTAATCATAATTAAACTGAACTAAATAAATTTTCAAAATATTCCAATAATATAATATGATTTTTTGAATAGTTTAAAAGAAATTGAAATTTATAATAAAACCTATAATTATCCCAAATAATTAAAAAAATGAGAAAAACCTAAAAAATAAATTCAAAGTTAATTTATACATCCTAATTCAAAAATGAAATTTCTTTTTTGAAATAATGATTCTAAAAAATTAATAAATTATTTATAATATTACCTCATAAAAATAATGATTAACATATTTGTTAAAAAAACATTTTGAAGAATAAAATGACATTACTAAAAATTTATTTCATATTTTATAATAATTTAGTAATGATTTAATATTGAGTAAAGAAAATAATATAATTTTAAATGTCTATTATTCTTCTTCATACAATGAAATATAACTGTTAGGTTATAACAATCACATTTAAATAATAATATTCCATTATTCAACTAATATCAATGATACATATTTTGTACACTATAAAACATAGTACATATGTTAAAATATTAGGATATTATAGAATACAATATTAATCTTCATATGACTGATTAGAAATAGATCAACTTTGATCCTAATAAAATATCATTATGATATTCTCTATGTGATTTTTTCACTCTTCCACCCTTAATGTTTGTCTTATCTCTCAACTCTGATCAATGTTGTATTCAAATCTTCTTCCCTCCCCTAATCTGCCCAGATCCCCTATTAACGTGAAATAACTTCTGAGAAAAAAAATCCCCACCAATAACCTTACTACATTTCAATTTACCATGGGTAAATTTCTGATTGTTCCTTCAATGAAATTTTATCAATGAACATGTTATAAAAATTTTCCACTTTAACTAACATAGCTGCTTAATTTTAAACTAATTATGCTATAAATTCTAATGATTTTTGTCTCCATCCCAAAAATTTTTGAACTATATTAGAATTTCCATCGAATTAGGGAATATTTATCAAGAAAATATAATGCTCAAATTCTTTATTCTCATTTGTTGACTTCTAGTTCATAGATCCCAACCATATCTCAATAGTATATCAACATACATGTTTGAGGGGTTTTGATCTCAATAATTATTTGAATTTTTGATTATTTAATGTTATAACATATTGTCTAATGGAAATCATAGTTTTAAATATATCATCTTCATGCCCACATTCCTCTATCATGTGGTATCAGTTACACAATAGAAAAAATTTAAAAACAATATACAGTGTGTGTTCAGTTATAAATGTGTGTACCAACATCACTAAAATGGGTTTACTATTCATAATTGTAGGTTCCCAAATCTAACATAAGAATAAAATGTGGGTTATATCCTCCCTGATGTTGGTATAATCCTTCCAACATGGTGTCCATTAATGAATAAATGGTCACTAAAATAATCGCAGGGGATAAAAACATGGGCATTGGAATTCATTAAATATTCTCAATGTGCATTGTCACTTTTCTATTATTCTAAATTAATATCATTCATGTTAATGTGAAGCCTTTTAAGTAATTTTACCCATTGATTTTCCACCATCAAATTATTTTATTAAATAAAATATATATTAATAGAAATGATAGTAAATATATTATATGAAAAACATTGGAATTAAATATTTAAATTATGGAGGTAAAATATATTCATATACAAACTCAGAGAGTCTAGAAAATATGATTAAATTTTAAAATTGCCAATAATTTAAAAAAAACAATTTACCGAAAATTGAAATTAACATGTAAAAGGATAATTTCATTGTTTAAAACTAAAAAAATATAATGAAAAATACTCCCTAAACATCATGAAAAAATTATTCATTAAATAACCCATACATTGTTTTTTATTATCATCTAGAAAAATCATTCAAATTCTACTGAACAAAATGATTAATAATAGTGAATAATCGAAACTCCAATAAGAATTTAATATCATACATAATTTCTCTCTTATATTTTCAAAAAAAATTGTGAATTTCTTCTCAAATTGAATTCTATTGGTGAGAAGTTTATTACTATTTTGGAGAAAAGATAAAAAATTCAAAATTTAGTGAGAAATTTAGAAACATCATATTTCATCCATTTTTTGGATAATTATATATTACCCTTTAGGATAAGAGACTAAAATAATATAAGAGGTCATTTAAAATAGAAACAATATTTATTTAGGAGATTTTGTACTTTAGTTTTGGGGAAGTAAATAATTGAAAAAAAAATGAAAAAAAAATTATGAGATAAAGAATAAATATTTCATTATGGATTAGTATTTTCAATTAAAATTCCAATTGGAATCAAATCTTATGATTTATATCTATAATAAATAAATTAACAGAGAATAATTATGGTATAAACTTTTCAAATATGTTTTCCAAAAGAAATATTTTTCTAGTAGGTCTAGGAAATATTTCTATCAAATAATATCCAAAAGGAAATAGAGATTAATATCATTATAGTAGAATCAAAACATTCTATTTAAATAAATATTATCACCCCTTAGAAATTATTTAGTGATTCTTAAAAAATACCAATTTTCAATTTTTTATGGGGCTTTTGATCGGTTCAAATTTCTGCAAAGTTCTATATATTGATGACACCACATACACAAACATAAATATCATTCTTGTCCTGAATGATGTATTCAAGGTGGAATAAGAAATTAATATTATTTCTTCCAGATAATGTTTATACATATAAGATCAAAGAAAAGATCTTGTGTTAAAAGAAATTTAATGATACTTTTCCAAAAAAGAACAACAGTTTCAATTCATGTCCATAATGTTTCTTATCATTTCAAAATTAAAGTTAATACATATTTTCATATAATCACGTGTTATATAGAATTATGTGAAGTGAATACATATAATAAAACAACATTAAAATTAATTCAATAGAGTTCTCAACAAAAAATATAAATTATTGTAAATTTTAATAGATTGAATTACAACTAATAACACCCTTGAAATAAGAGAATTATTTTTTCCTTTCCATATAATAAAATACTCACCTTCATTACTTTTATGTATTTCACTATGGTCAGTTATAAGGAAACTCTTATAGATGAATCAAATTAACATGAGAGTGATGAAATTTAAGGTCTGGTAAAATGTAAATAATTTTTAAAAATTAATTCTGTTGATGTAGTCATCTTTAGTATGTATATTCTCTCGATGCATTATGAATACAGATGTTAAGATCTATTGATTCTCTGACTCATCATTAGTTAATTTGTGAATTCTCTATGGGGAATAAAAATAGAAATATGTTATTTTTTAGAACAAGAATCTCTAAAAATAAAATTTCTCCATTGAAATTGAAAATTAAGTTTTTCTAGAGTTTAATACCTCCCCACACACTTACTCAAAAAAAAATCAAATAAATATACAGTGTGAATTATTTAGTCATATTAAACTATTATAAAAAGTAATTTCACCGCAATGTTTTCATTAATCAATAATCTAAACACCAAATTCATATATAAAATTAATAATAAATTGACCATAAATCTAAATATATTTAATTTGTATGAAATAGAAATAGAATACATGATTTAAAATAAAAGGTCCATCCCAATAATATTTAACAATAACTTAAATTAGCTCAACCATGCAATTAAATTAAATATATATATACACATATATATATATCACTTATTCAATAATAATTTTCCATTAACAATCAAATTTCTCATTAAAAATCATGTCATTTTCCTAGTAATTGTTCCCAATTTCTTCTAACTCTTATTCATATAATTTCCAATAAACTTTTATAGAATAATGATTCATGACCTAACATCCTAAAAACATATATCATCTAACTATGCATGGAAATTAATTTTTTCTTTTTGAAATTATCCTATAAGTTGGAAACCTAATTATTGTATTATTGGTCATCCATGACACCAATAATTCATCATCATAACATAATATCCAATTTTTATGTATGGATTGACTATTTTCACAAAAATATGTCTGATCTCTTGACTGGACACATGAAAAATAACTGTTGATTATTGATAATTTGTAGCAATCACGTTATGACTAAGTGACATCATTTCAAAAAACCATTCAAAATTTTATAACCACATTTAATTTCCTAATCTATATGATTGAACCCTAGAATATTGAATATAACAAATATTTTTCCCTTGAAAAAATATGACTCTACTAGATAATAAATCATTCACGTCGGTACATATTTAATCCACTTTTATACATAGTCTATAGTATATATTATTTTGGTATATTGAAGGATATTTCGAAAGGGGTGATAAAAACCATTCCCCAAACATCAAAGACATGAAAACAACACTTTTTTTATAGTCATATATTTTAGGAAAAATCCCTAATAATCGGAATACATTAACATTCTTATAGAAATATTTAGAATCATTAATTATTATGTGAAAAAAATAATATTAAATCATACATGTTTAAAGCTATTATCTGAGGACTAATGTTCCCTCCACACCACAATCAATAGTAGAATTTCCCCACATAATAATTTTTATAATTTAGGATAGATCCCTTAAAATTTTAATCAATTCTAATATTACACAATTTAGGATCATCCTATATATATTTACTTAACTTGACAATCAATATATCAATCCAATTCATTGAAAATTAGGAATGGTTAACACCTGTAGACTGGTAATTGACTCCATTTCAGTAACATGGCCTCTTATCAAAAACTTCAGAATATAATTTACCCATAGGAAAATGTATATAATTTTCTCAATACATAATCTACGATTATATAACACAATATGAATCCAAAACAAATGATCTACCATAGTGTCCTCTATTACATTTTTATTCTAGATTTATATGGAACATTATTAGAGTAAAAAGATCCATTTAACTATCCTATTCCTTGAATCTAGTTTCATGAAGAGATATCTAATAGAATAATTATAAACGAAACCTAAAATTTTAGATCTAAATAGATACCACTTAATATTATCATGGAAATAAAAATGTCCATTATTTTATAATCTTTGGATTTATAATTTGATTGGAAAATATCAACATTCAAGGAAAAATATTTCATTAAATGATTTTTCATTTCTAGTCTCAATATAATAAAAAAACTAATTATATTTATAAAAAACCTTACTTAAATTCCAATGGAAACTACCAACTATTTGGATTCACTATTATTGTGTACATTATCATCAGTTTAATATCATTAATGTCACACTCACACATATTATCAATGAAAAAAGATGTAACATATTTCTGTAGACATTATTGTCATTGGAAAAGTAATTTTGTTTAAGGTAATTATAAATATATTATAGAACTATGAATAGTCCTGAAATGATGTAATATAATTAAATAAAATTGTAAATGGTAGTGAAGAGAAACTTTGAATCATTGACTTACCAACTCTAATTCCGTTAATATAAAAAACATGATCATGGAAAATTCCACTCAGAACAATTAAATTTCACTCCCCATAGTGTAAAATAAGGGTTTTCTCAATAAATAATATATAAAATGCCATTAAAATTCGTTGAAAACTCTAATAAATGACTATAGTATGTAAAATCATTCATTAAATCCACTATATATTCATCATAAACTCAAAAACAATTATAACCTTCCATCATTGGATCGGGGTAGGGTAATTATTTAATCAACATGTGATTCTCCTATACGATGAGGTTCGAAAAAATGTCACGTGATTGTTGTTATATCCTTGACATATTGTGAAATTTTCATATGAATTTATCATGAAAAAACATTTTGGAATTAATAATTATATTTACCAGACATCCATTCAAGGAAATCATTAATTAAAGAAAATTGATTGTGTCCCCTTATAGTCACTATGTTTTGAGTCCTATAATCAATTCATAACATCCACATAATAGGATACCTAGTTTTGAATAGTTCACCAATTTCATTATTACCAAATTTAAAACATCCATTATTAGGAATAATACATATAATAGAAGCCCACTGACATTTATAAATAGTGAAAATTAAACCCAAAACAAATAATATAATGACCCATACTTTACATACATGGTTATTACTTCAAAATTAAAGCATAATTATTACAACATATAACAAAACCATGGAAGGACTGTATAGGTATAGTGTCTTTAGAAACTGAGAAACATAAAAAACTAGTTCATAAATCATCTATGTTGTCTCCAATTTATTCCAATAAATCTAGAGTCCCTTTATGGCATATCGTTCTTAATATCCTTCTTCCTGACCTGGGGAAAATAAAACATACAAAAGGGTGAGCTCAAATGCTCAGTAATGGTAAAAAAAAGAAATATCAAACATATCACATTCATAAGAACATAACATTTTGAAAATCTTATCCTGCAAAAGAGATCATAACATGGGATAAATCATAGAAGTGAAATGTAATCCCAATAATCATAACTGAAAACATGATGCTTTGTGGCATACACACATAATCATTGAAAATCATTTCTTAGTAGTCAAGACTCATTTTCAAGACTATCTTAGCGGACACAGTCCATTTCTGAACCGAGTTCACTCCTCGTTTCAGTCCTGTTTCACTGAACCAGTTTAACATGACGTTCCAGCCATGTCTATCTCATGATATATAAATCTTTACCCAATGCATTGGAGGGAGATATTGGTCTCACCCATCTCATAATGATACCATTCTTATGTGTGCCACAAATCATAAATCATACATCATAGCAAAACCCATGTAATAACAATGAGATTCTTAATCATCATTCCATCATAACATAATCCATATAAGATAAAAGGACATCATAAAAATAATTACATCATAACATAATCAAAACAATGTAAAATTAGGGATAGAAACATTACCCTATAATATCTTAGATGGAAAATAATTTTGATAAAATACTTGAACTCCATTCTTGAGGAAAATATCCTTTCTACTTAAAAAACATTTTCCTTTCTTAAAATTTCATGTGATTTTAAAATAAAAGAAGTTGATTAAAAATAAACTTTAAAACATGTAAAGGAAGCTTCATGGAAATAATGTTCGAAAAACACATTAATGTCGTACAAGTTAAAAAAAACATTCTTCTCGTACTTTGGCCGGAAAAGTCAAAAAGTACCTCGTACGGAAAAATAAAAAATATTCCTTTCATATCTTTTACTAAAAACTCACTGAAGGGTAAAATTTGATTTAATCAATTTTAGGTGGATGGAAATAATATTACATATTGAGGAAACATGTATGTGGATGATAAATATTCGCCAGTAAATTCTGAAGTATAAACAATCTTGGATAAAAATGAGATTGTGAGATTTTCCCTTACCTTATGTCCGATTTTATTCGTAAGTGTCTGAACATCCTGTATAATTATTTAAATAATGTCATTGACTTATTCCAGAATCATACTTATTTTTAGGATATCATATACGGTCATATTCTTAGCTTCTTATTAGTAATACTTCATTGCTACTTGTTATTCAGGTGTTTATTGCTTATTTTCTTATGAGTGTTTTATCGAATAAATTATTATTACTTATTATAGGATATAGATATATCATTTAAAGATTGGTATTAGAGTAATATATAGCATATTCATTCATCAAATTCATTTATATAATCATTATTCAATGAATATCATGTAGAACGAGTCGCATCACATCGTGGAGACGGTATTCCGTACGTACGCACGAGCGATGATATCGTTCCCATGATTGTGGAATTAAATTGGAGTGTATGTATAATATTTCATAATTAATATCACTTTACAATAATCATGTATAGTCATTATTTACACCATTATACCCATCCATGTAAGTTGATGGTGGAAAATAGATTACACCACGACATGGAGACGACATTCCGTACATACGCTCGTGTGGTGATTTCGTTTTCCGTAGGATGGATAGATGGTGAAATTCGGTTGTTTCATACTTATAATAACATATCTGTATATGAGTGATACTGATGTTATTACTTCATAATGAAACAACTAAAGAAGAATAAGTAGAAGAAGAATTAAAGTTGAAAGAGTTGGTAACAGACATTACCTCTTCTTTGAAGCGCCTCTTTGAGACCTTCTCTTAGGGCACTAAAATTCTTCTTTTTTGAAGACCAAGACCTCTAGGATGTTTCTAGGGAAGTGGGGATGTAAAATGGGCAGGGTTTGGGGGAGCTTTAATTCTCAAATTGGTGTGAGGAGGAGAGGGAGGAGGTGCCTTTTTATAAGTGATGAGAGGGGCACCTTTGGAAATATAAGAAATATTTGTTTATATTAAATCCCAACCCCACCTAAAAAATTCCAAAATGACTCATATCTGAAGATTAGATGAGATAGGGTTGTAATATCATTGACCAATAAAATTTATAAATGTTAGGAATTTATTAAAAACATTATCAACTTGATTTATCCTTATTTATCAATTTAATTTTATTTGTGGTAATAATATTCTAAATTTTAAATTTTTATATATAATTACATATGTGTTGTGAATTTTCCATAATATGACACTTTATGAAATTTTCGACCATATAATTTTTAATTTATAATTTTTAAATATTTTTTTGATTTTTAAACAATTTTATAATATGTTATTTTTATAAAATAACAATAGTGTCAATTTTGACACTATTCATTTATTTGAGTTTAAATAAACTATATATAGAAGATATATTCTAACTAAAAGCTTTAATAGATTAATAAAATGTCATATGTATCTATAAAATTATTGGTTTACATTAAATAGTTCATATAATATTTATTTAAATATTTTTGAAATCATTTAATTGATATTTCAATCAACAAAATAATTTCAACATCACTATTGTGTCATAATTAATGATAATTATTTAATCCCTAAAAATTACAAATAAATTCTTATGATGTAGATAATTGTATTATATTTCTGGAGACTATTCATGTTCTAATTGACATCAAGTTTTTCACTAAATTAAAATTATTATACTTATAAGATTTAAGAAAGTGACATGTTGTCACTTTCTTTGGTTTTAATAATAATTAAATTATTTTCATGGACAAAAGTCCATTAAATGAATATAATCCGACCATTAGGTGATATGGGCCGGCTTTTAGTCATCCAATGGGATTTTGGCAGGTGTTAGGATAATTTTATAATCTTATATTTGCCCTTAATTACCCGATTTACATTTAACAATGGTAAATAAAATTTACCGTTGTTACTATTCATAATGCCCAAAAAATAAAAAGTATCCTATTAAGATAAATTGGACCCACTAATTATGAATATTGAATCCATTTTTTAAAATTATAAACACATAAGTTTCAGTAATTAATTTAAAATTAATCCCGTTGTTATGAAAACAGGTTTTAGAAGTTAAAACATTGCCAAAGATTGAAATGTTTTTACCTATGAATTCAATGTGAAATTAATTATAATGACATAAATTATATCAAATGGTAAAAATATATTCTATTTATGAATTATAACCATTCAATATTATAATTTAACCATATAAATTATCTCAATGAAAAAAGTTGTTTTTAATTAAAAATTAGTATTTTAACTTTTTATCAAAATATGAAAGTTATCAGAAAAATATCAAAAATTTATCCAAAAGTAAATTTTTATATCCTGGTTCCATTGAAGAATTTTATTTTGTCAAATTTAACTTATTAACATTTCAAAAACTATATTTAATGTGGTTGCTCCATCAAAAGGAGGCAAAACTGCATTTTTTTAAGAATACTTATTTTACCTGAAAAATTTATTTTGTTCTCATACCATGTACTAGAAAATGTGTTAAATGAATAATAATGTTATAAAATTCAAAATTAAGTTAATACTATTCATTACGTCAAGTCCATAATAATATATCATTGTTTAGTGAAACTCGGTATTGCATACTACACGCGCTTGTGGAAGGTCACGATTCCGTGTAATGTAAGCCAAGTCAGTATTGTGTGTTGTGAAAGTTTCCATTGGTGTTGCGTATAACATAACACATAAAAAACTTATTTCTCAAAAAATATCATGGTGTTACATTCTACCCCCCTTAAAATGAATTTCGCCTTTGAAATTTGTCACTTCATTACAAATAGAACATGATACCTCTCCATCAACATATCCTCAAGTTCCCATGTAACATCTTCTAATTGGTGGCTCCTCTATAAAACATTCACCATGTGAGTGGTCTTGTTCCATAAGGCTTTTTTTCTACAATACAGAATACCTATCGGTTGTTCTTCATAAGAAAGATCTTGCTCCAGTGGTACAACTTCTGAGCTAAGTACATGTGAAGGATTGGCTATGTACTTTCTTAGGAGAGATACATGGAACACATCGTGAACTTGATATAGATTCGGTGGAAGTACCAATATGTAAGCTACCATCCCAACACGATCCGGAATTTCAAAAGGACCGATATATCTAGGGCTCAACTTTCCCTTCTTTCCAAATCTCACGACCCTCTTCCAGCGAGATATTCGTAAGAACACTTTATCAGCCACTTCAAACTCTAGGTCTTTTTTTTGTTTGTCGGCATAACTTTTCTGTCGACTCTGAGCGGCTCTTATGTGTTATTGAATAGATCTGACCTTTTCTACCATCTAATCAACAAGATCAGGTCCTAATAGCATTCTTTCCCGAACGTCATCCCCGCAAGTTTGAGTTCTGCATTTCATTCCATAGAGGGCTTCATAAAGAGCCATCTAAATACTAGAGTGAAAGCTATTATTATATGAAAATTACACCAAAGAAAGGTGTTGATCCCAACCACCTTTGAAATACATAGAGGAAGCTCTGAACATGTCTTCTAGAGTTTGAATTGTCCTCCTAGACTGACCGTCTGTCTGAGGATGGTAAGCAGTGCTGAAACTCAACTCTGTATCTAGAGCATGCTGAAGACTCCACCAGAATTTCAATGTAAACTGTAGATCCCAAACAGATATAATGGAAAGTTGTACTCCATGAAATCTTACCACTTCCTTTACATATATCCTAGCAAGATTATCAAGAGAAAAATATTCTATAATAGCAATGAAGTGTGCCGACTTCGTAAGACGATTAACTATAACCCAAATAGCATTATTGCCTTTGGATGTTTTAGGAAGTCCAGTGACAAAGTCCATAGTGATGATTTCATATTTCCATTCTGGTATGGGTAATGGTTGTAACATCCCCTTATACTTTTTTCACTCAACATTAACTTTCTGACAAACCAAGCATCGAGAGACATATTCAGCAATATCTCTTTTCATGCCATCCCACCAGAAGTACTCGTTCAGGTCCCTATACATCTTTGTACTTCCAGGATGAATAGAGAATGAAGAACTATGAGCCTCATATAGTAGCTCCTTCTTTAATTCTTGTATGGGAGTTATACATACATGGTTCCTGAACCTTATTATCCCATCACAATCTTGGTTGAATTCAGGAACATTTCTCACCTTCTTTTGTAACCCTACATCTTCTTTCTGTGCCTCTTTAATCTTCACATGTATAGATGGTTGAACATTTATCTGAGAAAGATAATATTTCTCCCCTTACATTATAATTCCAAGATACATCATTTTTAAATACATAAATATTGGATCTTTTGTGATCCTCATCATGGATAAGCTAGCATGGTCTTGTCGGCTTAATGCATCTGCTACCTTGTTTGTTTTCCGAGGGTGGTAATAAATTGAGCAGTCATAATCCTTAATCAGCTCCAACCATCTTCTTTGACGCATATTCAGTTCCTTTTGTGTGAAAAATATACATTAAACTTTTATGATCAATATAAATATCACACCATTCACCATAATGGTAATGCCTCCAAATATTTAATGCAAAGATTACCGCAGCTAACTCCAAATCATGAGTTGGGTAATTTTGCTCATGAATTTTCAACTGTCGTGAGGCATAAGCTATCACCATATCATTTTTCATGAGAACACACCCCAGTACCTTATTGGATGCATCACTTTAGATCTCAAACCATTCTCCACTACAAGGTAGTGTGAGCACTAGTGAACTCGCTAACCTTCTTTTTATCTCTTTGATATTCTCTTCATATTCCTCCTTCCAAACAAACTTTACTCCTTTCAGAGTCAACTTGGTGAGTGGGTTAGATAACCTTGAAAAATCATTCACAAAACTTCGATAATATCTATCCAAACCAAGAAAACATCGAATCTCAGTTACTCTTGATGGTGTCGACCATCTTTTGATAAACTCTGTTATTACTGGATCCACAGATATCCCCTCTTTTGAGTTTATGTGACCCAAAAATGAAACTTTTTGAAGCCAAAATTCACACTTGGTAAATTTGGCACAATGCTTATCATTTCTCAGGGTCTTCAATACAATTCTCAATTGATCTTAATGTTCTTCCTTTCTCTTTGAATAGACAAGAATATCTTCAATAAAGACAACCACAAACTGATCAAGATAGTCTCTAAAGACTCTATTCATAAGATCCATTTAGATAGTAGGAGCATTAGTAAGACCAAATGGCATCACTATAAATTCATAGTGTCCATACCTTGTACGAAAATCCCTCTTTGGTATATCCTCCCTTTTGACCCTTAATTGATGATACCCTTAACAAAGATCAATCTTGGAAAAGTATTGAGCTCCACGTAGTTGGTCAAATAAGTCATCAATACGTGGGAGAGGATATTTGTTCTTGATAGTGATCTGGTTAAGTTCTTGATAATCAATGCAGCGTCTCATTGATCCATCTTTCTTCTTAACAAACAGAACAGGTTCTCCCCAAGGTGACACACTAGGGCTTATGAATTCTTTATCAAGATTATCTTGGAGTTTCTTCTTCAATTCCTGAAACTCAATTGGGTTCATTCTATAAGGTGTCTTTGAAATAGGCAAAGCACCCGGTACGAGTTCTATTGAAAACTCAACTTCACGATTTGGTGGAAGACCTGTAAATTCCTCTGGAAAGACATCATAAAATTCCCGTACAATGGGAATATTATTAATCATGAGTTTCTCTCTAACCATTTGAGATAAATATCCTTCATTTAGTGGAATCAAGACCCATAAGATGGAAGAAATTTCCACTGGATGGTTATGTTCATCCTTGCATCGATAAATGATCATAGATTGATCTGGAATATGAAATGTGACTTCCCTTCTTTGGAAATTGATATGATCTCCATATAGAGAAAGCCAATACATCCCAAGAATCATATAAAATTACACTATAGGAAGGATCACAAGATTTAAAGGAATGACTTTACCACAAACTTCAATCGGAGATGAATTGTAAAATTTTGATGCGACTGTTGTTCCATTAGGAGTTTTCATAGCCAACTCAACATATAATTGTTGATTTAATACGACGATACCCTTAGAAAATTCTTCAAAAATAATAGAGTGGGTGGATCTAGAATAAAATAAAACATTTTCTATTTTATATTGGATGGTAAGTGTACCTCTCACCACTTCGTTGTCGTACTCCACATCGCCTATAGTAATTTCATGTAACTTTCCTTTGTCTTTGGCCTTAAGAGTTTCTTGACGTCGATCATCATAATCAACCCTTGTATTTGGGCATTGATTGGCATAATGCCCCATCTCCTTGAACTTGAAACATTGAAGTGTAGTAGGTTCATTCTGTGTATCCCTTCCTTTGTTTGCATCATTAGACATCTTCTTCCCATTATTTTTACATTCAATTTCCCGATGACCTTATTTTCCACACTTATAACATTTTATTGTCCCCTTATGAAAATTTCCTCCATGTTTCTTCCCACACATTGAGCATAAGGGAAAAATCATCTTCTTTTTAGTGTGGTCTTTTTATTTTCCTTTGAATTCAATTTTCTTCTTCTTATCAAAACCGTGAGACTGATGGCTTACACCAATCTCAATCATAACCTTGAGAGCACATTGAACAATTTCCTCATAGATATCGAAGTACCCTACAGCTAACACCATTCTATGTCTTGGTTTTAATCCACTAAAGAATCGATCGATCTTACTCTTAGGTTGGATAATAATTCCGGAAGCGTACCTTGCAATTCTTGTAAAATTTTCTTCATAGGTACAAACGGATTCATCATACTTTTTCCATAGTTAAAGAAAATCCTTCTCTATATTTGTTCGAAGAATACGAGGGAAATACTTATTGAAAAATAAGTTCTTGAACTCGTCCCATTCCATGGACTCAATTTCTTCCCTTTCCCTCATATTCTTAATAAGATTCCACCATTGATCAACATCACCTTACAAACGATACACTGCTAAGATGACCTTATCATGTTCAGAAAATTAAAGAATTGGAAATATCTTTTCAGTGGTACTGATCCATTGTTCAGCCACTAATGGATCAGAAGACCCGCTGAATGAAGGTGGACGCTGCCTCATGAAGGATTCAATAGAATTTTTCTCCTTCCTTTGCTCGTTTAGAAGTCCTGCATGATTCATAGCTTGAGAAAGTTGTGTGAGCATGGCCATAATATTTTTCATTCCAGCACCCATAACGTTTGGTTTCTCAGGGGGACAATCATTGCATTGCCCATCACATTCCACATTAACATGGTTCCTTCGAGTTCCAGCCATTGACTAAAACCAAAAAGAATAGTGTGAGAAACACTAATTATAATAGGAAAATCACATAATCAAGAATAAAATTTCACACTTAAGGTCTTATCATAGATAGGTCATGGCCATTCTTAAAACACTAAGATTGTGTTCATTACTTAGACATATCCTTAGGTTTCTTATTAAGTCTTTCACATCAAAGTTTCTAAAGGTTGAATATACCTTTCCTCTGATACCAACTATAACGACCCATACATTACATACATGGTTATTACATCAAAATTTAAGCATAATTATTGCAACATATAACAAAACCATGAAAGGACCGTATAGGTATAGTGTCTTTAGAAACTGGGAAACATAAACAAATGGTTCATAAATTATCTACGTTATCTCCCATTTATTTCATCATATCTAGAGTCCTTTGTTGGAATATCCTACTTAATATCCTTCTTCCTGACCTGGGGAAAAGAAAACATACAAAAGGGTGCACTCAAATTCTCAGTAAGGTTAAACAAAATAAATATCAAACATATCACATTCAAAAGAACAAAACATTTTGAAAATCATATCCTAAAAAAGAGATCATAACATGGGATAAATCATAGAAGTGAAATGTAATCCCCATAATCATAACATAAAACATGAAACTTTGTGTCATACACACATAATCATAGAAAATCATTTCTTAGTAGTCAAGACTCATTGCCAAGACTATCTTAGATGATGAAGTCCATTTCTGAACCGAGTTCACTCCTCGTTTCAGTATTGTTTCACTGAACTGGTTTAACCTGCCATTCCAGCCATGTCTATCCCATGAGATAAAAATCTTTACCCAATGCATTGGAAGGAGATATAGGTCTCACCCATCTCAAAATGATACCATTCTTATGTGTGCCACAAATCATAAATCATACATCATAGCATAACCCATGTAATAAAAATGGGATTCTTAATCATCATGCCATCATAACATAATCCATATAAGATAAAAGGACATCATAAAAATAATTCCATAATAACAAAATGAAAACAATGTAAAAATAGGGATAGAAACAGAACCCTATATTATCTTAGATGGAAAATAATTTTGAAAAAATACATGAACTCCATTCTTGAGGAACATATCCTTTCTACTTAAAAAACATTTTCTTTCTTAAAATGTCACATGATTTTAAACTAAAATATGTTGATTAAAAATAAACTTGAAAACTTGTAAAGGAAGATTCATGGAAATAATGTTCTAAAAATCCATTCATGCTGTAGAATTAAAAAAAACATTCTTCTCGTACTTTGGCCAGAAAAGTCAAAAAGTACCTCGTACGAAAAACGACAAAAGATTCCTTTCATTTATTTTACTAAAAACTCACTGATGGGTATAATTGGATTTAAAAAATTGTAGGTGGATGGATGTAATATTAAATTTTGAGGAAACATGGATGTGGATGTTAAATATTCCCTAGTAAATTCTGATGTATAAACAATCTCGGATAAAAATGAGATTGTGAGATTTTCCCTTACCTTAAGTCCAATTTGCTTCGTAAGTGTCCGAAACTCCTCTATAATGATTTAAATAATGTCATTCAATTATTCAAGAATCATTATTATTTTTATGATATCATATATGGTTATATTTTTAGCTTCTTATTAGTAATATTTCATTGCTACCTGTTATTCGGGTGTTTATTGCTTATTGTTCTTATGCGTGTTTGGTCGATTAAATTCTTATTACTCTTTATAGGATATAGATATATCGTTTACAGTATTGTATTAGTGTAATATATATCATATTAATTCATTAAATTCAATTATACAATCATTATGCAATGAATATCATGTAGAATGAGTCGCATCACATCATTGAGATGGTATTTCGTATGTACGCACGAGCGATGATATCATTCCCATGATTGTGGAATTGTATTGGAGTGTATGTATACTATTTAGGAATCAATATAACTTTACAATAATCATGTATAGTGATTATTTACACCATTATACCCATCCATGTATGTTGATGGTGTAAAATAGATTACACCACAGCGTTGAGACGGTATTCCGTAGGTGATTTCATTTTCCATAGGATGGATAGATGGTGAAATAGGGTTGTTTCATACATATAATAAAATATCATTATATGAGTGATACTGATGTTATTACTTCATAAAGAAACAACTAAATAAGATGAAGTAGAAGAAGAAATAAAGTTGAAATAATCGGTCACAGACATTAACTCTTCTTTGAAAAGCCTCTTTGAGACCTCCTCTTAGGGCACTAAAATTGGTCTTTGTAGAAGACAAAGACCTCTAGGATGTTTCTAAAAAAGTGGTGAAGTGAAATGGTCAGGGTTTGGCCGAGCATGAAGGCTCAAATTGGTGTGAGGAGGAGAGGGAGGAGGCGCCCTTTTATAAGGGAGGAGAGGGGAACCTTTGGAAATATAAGAAATATTAGTTTATATTAAATCCCAGCCCCACTTAAAAACTTCCAAAAAGACTCATATCCTAATATTAGATGATATAGGGTTGTAATCTCATAAACCAATTAAATTTAGACATTTTAGGAATTTATTTTAAACATTATCAACTTGATTTATCCTTATTTATCAATATAATTTTATTTGTGGTAATAATATTCTAAATATTAAATAATTATAAATAATTACATATGTATTGTGAATTTTCCTTAATTTGAACCTTTATTAAATTTTAGACCATATAAATTTTAATTTATAATTTCTAAATTTTTTTGTAATTTTTACACAATTTTATAATATCTTATTTTTATAAAATAACAATAGTGTCAATTTTGACACTATTCATTTATTTGATTTTAAATAAAATATATACAGAAGATATGTTCGAACTAAAAGCTTTAATAGATTCATTAAATTTTATATGTAACTAGAAAATTAGTGGAGAACATTAAATAGTTTATATAAAATTTATTTTAATATTTTTAAAATCATTTATTTGATATTTCAATCAATAAAATAATTTCAACATCACTATTGTGTCATAATTAATAATAATTATTTAAACCCTAAAAATTATAAATAATTTCATATGATGTAGATAATTGTATTAGATTTCATGAGACTATTCATGTTTGAATTTTCACTAAGTTTATCACTAAATTAAATTTATTATACTTATAATATTTAAGAAAGTGATATGTTGTCACTTTATTTGGTTTTAATAATAATTAAATTCTTTTCATGGAAAAAAGTCCATTACATGAATCTAATCCGACCCTTAGGTGATATGGGTCGACTTTTAGTCATCCAATAGGATTTTGGAAGGTGTTAGGGTAATTTTATAATCTTATATTTACCCTTAATTACCCGATTTTCCTTTAACTATGGTAAATAAAATTTACCGTACTTACTATTCATAATGCCCAAAAAATAAAAAGTAGCCTATTAAAATAATTTGGACCCACTGATTCCAAATATGGAATCCATTTTTTTAAATTCAAAACACATAAGTTTTAGTAATTAATTTAAAATTTATTCTGTTGTTTAGAAAATGTGTTTTAGAAGTTAAAATATTTCCAAAGATTGAAATGTTTTTACCTATGAATTCAATGTGAAATTAATTATAATGACATAAATTATATCAAATGGCATAAATATATTCAACTTATACTTTAAAACCATTAAATATTATAATTTATCCATATAAATTAACTCAATGAAAAAAAGTTGTTTTTAATAAAAAATTAGCGTATTTTTACTATTCATCAAAATATGAATGTTATCAGAAAAAAATCAAAAATTTATCCAAAGTAAATTTTTATATCCTGATTACAAATAAGAATTTTATTTTGTAATATTAAACTTATAAACATGTCAAGAACTATATTTAATGTCAGTGCGCCATCAAAAGGTGGCAAAACTGTATTTTTTGAATAATACATATTTTACCCAAAAAATAAATTTTTTTCTCTTACCATGTTCTAGAAAATGTGTAAGATGAATAATAATGTTATAAAATTCCAAATGTATTTAATACTATTCATAAAGGATATTCCATAATAATCTATTGTTGTTTAGTGAAACTCGGTATTGCGTACTACACACGCAATTGAGGAAGGTCGCGATTGCGTGTAATGCAAGCCAAGTCCGTATTGTGTGTTGTGAAAGATTCCTTTGGTGTTGCGTATAATATAAGACATAAAAAAAATTATTTCTCATAAAATCTTAGGGTGTTACAAATAAGTTAGTAGCCACTTTTATTAATAACATCATGTAGTGTAGTATTCTATCTCTTATGAAATTTTATTACAAGTATATAATTTTACACAAGATGTATCTTGTACATAATAACAAAAGGAATAATCCATATTGAGTAAAATAAATCCCAACCTACTTCCTTTTTATTCTCCCAAAGATCCTCTATGAGTTGGTTCTCTTTTTCACTATAAATATGACTCTAATTTATTACTAGGAATGATTGTTTCTCCTAGTGTGGTCATGCATTATTTTTTTCTCGGGAATTCAAAAGTTAAAAAATTCTATTTTAACTATATAGAATTCTCTTTTAAGGCTTACCTAACTTCCCTTTCAGCCTCTACAACATTTGACATCCAAGTAGTTTTGTGAAACATTAAAGCAATACAGTAATTGTTCTCCAATAGTGAATGTAGATCGTCATCAAAATAATTCACAGAATCAAGATCATGAACATGAGGGGATACATCATCAATATTATTAAAAGTTTTCCTATTCAACATAATGGATTTATTTGATGTTTTATCCGAAAAATAATGTATATGCACATAATTTCCATTAATAATATATTTTAATTAATTTAGAAATAAATTAGAAGGTATGAAGATATATATGATATTAAAATTCAAAACTAATATGATGTCATAAATATCATATATATTCTTTATTTCTGTCTGTATAACTATATTTTGAATTTATGATGAAAATTAAATTGCACTACTGTTTGGAGATAGTTGGTCATATATATGCCTGAGGGATGTTTTCACATTTTGTATTATAGAGAAGGGAGGGAATATGGTTTTAATATAATCATAATAACATATAAGTATATTAATGATAATATATTTATTGCCTTATCAAGGGTAAAACACATTAATATGATTTATAGGAAGAAATAAACATGATAGAGTTTGTAAAGGTGATTACCCCTTATTCAGTACATTTCCTTTAGATATATTCTCAAGGGACCCAAGGCTGGAATCTTGGGGATAAAAAAATTTCAATAACATTGATATCGATGTATAAAAGAGGAATTTATAGGGGTTAGTTTATCTAGATCACTCAATGTGGTTTGAAGTATTGAGAGAGTGGGTTGTCATTTTATAAGATAAGGGAGGAGAATTAATTGAATTTCATAATGTATTTAATTAATATAAATTAGTGTTCTAGTCCAAATCGATAGAAATTTATGAAGATCAATGATATGATGATGAACTGTCTAAATAATCTCATAAAATATAATATTTAATTTTTTTATTTCATTCTTACCATTTTATAACCACTTGTTATATATTTTGACAATTTCTAGAATAGTAAAGGCTTCTAAACATTAAGGGTTAATAATGACACAACAGTAGAACAAATGACCCATAAATTGACCAATTTTGATGTCTAAAACCATATCCCATTTTTTAAAACTAATATTTCAAGGAATTTTTATTTTTTATTAAAATATGATTTATTATAAAATATCATTAATATAAGTTTTAACACTATTCATTTAATCTGACATTAAATACCTCACAAAAGAGGTAAATTAGACTATAATACTTTAATAATATTAAAAATTACATATAGATTTATGAAATTAGTTGAACTAATTAACTCAATCAAATTCATTAAATTTTAATATATTAAATAACATTTATTTTATTTTTCTATAAATTTAATAGTTAATGTGTCAATTTTATGAATGAATTTAATATAATTTTATATAAACATAAAATTTAAAATAAAATATCATAATGAAGTTAAATCATTTATGATCAAATATAATATTTAAAATATAATATTTTTATTGTTATCCCCATTTTGAATATGATATTATTATTAAGAAAAGTTGTTGATTTTTTTTCATTTCTTTGAATAAAATATTTTAATTTCCATAATAAAATAACAATATAAAAAAATAAATATAGTTAACATTAGAATTTTTATGGATAATTTTTAATCATAACAAAATTATTTTTAAACACTTCAGGTCATCTGTTATTCCTTATCATTTTTTTCATAAGATCAATTACATGATTTACCCTTTACTATGGTAACAAAATTAAAAAAAAAGTGTCTTTTCATATTAAAGTAGAATTAAATGTGCATATTTATGAAATACTAAAATCCTAATTGAAAATATATACTCTATTATATAAAATTATATTTTTATAAATAACAAATATTTTAATGAAAATAAATATGTAATACCCAATAAAAATTAATTTTTTTAGAAAAAATCTTTTCTATGTATAATAATGTTTTTATTATAAATTAGACCATGAAATTTATTACAATGAACTTAATTATATTATAAATAATACATGATATATTATTTTAGTTTGAGATAGTTTTAAAATAAATTGGAACCTTTATATCCTTGAAAAAAATATAGTTTTCAATAAATATCAGTTTTTATATCTATTAATTGTAAAAAAAAAATCTGAAAAATAAATAAAACTCACAATATGATGATTTTGATACGATGATTAAAAAAATATTATAATTTTACTTAAATAAAATATATTTTATTTGTATAATTTTAATTAAAATATTATCTTTGAAGAAAATTAAAACCAGTTTTGAAAAAAAAAATATTTCTGAAGACGAAAATTAATTTAATAAAAATAACTACTTATTTACAAATATTTATTAAATTAATTTATATTAAGTATGTACTTATTATATATTTCAAAATTAGGGAAATAATATTCATACCCATCAATTCACCTACTACGTTATATTAGTCCAATTTAAATAAATAAATTTATTGGTTTGTCTATGCCAATTTTTTCATATAATGTACACTTTCAAACATAGTGTTCACTTACAATTTTCAATTTAGTTATAATATTCCAAACATCAATAAATATTATGCTCACAAAATAATATTTTTCACAATAATCAATGGTTTTTAATTTAAAAATTCTATTATGGAATCCCCACATCATAAAAAGGGATATTAATATATTGTTTTAATAATTTGAAAGGGAAATATAAAGGTCCTCACAAAAAATGGTATCCAAATAGGAGAAATATAATGGGAAGTGAAAATATTATCATAGACATGAAATCTAATTCCCAAGGATTAATATAGAGTTACAGTTAAAATGGTATTGATTAATTTAACCAACAAAAAATAGTAAATATAAGATGGGTTAAAATATGATTGATTTCAAAATTAGAAAAATATAGAAATAAATTTTTCATTTGAAGGTACATTCCCTAAATTTGAGTGGATAATTAATTATGTTGAAAAATAACTCAAGAATATAAAGACACTTGATTTATTAACATTTCATATGAATTATCACAATCTTCTGTTAGGATTTGATCTCTATAAACATCAGAAATTACTCATAGAAATTAATATTGAAGATGTAATTTTCAAACCCTAAGCCCTGAAACTGTGTTTTAATGAATCATATGATATATAATTCAACCCTTATGCCACTAAATTTTTTACAAAACCAAATTTATAGAAAATGTTTTCCAATAACACCCAATTTTCAATGTAATCAATTCTTTAAGTATTTAACAATCCATATCCTCCAAAATATGTATAATGAAAAAAAATTGAAGATGCTCACAAAATTTCCTTAATCAAAATTCCATGAATCCTCAATAATGATTCTCATAATGTCACATTTAAATAAATTTATCATATATTATCCTAAAATAATTCAATAACATGAATCATCTTAAAATATTAATTAAAACATTGATGAATACAATAATTAAGTACCTCAATATTAATGAAATTAAATCTATGATTATTTACAATATTTCATAAATCAAAAAATTAAATAACATCCCTCAGGAATTAATTTTTCATTAAATGAATATTTATTTTCATGTTCACCAATATTCTGTAAATCAATTATTCGATGATGATAATCACTTTAACCTGATAAAACATTATTTACTCTACATTATAATAAATTAAGGGTTATCTCTTGAAAAATGGATGTATTTTAAAAAAATATTGCATTTCCACAAAATCACACTTATTCATTATTGGTACAATTATTCATATGATTTCAAATACTTAAAGTAAATCTATTATAGTATGTTCATTTTGACTATCATGATTTTTATACCATCTAAATCCATTTTATGATATTTTCTAAGAGCCACTTTATATAAAAGTGGTAATTAAACAAATGATTCTTATAAAAATAATATCATTGATAATAATATTGTACAACATATTTCATGAACCCAAATACACATGAACAATAATCAATATACTTTAGTAACAATAATATCGTAATCATGACCTAGATCATGTAATTTATTCAGAGTAATATTCCATTGATTCTTGTGGCATGGATTTGAATATTGTTTCATCTCCTCAATGGTGAAACTTTGAACATAACAGGACTGCTTCAATAAATTGAATTCATAAACCTGATAGCCTTAATATATACACTTAATGAGAAATCACATTCCCATCATATAAGTTTTTGGTTTTTTCTTCCTACAGTTCTCACATGTGGGTAAATCCTCCTTTTCTTTCTTTCCCTTACACATTTTTTCTCAGATATCCTTTCTTTCTTATTATTTCCATTGAGGCCATAATCTTGGGAGAATTATTTCTCAATCATTACAACAGAAAAAAATATATCCTCATATTATATGAATGTTTATAATATCGGTTTTCATCAAAGTATTTTTTTCCCATCATAGAATGGATAAATCTTATCCTTTGGTTTACGTAAATATGTTTCATCATTCCAATTTATAAAATATTATTGGAATAATATATCGATTCATTTTGATCTTTCTTTTTTTAGAATCATAAATTATCTCTAGATACTTTCATGTTTTCCATGTGGAAAATATTTTCCCTATAAGAGTACCGTAAAAAAATTCTACTCAATGTTTTCATTATCATTATCATATATTTTCTTTTAAATCAATTCCACCATTAATCTAAATCCAGTGACAGATGATAAATTTCCTTGAAAAAGTTCTCCCTTTCGTTACATCTCAGTGGGTGAAATATATTATCAAACAAACATATTCATTGATAATATATATGGATTTTATTTCCTGTGTAATTATAATGTTTACTAAAACATGAAGTGGTTTAACATTATTACACCATGTTATGAATTAGAATTTTAATTCATATGTGCTTTTTTATTTGGCATATCTGGATATAGCTAACCCAAAATAGTTACAAGTTTTTAAACTCCATATATATCTTCGATTCCTTCAATATATTCATTATCATGACCAATAGGGAATCCCCTACATGGAATATGTAGAATAATACGGTTTCTAAAAAATCCATATACAACAGTTTATAAATTATGGAATAATCTAGATTAGATCATCACATTATGAGTAATAATTAATATTATATATAAAATTAAAATAGAAAACATTAATTGAAAACATATACATAACTCATCTCAAAATCATAAGCATTCTTTCTGAATATAATTAAACTCCATAATTGGGTCATATTCCTTAATAATGGTTTTTATAAACCTAGTTCGTAGTCATTCTAAAAAACAATTTTAATACCAACTATAAATAACATTCTCCAGTGAACTAGATATGATGTCTTCATCATTATACTTAAAAAAGATACACGTGATTTCATAGAAAAGAAACTAATAACATATTAGTCTTGAAGAACATAATACATACATTATTCCAATTTCACATTGGATGAAAACATAAAACAAATATAGAGAAAATACTCTAGATAACTGAACTAATTAATTATTCTGAATATATCCTCAGGAAATGACACAAAATAATGTGTCATCACTGATGCTCAGTCACGTTTATTTATATTGTAAGATATAATGAGTATATGTGAAATAATTAATATAAATATATAAATAATTATTAACACATTTAAATAAGTCAATAATGTTATTTAAATATTAATCCAGGGGTAATTTCAAGACAGTAATGAAATTTATAATAATAGTGGAATTATCAATGATAGAAATATATATTATTAAGTATCATAATATTAGATATAGTAATATATTTACAATAAATACCACGTACAAAGATTATAATAAATTACTGCTAAAGAACTATTTAATTTGGACCACTAATTTTCCCAACGAGACCTATCGATTCATTGAGGGGATACATATTTACAATCTCTAACAATAATAGTATTTACAATGCATTACCTATATATCGAATGATCAACACAATTCCTGATCAATTTGAATTTTTAAAAAATCTTGGTACACGGTAAAAAATATGAATTGATAATAATTACAAAGATTATCAAATAAAATTTAAAAAAATTAAAATATATATAAATGGAAAAGATTTTTTGAAATAACAATATCCATGATACAAATAATATTAATATTTTAATAGATCACAATGTTCAATTTTTATTTGTAGGTGTATGTTTCAAAAGAGTGTCAAGGACTAAAATATTAATGAACAATGTGAATTTCATTATATTACATATTAAATCTATTTAAAATATATTCATAGTGTATCATATGTAATATAATGAGTTTTCCCATTTATGAATAGAAATATAAAATAAATATCATCAAATATGTTCTCATAGTGAATAAACATTTTACACATAAAATCACTTTTAAATACAGAAAATATCGAAAATATTCTTAAATATACTTTATTTGAAAAAAAATTATTAGAAAAAAATGTTACATTTAGAGTATCGATCCGTTATTATATTGTGAAATTATTATTATGGTGTATAGGTTAATAACTTTTATTTTACATTAATGTAAAAAGGTAAATATTATCTCATTCCAAAAAAACAATATCCCATTTAAAACATTTTTTTAATTGTCAAACATTGTTAAAATTTCTTTTGAAAAATAATTTTATATAATTAAATAAACAAATTGAATACATTTTTAGAAAACATTGAAATAGACAAAAAATGATTCCCAACTAAATAAAGAAAAGAAGTTTGGTTTTATTATAAAACATTTCCCATTATTTTAAGTATCCAATAGAGGAAAATAGAACTATTAAATTAATAGTTCATGGATAACATGATTAGATGGAAACTTATTGGTTTTAATTTATAAATTTCGAACAATTCTATAATAGGATGGATATAAATTTAAAATTCCAAATAATGATGAGATTTTGTCGTAATCCCTATCCACATTGGTAATTTTGAATCATGAAACCATTAAAGAAATTACATAAAATAATACAATAATTACTATGAATATAATTATTTCCATGTAATAACATATCAATAGTGTCGTATATAAAGCACATAAAATATGTAATAGTTTAATATGACATATGTCTCATAAATATAAATTTAGATTATAAAACCCTTAACTATAGTCTGATTTATGTCGTACATGTTCATACCACATTTGTAATAAATATAAATTTATTATAATTTTGTTATATGAAAATATGGTTATATATATAACCATATATTATTTAATTATAATATTTTAGCATCAATTTATTAATGATTCTCAGTTATTATCATCGTTCTTGTTAATGGCATAATTGATATTCATGTCTAGTGTGGATTGGTATTTACAACCATTAAATTTTATATAGGTCACATGATATCAAAAATATTACCAAGAATATAAATATATTATAAATTAATTATATTTTTTATGTAATCCATAAAATACAGATATAGAAAAATGAATTCCATTGTTCATGTAGACAATATGTCTTATGATAACATGAAGGATATTTTCAATTTTTGATGGATAGAAAAATAGATTGTTAAATAATATTTGATCTTTAAAAAAAATTTATTGTAAAATATAAGTTATTTATATTCAGTATATTTAACTATATTACCATCAATTTAAAGCGTAAATGTAAAACAAACCACATTACTTCATAGATGTTGTAGTCGACACCAATACGCGAGCGACATTATCGATTTCTAATAGATTGGAAGGTAAAGAGAAATATATGAAACTATATATCTAGAAGAATATTTGATTCTTTAATATCATATATATTAATTATTCACATATTTATATCTATCCATGTCATATTATGAAACTAAATGAATTTCACCCCTACATGGCAACGTTAAGTCGTACATAAGCACAAGTGATGTGTTCACTTTCCATTGGATGGAAAGAGATCAAATATTGTTGTATTAAAATAATTATTGAATTTAAATATATTTATTTTACTAGAATTATCACCTTATGATTGGTACAAAAAATTTAAATGATTTAGATGAAGAAACAATCATGAACGAGTAGTTAAAGATAAGTACACATTCTTCGATATAATTATTATAGAGAAAGGGATATTATTTTTGGGATACAAGAACCTCATGAACATAGATAAATATTTTTATAAGATTAGATATAGGTTTTATAAACCATTTTATTCAATGTTTGTTTATTAATTGATATAAGTGCTTTCCTTTTATAAGATCTAGGAGGGGCATTCTTATAATATATTAATTTATTAAAATATTTATATTATTTATTATGTATAAGTTTCTCCAAATTTTTATTATTATAATTTGGGATGAAGATGAGTCTAAATAACAGCATCATATTTTTTACATGCATCATTTTTCTTCATATATTTCTTTTAGTTAAAACACCTAGTTAACACATTATTCAATTACCATAATATTAAAATTTTCTACATATTAATGGTTAATAATGATAATAAATAATAAAAAATGACCCATAAATGGACCTTGAGTGATGTTTGAAACCATATAACAATAATATGGATGAATATATGGTTTTTTTTGATTTTTAAATTTCTGAATAAAATCTTATTTATTATAAAATTACATTAATATCAATTTATGAATATATATTCAATTTGAAAATAAGTACATAAACATACAGGGGGATTATAATATAATTCATTTACACCTCTATAGCATGTCATATGGGACTAAAAAATCCTATAACATGTTAATTAATTATAATTATATTACTTTTATATTTATAAAACTGTTTATTTTAAATTTCCAATAATTGAATAATTATTGAGTCATCATTGTGTATGAGATTACGTTAAATATATATTAATAATAAATTAAAATTAAAATTAGAAGATGAATAAAAATAATTTTTATTTAAAAATATTTTTAATAGTGAAATATATATTTTTGTTATCCCCCATGTCAAAAATATTATCTTGAATGAAAACCAGAGTGTGGCGTTTTATACTTTTCATTACATAAAATATTATCAATGTTATAATCACATAAAAATGGGTAAAATTTACAAATATTAAATATTTGTATTAATATTTATGATACATAATCATACAATAAAATTTCGTCAATTGATAGATTCATTTTTAGTCATAATCTTTTTATTTGTTTACTATAATTACCTGATTAACGCTTTACCATGGAAAAAAATTTACTTATGTTTCTATTCAGAATGAAAAAAATAATATATTATTGTATATCAAATTCAAAAACATACCCAATATATGTAATCTATTTTATAATATATTATTTATATAAGTTAATAAATAAAAATAAAATTATGCCCACACATTATGAAGAATAATAGTTATTCATAATCTTGTCTTCTTAGGAATAAAAACGAGTTTACACTAAATTAAATAATAATATTGATTCCGATATTCATATTTGGTTTATTTATTGTATAATATAACTTAATTTAGGTTTTAATCTATTTAAATTAAAATGAAACTTTTAAAAGGATTGAAAAAAATAGTTTAAAAAATGTTATTTTAAATATTCATTTGAATGTCAAAATATTCATTAAAAAAATATATCAACCTAAAATAATTAATATATGGTGTTTTCAATAATTATAGTATTTTTTTAAATAATATATATGTATTATCTTGCAATAAATTTTAATATTTTCTTATAAAAATAATTATTAACCATTTTTGTTGAAAACATATTTTTCAAGGATAAAAACATTTTATTAAAAAATGAGTACATATTTCTTATGAACTAATCAATGAGTTTTTTTAGTATCTCCATTATATAGATAATAATTAAAATTATAATATTCATAAACATCAATTCGACTTTTAGGTTATAAATATAATATTTAAATAATAATATTTCGATCTTCAATTTTGCGCAGTGTTGTGTGTTGTCTATGATATCTAATAGTGTTCTTTTAAAACATCTAGATGTTAAATATCTTAATTTAATTTATTATTATTATTATTATTCTATAGTCTTCAGAAATTTTTATTTTAAAAAATATATACCAAGTACAAAATACAGTTCATCATGGGATTTTGTGACTTCTTTATCTGTTTTCCATTAACTAAAAAATCAGAAATATACCCATTTCATACATTTTTAATTGATTTTATCATGTGTGGTATGAATTTTATTTCCACATCTCGGAATTATGGAACCAAAATTCCCTCTTCCTCATAGGTTCACTTAATCATGTGATAGAAATAAATCACATAAATGATATTTAACATTGCTGGTTTCTGATTCAATTTAACCTATTTATGTCTTTATAAAATAACAGAACATATTATTGATGATATATGTTCTATTTTTTCCTTACAATTTCAAGATTATATGAATAGATAATTTTATTACTTCTATACTTTTGGATATCTTGATTTTGAAATGTTGGGAAATTCCCTCTAGTATTTTCACCAAATTTGTCTTGACCATAACATGAGTGTTGATTGAAATTTTGAGGATTAAAATAACTATTTAATTGTTAGAGATTCTTAATAATATTTTAAATATACATATTAAATCAAAATATGAAATAATTTAAGGATTTTTAAGGCCATGTTTTTAAAGTTTTGTAATAAAATTGACTATTTGGGTTATTCTTGAGGGGATGTCAAAGGATGATCCCATTACATGATTCAGGTAGTTCCTAAAATTAGTCACACTAATCATTATAATAATTAGAAGTTAATAAAATGATCAATTTCATCCTTGATGAAAAAATAATTTCAGGTTGAATATCTAAATAGATATAGTTGGAAAACATATATGTCATTATGTTAGTGAGATCACTCAATTTATTCTTAATTCATCCACTTTCAAAATTTGAAGTAAACTCATCCACGACCTTTTTAATAGGAATTATGATCTATTAAAAAACATTAGTTATTTTTAGGACGTCTTGGAAAAGAGATACCTAACATAAATGGGGGTCTAATCAACTAAAGACCATGTAAGAGAAAAATCAATCACACAACCTTCTATTAAGACTAATCCATCATAAAAAAATTTGATTCAATTTAAATATAAATTCACATTCTAATGATTTATAGAATATTGATTCATTAATCTATCCCAATATCCATTTAGCGTATCCCCTTTAACATCCTATTCCATGTTATATCAATTATAATTGGGGAAGACCTATATTTTTGGATGAATATTCTATGAATATTTATTTGAACTTGTGGAAACCCCCTATGTAGGTATATCTAGAGTAATAAAATAACCCAATTTCTAACCCATCATGTCAAAATCCCAATAACCTCATCTTATTGTTGTCCTTACTATATTTTTGGGTTTAGATAGTGATTCAAAATATATTAAATTATACTTAATTTTTGTATGGGTCCTCACCCAATGAACCATGAAATAATGGTAAGTAGTGAATCATCCATGATCGATGTTAAAATATATGGTCTATCTTAGAGTATCCTAGTAAATTATATGGAATTTTTCATTTATGAGTTTAAATATAATTTAGATTTCATCATTCCTACATTTTTTCACTGTATAAATGATTATGGTCTTTATTAAACATAATTTTTTTTTGATTCATTTGGTGACATTTCATTTTTTACTAGATTCTGAAAATCAAAAACAGATTTTTTTTTCTTTTTTAGAAAATTCATTATATAATTTTTTTAACCTGAATGATTTTCCATGTTATTCTATGACATAAAAGTACAGTTTTGAATATTTTAATCTTTTTAACAATTTTCTCATCACATTTTTTTAAAGGATTATTATTTTGTTTTATTATTTGTTAACATTATTTTAAAACTCCTTGATATAATCCCTTTAAAAAGATCCCATCGAATCAATGAACGGTTTCATGATAATCATTATAAATAATTAATTCATTTGTCCTTGTAAATATGGTAGTATATATGTACATAGGGATTTCTCCTATAAGGATTCCATTTGTGATATTTTTTCTATCATGATATTTTTAAATTATTAATTCTATATTTATATGAGGGAATTCATTTATCAAAAAAAATTCAATATGATAGAAGATGGATACGCATAATTAAATAGTACATTTATATCTAATAAAATAATTGAATAAGTGTCTAAAATTAACCACTCCCATAGTTTATCCTTTAATAATAGTTTTAAGTAGACATAATAATAATAAAACTTTTAATGAAAAGATTGAAATGACTAATCTTGAAATTAATTTAAAAAATAAAATTGAAGATGATTACCAAGATATTAATTTTTTGTCTCCTTTCAAAAGGATGGGATTAATGAATTAACTCATCATCATGATCAATGACATAATAAACTCTCTCTATATTCATAATCATCATTGGATGATTAAGAACTTTATAAAATTAAGATCATCTTATATATCACATTCAGGTTGAACTTATAATCATTATTTTGATATCGACCTAGTCCAATTATTAATTTTCAATTCACTAAACAAAATAGAAATATATATATATATAGTGAAATAATAATCAAACATCAATCAATTATCCAATATTAATGGTCAAAAATCTAGAAATAATTATAAATAAAAAATTAAAAATATAAAACCTCATAGAGTAGTCACCATTTAAATCCACTATTTACGACTACTAAAAATTAAGATGAACATGATAGAATAACAAAATAGAAATCTTATATTCATCTGTATAAGATAGATCAACAATAAATCCTATTAGATCCATCTTCAAGAACATTGGGATCTACTCTCATTAATCTATTCATAGAAATTCTCACAAAATTTGTTTTGTCATATATTTGATCAATAATGCATTCTAATATAATTCCATCAGGGAACCCCTTATGAACTAACTTTTATTGTAAAAACATATTGGGAATCAAAATATCGAACTATAAATTTTTTATAGCTTGATTTCCCTATATGTATTATCTCATTGGCCTTTTATCTCTATTTATATAATGTAAGCAGATGAAAATTTTTCCCTTCAGTATTCGTAGTAGAGGGAAATGACGATAATTTAGTTATATTTTCATATGAATCTCGAGAAAATAATTGCGCATTTTTATCTGCCCTAGCTTTTTGATTGACTTCTAGAAGCCTCGATAAGAAACTTTATGGTCGTTTATTCAATTATCATACACGAGACATCTTATTTAGTGATCAAAACAAGATATCAGTGTGTTAAAAAGTCCATTTTTATGGGTTTCCATCACAATATGTCATCATATTCAGCTCATGTAATTTTTTATAACTGTATTCAAGGGATTAAAAAGTGAAATTATGATATTTTGTCTGTTATTAAATGCACATGTGTTTTTAGTTACAAAAAAATAGTAATGACAATATTTATATAGTTTGGGGTTAGTTTATGAACCTGGGGATCAAATTCAAAAGTGCAGGGTTTACCATTATAATTTTACATTCATCGACAAAATGTTGTATTTGAACATGGGGTAGATCCTCACCAACATGGAATTCATCCATCCAATTAGGGGTTCATCAATGAATGTTAAGTGACTAAACCTAAATTGGGGTTGAAATTTCATTTAAATCACCACAAGGCATAGTCACATGGCTTCTTTTTCAAATTTGTATCAACCGAGGGACCTCACATGACATTATAAGAAATATGACCTATGGATATAACACGCCTAGAAAAAATCATTTATTAAATACTTCAACTATTCAATGAAATGTTAATAAATAAAATATTAGAGAAATATGAAGGAATTAAATATTCAAATTACATAATTCAAATATAATTAAATATGGAATAAAATTATATACATAAAAAGGTAAAAATATTATAATATATGTTAATATAAGAAGATTATTTAATTTATGTTATAACTATAAGTAACCATTAAAATATAAATTATATAATTTCAAAATATAAATTAAAATGAAAATGGAATGGAAAAATACATGAAAAAACGAAACATCGCCAATTTCCAAAAAACTAAATCAAAACTCCATCAAAAATATCTTTATCATTAGGAAATAACTCCCAACATTATCATAAATTTTTCTATTTGAAAACATTTCTCATACTCAAGGAAATGTAAGCAATTGTCATAAAATGTGGTGTTGTAAATGATTATATGACATAACCATTTTATTTTTTCACAACTAATTATACCATGTAACCACTAATATGTGATATTAATTATATATTCTTCAATTACGAACTCAAAAATTTGGAAAATGAAATTCAAATGATATGAAAAATTAGGATCCCACTTCTCTTCAAACTCATACTGAACATTTATCATAATGATACAAATTTAAGAATAAAAATATGTTTCTTAAAATAATTTATAAATATTATTATTTATAAAAAATAATATGTAATAAATTACCTTTCACGTGTTTTTGAAATGTAATAATGAAAATTATTTCCAGACACCAAACCAATATTATTATTATTTTCTTTTAATCCATTTAAAAATTATATTATTTGAACACTTTTTATTTGGTTACATAGTAATATTCTCACTAAAAATCTATTTCCACTAGCACCATATAGTAGGGATCACTTCTGTTGACATAGAAACATGCATAAGATATTTCGTTTCATTTTTTTAAATGTATTTTATGCATACACCATGACATTAAATCCTTGATATCAGATTAACCACAAACATTATCATAAATATTCATAGTACACTAAAAATATCTCACCTTGATTAGTAAATATTAATATATTATTAGATATTATCCTCATATATAACTTCTCGAACCATTAGACACAACTAATTATATTAAAACATAACTCCATTCAATTTTATAGTCATAATCGTTTAAAAAAGTTTTCAAAAATATTCAATGAAATGTTATTTACACATTATTAACCTATTGAATATATTCTTTTTGAAAATAATATTATGATTCATCAATGATATTATATCATTTTATCTATTACGATCTTTTAAAAATACATTTTTTAGAATAGCATTCCCTAAAACATCACTTATCGAGGATTAAATAAATATTTTTGAAATATTGTTCATAATTTTTTATAAAAAATTATCTATACATTTTATTAAGTATATTTTATAATATTTAAATGATCAATAATAAGTATAAATATCACATACAAACACAATTAGAATAGTTCTTGGGTATATGTGAAAAATAAATATCATTAATTACATGAAAAAATTAAAATATTTATTATAAAACATGATTTATATAGGCCACATAATGTATTGCCTGAGGAAATTATGATACATTTATTTTTAAAGGAATTAAATATCATTTATACCGTTCAATTCACACTATACCACGTTTGAATATACTACAATACTCTATTAAAATATTATTATTTAAACCTGACCATTATATCCTAGTTGTTATGATTGAATCTATGAATAGAAATTTCTAAAATAGGAAAATTTTCTGTATTAACCATGTATGAAATAAATTTATTGGCTATCTATTTATTTGAAATAATATAAAAACAATTTGAATGATAATGAAATGATTTCTGAAAAATAGAATTATTTTTTAAAGGTAGAATAGTCATGAATTATACATATAATTTAATAATAATTTGAATAAAAAAAATATAATTTTGATTATTAAAGTAAATTCTTTTATTCTATCAAATCAACAAAATCATATTAGTATTATTTTTAATAAATTTTTTAAATGTTTCAATTTTTGTTGAATAGTGAATAATGTTTACATTTTATTGAAATATGGATATTTTTTCATTATTTATATATATATAATATAATAATTAATTAGTTTTAAAGTAATATTTTATCATTAATATATCTATTAAACCAATTTAGGTTATTTAAATCTATTTTTTATTGAATGTTGATATATAAACATTGTAAACTATTGATCTTTTTTTTCTTTGAAACCCTTCATTCTGGTGGTGTATTTGGGATTATTTTTAAATTTAATTTTGTTGATTCTAATATTTTAATTTGGGAAAATGGATTTAATATTTTTAATCAGAATATTTTTTATAATATAATATGTTCAACATAAGTTATTAAGAATATTAATTGGGAAAACTATAAAATTTATTTTTCACCGTTACAGTAAATATTTATTTACATAGGGTAAACTAAAAATATAAACATTTAAATTTCCTAAAATAGATTAAAATATAATGTATGGAAATATTTAAACCCCATTAAGAATGATTATTTATAATAATCAATATATAATCTTTTATCATTTTATAATTTTCAGTTCACGTTTTTCTTCTCAAAAATTACAACAGTGCCACTAACCTCACTTATAGGATGCCGCCCCTCTCCTCTCTAATGAAAACCAAAATAACTTGTTGGTTAAAAAATACCATCAAAAATAGATTATATAATTACCTATTATATTCTAATAATAATTATTTTGGGTATAAATCCAATCTAGGAAGGAAATTGTTTAAATTCTACAGTGTTTAACAGATGAAGAGGTAACATTTTTCAATAAGAATATTTAATCTTTTTCACCCCACCTACATCAGTTATTACTAAAATATGATTACATAAGAACAAAAATATTTAATAAATAATTTTTCTTATAATAATTTTAGTACCTAAACCCATCACCACTTCCATTAAATGGATTATGAAATCACCATTAATGTGTAGGATGGACTTCCATTGTGTGAACATATGTCATTTGTTTTTCTGTTACCACCTCTCACGGTTTGGTATGATGCTAGATGTAAATTATATATATGATATTAAGAAAATAATTATTCATATGTAGTTAATATATCAAATATGTAACTTTATTACATTATATTTCATACGTGATATGTTAGTTTTGCTTTGTTTTACGATGGAACACCACCTCACAAAGCGATGTTAATCATTTTTTACCAACATGATATGAGGAATTTATTAAGAATAATGCTAATAAATATATGATTATAAAAGAAATAATTATTATATTAATGATGTGTTTATTATTATTAAATGATAATAAATAACATTATTTCAGACCCTTTCAGTAACTTAATGACGATAACATCATTCATGTACTTGTGGACTACCAACTTTACGAAGTGGTGTGATTCAATTTTAATTAACACACCACATTGATGATATATAGAAGATTTTTTCATGAAATTATATCGTAATTAATATTTTATTATCTTTCTATAAGGTTAAAAAAATACATACCGACTTTCCCTACTTATCGTATAAAAATGGAAATGTTAATCATCTATACATACATCCTACCATCTCTTTGATCAAATAATATATTAATTTTGAAATCCATCATTCATGATTTGTCTTAAAAGTATAATTTATGAAAATATATGATAATTATTTTATAATTATTATTATATATATAATATTACTACATAATATTCTCAAGATCCAAATCAGTAATGAAAAAGCATTCATGAGAAAAAATAGAAATTAACACATGAAATAATGAAAATAATGATAGATTATTAATATAAGTTGATAAGATGTTATAAAACGATCATATATGATACTATAAATATTAATATAATTTGTTTATAAGTTAATAACATGTTTAAAATCACTATATAGGATGTTAAATCACATTCATCCTAAAGGAAGCATGAGGTAAGGAAATTCATAACACAATTTCAATTCATTGGTTTTAATTATAATTCATCTGTTATGAATTGTAAATATTATCTGTTTAAATAAATTTAG
The DNA here is from genome assembly GCA_963277665.1 of Viscum album. Taxonomy (NCBI): domain Eukaryota; kingdom Viridiplantae; phylum Streptophyta; class Magnoliopsida; order Santalales; family Viscaceae; genus Viscum; species Viscum album. The sequence goes on from OY728127.1 coordinate 1,733,320,356, forward strand.
TTGCATTATCTGGTATTTACACATTTTTTATTTGGATTTAAATTTTATTATCAATATCAATTATTTTTTAATCATCACTTCAATGATATTTTCTTTAAATGGTACTTCATCTCAATCCCCCTTTATTAGGTGATATATATATTTTATGAACCTAATTTATTATACATAGTGTAAATACTAACAAATTTATAGAAAAAATCCTTATTACTTAATTAATAATTTTATTTTAGGATTAAACATTATTTATTTCATGCATTTTTGTTTTACATGAATGTTACCATGTGGTTATTGATTTTGTCTAAATTTATATTCCAATGAGACACATTTGATATTTTTCACCAATACACATTTATTTCAGTAGACACTTCCACTTTGATATGGTATATAATGATTCCTTCGTAATTTATGGAATTTTATTTTTCAAATTGAATCATTTTATCCAAAATGATATGACATTAAAACTAACATGTGGTACAAATTTATTGAAAAATATCACTTAATTTTGTGGTTGTTATCAATCTCTTGAAACAATCATTTTATTGTAATAATTTCCATTAGAAATTATGTTTCTAATGAATATTAGTTTATTTCCACGATAGGAATGATTATTTATTAAACCATAAACCATTTCTATATTTAATTTTTTATTTTAATTTTATTTGATTATTTGGGGGAATATTGATAAATCTGTATCCTTTCAATATGGATATTTATTGATATGGAATATTGTTCCAGAATAATATTGACTATTATATATTCTTGGAATTACAAGGACATGAATCTATGAATTAATTCAATTTATATATATATATCCCATATATGAATTAACAAGTCTCGTGATACAAAATAGTGGGCCAAACCATATGATTTTATTCCCATTAGTTTTGAATCATTTGGCCCTACAAGATGAGTTTATACATAGTAGTTTTATATAAGACTAGGAAATGTCTTGATGGTAGAAGTGATACATTTTTGAGACATTTTGTTTAATAACTAATCATTTCCTTCCTTAATAATTTATTTATTATTATCCATGATCTTTTCACAAAGATATTGTCTCTTGATGCATTTAATTATCAGTTAATAGATGAAATGGTTATTTGTGGTTAATTGTTTACCTAACCTTGTTGATTATGTTTATTGGTTTTTGATATCTTCCATTTTACATAACCAATTATAATAATTTTATATATCCTTGATTTTTTCCATTCCCCAGGATATAATGAATAATTCAAGGAATAATTTCATGGAATCCAAGTGTTTTTCATATCTGTACATTGTATTTTATATCCCTATTTAAAATCAGTACCATGTATGTTTCTTGTTCTCCAAAACTATTATCATGATTGTTCCTTCTATATTTATCCAATTATCTATATTTAAATATAGTAAACAAGACACTAACTCTGGTTAACTGTTGTTGGGTTCTATATAGTTGGTATTAGAGGAATTTTAGTATAATCCATTGAAATTATATTTTGGAAAACATTTATTACCGATCATTACCCTATTATATAATTTGAGTATAAGTTTAGAATAAAATAGTATTTTTTAAAAGGTGAAGATATTTTTATATATCATTGCAATATATCCCTATATAGATACTTAAATTCTATGTGGTTATCCAAAATATGAACCTTGGTGTAATAAATCTGAAAAGGGGGAAATGGGATTTAACTGATCAACACATGGTGTATAAAATTGGAACTTACAACTCATCTAGTTTGATACTTCTAAAAGGAATGTTTAGAATTATTCAAATATTATTTAAAAAAAATTATGAATGATATGAATATATGATGGTAGTGAATGGAATAGTCTAAACAAATTGTTTCTGGTATTGAAAATAATGCTTCCTGATTTAGAAAATCTATAAATAATCCTATAGTTTTACCACTATGGTTATTATTTCTACCAATATTATTTTTGGTATTAGTAAATGGATGGAAACCAATGTAATAGAGTTAAAATTGAATATTAAGGATAATATAGTGACTATGAGAAAATATATCGGATTATGATATGAATGACATATATTATGATTATACCGAATCAGCTATCTAGAAATATAATTAACAACTTATACATTACACAACATTCAGACTCATGAAAAAATAGATGAATGGGGGTTTCTTATAGCTCGAGTGATGGAGAGCATGGAGGAATAAATTAAAAAATTTCATTCATTTCAGTAATGTTGAAGAGAGATCATAAAAAGAGCCTCAATTGAATAGTAAAATTATTCATGTGTGGAATGGATGGTAAAAAAGAAAATATCTTTTGCGGAAAATTGAAGAGTAAAATGGAAGGAAATAAATATAATCATTTGGATCCATATATATTTCATGGTATTAACTATGGAGAAATAGAGAATTATTCTAATTAATTAATTTATATAAACATAATCACATAGATCATTGAAGGACATATATTGAAATAAAAATAATTGATTAATTTAATGGGATTCTCGAATTATATTATTTATTTATTATAACAAATTGTATTTTGGTATATGTATATTGAATCATTTAATGATTATATTATCTTTATAAGAATATATGTCATTATTAATATTAGAGTTATGGATACCGTCATATAATAATTAGTTTACCATGATTAGGTGTTTTGGGAGAAATTTAAATAAAAGATATCTTTCAGTTTAATTATTATATTAGCAGTAATTCATGTATATTTTATATAAAATAGCTTTATGTTATTTATAATCTCAAGGGTTAATATGATCATTAATTACATTTTAATATTAGTCAAAAATAGTATTATAATTTTTGAAAAATATTAATGAAATGAATATATTAGTAAAATGTTTTCTTAAGGAATAATTTTATTTCAATAACATCTATAATTTTTTTAAGAATGTACATGGAATAATATTAATAATGATTAGAAAAAGGACATTACACATGAATGGTGATGACCATTAACATAAAGTAAGGCTACATGGAATGAACCCATGACCAAAGTATGATAAATATTTATCACCTACGCCCGGAAAACATGATGATCTAGTAAATATGTAATTTTCTAGATAAAAATTTGAATAATAAATATTATTGATGATATAATTGTGATGATTTTTTAATTTATAGATCAAATATATTGTATAATTTGTGTTGAACATATTGGTTTTGTAAAATAGTTAGAGATAGATAGAATGTGTCAGATAAGTGGTCTTATATTGAGAAATTTTCTCATTCAATATTATTATTATCATTATTTCATTAATTTCATATAATGTTTTAAAACGAATGGTAGGATAGGGTTGGGAATAGGAAGTCACATTGTTTGCACAAGGTATTTATAAAAAAGTGTCCCAACCTAGTGAATACTATGCACCCTAGATAGTGGGATTATTCATGCCTCATGACTGAGTGCATGGGAGTGAATCCCTTAGGGATAAACATTTTCCCATTAAAATGGATCTAAATAAGACCCAATGTTGAGTGACTGTGAATATTTCCCCATATGAAAAATAATGCTACATATTTTCCGGTTTAATAGAGGTGTTACGTGGTCATTACACTCTTTGGAAGACAGTGAGGCCAAATCATGTGGAAAACCAGATCATTAAATTCATGGAATCTTCAATTAAACCCCTGACCTATATTATAACCCAAATACCACCTTCTCTCAATAATAAACCCTCAATCCATAGCTTCAACACCAATAATTGTATACTCTTTTATGCTATAAAAATTGGTTTTTTTCGATAATCTAAATATAATAAATTTATTTTCATCCGACTTCTCTATCTTCATTCAGTCCCTTATCATTTTTTCCTTTTATTTTATTCTAAAATGGATAGGTTGATAAAATTGGGTTTAATCATGTATCATAGGGTTTAATCTTGATGCATTCTGTGTGATTTTTCTTTTATAAGGTACCCACTTGGTGCAGTATTTGGTATCCACTTCGTCTTATAACGATCTTAGGAAAAGGGTTTTTGGTTAAATGCTATGAAATTAATTTTTAATTCTAGTATTCATTATTTGGTCTTCAAATGGAATTAATAATATTTTTCGGCGGTAAAAAATAGGGATTCCTTGTATTTTTTGGTGTACATTGCAATTTTTATGATTATTTTACCTTGGGGAATTTTTTTATGTCACGATTGGTTTTAAATATTTTATTTACAATTTTATAAGAGGAATTTCAACTTATGCATGGAATGCAATAGGGAGTATCCCAATTGTGCTTAACAAGGTTAGTGGACTTGTTATCATATGTTAGGCGAGTGGCAAGGGACATGTATTAGTCTATATATAGGGATGATGTGAAAAAATATCTAATCATTGATAATAGGGAGTGGCTAGCTCAAGCAGAGGATACAAAGATATATTTTAGTTTTGATAACTGAGTGTATGGGGTACATTGGACCCTGATGAACCGAATTACAAAAGTTTTTATATTGTATGGATTCCATGTTATATTTTTTATCTTTATTTCATATTAATTACATGTTTTATGTAAAATATTGATATAAATTAAATGTCATCATGTTACTAGAAAATAATATTTTAATTTTTCATTAGATTTAAATTCATGGAGTCTCTTTTAGTGTATTACCATTAGGAATTATTGATCACACAATAAAAACACCCTCAGGTGTATGAAGTCGTTGTCATATTTATCTTACATAAAGGAAAATAATTCATGGTGGAGATGGTGGCACATTATGCTTGTGACTTCATCTTAGAAATGTGGTGGGGGAGGTTTCATGAAATTTTTGACCCCCATGTGTCATTGAATAATATGGTCTAATTGAACGCTTCCCCTTTTTTGTTATTTATAATTGTGGTTAAAAATATTAAAGTTCAACAGAAGTTTTAGTGTGACACCTTTGTCCACTTCTATTATGATTTTTGATTAAAATGTGAGGTATGACTCTTGTGACTTGTTTGTGGATGATTTAAATAGGATAAAATATTACCAATGTTGTTACACGATGATTAGGAATATGTTTCCAACCCTTATGGAATGGTAATTCCCTCTGGGCCATGCCATAGGCTGTGTTGGGTGTGAGGTTTGATAGAAGACTAGATTAGATAATGAAAAAATGGTATCAGGTTCATATTTTTTCATTTAATTTTGTCTCGTTATTTGTGATTGTTAATGTAGAAATAATCAAGGTCTTTTGGTCATGATTTGATGGTTACGATTAGGGTTTCCTTCCAACAAACCTCATGACAGGACATGGGAAGACAAAGTATGTTCTTGATTTGGTTCAACTACTCATCTAGGTATGATGTATGGGCTGTAGACAATTCATTGACCCCAAGAGTGATTGACTAGTCTAATATATGAAATTTTTGTTTCATATTTATATTTATGGAACTGATTTCATATTTTTGTTGACAAAAATTTATCCAGCTATTTTTTTGGATGGTTTCTTTGTATTTGTTAAATAGTGTAGAATCATGTCTCCCTGGAGGAATCTTTTGAAGCCTTGGGAATTTGTTGGAGAGAATTATCCATGATAATTTGTTCAAAGATTAGTGGAAGTATTGTTTCATGACATTAAATCATTAGATCAGGGATCATGCTTTGGTTCTACTCACGCTATGGAAACTGAACCATATCCAGAAAAGAACAAGGCTCGTGATTTCACCATTAACATTACTTTTTCCCTTAGAGGTACCATATACCTTCAAGAATGAGAGGTGTGGATTTAAAATTTTTAGAGTATATTCATGTTCATTTATAATCACAAGGCTATTAATGTGATGTGTGGGAAATTATTACTAAATGGTCCAAGCCATAGGTGGTTGCATTCATAAGTTCCTTTTTGAAGTGGATAGGGTATAAGGACATAAAATGTGTATTTAATTAGAATTATTTTCTTGATACCTCAGCCATAAACAATGAATAGTATTATTTGGATCTCTATTAGGTGGAGAAGACCATGTTGGTGTATGGAATCCATATTATAGAATTTTTTTATTTCATAGTCGAGATAGTTTATAATGAGAAGTTTAAGACGCAATCACAGTGACCTTGAATATTAATATATAAACATAACATATATTTTGGGGAATAAATAAAACATTATAGAAGTAAATTCCCAAATACCATACTACTTTTGTGTTATTTTAAACATATAAAAATAAAAAATGATACAATGGTGTGGAACATTATCCCCTACTAGGTTCTTCTTGAATAACACCCTTCATAGACACATTGAACATAATCGATTATCTCATAACCATGGGAAGGGAACATTAAATGTTGTAATCTCAAATGAACATTAAAAATAAGAAAAAGTCATATGTAGGAATAATAATGCGAATAAGTGTATATGAACATGATTCTGAGAATATAATATCCTAACCTTCATTTCAATTATCATGTACATAAATCATGGAATAATGATTGGATATTTACAATATATGAATCATGATGAAATAAAGAACATAATACATGTAATAATAAAATATGAATTAAACATATAATAATGTAAGAAATAGATTCATATATAATCATTTCCATAGAAGTGAATGAATTGATGTCGACACAGTCATAGTGGAAAATGTCCATTACTGAACTGTGTTCACACCTCGCTCTAGCACTGTATTACTATAACACCTGGATGTTTTTTGGATATATTTTAATTAATTAATTTTAAGTCATCAGTAGCTTTCATTTCAAACAAATATTACATTAATGGAATCATGAGATACCCTTAATATAAAATTATTATTATAGACTATCCAGTAAGTTAGCTAGATAAGTATAACTAACTTATGAAAATATATTATGAATTCATTGGCTAAAAATTATTTATGAGAAATATAAATAAATTAGATATATTTTTTGTGAGTGAATTATTAATTTAATGAATTTAATAAAATATATATATATATATGTTATAAACTACAAAAAAATTAAATATTTCTAATGGATATTTTATTCATAAGGCATGATTTAACCATATTTAATATATATAATACTATAATTTTAAAAAGTGTAATTTTAAATCATTGAATGGAGAACCAAATTTAAGTTAATATTTTGATACATTAATAATTTTATATGAAAAAATAAAAAATTTCTTTTGATTTGGGAAATAAAAATTTACTTTGCATGAATTTCGGATATTTTTATGATAACATTCAAGCTTTGATGAATTGTAAAAATACACACAAATTTTATGTTAAAACTAATTTTTTTATAAAAAATATTATATGGATAAATTATAATACCTAATTATTTTCATGTATAAATATAATATATTTTTATCATTCAGTATAAATTAAATCATTTTCATTAATTTTACAATGAATCCATATGTAAAAACATTTTAATCTTTTTTAATGTTTTAGCTTTTTAAACCAGTTCTCTCATTCCGAAATAATTAATAGTTTTAATTTAATTACTGAAAATTACATGTTTAAAATTTTAAAAAATTAATTACATTTTTGGGATCAATGGATCCAAAATATTTCAATATGTTACATTTATTTTTGGAAGTTATGAACATAAACATTAGTAATTTGTTTTATCGCGGTTAAGGGTAACTCCGGTAGTAAAATGAAAAAATAATATTATAAAATTATTTTAACACCTTCCAACATAATATTCAATTGTTAACATAGACCCTTATTATATATTTTTTGAAATTGAATCAAATAATCACCATTTTCCCATGAATATAGAATTAATATTATTAAAATTGTTGAATGTGACAAATTGTCACACTCTCTTTTTACATATGTATATTAATTCTAATTTATGGATTAGAAGAATATATCAAGGACTATAGGTAGTCTCTGAAAATTTAATACAATTACTGATATCATATAAATTTATTTATAATTTCAATAAGTTAAATAATTATAATTAAGGATGACATAATAGTGATTCCAAAAATATTTTATTTATATAAATATCAAATAAATGATTTTAATAATATATAAGGGAAAATTATTTTAATTAATTAATGTTATCCATTATTTTGATAGATTATTATGAAATTTATGGAATATATTAAATGTTATGGTTCGATGTTACCTTTATTTTGGGTTTTATTTAAAATATATTTGTTAAATAGAGTGAAAATTGACACTATTGATATTTTATAAAAATAAAATTTAATTTAATTTTCTAAAAATAGTAAAAATATATAAAAATTACATTGTGATAATTATAAGGTCTAAAATGACATCAAATATATATTTATAGTAAATTGAAACCATATAAGTACATATTTATAACCATTAAATATAAATAATATTATTTCCAAAATTAAAATTAAATAGATTAAATTAGGATAAAACAAAATTATAAGGATTAAAATAAAACCAAAACATGACTAAATATTATTTGTTGATAATATTAAGACCCCTAATAATATTATATTAAAAATTATACACTTCGGATCTATTTTAATATGAAAAACTAATTTATATGAATTTATTTGTTTTAATATTTCAAAAGGTTCTCCTCCCCTATCTTATAAATGGGAACCTATCCTTATAGTTGAATAATTCCTCTAACGGACTTTTTAATGGCTGAGACCTACCCATTTCTTCTTCCAAGATCCCTCACCACTTACTAGGGGCCAAATTTTTTTAAAAAAGCCATTATATTGAGGAATTTTTTCAAATAAAAAATTGATACTCGATAATAAGTAATTGAATTATCACCACATTCAAAATTCATGTCTTATAATACTACATCTTATTATGTTGTTTCCATAGTAATGTAAAAAATCCTTTATCAATTTCATTCGTAGATGATATTATAATTATGGGAAAAATTGTACCTCTTTTTATCCATTCTATGAATAATAATATCACCATTGTGGGTACGTACCACTAAATATCTACACAATAGTGTGTAATTTGTTATTCATAAACACTTATTTTGGATGGGTATAATGTTGGGTATAATAAATGAAAATAATTAATATAAAAAGATAAATATTCTCTATAATTAATTGATTATCCAATTATATACGAATTAACAATTATGTGAATGATGTCGTCGCTCGTGCGTACTTACAACCTACCATCTCAAAGATGCGATGCGATTATTTTTACATGATCTTCATTAAACCATAATTATATACATTAATTGAAAGATTAAATACGATATATATTATACTAATAAAATTATATAAATTATATTACTATATCCTAATAAGAGTAACATGAATTATCTGACCAAACTTGCATAATAACAAAAGGTAGTTAATATCTGAATAACAAGTGACAATAAATTATTACCAACAATCAAAAGATAATATAAAAACATTTGATATTATACAAATTTTTATTATTATTGAATAAGTAAATAACATTTTTTAAATCAATATACATTAGGTTTATATACATATAAAATATATCGGACCTAAGGTAAGTGATATTTTTTCAATCTTATCATTATTCAAGATTGTTTATATGTAATTATTTACTAGGGTATATTTATAATCAAAAACCATTTTTTATTAATATGTAATAATATTTTTATTCATATAAAATTTTATAAATTCATGTTTAACCATTGGTGAATTTTTAAAAAATTGTATGAATCATATATTTTTTCGTTATTTGATACGTGGTTCTTTTTTAACTATTTATACAAAAGTACGAGGATAATGCTTTTTTTATATATAATAAATGAATGGATTCTTATTCTTTCAAAATGAATTATTTCCATGATGATTAATTTTAAATATTTCATGTTTATTTTCAATTAAATTATTTTCATAAGAATTTCATTTCAAATTGAGAACAGAATATAATTTTTAATAAAAAAATATATTTTATTTAATAAAAGATTTTAAGTATATTATAAAAAAATTCCTTATATGAGGACATATAGATATAATTTTATCCCTATTATTAATTAAATTTAATTGTGTTTATGATGGAAATATTTTTATTAAATCCATTTAATTTATATAGATTATGATTGAATGATGTTTATGAGATCCATTTTTTGGTACATAGGTTATTCTATGAGGAATGGTTTATTTTTTGTTGAACACGTAAGAATGATTTCATTATGAGATAGTTGGGAATTATATCTCCATCCAATGAATTTGTTAACAATTTATATCTCATGAGATAGACAGGACTAGAATGAAAAATAAATATAGATCTGCAATAAAGGGAATGCACAACAAGTAAACCCGATTCAGAAATAGACTTTGTCTACTATGATGGTCTTGGAAATGATCCTTGTCTAATATGAAATGAAATTCAATGATTATGTAGATGGAGTTGGTGGCATATAACCAAATACATTTTACATTATAAACTTGTATTCATGTATTATAAAATTAATAAATATTGTATCACATCATGATTGTTATTATGTGTGGAAATTCATGTGATAATGTCGTAAGGACAACTGTTGCACTAACGGGTCAAAGAGGATCCCAGGTATGATGAGTACATTTTAGTACTACAAGACTGTTCTCTAATATAAGTTCTATGTATAGATGATGTTATTTGAGGGACACAAATAATAAAGGCCATTGGGGTGAGGACATAAAAACTTTTAGTCACCTTCTCATGTTGTGCGCCCTTGGTAATATCCCAGAGGATATTATGAGAACGATAACCTCTAGTAGGAAATCTATATTTCATAGTGGTATTTCATATTCCTAACTACGGACATGTGTATTGGTCTTCACACAATTAGATTATTATTAATGGGTATTACAACTCACACACATAAATTATTGACTAAAACAATGACAACAAACTGTTCATAGAGCGGCATGCCATGTTGGGTGGGTAATGAGAAATATTGAATTAATAGATAATGTGAGAAAGTATTTGTCCCTTCTGTTCTAGAACAGAAGTTAGAAACATCATACCCTATGATGGAATTAATAAAATCTTAATAAATCAATGGAAAATGTGAGTAATGGGCAAGTCCAATTTCTGGAATTCCAAGAATTAATAATCGAGCACATGAGTTAATGCGAGTTGCATGGAACCCACTTGATTGTAGATTTCCATGAAAAAAGGATTACATTACATTGTAAGAATTTTTTGGAGGTGACACAACATTGCAGCATTATCTTCTTTCTCTATGGGTTCCTTGGCATGTTTCATGATGTAGGCCATGGAAATTAGGCAATATCCACCTAATTCCATGAAGATAGTGGCCAAGAGGGCCACACAATAAGTGTATCCATGAATCTCAGTTAAATATTAATTTTACATTTTGAGAAATCATTATTCCCAATTGTTGTTTAATAATTATTCATGGATTCCAGATCTCATTTATTTAGACACTAGTTATTCATGATAATATATTGGTGGAGAAATAATATATTTATTAGCAGGAAATGTATTGCTATTTATTTACGAATTAAATAGTAATTATTTAAGTTCTAATAAATGTGGAGGAGGAAAAAATGAAAATACACGCTATGTATATTAATATACATGCAATGATGTTTTGTGGGAATTTGTGGGAAATGTTAATATTTATTAAACTAAATAATATATGGTGTATGTTTCTAGATGCATTTCAAGTAATAATAATTTTCAAATATTATTATTAGAGTTGTGATCTTACTTTGAATTAAATGAAATGTATAAATGCCTTTGGGAAATTATTTAATTATTTAATTATTTTAATTAATATATATCCCAATTACATTATTCTTTTTTTATAGAAATTAAATTTGGTTGTGAACAATAGATCTCGAAAAATCTCTCAGGCTAAGAGATAATTTCATTCCTCTATGAATGCTCTCATGTTACGAGAGAGATCCTCCTTCACCAGATCAAGGATAATGCTTTGAAAGAAGATCTCAATCCAATAGAATGGGAACATTTTAAGCATAGGCTCTTTCATGATATCACCTGGATATCCCTTCACATATGTCAGGAGATTCATGGAGCATTTGTGGATCACCTCTAGAGAAATCCTACACTTGGATTTTTCGACACGATGATGATTCATATTGGATCATGACCGTAAAAATCATTGGAGAGATAATTCCATGAAGAAAATTATTGTCATTTTACTTAAATGAATTATATCCAACATATGATGATCCTATTTATCATCCAAGAACTTCCCTCATTCCTTTTTTTCTTCATTATCTTCTGAAGTTCTAGCATTTTATCATCACGGTGGATCTCAGATAGATCGTTTCTAACGATAAAAATCATATTGGGAACACACATACATAAGAATCCTCTACACCCGGTAACTATAATTGGTATCAGAGTGGTAATATTGTTGATTATAATTATTTATTTTTTCATTGATTATTTACACATTTACTAATTTATTTGTTTCAATTATTTTTAATTGGTCTATAAATAGGAATATCAAGATCTTTTCCTCCACTTTCATTTCTTGTTCACCTCACATAAACGATATTTTCTTTTAATTTTTCTCAAAAAGTAAAGAATCTAATATAGAGGTGCCAAAAGTTCCAGGGAATACCACACCAGAATACAAAACATGAATTCAGTATTAGACATTGTGTAGTCAAGGTTTAATACATCTGTACTGGTCTACCAAACCAATCCATGTGTTGGATTATATCTATGTATTTATGACTTCGTGTGTTGACCAGGGATAAGTGGAACATAGTTTCTTGATTACATGAGGGTCAGCCCACTAAACACGAAGTATTTTCCCTTCAGGTTATGGTAAGACCATGTACCCCATACCAGGTATGCCCAGCTAGAGACCGTGTAATGTGGATACTACATGACGGGTGCCCACTGGATAGGTCCTGTACTTAAAATATTTTTGAAGTACATATATATGTCGTATCCCTTGGCATGTACATTTGAATGATAGAGAATGATAGTAAACACCATCTAGTAAGAACTACATGTCATCTACTCATCCAAATTATGCATATTTATCAAATTTTATTATTAATTTATACAAACCCTTGAGACATGAACCATGGTGGAGGTGTAAAGCTAGTCACAATATGTGATATGTGTTTTATAT